>OZ010577.1:110942813-110962813 GCA_963932145.1 Acanthosepion lycidas | reverse complement strand
TCCATGTACCATGTTTTAATGGATGTCAGTTATCAGTTATCTCCTGTTAATTTCCTTCTGAAAGTTCTCCACTGCCTTAACTGGGTATTGAACACACACTCTAACCAACGCTTTTATCCACTGTGCCATGTAACCTTGAGGACATCTGTGTATGAATGGCTGGGTATTATAAACCTAATGTCTTCAGCAACCATTTTTACCAGAGCTCACATTGCAACTTTTGCTGTTATCAATGCTTTTCTCTGGCACTCCTTATTACTGGCTCCCATATTGTATTTATTTCTATGCTTGATCGGCTCAGGAGATTTTTGTAGGCTTGCATATGTGCTGATTCCTTAAGTTCACGAATATTCCAATGGTGTTTTTTGTCTATGATCTCAACCTGATCTCACAGTGGGCGGTGATCTCCCTTCTCTCTACATATGTGCTCACTGACGCCTGATTTTTCCATTTCCACTCGTGTTACAGCTTTCTGGTGTTCTTGAAGCCTTACCTTAAGAGGGCGGCCTGTCTCCCCTTTATATTTCTTTCCGCAGCTGCATGGGATAGCGTACACACAGTCTCCAGTCATGTTCTCCTCTATGGGAGTTCTTTAAAGTGAATTTGTGTCACATTCATTTGCGACATATCAGCACTGGATAATCACCAATTAATTCTGCAATTATATTTCTTTTTAAGTTTTCTCTTATCAATTTGGACTTGCTTGACCTACCATATCATATTTTGTCAGCTTTGATGTACTTTCGTACTGCCCTAATCTTTTGTGCGTCCTGGATATGAGGTAAACTACATCCGCGTCCAGGGTAAGACGATAGATTAGATCCAACAGCAAGGCCTCTGATCAGGAGGCTTTGAGGAGCGTGGAACCATCTCTTAATTGCTGGTGTTCCCAGGTCTACCCTGACCCGGGGTGGTAGCACCAGTTAGGGCCCCAGCTATGAGCAAATAGTTAACCCCGAAAATGAGGTAAAAAGCATTATAAAAGTGTAAATATAGGTTTTAATACCAGAAATACTTTGTAAAAAATTGTTACCAGAAATAGGTTTTTGAAGAAAAAAATATTACCAGCTATACATTTTCGAGAAAAAAAGATTAGCAAAAATAGATTTTTGACAAAACAAAAATTACCAGGAAAAAAAATTGTCGGCATTAAAAGACCCATTGAGGTTGATATGCTTTAAAACAAACGATACCAAACATAATCTTTTATATACAGTCTGTTGTTTGTTAATCTTTTGATACATGAATCGAAGATTTTCAATAATTTATTTTGTTCCTCTTTTCTTTCCTCATTAAATCTGTTGACATATCCATTGGTATAGAGATACATGCTGTATTTTATATTCACTAATCCAAAGTTTAAAACTCTCTTTTGAACATAAGGAAAATTACAAATCCTACTGTGAATATCATTTTATAAGTCTGCTTATTCCGCCGTTAGTTAGTAAGGTAGGGCATGTTCCATGACCTCTAATCACCTCATATAAGGAACCATTCCGTTTGCATTGAGAAGGAAGACTGAAAAAGATATATCAGAGACACTGTTTGGTTTTAGGAAGAAAAAGAAAGCATAAAATAAGAAAGAAAGAAAGAGAAGAAGAAAGAAAAAAAGGAAATGCAGGCAGTGATAACGCTCTCAGGCGTTTAATAACTGCTTCAGTGAAATGATAAACCTTGTCTATATTTCCTTTGTCCGCTCTTCTTTCTTTAAATAATCTGCATTCATATTTATGATTATAATTGCAAAATTTTATAAAAGTTTCTCAGATATGTAACGATGAGTTTTTTAACGTCGTAGGACTTAAATTGAATTTATTCGATCATTAATTTAATAATTACAATAATTTTAAAAAAATCGAAATAGGAAATCGTAAAGTTTTCACCTATTCTAGTATTAACCACATGGTTGTAACAATAATTTTTCTATCGTTGAATCTTTTCTTCAAAATATTCATTCTACTCATGAGATTATTATTATTATTATTATTATTATTATTATTATTATTATTATTGTTGTTGTTGTTGTTGTTGTTGTTGTTGTTGTTGTTGTTGTTTTTTGTTTTTTTTTTTAATTTCCTTTGATTTCTTGCGTGTACACATTTCTTTCAGGGTCCCGCCCAGAAACCTAAAGTTAGAAATGGCATCATGACACTTTCCACTAACAAAAAAAAAAAAAATTACATTGATAAAGTTATTATTATTATTATATGCACAATGTTCCTTGAGGGTGTTGGCAATCGTACCTCACCACAGCCCCTTGTCCTTTGTAGCTCTTAATAAATTCTGTCTTTCTTTATCTCTCCTAAACCCCGTTTTCCATCCTTTTACAAAAGGTAGGTTATGCGATGTTTTCCTCTGTCCTTCTTGACTTCAATAATTCCTAAGAATGTAAAATTTTACAAAGCCCTCTTTCCTCATTTTGTGCCATAGAAATTTCAACTGTTTCTCTCTGATGATTAATCGAAGCCTCCTTTTTGTTTCCATTTTCTCTCAAACATCTTCGTTGTTCACATGTCCAGTGCATGGTATTCTCAGCATCATTATGTTGAACCACATTTATGTTGCTTCAAGATATTATTTCCATATTTCATTTACTTTTTGTCTCCTTCCTGAATTTAAAAATGGTTTCAATGATCTTTTTCATTCACTCGGGAGATTTTTTTTTTCTCGTTTCAGAATAAAATTCCTTCAATTGACATAGAGACAATCATTAATGCTACACTTGTTATTTATTTATTTATTTTTAATGATTTCATTCCAAACAAGGTAACAAAGCCACTAACACTCAGTGGGAGGGTTACTAAATGTGAAAGAATATATAAAAAATATTATTAAGGATCGACAATAAAAGAACAGAAATTAAGAAGAATTAAGACAATAAATATTGATATTACATTTAATTTTTGAAGCTCAAGTTTGACTGGAAAGCATGAAGCGGGAAGAAATTTCGACAAGTGATAAACGCGAGAAAAAAAACTGCTAACATAGAACTTGCGGTTACTTTTAGTCATTTTTACTGCATAATGTTGAAATCTTGCCGCCAATCTAGTAAATGCGGTTAAATTCATTTGGTCTAGGTAGTATAGTGTTCATCAGAACAATTACCATGGAAGTATTTATAGAAAAAGCAAAGGGAAGTTATATTACATTGTTGGGAAAGTGACTGAATCCGAGATGTAAGGTCACAACCAATAACATTGCAGATTCTCTTTTGTATTTTATCATAATCTCTAAATATCTAGCAAGATCACCAGCGAGATGTGGTAGCAATATTCAATGTAATGACAAATATAAGCGTAAATCGCGTAAAATTACGCATTTCTAATATTTTTTCTGGTAGCTCTTCTATAATCTTAGAATAAATGAATGCTATTTTTGAATCGTATGTCGTTTTGATATTTTATGTGATATTTTCTATTGTCCTTTTTATTTTATCAATATATAGCAGGGGCACCAGAACATATGTAGCAGCAATATTTTAAACATGGACGAATGATAGACTAGTAAATATATAAGGTAGATTCGAGCGAGAAAAAAATGTTTAGCACGACACAGAAAACCAAATTTCCTAGCAGCAGACCGAGAAATTTATTCAATATAATTTTTTTAATATATATTTTTAAAATTTCATTCCCATGTTTCACAAAAAATGTTTTGATTAATGCTTCACAACAGTTGGATTTTGTGTGATGTATTATATTAAATTTGAATATATAGGAAGCGTTTTTTAACAGAAGACGGAAAAGGCAAAGATAGCGAAAGTTTCCTTCCAAAAGGCAAACAAATTATTAAGAAACATAAAACATTCGTTAGAAACAAATGCAAGATTACAGAACTCTTATGAAATATCAGTATGCCTATATGGCAAGGAATAGTGAACAATCTCTTCACAGATAAAGAAGGTATTTGAAACAACAGAAATATCGTAGAAACAAATAAATTACTCATACTTAACTTCAGGAAGAGAAAATTGAAATCTCTAAGGAAAAAAGTTAGGAAAGTGGGCTTGGAAAACTTGATACTCATAAGACAGTTTTAAGGCAAAAGAACAGAAGAAAAATGTATAACGTACCTATCGAGTTCGAGTAAATAGATGGCGGAGCAATCTTAAAAAGAGAATTAAAAAAAGACAAAATTTATTAAGAGCAGTAAAGAAAAATGTGGAGAACAATGATTGCCAACCTTCTGAAGAGCACGAAGCATATAAGAAGAAAATGGTCTGCTAGCCAATTCTAGTTCCTTTTCTGGAAATAAATAATACATTCTTTGAGAAAAATCTAACCATTGTAACAGAGTTTCTTCTTTCCTGATGAGTCATTAATAAAGATAATGCCTCCACGGAGAAAAAATATCATTCTTAACCAATATTTTAAACATTTCGTATTTCTTATTGCTATCGTCTTCACAAAATGTAATCACTAATTGGGGAAAATATACACATAGAAGAAAAAGGTATTTATGAATTTAGTATTATCCAAGATGAAAAATGATTTGGATGAACTTAATTTTTCTGCTTAAATATGAAAATTTATCTTTGTAAGTTGGTAGAAAACGAAAGAATAGAAGTTAGAATTTTCCAGTCTGTATAAATCATCAGTTACTTCCTCTTAATATCTAAGAGCTATAAAAAGCACCCTGTAAATCCGTTAGTAGACGAGTAGTCAAAGTAAAGTGCAATAACGCTTTGGTATAAGTTTATTCACTGGTTCTGTTTTTACTACACATCCCCGTGCAAATTAATTGAAACAACAACTTTAGTTTCCTTTTCTTCACCATACGGTCAGTTTTAGACACACTGGAGTAACAGGGTGTAATCAATATATATTTATTCTCAGATTAGGTCATTTGCAGTGATGTGCAGTAATATGAATCTATAGTCTCAACTGTCGATTAGTTGTACTACGACCATTGTCTGGTGTTACTCCAAGGAAAATTTATAATGCTACACGAACACACTGGTAAGCCTTAGAAGTGAGCAAATCAAAGTACTGGATTTGAATTGAGATCTGAAAACATCTACTTCGTAGAATGGACATTACACAGTACTAATATGTACATTAGGTCATGTTTCAACAGAAAATACGTAAAAAGGTAAATAATAACAGAACTATTCGTTTTGTTTCAATTAATTTGCACAGGAGTGTATTTGCGAAGGCTATTAGAATTATCCAAAGCCTATAACGGAGCCTACCTTTTGATAAAACATTAAGTAAATGTACAAAAATAGAAAGTGGTGTAGGGACAGATATATATATATATATATATATATATATATATATATATATATATATATATATATATATATATATATATATATATATTCTTCTCAGTGTACTTATTCAACCTATACATTGAGACGATTCGAAAAGAATCAGATGTCTTACAAGAATTCATTATTGGCAGCCACAAACTTAAAAAGATAAGATGTGTAGATAACAATGTTAATAGCAAACGCAGAAAGAGACTACATGAAAACCCGCAGAAGTCAGTACAAGATAGCGAGAAGAAAGGAATAAACATCAACTGCGAGAAGAAAGGAATAAACATCAACTTCGAGAAGAAAGGAATAAACATCAACTGCAAGAAGAAATAATATATTGTCAGCAAGAGGCCAACATGCAAATTACAAAATTACTTAAATTTTCAAAAATTCAATTTTAGCGTTGCGACTGCACGCTCCACAAGTTTGTATCTGTTACCAATAATACATAAAAAAAAACATATTTCTATTTCTATTATATATTTTGGTTTGGGATGCTACCTGAATTTTACCTAAAACAAAATAGTTTCCATTCCTGAGGATAACGGGAGGAACCGTCGAAATACTTGCATATTTGAGGAAGACCTAATACAGTTTATAATTTTTAAAAACATGGATCATATGATGCATCGAGATATTAGTGGCTTAATAAACCTTGTAACCTTAGCGAAGGGATTTTGCCATTTTATATCATTAACTTTACTAATTTACTTTGAATAATTCATTGTAATATAAATTAAACTGTACCACATATTTGATTTATATATATATATATATATATATATATATATATATATATATATATATATATATATATTTCCTCGACTCTCCCGTCGAATTCGACGTATGAGGGTCAAGTAGATCAGTTCCAAAGAAACTGACAGCCCGACAACATCACATGAGATTTGATTATAGTGGTGAAGGCTTCGTGCAGGACCATCCACACTTTTTGAAGGGCCGAATACAGGGACCTTGTGCACTACGTGCCACAAGGTACCTAAACGACCCTCCGCAGGTTTTGAATTCAGAGTTGTCCTTCTAGACCAGGTGCCAAGGCTATATATATATATATATATATATATATATATATATATATATATATATAGATAGATAGATAGATAGAGAGAGAGAGAGAGAGAGAGAGAGATAGAACCAAACACAAAAATGAAAATAAACATTAATTATTGGTAATATGGCATTAATGTGCACGGCTGCACACATATTTACTAAATTCATATCCGGGTATTTTTATATATTTATATAGATATTTGTACAACGAATATGAGCACTCGCGTCCATACACACACATGTACATAAGTGTGTGTGTATGAACATATATATTTATACCCATGTATAAACTCTGCATACATATTCAACAATGGATATGTCCGTCAGTATATGCTGATTAATTTCCTGCAACAAAAAACCACAGGCCCTTGGCTCTTCGTGAACTTGACTTAAGAGAAATGTCATGGCATTAGTTCCTTCTGAAACATAAAAAGGTTTGAACACTCCTATATGTTACCATTAGCGTCAGACACAGAAGACCCTACTTTAAAAAAGAAGAAAAAGAAAGACGTTATTTCAGCTAGGTTTATAGTCCACACCTCGCTGGGACAATTAATGGTAAGACCAATCAGAAACCCGCAGATAAGATTAACCTGTTTAGATTAATATTCCGATTAATCCAGCTCATTTGAAGCCTTTTGAACTCCAGTTATGAATCCAAGCGAGCGTAATGGTCAGCCACTCTCTTTCTCTCCATATATATATATATATATATATATATATATATATATATATATATATATATATATATGTATATATATATATATATCGACAAGATCTTTCCTTTTCATTTTTATTATATTTTTCCAAACTTCGAATGGGATCGTGAGGACTGAGCTCGAAGTTCATGTTATTGCTTTATTCAAGCACTTTCTATTATCGCGGTCATTCTCAAGAGCCAAGGTGATGTATTTAGAAGTGCTTTTTTTTTTTCATCATATACTTTGGCAAGCCAGAAGTTTGAAATAATCTAACATGACAGGTTTCGAGTTTTTCCTTTCATTGGGTGCTGTACATATTCTTATGCACCCCGCCAACTAAGAGATTGCATCTACAACAGTAATAACCAAAGAATGGCATTAATATTTATATTGTGCACACATACACCACACTTTCTCTCAGAGTGACCTGACACCTGTCGAAACTCAGTGCAATCGGTGCACAAATCGAGAAGCACATCATGAACAAGCAAAATTCACCTATCAACATGGGAAATTAATAGTTGATTATGCTAAAATAATCTGCATAAACCAACGCAAAGAAAGACTCAAAAATTTAGAAGCCATGATTATACAAAATAAACTGCCCAAATTAAATAAAATATCATTCCCCCAGAGGAGACAGTATATTGCAATGCATATTATATAATTAATCCATGCATATATCATATTAGTATGCGAACAAATACAAATATATGAATAAATAAAATAAATACGGAAATAAATAAATCGTATTTTTTGTGTGCCTCGTTCCCAATGACCGTTATACATGACGTCACGTTAGACTATTTCAAATTTTCAAGTTCCCAAACAATAACGTAATTTAGCCAAAATAATTCTACCACACAGACATAGGTTCGTTATTATGACGGCGAAAAATAAAGTACTTGAACAAAAATAAGAAAATATGAAACTTCGGACAGTTTATCAACAACTTTGTGCAAAACACACATTACCTTATTCGAAAACCTGAAAAAATATAATAAAAAATTACATAAATATATCTTGTAGGTTCATAAACGGATCAGGTAAAATCACACACTTTTCAGTCTTTGATACTATAACCGCCATATTGGCTATTTTCGGTCTACTTTTACATGTGAATGACCAATAATCGTTGAAATTACATGACTCTTAAAATTGAATTTTATCAAATTCCTTTTCACCATTTCATCTTAATTAAAGCTACTAATTTGACACTTGCAGAAACTCAACAAAATGTGGGTAAACCCGGTCACTTCTATTGAACAGAAACAGATCATGTTTGAATATATAGTCATCCACATACAAGCCAGTTTCGCACCTCCTCAGTGTGGCCAGATATCCATTTGCTTCAAGCCACGATCGAAACCCGACCGATATGGCATCATATAAGCTATTGACAGAGAAAGGGAAATTCTAACGTATTATATACGAATCTATACAAACGCAAACAGTCATTAATGAAAAGCAGTGATATATAGAGATATATATATATATATATATATATATATATATATATATATATATATATATATATATATATATATATATATATATATATATATATATATATATATATATATATATATATATATATATATATATATATATATATATGTTATGCTTATTTGTATTTGAGAAGAGTTTATTATTGGTGATAGACCATTTGTAGGTATAAAGAGTGTCCCTACAGTAGTGTTGATTTATATGTCCACACAAACACACATACACACACACTTTATATGTGTCTGTGTGCTTGCTTGTGCGTGTGGGGGGTGTATTGAAAAACAATGTAGTTGAGGTCTCATCCTGGGTTAAAGCTTGAATCGACGCTTTCATCCCCTCAATGAAATTTAAGGTCAAGTCGCACTCCTCCCCTTGGTTCTCCGCTGCTTGCTCAGCCGCCATTGGCCATAGGAACCACTTCTTTCACATATTTCGTAGCGACATGTCGGACTGCAATAGACGTCTCTTTGCCTCCGCTCATAGCGAGTGTAAGCGTGTCCTCAACGATGCTAAGTCAATATTTGCTGTTCGGATGAGGGAGCGTATGGTATCTCGCAAATTTGGCTCCAAAGATTATTGGCGGCTCTGCAAGAGTGTCCTGAACAATAGAAAACCCTCCATACCTCCTTTATTCAACCAGTTCGAGGTCTTGACCTCCTCAACCGACAAGGCTGAATGCCTTGCTCGGAAGTTCTCATATAACTTGACTTCTTGACGCTTGACTCCACCGGTGTACCGATACCTGACTTCTCTCTAAGAACTGAGGCCCTATTGAGCGGCTTACGCATAACCCCGTCATCAGTACTGGGTATTTATTCCAAATTAGACCCCCACAAGGCTAGTAGTAGAGATGGCATACCAGCCATTGTCTTGAAGAAATGCGCGCCTGAGCTAGCACCCGCCCTCTCTAAACTGTATAATTACTGCCTCAAGGAATCCTGCTTTCCTGACTGCTGGAAGTCCTCATCCATTGTTCCTGTCTTTAAGAACTCTGGAGACCCCTCTGACCCCTCTAATTACCGTCCTATTAGTATCCTACCCCTCTTCGGCAAAGTCTTCGAAACCCTAATCAACGCAGAAGTGGTTAACCACCTTACCACACACAACCTTCTCTCAGACAAGCAATATAGTTTCCGCTACGCCCGTTCTACAGCTGACGTGCTTACGGCCATCACTGAAACCGTCTACCAAGCACTTCAAAATAACGGTGAGGCTCGTGCCGTGGCCCTAGACATCTCCAAAGCGTTTGATAGGGTTTGGCATGCCGGCCTTCTTCGTAAGCTCCAGGGTTACGGTATTACTGGTCGACTGTTTGATCTAATACAATCATTCCTGTCAAACCGAGAATTGAAGGTCGTTCTCAACGGTTTCTCCTCCAGTTCCTATCCCACGAAAGCAGGTGTTCCCCAAGGCCCCATCCTTGGCCCCACACTTTTCCTTATTTTCATCAACGACCTTCCTGACGCCATAGGTTCCCAAGTTGGCATCTACGAGGACGACACTACAATTTACTCCTGCCTCGAAAACAAATCTAGTGTCGCGGTCAAAACTAACCTGGCCGCGCGTCTTGAAATGGACCTCCAATCGGTTGTTAACTGGTGCAACAATTGGATGGTCAAATTTAACGCCTAAAAAACTAAACTACTCTCCATTAACCACCATAGATATCCTTACCTGCCCCCCCCATTAGAATGTCCGATAATCAACTACTTGAGAGCGACTCCCTGCGTCTGCTCGGTCTCACGTTGACTGCTGACCTGAGATGGAACAAATACATTGAGTCAATTGCATCGTCCACCGCGAGGAAAGTTGGCTCGCTGTGCCGCGCCAGGAAATTTTTCTCCCCTGAATCGATACTTCAAATATACAAAACGACCAGAGACGGATATGTAATGTGATTGGACCTGATCTGGCGTCTCGCCCGCAGCCACTATCTCACAGACGCGCCGTCGCCTCTCTCTGTCTCTTCTACAAATACTTTCATGGCAATTGCTCCGGTGAGCTGCTTTCCCTGGTCCCCAGTCTCCATGAATACAAACGCCTTACTAGGCTGGCATCCCGCTATCACCCTTACACTGTAGAAACTTTAAAATGTAGCCGTCTCTTCTACTCCAATATCTTCATACCTCGCACCTCTCGCCTGTGGAACACCCTTCCCAATTACTGTTTCCCTGATAGCTATAATCTCCAAATATACAAATGTAATGTCAATCGACATCTCTAGTTACCTTGATCTACACACTATCCTTCCCTTCATCCTTTCTTCTATCACTCCTATCTGCTCTTGCTACAAATCTTTTGCAACCACCCTGCATCCTAGTGGCTTCATGCCTTGCTCGGGGCGCTAAGCTTAAAAAAAAAAAAAAGAAGTTACTTGGAAGCTGTTAATAAAAACTCCTCAGAGCGAAGTAGTACAGAAAATTGACATTAAAGTACAGGCTAAAAAGTAAAATCGGAGCTACACAAGTTTCACTCTCAAATCGAATTATTTTCAGGCCACATTTAAATTTTAGTCCTACTTAGCTCTTGCTGTGAAATATGGGGATTTATTTTTTTTTTCCCACCGCTATTGAATCTCATCCGGTTTCCATATTAGAAAATATAAATATTTTAGTTTGCAGTCACTTCGACATGAACACGCCTCTCTTGTTTAATAAAGAACGCGGATCTGCGAAAATTAAAATTGTCAAACTGACACAATGGGAAAAATACACCCACCCTCCACATTTAACTATTTTTTCGCTATATCTATTATATTTGTATGAGAGATCATTTTGTCTTTTCTTTTCTAAATATATTTCGACAGGGCCATGTAATTGCAATATATTTTCAGCCTGACAAAGATGGTTATTTCACCTTTTTTTGAATGTGTCCTTAGTCGAATAAATATAACCAATTTTAGGAAGGTATTCTACGACATCAGTTCGATAAACAGCCTTTTTGGTCAAGCACCGACCGTTTAAGCAACAGCAGTCGCTTCTACGGCAATTACACAGATTCATTTTAGGCAAAGCTCTACTCAGCAACACTTTCAGGTTTTCCCCTTAATCATCTGTTGGACCTTGTTCTAGAAATGATTTGATAGTATTCTTTAAAAAAAGGACTGCATTGTTTACCGGAAAGTGCATACATAATATGGCAAATATATTTTAACTAATTTTGTTTTTTACTTATATATGGGACGGATGTTAGATTAAAAAATCTTCCTTTGTCTAATTACCTATTTATTAACTGAAACCGGATTGTTATTATAGTATTTTTTAACGTAGCTTTCTAACTCCAATGCTAACTATACAATTGTCTCATATTGTCGAAAATGTCTTGGGGACAACATCAAAAACAAAGAACGCGCATGCGCGAAATTAAAAATATAAAATGGCGACAATTTATTCATGGCACCCTGTACACACACATACACGCGCACATACGCACGCACACACACACACACACACACACACACACACACACACACACACACACACATGATTGTAGAATAGAACATTTCCAAGCAGAAATGGAAACACGAAATACAATCTAAAACCGGAAAACACGATCTCACACATACACACACACACATTTACATATATATATATATATATATATATATATATATATATATATATATATATATATATATATATATCTTACTTATTATAAAACGCAGACTGTGTGTCTGTACGTTTATATATTGGATCGGATTTCTTACATTTTTCAACCGATTTCAACAAAACTTCACAAGACTACATAGAATTACCTTGCGGTGGTTGTAACAGCGCCAAAAATTGGAAAAACACAATTGTTTTTGCACAAAATCAATTTGAAAGCACGGTTAAGTGTATCGTACCCGGCCGGAAGTTACTGACGGCTACTTAAACGTCCGAATGCCATTAACTTCCGTTGTCTCAGCGTTTATTTTCAGAGAACGATGCACAAAAAGTAAACAAATGAAATCTAAACATACACAAGTCCTCCTAACTAAAAATAATAACCGGAAACTACTTTAAATAAACATGGTGTCCAAATTTTTTTACTGTATTCAATAAGTAAAAATCATAAATTGTAAAAGATTACAGAAAGGCTACTAAATGAATAAGATTTGTTAGATCATCTTACTTATTATAAAACCCAGGTTGTTTGTGTGTGTGTGTGTGTGTGTGTGTGTGTGTGTGTGTGCGTGTACGTTTATATATTGGATCGGATTTCATATATTTTTCAACCGATTTAAACAAAACTTCACAGGACTACGTAAAATTACCTTGCGATGGTTCTGACAGCACCAAAAATGGGAAAATCACAATTGTTTTTGCACAAAACCAATTTGAAAACATGATTAAGAGGCATAAATTACAGGGGGACAACTCATATCGAGTTATACTTATAAAACCCAGGTTGTTTGTGAGTGTGTGTCTGTGTTCGTTTATATATGGGATCGGATTTCCTACATTTTTCAACCGATGTCAACAAAACTTCCCTCTTTTTTTTTTTTTTTTTTGGCAGGTAGTGTTTCTTATTGTCTTGCACACTTTTTTCTTTATTTTTACATTCAGAATGCTTTAAAAATTCCATTTACATGACAATTGTTTATAATAAAATTCTATTCAATCGGTAGACTCATAACGATTGAAAACAATGTTTTTTGTTTGAGTTTGGGTTTGACCAATTCGTAAAAAAAAAAAAAAAAAGAAAAAAGAAATTAAGACATGCGTGGCCGTCAACCTTAAACAATAATCTTTGTCAATTTTTTTTTCAGTCTTTATGATGGTCGATACTTAATCTATCTCTTACTATTACATCCCCGGGCAACGCCGGGTTCTACTGCTAGTATTTACTATTAATATATATGTCTTCGTCTATCTCTCCTCAGTTCTGTAAGCTATATCTTCTTTCGCTACCGTTCTTCTTCCTCCCAAGACTGCGGAGTTCTCGATAACATTTCCGAAAATATAGACAATGCTATCTCTCTACATCCGTTTGCACATATATTCGTGTTTGGTGACTTTAACGCCCACTATCACATTAAACACTCTGTAACTGACCTCGCTCTCATACAACCCCTTAACTTTTCAATTACTCAATCCCTCACATAATTGGCTGGCTTTCCTCCACGTTTCCCCAGTAACCATGACGGTATTACATCCTTTCTCGATCTATATTTACCTCCATCGCCGACTCTTGTCCTGACACGCAAATCTGCCCTCTTGGCAACTCGGATCATGCTGCAGCGTCGTTTAACATCTTCTTCTCCTCCCCCAGCAAAAAATCTCCTACAAACAGAATATCTTTCTGTTATCAATGAGCAGACTGGGACTCGTTCCGTGATGTCCTTCGCGATGCCGCCCGGAATGTGGTTTTTAAGCACCCCGTTAAAAAATGTGCGTCCGAGGCCTCCTTCTGTGTAAAAGCTGGGACCTGCAAGAAAATATAAAGTTAAATCGCGCTCATCTCCTTGGTCCTCAGCTGCTTGCTCAGCTGCTATTGACATCGGAATATTTCGTTGTACTGAAGTGACATATCTGATTGCAATTGATGTCTCTGTGTCTGCCTGTAATGAGTGCAAGCGTGCCCTCCATGAAGCAAAGTTACTATTTATTGAAAGAATGAAACAAATATTTCATCTCGCTAGTTTGATTCTAAAGATTATTGGCTGCTCGACAAGAGTGTACTGAACAACAAGAAGTCCACAACACCTCCTCTATTCAACATATTTCAGGTCCTGACTCCCTCAGCTGATAAGGCTGAATACTTTGCTCGGAAATCCTCATCTAATTCAACGCTCGATTCATCCGTAGTACCCACTCTTGATTTTCTCCCTAGAACTGAGGCTCTATTGACTGAGATGAACATGACTCCATCGATGGTATTGGATATCATCTCTAAATTAGACTCCTAGTGCCGGGGACAGGATACCAGCATTAATCCTGAAGAGATGCGCTCCTGAAATGGCTCCAGTCCTCTCCAAACTATATAATGTCTCACTGACTCTTGCTTTCCAGCCTGTTGGAAGACCTCATATGTGGTCCCTGTTTTCAAGAACTCTGGAGACCCTTCTGACCCATCTAACTACCGTCTTATCAGTCTCCTACCACAAAGTAGGTAGGAGACTAATAGAACAGCAAAATCTTCGAGGCTTTAGTCAACTCCGAAGTGGTTAAGCACCTTACATCCCTTGATCTGCTCTCTGACAAGCAATATAGTTTCCGCTTTGTCCGTTCTACCGCTGACGTACTCATGGTCATCAGTGAATTTGTATACCAAGCACTTAGATAATAACAGAGAAATTAGAACTGTGGCTATTGATATCTCTAAAAAGTTCGATATGATTTATCATGACGGCCTTCTTCATAAGCTTCAGGGATACAGCTTTGCAGGAGGATTATTTGACTTAATACAATCATTCCTGTTAAATAGTGAAATGAAGTTCGTCTTAAATGGGTTCTCCTCCAGTTCCATTCAGGTGTTTGCCAAGACTCTATCCTCGGTCCTACACTGTTTCTGATCTTCATTAATGATCTTCCTGATGTCATCAGTTCCCAAGTAAGCATCTACGCCATCAACACTACTATTTACTCCTGGTTCAATAGTAAATCCAACATCACTGTCAAAACTAACCTGGCGTGTTGGTCTCGAAAGGACCACTGTGGTTGACTGGGGCAGGAAATGGCTTGTAGACTTTAATGCTTCCAAAATGAAACTTCTCTTGTTTACCCATCAAGAGAACCCTCCCTGCCTTATATGAGAATGGCTGATGCCCACCTCCTTGCGCCTGTTTGGTTTCACGCTTTTCACTGACCTGAAGCCGAAAAACTACATTGAATCAATAGTTTCATCTACCGCAAGGAAAGTTGGTTCTCTGTGCTGTGCCAGAAGGTTTTTCTCGTCTGAATCCATCCTTCAAATCTAAAAATAAACCATTCGTCCTTGCATTAAATACTTCTGTCTTATATTGTCTGTTGTCTTGCTGTTCATCTCAAGGTCCTCAACAAGATCCAGAGATGGATATGCAATCTGATATGTCCTAATTTGGCATCTTACTCTCTCACAGACGTGCTGTTCTTTACCTCTGTCTTTTCTACAAGTATTTTCCTGGCAACTGCCCTGACGAGCTACATTCACTGGTTCCTCAACTGCATGAATTTAAGCGTGCTTCTAAGTTGACATCTCGGTCCAAACTTTTCACTGTCGAAACGGTTAAATCTAGCTGTTTTTTCTGCTCCAACAGCTTCTTATTTCGCACTTCCCATCAGTTGAACTCCCTTCATCTTATTTGCTTCCCTGATACCTATAATCTTCAAATCTTCAAATGTATATCAATTGACAACTTCTGATGTATTCATCCTGAGGCCAATTCTTCTCTATATCCTATCCTCAAACACCCTCTTTACTCATACTCTCACTTTCTGTAACATCTTCCGTGCTAGCGCCCTTGTTTGGTCCGATATGCTTATATATATATATATATATATATATATATATATATATATATATGGGGGAAAGAGGTGCTGGTAGTTTCAACGAGAGAAAAGTGTATATTAATAAGAAGAGAAAAACCGCAAACGTTTTTTGTTTTAATGTGGATTTTTAATATATATATATATATTATGCTTTATTTTCCATAATTTTGCTACACTGGTTTCCGGTCACGCGATCTTCATCAGACAAAGCGTGGAAATTTCCACATATTACAGAAAATAATAATTTTTTCTTATGTTTTTCGATGTTAAATATTCTCGATATGACACATTCTCTTGTCTTGGGTGTTAGTGAATCAAACATCTTCCTGAATTGGCAGTGAAAAAGTTCTGCATGAAGGGTGATAAAACAATTAAGATTGGTCCGAGAAATGGTGAAGGATTTATCGGCATTCTTATCTTTTAATGACACCTGTGTGTTCAGCATGCCTACATATACGCGCACTTCCTCTACATACTCATACTGTCCTATTACAAGGAATCAGTATATACAAACACACATGCATACATACACACACACAGATATATATATATATATATATATATATATATATATATATAACACCTAAGTTACAAGGAATCAGGATACACACAATTACACACACACACACACACACACACACACATATATATACATGTATACGTACATACATATACATATGCTCCTACGTTGTGTGGGGTTTTCGCACGTGCCCGTGAGTAGTCTCTTGCTTTTGTCAATATGTGTATATATATTCGTGTTCCACAATCAGCCGCATGTGGGCGTGTGTGCATGCATGCGAGTGGTTTGATCACTGTAATTGGCAATTATGTGTGCATGTTGTGTGTTTTTGCGTGTGGGTTTATGATCTATTTAGTACTGGTTTAAATTTGTTTATGAAGTTTTTTCTTGTATTTGTAGTTAAGTATAATTGTTTGTTTGATATATTGGCATAATAAGTATACGATCATATATATTTATAATTTGTATATTTAGGCAGCAATCCTTATTTCATGAACATTTCATTGAATAGGACAGACAAGGTGCTTTAATTTAGTTTTTATACAATCTCTCATGGGATTTAATAATTTTCTTTTTCGATGGTAAATTATATAAAAACTCTCCGAATGTTCTTTTTATCCGAGTGCTTTCGGCTATACATTTAGCCATTTTCAAGGATGAAATATTTTAACTGTTAAATAAGAAATAACTTGTTTCATGTGAGTATTTATATAATGCTTTCATTTTGAAAACACGGTCAAGATATTGTGGCCCTGTTCATAGTTGATATTATTGATTGTTGTTTTTTTTTTGTTTTTATTCATGAATAATAGAATATAAGCTACTTCTCAATGATCCTAGAATAGATGATTGCAAAACAGAAAAATTACAAACCAGAAAGACAAAGCTAAGCATCATTTAAAGCCGAAATATGCACGCGCGCGCAAACACGCACTCACACATATGTATATGTGATGTGTGCTTATATATATATATGTGTATGTGTGAGTTTGTGTGTGTCTGTGTTTGCGCGTGTGCGTATATATATATATATATATATATATATATATATATATATATATATATATGTACTGGTATTCTGTGATAAGGATGTGATGTTTTATTTAATCAATGAGCTGGAATATATATTATTAATTATTTCATTTGCGTTCGTTTTTTCAGCAAAGTAACATTCCTTATGAAAACAACTTTGAAAATCTAAAAAAGAAAGAAAATATATAAATAAACAAGTTAAACAAACAAGATAAAATGTTTGGGTGACCAGAGGCGCTTATATCGTTTGCTAAAGTGCATGCGCCTTTCTACTAACAAGAAATGTCACAGCCTCCAGATGCACTTAGAAACCTAGATCATGATACATGTTCAAGGACCAAAATTAAAATATTTATTTTAATTTGTTTAAATTTGGGTCAAAAAACAAACCACTGCCGAGATAAATAGCCACAAATTAACTGATCGTGATTTGTCAGCATTATTTCCATGTAGAATCATATATGAGTTTAAAACGAAACAGGATATTTACAATTTATATTTTTTAAAAATCATTTCACTCGAAGCAAGATGATAAAGCCAGTTCGACGCAAGACATTACTGACAGTAAAAAAATAATAAATAGTTACCGGAGAGAAGGGAAAAAAATAAAAGAACAGGATCCCGGAAAACAGAAGATGGAGATTAAATTTGCATTTAAATTTTTGATGATAGTATTTGGCCAGGAAACAAGAAGCCAGATTAGTAAAACGAATGAAGTTGCCAGTTGCTACTATTAGGTTTAAATTCATGCGGTCAAGGTAACAATGAGGAAATTTCCTTAAAACAATTGCCGTGAATATATGTATAGAAAAAATACGGGGAAGCCACTTACTCAATTCATTTTCTGTTTGCATCAAGGAAGATTGTCCCCAGTAAATATAATCGATTATTTTAATATATTTCGCAAATAAATCAATACTTGAATTGCATGGCATGAAATGATAAATCTGATTCGAAATTACCTTTTCAAATTTTAACTTTTACTTTACTCTTTCAGTATTCTTTGTTCTGTCAAACCTGTGCATGTCTATATTATTTTAGAAAGTATAAAATACAACGAAAATTAATTATAATAAAAATATATGTTTCTGAAGTAATTTCGAATAATACAGATATAAACAAATGTATTTAATATAAAAAGAAATTGTCTTTAACAAAATGATAGCTTTCATTTAGAAAATGTTATTCATTAAAGCTGAGGTTTGATTTGAAAAACGCCTGAATTCGGCAAAAGAGAAGACTGTATCTCCAGATTAAGCGGATCATGTTCGTGATGGCCATTGACGTTGGCGGCTTTCCACGAGATATTCTTATTGTGGGTTTGCTTTTTATTCTCCCTCGATATTGAGAGAATATTAGGCATAGTATCAAGGGAACAGTATTAAAAATACTCCCCCATATTTATATATATATGTGTGTGTGTGTGTGTGTGTGTGTGTAGATATGAAGAAATATAGTGTTAAGATGTGCTATATTTATGGGATAAAGTGCTCAATATCAGAGATAGAGCGCGTGTAAATATAAAAGTTAACATAGAAGTCAACACTTAGAGGTGACAGTCTGTTTCATGCTGGATGCAATCGTCAGATCGCGAGTTCTCTGACGGTTGCATCCAGCATGAAACAAACTGTCGCTTCAGAGTGTTGACTTCTATGTTCACTTTTATATATATATATATATATATATATATATATATATATATATATATATATATATATATATATATATATACATTCACACACACAAACGCATACAAAAGCACTCACATATCATGCGACTTTTGAAAACCTAATTTTGAATGGAATTTGACTACAGTAAATGGATATATACGTAGATAGGTCAACGGCGTAGCGGCAGCCAAATGTATATGCGCTAATCTTATACCTCCTGTATAATGCGACCCAGTAAAATTAGCATTAAAATTAGGTCACTTCAAAAGACGCATGATACGAGAGTATATATATATATATATATATATATATATATAAAAAGAGAGAGAGAGAGAGATAGATAGATAGATAGTGGTAATGCCTTTGTGCAGAACCAACCACATTTTTGAAGAGCCGAATACAGAGACCCGGTGCACCACATGCCACAATGTTCCCAAACGCCCCGTCACAGGTTTTGAATTCAGAGTTGTCCTTCTTCTACACCAGTTGCCAACCAAGGCTATAGAACCCAGTCTATACTGCTATTTACCTATAGCTGGGGATGGGGGAGTATTAGATGATTCATAAGGAATATAATGAATTCGACTCAATCCGAGCCGCTATTCATTACACCACCGTGACTATATATAAGCAGCATATCTCCATTCAAGCATGTTTGTTTAAATAATTTAGACATTATCTCTATTTATTAACGTTTGTTTACAAATATAAATTAAGTTACCTCCCTTGAGAATGTTAACTTTGATTTAACAGAGCGTGTTTCGTGTGCATTTACAAAAAAATCGCAACTAT
>OZ010577.1:110912813-110937813 GCA_963932145.1 Acanthosepion lycidas | reverse complement strand
ATAATGCTTATCTCGACTCCACGAGTAGGAATAATGTGCGAGCATCAATGACACGTGTCAAGACAGTTATTTGATTAAATTTGAATGATGAAGCTACCAAGACGAATTTGGAGTCACAGGTTGATACTTTGGAACACCCTCAATAGGAGACTGTCTTCGTGTTCATGGTTAACAAACCTAACTGGGTCGCGCCTGCAAATGAATGCGCTGCTTTTATCAAAGCTGTAATGCATGTTTGGCTGTGATGCATGTACCTGGTATACTCTCATCAGACCGGGTCGCACGGTGGGTATATTTAACATTGTGTATTTGTATCGCAGTTTCAGTTTATTTGTGTACTGTATCATCACTCAATAATAATAATAATAATAATAATAATAATAATAATAATAAGGTTGTACGGTGTTAGCACCCACTGAATATAAAACTAGGCATCATAGAGTAGGGAAATATGTGCACTGGAAAATATGCAACTTTTACGGGGAGGAAATTGCAAGAAACTGGTATAAAATCACCCAGGGCCAGTTACAGAATTTTAGGAGATTTTACAAAACACACAGACAGAGCAATAAAATCTAAATGACATGAAGTCATTTTTGACCTTAGCTCTCTGGTTGGGAAAGGAAAGAAAAGTGTTTACAACAGAAATTCAAGGAAGAAATAATAATAATAATAATAATAATAATAATAATAATAATAATAATAATAATAATAGGTTTGGTGCAAAAATATTGACGTAATAATGTCGTTTTTTGACGTTAAAAGTACGTCAAAAAACGACATTATTACGTCATTGTTTTTGCACCAATCTAATAATAATAATAAAGAACATGAAAGTAGAAAATGACTTTATTCAGTAATAAAGGAAACCAATAAGTTCCAAATGGAGTTCCAAATGGGTGTAGAAATACAAGTAAAGCGCAATACATTGACTAAAGCTGTAAAATTCTTAAAAAAAACAGAAAGCGAAAGCAAATGCGTCCGATGAGATACAGAAGCGATCGCAAAATAAACTGCTTCACGGTCAATACTCTGCCTGCACGAAACAACCTGATGGCGCAATCCACGCAGCCATCAGTTCATATTTAGTCCAGGTTTAAAAGCTTTAAATTAAGGTTTTATTCTTGCTGCACAAGAACAATGCTTATTAAAAAGAAATTATTGAGAACACACACTGAAAAATTGTATACGCTTAAATTGTAGATTATATGTTAAATATTTAAAAACAACTGACCATTTTCTATCAGGTTGCACGGTATTAATACCCACTGAATATAAAATACGGCATGACAGAGTAGGCCAATATCTACGGAAAGGAAACTGAAAGAAATTGGTATGGTCACCGCCCAGACCCGGTTACGGAGATAGGACATGTAAAAATTTTATGGGCCTTCGCAATACATACATACAGAACTATTAAATCTAATCGCCCAGACATCATTATTAGAGACGGCAAAGCAACAAAATTCCCTTCCTATTGATATGGCAGTCCCTGCAGACTGCAATGGGACCCGGAAAGAAATGAGTATACAACAAATTTAAAATAAATTATTATGATGATTATTTTTATGTTAGTGCCGTCGAAAATCAATCTAAAATAAAAGAAATGCAATGGGCGCGTGTTCTAAAGCACGCCAGGCGTAATGGCAGTCTCTTCTACAAGACATACGCAATTGCGAACATTGACGATAAATACATTTTGTTTAAGTCTCTCGAACGCACAAGCCGGTAAACGAAAATTTAAACTGTTTAAAAAAAAAGCAGGCTTGACGTAGTCAGAAATAAAAAAAATGGCGAATCAGAAATCAAAGCAAAGCGAAAAACTGGGAAGATGCAGAGACCTTGTCGTGCAATTGAAAAAAAAAAGTTGTTACACATTAGAGTAGAATCCTCTTAGGTGCGATTGAAAACGTGATGAAGGCGTGATGAAGAAAAAAGTAAACATTCCAGGTGATATTAGGTAAACAAGATATTTGTGAGCGTAATTTTAATTATCCAAACTAAGTTTCTCATTGAAATAATTTAGATAAGTTTGTGTACTTATTTTCAAAAGGATCCTCTCATATTCAAGGACAAGCTTCTTAATATACTTCTAAAAAGAAGATAGAAAATTACCATATTGATACATCTTCATTTATTTGGACTACTTTCGACATTAGCGCGATGTCGTTATCTGGGTGTTCCTTTTTATTAGGAAAAAAATGTTTTCATGTGAAAGTTAATTTTTTTTTAACAGTGAAATGAAAAACGTTAAGGTTATGTTCGGTACGATTTAAATTCCACGATATAAACGTCAGGGTAGGTAAGTTATGATTCTGTGGTTTTGTAAGGGTAGCTTAGATGTGGCACAAAGATGAAAGTCTGGGGCGAATCGTACTCACTAACCAGTCGTAATTGTTCTAGCGAGACAATCTTGGTAACAATTACACCACGTCGAGATGACCATAACTAAGTTATGATATGTCCATCTTTTTTGTTAATTATTAGTTAAAGCATAGATATTTTAAACTATCTACAGTACACACACACACATACACACACACACACACACACATATATATATATATATATATATATATATATATATATATATATATATATATATATTGTTATTTTTTTAAAATTTTGAACAGTTTATTTTTTTTCTTCTTGTCCGAACTTCTTATTAGGTTTCTCGTCAGCTTTAGACAGCCATCTTAATTATATTTTGAGTAAACCTAAGGCTTTACTCAAAATAGAAAAGACTACTTGTTTTACTGCGTTTTTATGTACCTTATTTGATTTATTTTATTAGCAAAATTAAAACGAAATCCTTTTTTATATTTCTTGGTAATTAATCTGTTAATTTACATTTCTAATATTCTAGTCAGTCTTTGATTTTTTAGTTTCACTTTCAGCCGAGTTTTATTTTAATTTTTAATATTTAGTCTTCCTAGTTTTCTATTTTAACTCGGTTTTATTTCTTAAAACTTTATTGCTTTTACTTTATTCACAGTTTTTAAATGAAAAATTTTGTGGTTTAAATCACTTTTTTTTTTTCAAGTTTAATTATCAATTAGTCCAGTTAGGTAGGTAATTCGAATTTTTTGTTTATACTTTTTTAAGTTGTTGTATTCTTGCATTTTATTTTTTCGCCCCAGACATGTTTGTACTGATTTCTCTTATTTTAATTTCTTCTATTTTATAGAAGGCAACTACATTGTTTTTTTTTTATTTTTGCATTCTTAAGTCTTAAATGTTGGCATTTTTTTTTTATTTTGTTTTCTCCCTCCTCTTCACATTGATCCAATTATTATTTTGATGTGAACAAAAAATTGCCCGCTTAGGTTGAAATTTCTTTTCCCATGATGACCGAGAAAAATCGTAGGTCTGCAACAAAAGGACCTTTTCGGGTCTACGTCTAAAACAGACCGACCCGATAGAAAAGAAGCAGAGGAACGGGTGTAAGCAAAATCCCCAGGTAAAGAAATAATGTGCTGGCTACAGATAATAGTAGCTCTGAAAATAACAAAACCAGTAAACCAGTTAATAACAAGAATATGCCAACAGAAGTGTAGGCACAATTTAAGATGACAGTCAGCCTGGATGCCCGCCACCCTCAAGTTGCATAATTAACAACGCGGTAGAAAAGGCTGAAAGTTACGCGCAAGAGAACATGGACTCTTAGAAGACGTCCATTAATTAAAGGTATTTAAAAAGTCTTCATGGTGGACAAGCGAACGATCAAATCTTTTGGTTCCACGAAAGACGGATTTAGGTAAATTGCTTAAAATCAATTGCTGGACAGTAAATTGCTCGAAATCAATTGCTGGACAGTAAATTGCTCGAAATTAATTGCTCGAAAAATAAATTCTCGTACTATCAATTGCTCGAAAGGCAGATTGATCGAAGTAATTTCGAATCTCGAAGCATCACGTAAACTGCGCCGTCTCGCGACGCGTCAACGGAGCTGAATATATAAGGAGCCACAAAACTCAACTTTAGCCCTCCAGTTTTTTTTTCCGTATTTGTTTTCTATTTTTATTTCAGTAATTTTGGAGATCTCGAACCCTAGTGATGGGCATGACTGTTATTGAGAGCGAAAAATGATGTCTCATGACCTTCAGCGTCTCGGGGTGAATATATGTTGTGTACAGAAAACTCGGTTTTCTACTCGCGATTATGAAGGCATTTTGCCTAGAGTTTTTCCCACTATTCTTCATATTTTGATGGATGTCTTCAGCTTAATTTCAAGATTAGGACGGAAAGCCGCCATCAGAAATTGGCAAAAGGTAGGTGAGTTTTGTGCGATTGTGTCGAGTAAGAGGGGACCAATTAGAGTATTATTTTGATGACGGTTATGCTATAGGATATTGCCCTAACTGTACACTATTTACATTATTCGGACTATTGTCCTCATATTTGTCGCCATATTTATTACAACGTTTCGGCCGTTGTACGATTCGGCCTTCTTCAGGAGATTGGAATGTCTAACTGAACCCTTTATTTCGCTCACTGTGCCATGTGTCCTTGAGAACACATGGCATAGTGGATAAAGGCGTTAGTTAGATCCAGAGAGAGGGCCCAAAGTGTGTGAGTTCCATACCTGGTTAAGGCGGTGGAGACCTTGGAGAGGGGAATTAACAGGAGATAAATGATAACTGACATCTATCAGACATGGCGCGTGGAACTAGAACAGTTTATCCCAGTGAGCGAAACAAAGGGTTCAGTTCGACATTCCAACCACCTGAAGAAGGCTGGAGCGTACAAGGGCTGAAACTTTGTAATAAATATGTCGACAAAGACGAGGAAAATAGTCCGAATAATATAAATAGTGTACATAACACCTCATCTCAGAAATATAAACAGATACTGCCCTAACTGTATGGAACATTGGTAACCCCGTCGAAATTAGGTTAGTTTAGGGTTGTTTTGTGTCCTTAGTTTCTTCTTTCGCGTTAGTTTAGCTAGGGGATGTATGCTCATTGATCTCTTTTATTTTCTGTCCCAATTTTCATTCCCCGTTCCCCAGTGATGTCAGTTCTCTGGTCGCCTTTCGTTTTAGGTGTGATTTTCGTTTTTTGTGTGATTCTCGTTTTTTGTGTGATTTTCGTAATTGTTGCTGTGTTTGAATGAGCGTGCGTTTGAGCGAGTGCTTGGGAGGAAAGAATGTTTTATATTATTAAATCTCTCATTGATTTTGTCCAGTTACCTAATTTTTCTTCCGTATTTAAAGTTGGGGGTGTTTTATTAATTATATAATTTTGTTTAGTTTCTTGTAAATATTTTATTTTTGTAAATTTTCATTGGGGTTAGATTTTAAATTTCTGTTTTATTCCCCACAGATAATGAATTATACATATGAGGACTAGTTTCATAGAGACATTGAGGTATTATGCTGGATGAAGTAAGAAAGATAAGAATGCATTGGAATATTTATGTTTGTGTCAGTGATTGTGTCTAGCTAAATTTAATGTTAAGACCGAAGAAGACCATCCTTTTTCCCCGCCCCCATTTTGGCCGTGTGCCACATTTTCTGTACTTAATAACAATAAATAATGCTCTTCGCTATGGCAGTAATGGAAGTTGTAGACCATTCACGACCCGTTACTAGAGCCAGACGTATCTTTGCCACTCTGCGAACTGTTTTTGATTGTACCACACTTACGTTGTTCATTTATTTTTACTTTTTGTTACGTTCTTCATTGACTGGATTTTTGTCAAATCTTTGATTTATCTTTTTTTTTTTTTCATTTTTTTCACCCTCGCTCAATTTTTATTCTATCTTTTTCACCTCTTCTTTTCTTATCAGGTTTTGATTGTTTTTATTTCATTTGTTCCATTTGTTTGACTTTTTTTTCGTTGTATTTATACAAAAAAGAAACTTTGTTATACGTTTAATTGTTCGTCTTTCACGTTTGTCATTCTATGGGTAAATTTCCTTTTGATCATCTAAACGTTTTTGTTTTCAATTTATCTTGTAAAATTTTCATTGTCTGTATTTCCTTTTTCCTTTTCCGTTGAAGCTGTTTTGTCATTTATTTGTCTGAACTATTTGCATGCATTTAACATTTCTTCTTTTTGTTTAATTTGTATCTTTGATTAAGGTTTTATTTTTCGTTATATTTAAAAGAAAAAGGAAAATTTTCCTTTAAATCATAATATATATATATATATATATATATATATATATATATATATATATATATAAGAAAAAAGGAAATAAGTTTGCTTAATATTTAAAAAGAGAAAAATGGCCGACAAAAGCAAGTCGGTGAAAAAATCTTGTGAGGTCAAAAAAAATAGGAAACAAAGACTCTCCTGATAAACAAAAAAATAACAAAGAACATCGAAGAATCAACGAAGTTGAAGGAAAATATTAATGAACTGGGTAAAAATATGGAAGCTGAGAAATGCCTAACTTTACAGGAAAGCAACCTCCATGTTATGGATTTGTAAAAATGTATGGTGGCCGAAAGTAGCTAAAATTATGTGAAAAACAGCGACAAAGTTAAGGATTGAAAAAAATAAGTATGGTGGCTGAAATAATCCATAATTTAAAGGGACAAATAGCAACTTGTCAAACGAGAATGCAGAAAAGAATAAAAGCAATGAAGCGGTCGGGCGACACCCTCTAATGGACGTCCTCACCAAAATGACAAACGAACATTACACACTTCCTCGAGAAAGCAAAAACCTACGCACATCTTATTTCAGCAGATGGGCTTTTGGTAAATCCCGTGAAATTACAAAATTTAACAAAAGAATATTGTCTCTTTTTGTGGTGGACAAGCGTTCACGCAAAATTTGTTGATCCACAAAAGTCACTGTTATAAAATCTTTGTCGTCCCTGGAGGTCAAACCTCAGAGGGTCATAAAAGTAAAGGGATACTTTAAGTTGGACGTACACTTACCCACACCTGCCGACTGTGAATCGGCATCCAGTCGGAACCTAATAATAACAGATCTCATTCTGAGAACAGGATTCATTAACCCATTTATTTCTGTCCCTATTTTACTTAGTTTAATTCTTCTTCCCTTCCCCGTTTAGGTGAGCAGAAACTTCAGTTCTCTGGTGGATGCGGGATGCCTTTTGTTTCTAGTGTGATTTTCGTATTTGTTGTTGTGTTTGAATGATTGCTTGGAATGAATGAATGTTTTATAGTATTAGAGTCCTGCATTGATTTAGTCGAGTTAACTGAAGTTCTTTTATATATTTAAGTATTGTGGTGAGGGTTATTACTAATATTATTTGTTTAGTTTCGTGTAAATAGTTTTTTTTTCATATTGTAAGTACACATTGGCGTTAGATTTTAAATTGTTGTTTTATTTCTACCCTCCACAGGCGAATGAATTGTACATATGTGGACTAATTACGACTTCGTGAAGGTTCTTAGATATTATGGTGGATGAGAGAATAATAGTAAATAAGAATGCGTTGTTTTGGTTTGTTTTGGTTTACGGCATATCAGCCTCAATGAGTTATTTAATGCCCACAAAATTTAACATTGTTGTTAATATTTTTTCTTGCCAAAATCTTTTTCTGGTAAGAATTTTTCTTCATTGGTAATATTTTTTTCAAAAAATTTATTGCTGCTAATATTTGTTTTTCAAAAATATATTGTTGGTAATTTTTTACAAAAGATTAATAGCTAAAAGAAATCTGTAGAAACTTATGATTCTGAAAGGAAACGGCAATTTACAAGGGAAAATTCATTGATTTGCTTGCAATGTTTGCGTTCATATTTTGGGAAAAACAGCTACAGAAATGTTAAGATATTTGCTGACTAGTCAAGGCATTTATATATTTCCTAAGGATGAAATGAATTCAGCTGTAGTTTGAAATCTCTTCAGTGATTCGATTTTCCATGTTGACGAGCATTATTTTATCAAAATTAACCGTAATAAATTCTCAAATTATGGTCTGTTTCCCTTCTGTACGACGTTGATCCGATCTTTACACGGCCACTTAAACATTGTTACAGTTAATAGTATTCAATCCCTTTCTATCCCTCCCACTCTCTGTTCTGCTATCCATTTACATAAGCAATTTAATAATGTTACTCGCTGCTTCATTATATCAATCTTGCCTTGATATGTCCTGTGACTTTCAAAGTCTCCAAACCTATTTCATTTTTGTATCGCAGACATTTCAACAGTCTCTTTCTTATCCTAAGAAAACGTGTCTTTCGTTTTCATGTTCCTAAATACTTCTGTGTTGGTCACATAATCCGCCTAGGATATTCTGAGTATTTTTATATAACCACATATATATTTTCACAAATCTCCTCTTCATCGATGAGGTAATTGTCCACAATTCTCTTTGTATTTCTTTCGTTATTCCTGTTTGCTTTCGCATTTCTTTGTCCTATCTTTCATCTTATATTATAACACTTCTCACATAGTTAACTTTCTGTACTTTCTTTAGTGTCTACAAATAGGTGACGCCAAAATAAATTAAAGATAGTGTAGATGATAGTAAAATGGAAGATAAGACTAACGTTAAAGTTAATATGGAGTATAGTAAAAAGAAACATAAAATTAACGCTTCATATATGTAAATGATTTTTAGTCGTACTATGAAATTAACGTTACAGATAATTTCGTGGATAGTAAAGAGGACGATAAAAATAACCTTACATATAGTATATAATACAGTAAAGAGGACAATAAAACTAAAGTTTCAGATAGTATAGACGGTAGTAAGCAGGACGATAAAAACTTACATATAGTATAGATGATGGTAAAGGATGATAAAACTAGCGTTACACATAGTACAGAGGATAGTAAAACTGTGTAGATGATAGTAAAAGATAATAAAACTAATGTTACGCATAGTAGAGAGGATAGTAAAACTGTACAGATGATAGTAAAGGATGATAAACTATCATTACACATAGTACAGAGGATAGTGAAACTGTTTAGATGATAGTAAAGGATGATAAAACTAACGGTACACATAGCACAGGGGATAGTAAAACTGTGTAGTGGATAGTAAAAGATGATAAAACTAGAGTTACACATAGTACAGAGGATAGCAATATAGTGTAGATGATAGTAAAGATGACGATAAAACTAACGTTTCAGACAGTATGGAGGGTAATAAGTACGATAATAAAATGAACTTTGCAAATATTATAGAGGATAGTAAAGAAGGCGATAAAAATAACCTTACATAAATTCTACATGATAGCAAAGAGGACGGCAAAACTAACTTTACGTATAGTATAGATGATAGTAAAGAGGGCGAGAAAAACTAACGTTCGTCATGATGTCTGGATGTTCTGAGTAGAGTCATCACAAGTTTTCTGGCCTCTGATGGCATTCACCCAATGCTAATAACGTCGTGTCATGACAAAACTAATGCCATTTAGAATCTTTGGTTCTCAACACTGGGAGTTTTATGTTTGGCTTGAATTTTGACATTTGCTTCCTTTTTTACTGGATTTATATTTACTTTCTTCTTTTTTGCTACTCTTTATCTTCCTTTTCCCATTATCTGACTCATTTTTATTTTGTCTCTATTTGTTGGGTTTTTATTTTATTATGTAAACTTACATTTAATAGCAGGAAGCTATGTTGGAGACGGAGATGTGGGAATTACAGTAAAGGAAGGAAAACATCACCAATGTATACATACATGCGCACGTGCTTACAGAAAAGACACACACGTATCTCCATCTATGAAAAGGTTCATAGAAACATTTGACGCATTGAATATATCTATATACACGAGAAGGAATTTAGAGATGTAATCATACGTAAGTCTCAATATGTTACCCTAAAATATATGCATTCGCAAATCATTCATAGTTTCTAGTACAAATCCAGTCCAGTCGTATAAAATACGTTGGAAAATTTATTAGGGATACTATCTTTTTATGTGTCTGTATTTCTGAGAAGAGGTATTGTAATTATTTATTCTATTTACATTGTTCGGGATGTTGCCCTCATCTTTGTTGCCATATTCACGACGTTTCGACAGCCAGCCTTAGTCAGGTGATTGGGATATCGAAAGGTTTTAGTACGAAATTCCAATCATCAGAAGAAGGCCGGAACGTACAAATGGCGAAACCTCGTGAATATGGCAACAAAGATGAGGTCGACAGCATGAACAATGTAAATAGAGTAAATAAAATTACCAAATAGATCTATCTATCTATCTATCTATCTATCTATCTATATATATATATATATATATATATATATATATATATATATATATATATAATCAGGATGTGATAAAGAGGTATCTCCTCGTATACACTAGTCGGCAGCTAGGAATTAGTCTCCGGTCAATCCTGCACTTGACTGCTTTGAAGGTCAGTTGTAAGAAATGTTTTGTATGTTCATAATATTTGAGAAAGTATGGGTACTATTCAATGTACGCTGTGGAAATTCAGCGTCTTCTATTAATTTCATATCTCAAAACATGCCTATATATATATATATATATATATATATATATATATATATATATATATATATATATACCCTACAATGGATTCAGAGAAACAAAACATTGGGTAGACTGCTAAAGTTTATAATATGGACGAGAAAAGATCCTTTGTCATGATGATAATTTTGAAGAAATCTATATATACGAACGAAGTGGCTGTCCAAAATGCCCCAGTTCCCGTAGTAAAAAATGAGAAACAAAAACGCTGATGCTTAATAATTTCGTAAGATTATCGAAAGCGAACCGCCAGAGAGACCTTTTTAAGACACCTCGATATATATATATATATATATATATATATATATATATATATATATATATTTATATATTTATTATACTTTTATCATATGGACAAAAATAGTTTACTCACTACAAAAGGTGCAACTTCGTTTCGGTGCATTTCATCTCGACTGGTGAGAACCAAAAATGTTTATGAAATATTAAAGGAATATATGGTGAAATTATAATAAATAATTATCGCTCTACTATCGGTATCGTGCCCTCTTTTGAATTAATTCTGGGAAAGGTAGAATTGCTTCGTATATATATATGTACATAGATAGATAGATAGATAGATATGGAATAGTATATTGCAGTGTGTATAAAAGCAAATTTAAATACACTGTAAAACATAGTATGACTGTTATTAATGACATGATTAAATACAACACATTTAAATCATATATATATATATATATATATATATATATATATATATATATATATATATATATATATATGGAGAAAGTGATAGATAGATAGATAGATAGATAGATAGATAGATAGATAGATAGGGAATATCATAAAGTAGCATTCTTAAAATTGATCTCAATTTAATGTAAATAGTTTTATCTCTTAACCTTGGAAAGCATATGTCCTTTTCAATTTTAGCAATCATTTAACCAAAGTTAGTATGAGATTATAACCTACTTGTATGCGTTTTCCCAATTTGAGTTTCTAGTCTAGACGGAAGATAACAAGGATAACAAAAACAGATACAATCGGAGAAAGAAAAGTAATGCATTACCAATCAATATTCACGACCAGTTGGATGATTGTATTAATCACACACAAACATACACACACAAATACACACACACTCACACACACTACACACACACTCACACACACGCACGCGCAAACACACACACACACACGCATATATATATATATATATATATATATATATATATATATATATATATATATATATATATATATATATATATGATTTAGACGAAAAACTCATAATATTATGCTTCTTATAAGCCAGATGAAAATCTATTTCCCTGTGGAAAATTGACTTGAGCCTTGGATTTAAAATGATATTTTACTGCATCATTATATGGAAAGATGAGCAAAAGATATGACATATTTTTGCTCTTATAATTGCGTAAAACTGCGCTTGGATGAACAAGTAAAGATAATTTTTATTCGTGTCTTCTGCACTGTAATTGCGCAAATCTGTGGCAAACTTGTATTCAGTGAATTAGCCTCAGTTCTTGTATAAATACATGGCATATATACGAAACGGATATTAAGTGTGTAACCTGAATTGGCAAGAAATTGCGCTTTGTGATGCAACATGTAACGAAGTATCGTAGCTATGACATAGGAGTAGATAGCTTGGCCTATCGACCACCTCACACTACTCCCCTGTCATTTGAACAGGAATAGAGGTTTATCCATGGTTTCCTGTTTAGGATTGCTTTCCCGTTTTCTTCTACAGATTATTTTTCATTCTCTTTCACTTTCAGTAGCCTCTTATGTATTACAGGAAATATTGCCTGGCTTGGAGTGAAATGATTAAAACATTCCATCATTGAGAGGTTAGTAGGATTGATTGTGGATAAAATACTCAGCCTAGGATGTAACACCTATTTTCCTCGTTCAACTTTATAAACAGTGTACAGGATCATGTGAAAATCAGTGGAAATAAATGCACTTGAAAATAGCAGATGAATATACTTAATGCCAAAGAAATGTATCTACTGCTTAATAACATCGACCTTATCCAACAAACCAAAAGACGATGCCGTATCACTTCCAAATTCCATCTTGATCCCTATCAAAAACATCTAGTATCCTGCATCTGCATTCCATACTTTTTTTCTCAAGAACACTAGAAATTGTTACTCAATAAACCGCCCTAATCTTCCATGTGGCGTCGGAAGCAGCTGTAGGTCCGAATCTAGGTTCTTGTTGCTGTTGGATTATGACCTTCAATGAATCCTTGCTATAATGAGGCCGTTGTTTGGTAACCCTGTTGAGGACTTCCTAAATGCTATATTCCAAGATATTTAAATTAAGAGAGCTTGTGGGCTATATGCTCTTGTTGCTATGATCGGCCAGCTAATCAAGTATCACGTGATGCATGTGAGTGAGAAATCGAAATTGGTCAGTAAAAATAATTGATGTTTGTTAAATTAAATTCGAGTCATCACACCCTCAAGCGTGAACTCTCTCACATCACTCTACAGTAAGTAATCTTAAATATTAAGATAGGTGGTTAAAAATGAAGCTACAGACATAGGACGATTAACAGAATAGGTTGATAGATAGATAGATAGATAGATAGATAGATAGATAGATAGATAGATAGATAGATGGATGGAACAAATATGCTGCAACTAATGTGGGTAAAGTACCCAATTTGGAGATTGACGACTGTGTCTTCTGTTTTGATTTAGGCGATAGCCTTGATTCACATGATTGCGCGAAAAAGCGAGGCGGAATGACTTGATTATCTTTCCGCACGTTACGCAGAAACATCAAGTATGACGTGAAAATTTTATGAATTATAGGAGCTACTTATCGTTTCTTCCGTTAGCATAGACATTGTCAAGAAGCTGTTTGTAAAGTCTCGGTGTAAATAGAACCTATATTCCAGGATAATATTTTAGTGCTGTCCCTCAAAAGAAAGAAAATATTGATATTTGGTGCCTGCGTCGTAACATTAATCATACAGACATTACATGCATGCAACCAAAATACCATAAATTTGACCATGAACAATGTGCGTTAACAACAGTCTCCTTTGACGTAATCGCTACAAACTAACCGTTTTCTTCCTACCACATAAAGAGAATTCTTCCCAAAGTTAATTTCGTGCTATATTCGTTTGGCAAGTATAGTTCAGATCCTCCAGCTGTGTTAATCTTTGGTTATCCAGTTACACTTCATAATGTCCTAATAATCCATTTTTTCAGCTCACAATTCATAATGCATCAGTAAAATGCATAAGAAACACGTTGCACTGCATTAACAATGAACTAAAGAAATCTCAAGCCAACTACTTTCAAACACTTCTATCCATAAAGAAAATAGAATGAGAATTAGAAGGAGTCTGGATATCCATATCGACATGTGATGAAACATCTCCATTATACACTCAATGAGTAGAATCATATTAAATAGCTCTCCCTTTGAACGACTTCTCGTTATATAGAAACTTCTTTAAAAAACAACATCCGTCTTTCAAGATTTCACTTTCATTTGTATTCCAGTCAGCATTTCGAGTTAGAGAAAAGTAAAATATTATATATATATATATATATATATATATATATATACATATATATATATGTATGTATGTGTGTGTGTGTGTGTGCGCGCGCGCGCGCGCCTAAATATATAGAAAAATAGGAAAGAATTAGGTTGATAATCCAATGCTTTTTAGTATTTTTGTTTTTATTTAAAAAAAACAAAAACAACCAGTGCTCGATACACAAGTAGATTCCATATAAAATTACACAGATACACACACACACACACATATATATATATATATATATATATATATATATATATATATATATATATATATATATATATATATATATATATATATATATATATATATATATATATATATATATATAGATATATATATATAGTAAAGAACACGTTAGGTAAATAATCCGAAGTCCTTTAGCATTTTTGTTTAAAAAAAACATTGCTCAATGCAAAAGTAGAGCCTAAATTATAAGTATTTTTTTTAAAATATGATTCCTTCGCTACATAAGAGTTCTCATGTCTCAAAAACAAGAGCCAAAACTTCAATATAATTATTAAAATTAAATTAAAGTAAAGTATCAAGCTCTGTTTCATCTTAATGCGAAATTTTTGGAATTCCATAAATTTCGCTTGAAGATGGAAAGGAGCTTGATACTTTAATTTAATTTAATTATAATAATTATAATGTAGGTTTTGGCTCTTGTTTTCGAAACATGAGAACTCTTATGTAGCGAGGAATCATATTTGTAAAAAATAATATCACACATATATATATATATATATATATATATATATATATATATATATATATATAGCTTCAACTAAGTTAATATATGTGTGGATAGTTAGGCTTGCAGACAGTAAACGATCACTAGAAAGGAAGATATGGACATTTATTAGCTATATGTCGCTAAGTATATATCAATTGAAATAGGAAAGAAATTGAAAAGATAGATCAGAAAATCACGATTTTTTAAGTGTCGTAGGTTTTAAAATGTGCATAAACCTGCTAATTAAATGCTTCTTTGATTTGAATGATCCAAATACTGCATATCAAACGAAGAAGCATGTATTACTTTAACTTTAAGCTTTCCCTTCGCACTAATATTAAGAGAAAAAAATGTAAGAATTTTTATAACTAAAGATATATATATCAATATCTACATTCAAAATTATCTTTTATACTTACTAAATGTACATCATTAACGATTGATCTAACTCGACAAGTATACTTTGGTCAATAATTCATTTCCTATAATTTCGATGTCTTACCTTAAGATATTATCACGTTCCTAATATCCTAAGATATGCGCTTGAACGGTAGACACCTGCAAGCTAAATTCGAATATTTAATTTTGCGGCAATACAGTATATTACGCGCTCTGTTAATGACAAAATCACTGAGAAATTATATATCATTGCTATTCGAAGAGATGAAAATTAATGTTTCTTTCAGTACGTTTCTTTTTTTTTTTAATAGCGGCAGGGGATTTCTTGTAATCATCTTTTTGCCACTGACTTTTCAGTACAATTCCTCGTCACTAAGAAAAAGCAGGAAATAAACTATTCAAATATATTACAAGCGAGGAAATTTTATGAAATTATAAACAATTGCTGAGGGTGGTTTATTATAACTGACATAACATTAAATCTCGAAGGAACTACGCGTGGAAGCTCGATATGAGAAAACCATTTATTTGCGAACTTGAATTGGACATACGAAGCGATAAAGCATGAAAGAAAAGTTTTATCTTGGAAATTTTCCTACGCAAATGGTTCCTTTGATCTGTGGACGGCCATTCTTTTCCCGATTTTCTCTGATCAGTGGTGTGGACACTTTTCAGCCAGAAAAAGAAACTTTCAGAATATGATGGTCTATTCTGGGATTGCAAATGGCAATAAAGCCATCCTATTTAGTGACGTGTACAAATTATAATCAAATAGTATTTGAGTGGGACACATTGAAACGTACGTACGCAAAAATTTGTTTGGCACATATATTTGTAAGTTCACTCAGAAAACTGAAAAAGAAAACCATCAAGATGACAAGATCTGAGACAAATGAACAATTAGAACAGAGGACAATACACATGAAACTGACCGGGGATTTTACAGAGAAGTTGAAGTAACCAATTCGAGTATTAAATTATAATATAATCTGGAAAATATATAGGTAACACGATACTAATAATAAAAATACAGACAATTACATAATTACATAATGTGGAAAAATACTGTATAATTACATCAAAATCTGCTCCAATATGCGCCAATATATTAATTATTTCATATTTAATGCTAAAAGGAAAACTCATAAAATTTATAAAGATAGAAAGAACAATATAAATAATCTTAATTGAACGAGATACATAATAATAACTAGAAACTCTTTCACAAACAAAACTGATAAGAATTTCTATAAACTTGATATGTAATTTGTTAAAACTAAAAAAAATAGTGTGATAGCTGGAAAAAGATAGAAAAATATGTTGGAATTTAAGCCTAGTATACTCAAATACATGAAGTCATTATTCATAGCATACAATAAAAATAATCTCTGCGAATTTTTAAAATCTAAATAATCAATTGATAAAACTATGTAAGCATGTAGAAAAATGCAAAGCTGATAACTTCAGGTAAGCAAGAAGAGAAAGTCAAAATAAACCAGACAGTCATCCGTATCAGTCAGCTATGTGACGTGTGTGATACACCCTTAGGCAGGTTTTGTTTCCCTGCTGTAGGTTGACATTATTTCTGCGATAGACCAGCTGCCATCCAAAGCTGTAGAACCAGCTCTCTCCTTCTATTTACCCATAGCTGGGGGAAAAAAGAAGAGGATGCATATCTTTCTCAGTACGTAAGTGAATTTGACTGGAATTCGAACTCGGTTCCCCAATTTCTTAATCCGAGACGCTGCCATTACTCCATATCCTCCTTCATCAGGATAGCTGGACAAAAACAAATATTAATATAGAAAGCCGGTAACTGCGGATTAAGCTGAGGTGGATAATAATAATTAATACATATAATTATAAAGAAAAATAAACGGATTGTTATATTATAAGCAATATTTACGTTCTGTTTTTTTTTTGTTTGTTTTTTTTTAGTTAAACTTATAATCCATTAATTTTTCTTCATTAAAACGCGTTATCTCTCCTTGAGTTCAGAACGACATATTTGCAAGGGATATGGCTTTCTGAACTCGGGAGCTTCTAAACCACGTCATGTACGTAATGCATATATATGTAGTATGGGTTATATATGTTCCAAAGCTTGTCATAGCCAGTGGTGGTAGCAGGGGAAAGCTTCCATGATCCGTAGAATGCTTCCGTGCCATTCGGCTTAAATAGCGTTTGACAACTTGTTTACCTCTAATCCTAGAGAAGGATGCGAAGACGGATTACTGGCGCCTCATAACAAGCGGATTCAAAAATATGGAGCTTGACAACCAGTGAAAAATTCCCTCTAGATGCGGTCATAGCCAAACATGAAAGTAAATCCAAACAGAAAATCCGGAGTGGATACCCGAATGCTATTGGCTATCAACGCCAACAATATTCCGGACACGCTTGTAGCTAAGCAGGCGCCACATGCAATATTCTTAATTCCTCTGATCTTGGTCCAGGTGGTATGGGTGTGCACCGCCTGCTTATAATCTCGTCTAGTCCTGCATCCTGAAGAGGTCTCTCCAATCGTACTATCAGAGGGTTGGATTTTGAACAAACTCGATACTACGATTATCTCACGAGATAAACAGATGGCTACTACTTTTAAAGCTACACGAGACTTAATTAATACAAAACAATGTAATATCAGCCTAATATCTGAAGCAATAATTTATAAAAACAAACGTGTCGCAAAAATATATCAAGATTCGGAGGAATTTAAATAAAAGATTATAAAGGCCAAATACATATTTTAAACAAACGACACACTCAGTGCATTAATCATTTATCTTAATTCATCTGACCATAATTTAACCTTAAACAGTGCTGCTTTAAAGAGAAAACTATTAATATAATAGATGAGCTCTCGACTTAAAAAAGAAGATACTTCACTTCTGATGCCTAGGATATTTAAAGCACCAGCAATAAAGACAAAAACTAAAATGTTGAAAAACTAAAAGTAATCGGCCGAGTTGTTGCATCGATAAATTTTGGACACGAACAATTTTAAAAATTAAAAATTTCGTTTCTTTACAACTTCATCGTTTTCTCTCGCTGCTGTAGTATAATGTTTACTTTCATATTTATCAACTCAGTTATAAATTTCATTAATAATAATATTACTTTTTTAAGTTTTATCCATTTCAGAATATGTTTCTAATAAAACAATACAAATTAGTTTTATTGTGTACGATTCATGCAGAATTTATTTCTCTTTTGAATTGTATAAAAATTGCATATTTTTCTACAACTTGAAAAGTTTTAATGCTGGATTAATTTAAATTATCCAAATTTACTGGCAAAATATGTTTCACACCGCAGAGTATTATTATATTTAAAGGAAAAAGTTATAGTAAAAATGAGCTGAAAAACAAAATATTTATCAATATTTAGTGCCGTAAACTTTATTATTAATTACAGCTTCACATTCCCTAAGCATCGAGCTTGATAACTGAGCACAAAAATCATTTTGAATTTTCTACCATATTTGCTTAATATAATCGTATGTTTGGGCTAAATTTGTCGATTTTTTTAGCGTGAACACCTTTGGAAATATAATTTCTTAAATTTTCAATCAGATTAAGATCCGGACTCTGTAGAGGCCACACAATGACATCCATATTAAGATGATCAAAAAATTGCATTACTTTTTTGGCCTTGTGATTGGGGCTATAATGTTGATAAATATCTCCAGGTGGCATTTGCTCAGTCAAATATGGCAGAACATGTTCCTTAACCAGATACATATAGCCTACATTGTGGGGTTTTCCATCAATTTTAACATTAGACACATACCAAAGCTAATGAACGCACCCCACACCATTACACCCATACCTCCCACCGTCTTTTTGACATATTTAGGATGGAATTACTCGGATGGGCGGCATCTGAGAAAGGTTTTTTCATCTGATCCAAAGATGCAAAAGCATGTATCATCACTCCAAAGAACTCTACATCCTCGGCCGTCCATTGTATGTTACTTTTCGCGAAGTTCATCCGAGTGAGTCAATTGCTCTCCGAAATAATTGGCTTTTCTCTAGCAATGTGCCCGAATAATCCAAATTCTCTTAGACAGCTTCGAACGGTTTGTGTCGTAAAAATAACGCCAGTTTTACCAGATAATTGGCGGAAAATGTCCACGATCGTCAGCATTCAATTAACTTGTGAAAGCCTATGAATTCGTTTATTTGCACTGTTGTTTTTCTTGGAACTCCCGATCTTTGCTCATCCGTATATTGCCCAGTAAACTGGTAAAGCTTCCAAGTCTCGACGCAAACCGTTTCCCTGCACTTTAATTTCTAGCTTATGTTCATAAAGGAAATGTTTTGTTGGTGAAGTGACACCATTTTTGATCTAGTCACTGGGCTAAGACTACGACGCTTTCCTATAGTGAATTAATTGTATAACAATGTCCAGTTATTAAACTTTATAATACATTAATGACCAGTCATATGACCACCCATTTCGCAAATAATTTGCATAACACCCATGCAGCCTTAAACTTAATTTGCCAGTAAATTTGGATAATTTAAATAAATCCAGCATTATCATTTTCGCAGTTGTAGAAAATTATACAATTTTTACATCATTCGAAATAAATTCTGCATAAAGCGTACACAATAAAACTAATTTATATTGTTTTATTAGAAACGTATTCTGAAATAGATAAAACTTTATCCATCGGTCTTAAGCTTATTTTCGCCAGTGTAGAAGCATATTCAAAACACACACACACACAACATTTCGGATTTTCATACATGCAAATATGTGAATGGTGACGGGTGAACAAGAACACGCACGATGTATGCGCGTATTATTTCACGCGAAAAAAGCCAGTCAGAAAGAAGACTGGTGCGTGTTCTAGTCAACATTTATGGAACACGAGGTAAAAGCTAGAACTCGGAAAAACATCCGCAAGTATGGCATGCTACCATCATTCTATATTAAGTAATGTTAGATATGGACTAATTAAGATAAGACAGGCTGCTAGAGAAGCAAGAGATATATATCGATTAATAGAATAGAATTATATATATATATACATATACATATATATATATATATATATATATATATATATATATATATATATATATATATATATATATATATATATGCACATTTCATTGAAAACGACAGACAAGGTGCTTTTATATATATTTTTTTAATTTCTCAAGCGGATGATAAATTATATAAAAACTATCCGAATGTTCTTTTATCCGAGCGCTTTCGGCTATACATTTAGCCATTTTTCTCGGGCCATGCTTCTCCAATTATTATATGTCCTATGTTGAAAACAAGGTTTTTACTAAAGTTATTAAACCTAAAATATATGTTCGTTATGTAGACGATATATTTATTTTCGCTGAAAACAAGAAAGAAATAGAAAATCTGAAAGCTACATTTCAACAAAATTCCGTCCTAAATTTTACTTCTGAACTTGGTGAAAAAAATAAACTTCCTTTCTTAGATGTTCTCGACGATTTTAGTAATAATACTTTTAAAACTTCCGTTTATAAAAAAACAACTAGATCTCTCTTAGATGTAAAATAAGTGTTATTAAAAATTTCCTCACGAGAGCGAATGAGAACTCATCCTCTTGCACGCTTTTCTTTAAAGAGTTAAACAATAAAAAACAAACACTGATTAATAATGGATTTCCTAATCAATTGTTGGATTTCCACATTAGGTGTTTTCTATCTAAGGTTGCTAATAGCAACAGCGAGAATAGAAACATAAATAATAACATTAATATTTTTTATAAAAATCAGATGAACGAAAATTATAAACAGGATGAATGCAAAATTAAGAACATTATAAAAAAATGTATAACAACATTTGACAATAGCAAAAAAATTAAATTAATTATTTATTACACAAAATTAAAAAACCTTTAACCTTATAGTTAAAAATAATAATTCACCGCCTAGAACAAAATTAAATAGGGCAAATATTATTTACGAATTTAAATGTCCATTAAGGAATTTTAATTTTGATCAATCAATATTCGTAAATGATTATATAGGCCACACTACAACATGATTGACACGCAGACTCACTCTACACCTTTTTGACCATAGCTCAATTAGACCTCATTTAAATATTCATGGAGACCTACCGGACACTATTCGGAACATACATGTTGACAACGCTAAAACAATAGGATCATCTACATGGAAAAAAATGGCTAAAAATAATGGAAGCCTTATTAATACCCCACCCAAAAAAAAACAGCACCCAATAATATTAACTTTGAACATGGACATATTATCTTGACCGTGTGTTGAAAAATGAAAACATTTTATAAAACATACATACAACAAACTATTTCTTATTTTAACAGTTAAAATATAATCCTTGAAAATGGCTAAATGTATAGCCAAAAGCGCATTCAGACAGTTTTTATATAATTTATCATCCGAAATAAATTATTAGATCGCATGAGAAATAGTATAAAAACTAAATAAAAGCACCGTGTCTGACGTTTTCAATTAAATGTGCATGAAAGAAGGATTGCTGCCTACATATATATATATATATATATATATATATATATATATATATATATATATATATATATATATATATATATATATGTAGAGAGAGAGAGAGAAAGAGGAGAGAGACGGAGAGAGACGGAGAGAGACGGAGAGAGACGGAGATAGAAATAGATCAAAATATTCATGCACATATTGGGATCAATAGGGATAGTTTAAGAGATCGCTAACAAGCGAGATATATAAGGCACAAGCTGAGATAGATGGATAGATAAATAGATAGATAGACAGACACACACAAACAATATTTGAAAGGTATATTTAGGATCTAATTATTCATCCAAACAAGTTTTATTAAATTCAACCGACCTGGTCTGTTTGTTTAATATTTAGTAATACGTTTTTTAATATTCAAATAAGATTTTGTAAATCAGCATCGAAATTGTAAATAAACTGTCCAAATTTCCTGTTACACTTGACGTAACTTTCAAATACCAGGATGTAACCAACAGATTATTTCTTCTAATATCTGAGAGATTTAGAAAATTCCTTGTATTTTTTTAATGTTTGTTTTTCATTGCATATGTAGAGATCATGTGTATTTGTTTTTGTCAAGTAGCGTTTAATAAATGCCAGGCTAATTAGAAAAGGGCATAATTACATAGAAGATTCCTAGAAGGAATCTTGATAAATATTTTTCCATCAATAATCACACGCCAAATATACTTTATTATATCACCAACATACAAAAAATCTATATTGAAAGGATCTAAGATCAGTCTACCTACAACCATAGTGTAGCCTAATTTCTTTCACTCCTTCACAAAACATCCCAAATCATTAAACGAGCACTACCAGACAGAAATCAAAATGGGCATTAGATGTATATATGCGCCCACACAAAGACATCATCAGCAAGATCCCGTATGATGCACAAACACATAAGAATTATGTACACGGATGTTATATGACAAGTGATATGTGAGGTCTACTTAACCAATGAAAAACAAACAATATAAAAATAAATAACACCACCATTTTCTTTTCTCTTACAAATTTAATTTCTGCTTAACTAACAGCGATAGCGAAATATGTAAAATATGTAAAAATTATAAACATTCCCCCCTATATATATATATATATATATATATATATATATATATATATATATATATATATGAGTCACAATCAAATATATATCAGAATTCGACAGGATGACATTATAAACAAAATAGGAAACATTTAAAATCTAGGATGTTTCATTTTCTTAAAACTTCGTCCGAAACTGAGATATGGCGAAAGAGAAAAAAATTCAGGTATTTTTGCTTTTGTATAATTTGATTTTCAATTGTCGGTCATGTTTCATGCGTATTGGACCCTTTTAAACAAATGTTAATATAATTTGCAGTGTTCCGAAATCAATGAGAAATGACGCGTCCATCCGATTTTCAAGAAATTAATCAAAGTTTAAATATTACTACATTTATTTTGCTTTGTTGGTTTCAGATGATAATGTGTATTTGTAATTGCGTGTGAATGTATGTTTAGTAGACATTATGTTTGTTGGTTGTTCAAATGTTGATTTCGAAACGTGTTTATGTGCAAACCGTTTGTTTTAGAAACACATACGTTGGCTTTAAAAGTTGATTCAATAAAGGTTGGCGATGTTATATAATGTTTTTTGATATCTGTTTATAGTTGTTAGTAATGTCATTATTAAACATTCATTATGTTCTTTTTTAATTAGGGTGTTAATGAGTAAAATCAAAATTATGAAGTTTGTTCCTGTGTATTACGAAAGTATTAGTATGTTTTGTTGTCTCACCGTAAATCTCTTTTTTGCTCGTAGATACTGGCTTTTAATTCACGTAACGTCTCCCCTCCATACCTTTTCACATTGTAAACAATTTATTTGATAAATACCGGCTTTTAAATTAGTATCTGAATTTATTTCTAATTATATCCCGACTTTTTTGAGCGTAGCATTAAGGATAACTAATTTATTTTCAAGTTTAATATAAAGAATGCTCGAGAGTAGGATTAAGAATTTGTGTTTTTTTTTTTTTGTTTTTTTGTTGTTGTTTAGATGTGCTATTGGAGGTGTTTAAATTGTTTGCCTTTGGGAATTTTGTAAGCACGTTTTCTAATGCTGAGGATGAAATGATATGGCTAGTGGAGAAATTTAAATGTTTTCTCACTATATTTATCTTTTACACTTAGGTATCATGGGCTACATATCCTACGGTCTCTGAGGTAGAAACCTATGACTAATCTTGATTCTATTCTTTGATTGCGGTGCGAATAGAAATTAATTAGATAGTTTTTGATAGTGGATGCACGATAAATTTTAAAAACTATTTTGTTATTGTTACATATTAATAAGGAATCGAGGAAATGTAGAGATCTTTATTTTTAATATATATATATATATGTGTGTGTATAAACACACACACACACACACACACACATATATATATATATATATATATATATATATATATATGCAGGGTGTATAAAAATAATTTGGGGCCTGTTCCTTACAGCAAAACAATGCAAAAAATATACATATAAACATATGTCTAAAAGGCAATCCTTGCACCTCAACACAGCAACTCAATAGAGGTTCAAAATGTCCTCTGCTTCCTTCTACACATGCATTCACCCGTCTGATCATTTTCTGGTGAACCCTTTCAAATTCTCCCCTCATCGAATAGTTTTACAGTCTGCCATGACACGTTGATGAATCCTCTCTGCATTATTAATGCCTGCTGCATAAATCAACTGTATTTTGTGGCCAGTGTATAAGCCATTGTATAGCGAACAATTTGACTAAAATGTGCTGGAACCCCATCATGCACGATTCCCATGCGTTTTCGTTTTAGGAGTGGTACATCATCTCGTAGGTCTGGAAGTTTGTTCTAAATAAAGAGCCTGTAGACTGATCTTCTAAATTGTGCTGGGAGAGCATATGGACCTACCAGACAGTTACCTCAATTCCAGCCGACATATTAAACATAAACTGATGTTGCTGTCTAACCTGTATTGTACCATGTGTATTCCAATCTGCCTTCAAATGTTCGTTGTGTAAATTTGTTATTCCATCATTTCCAAATATTTACTCATCCGTAAAGAATACAAGAGAGAAACAACGTATCATTAGATTGTGGAGAAACCCATAGGCAAATGTTTTCCTGTGGTGAGTGATCAGAGAGCCTGCACACTTTGCAAGTGATAGGGATAAAGTGGCCGCTGTACCATCCGTGCGTTACTATGAGATGTACGACATGCTAAGGCCATTTGACGTGTGCTGATAACGGGATCATCTCCTGTAGAATGTGTTCTTGATTGTCAGGCGTACGGGTGGATCACGGTCTTACTCAATC
>OZ010577.1:110885313-110907813 GCA_963932145.1 Acanthosepion lycidas | reverse complement strand
AAATAACATGAAAGCAAAAATCAAATTATATATATATATATATATATATATATATATATATATATATATATATATATATAACTTGCAATGGACGAATTATGCAAAAATAAAAATAATACTGACGTCTCATTTTAACAGATATATTTACCTTATATACAGCTACTGGACGGTCTTGTCTAAGTTGACGAACGCTGCCATATTCCTTGCCTGCAGTTCATCTTTAGATTGACAAGTAGTTTTGTTGGTCTTTGCCTTAACTGCAACACGCTCATAATAATCAAGAAATTAGTTGGCCATTAGTTTTGTGGATGATGTGAACGCAGAAATTGTCTGACAGGTTGACTTGTTTCTCCTGCTTATGTGTATATAGTTCAGTGTGTCTTTTGCCAGACACACTGACTGAAATGTCCGTTTATTATGAGACAAGGAAATTTTAATTAACTTTTCATTTTCAATGTCTTACAATCCCACCAGATATACAACATCACATTCTTCGGAATCGATTCAGTTTTTGGAGTGGTAAACGGGGTTTCATATCATTTAGTCCAGGAGCTTTTTCCTCCTCAAGCGATTTTTCATCGCTTGCGAAAAGTCTTTTTATTTAAGGTCTAGGTATTCGTAATGTTTCAGCTGATAATTGCAAATGAAAAAGCATCCCATCAATTTCCCCGTTAAATTGTCAATCACTGGCCAGTATTGACGTTACTTAACTTCGGTGATCTTACGAGAACCAATGACTCAACGCTATACAGCGTTTTCCCGAATATATATATATATATATATATATATATATATATATATATATATATATATATATATATATATATATATATATATATATATATATATATATATATATATATATATATATATATATATATATATATGTAAGCAAATATAAATGGATATAAATCCGACAGAATGGAGAAAAATATTTGGAAAAAACAAACAAAAATCCTTAAATGCAATTATGTTGTTTTAATATGAATGAAATGTCAACGTCTGACGTTTCGGTTTAATAAACCTTCATCAGGACAATATTCATTAAAATGCAATTAACATAATCAGTTCAACATGACAAAGACGATGGACATAAAAACAAAACTTATCCAAAACAGATAACTGAAAATTTTAAATGATCAGCTTTCCGTTTAAGCGTGGTCACGTTGTCGTCAAATGGGCGACGCTTCAAAACGTATTCCTAAAATTTAAGTATTTTGAATGAAAACGAAAAAATGAAAAGAATTCTATTATGATGGAAAATTGTATGTACGCTTATATATATATATAAAGAAATATAGTCTTAAGGTGTGCTATATTTATGGAATAAAGTGCTCAATATCAGAGATAGAGCGTGTGTAAATATAAAAGTGAACATAGAAGTCAACACTTAGAGGCGACAGTCTGTTTCATGCTATATGCAATCGTCAGGCCACCTGACGATTGCATATAGCATGAAACAGACTGTCGCCTCTAAGTGTTGACTTCTATGTTCACTTTTATATATATATATATATATATATATATGTATTGTGCATGTGTGTTTGCGCACGTGTGTGTGTTTGTACAATGGTTAAACAGTTTCTAAATGTTTTGGTGGACACTAATACGAAGAGCGTTTGTAGATAGAGAAAATGTGGACAATTGTGTAGACAGAAGTAACCACACTACAAAGGGACTATCAGTGTCACGCCTTGAACGTTTTGAAACACACGTATGCTTATGTGACACCATTTAGGTTGCTAGAAAGAAAGAAGTTAAAAGAGGCGAAATTTAGGTGATAAGAAACCATCACGAAAAGGACACTAAGCGATGTTATCTTTTTTTCTAACAGAGGAAAGTGCTAAAGGTTTTTATTCTCATTAGCGAGGAAAGTGGGGTCGCGGATGTGTCGGATTTAAATTAATTTATGACAACGATAATGAAAATTTCAGGTTGGCAGAGACCCCTACAAAACAGAAACTGGGACATAGAAATTAATTAAGCACGGACTGACCGAAAAACAAAATGCCCGCTGGAACTCCCTCAGTGTGCTGAGAGATAAAATTTAATTAGGTCAAGCTTGACCGAAACCAAAATGTCCGTGGAACCACCTGCATGTCTTTTGGGAAAGACACCTGTTTATTGTCAGGGCTGCCTATGATAGCGAAATTATTTTATCAGAACGAATAATTGGCACCAAGATGCGATACGTCCAATTGACCAGCCACTTGATAATTGGCGAAAATCCCATTGACGAATTCCATATTCCAAGTGACATTTGGCTAAGAAAAGAGTCCCAGGGTTTGTTTTCGGGCAGAAGGAAAGAAAGAGAAAGAAAAGAAAAAGAAAAAAAAAAGAGGAAGATATTTTTTTTTCTTTGAGCAAGATTTTTTAAACCGAGTCTAGTCTAGCCACACCCACACTTCTGGGCGCCCATTGGCTGAATGCAGGCGTGAGCGTTAGGTGAAGGTAATCATGTGAAGAGGGAGAGGAGGCCTGTTAACGCCCCCTGAAGGGATCGGTATTAGATGCCACTGTGAGAGAGAGGGGAAACCAGTTGATGCCCATGAAGGGATTGGGTGAGATACCCATATGAAAAAGGAAGAATCTGGAAGGACTTTCAACAATGGAAAATAATAAATTTTCCTGACCGAAAACAGAGACGTGGATTGTGGATTTAGAATTATCAAGGAACCTCAAACCCCGACAAGTCCACCCCGGTTTTGGTCGGTGTCCATATAAGCGGAGTCGCAGCGAGTGAAAAGCAGTTCCAGTTAAGTTCGCAGTTCAGTTGGAGCTGGAGATCAGTTGGGGAGTTTTTGGCAGTCGCCTCGCAGAAAATCTGACTGAAAGATTCCACGCAAATCACGACCTCAACTTCTAACCAAGAACAATTTATTTTTGAAGAACGACTTAGACTCACGCCACCAAAACAAGTTTTACAAATATCGCCTGAAGATACACCAAGAACCAGTTTCTTAAAGAAAAAAACAACTTAAGATGTTAAGACTCGCCTAACAACACAAAGTGTCACGAATCCATATAGCGGGTTGGGAAGAAGACGCAGTCCTGTATTCAGCAACCAGATATAAAATATTGTTATCCTTTTTTAACACATTTGAACTTTTCGAGTTATTATTTTCTTTTCTTTTACATATACTTGTGTGGTGTTAACCATGATCGAACTCGGCTTGCATTACGGCCCAACGACTGATTGATTTTGTCTGCCTAAGATCAAATAACAACGTGGGTAGGTTAGACTGGAAATCAAAACAGTTACTTCGGTAACCAGACGTTGGAGGTGAGCTGGGAACGATAAGGCTGATACCGAATCTAACCAGATTCCCATCCGAATCACCAAAAGGTTAGAACGTCACATTTGGTGCCGCGACCAATACCAAGCCAGTTGGTCGTCACAGGACAGGATAGCACGACGGACGTGGTCAGGCAGATGTCACATTTGGCGTAGCGACACCCGGGGGACGTCACACTTGGTCATTGTTTTAGATTTAGAAGCATATAACGACCGAAATCGTTTGGCCAGCTCCTCATCTCTCTCTCTCTCTCTCTCTCTCTCTCTATATATATATATATATATATATATATATATATATATATATATATATATATATATACACACACACACAGAGTTGGTGAACGAAGCATTCGTACACCATGAATTATTTTATTTAGCATAGTTAGATTTTATTAAATAATTTTATAATCCATACCTTATTTGTATAACTTGGGACAATGCTGCAATATGCAAAAAAAAAAAAAAAAAAAAAAAATCTGAAAAAATATATTAATGAAATTAAAAAAATGCAGGCGAAAACGAATTCGTACAAAATTATAATACCTGTTTAGTACTGAACAGCATATCGCATACTCAATTCACCAACAATCAGTATCTTTCTGTAGCTTTTAATCAACGATTTGCAAATTTCTGTTGGTCGTTTAATCCATTCTTCTATGCGTATTCTCTTCCGGTCTAGGATGTTTTCGGAGCTCTTTTATTAATCTGAATTTTTTATAAATGCCCCAAATTTTCTATTGGATTCCAGTCTAGAGATTGTGATAGCCATGCTTTCGTATAGAGATCGTTTTCAATAAGCCATTTTTTCGTAGATTTAGCCGTATGTCTATGGTCATTATCTTGTTGCAAATACCATTCATTTGGGAGTTCAAGCTTTACTACTGCCTCAAACAAATTACAGTTCAAAACATCTTGGTATATTTTTGAATTCCTTCTACGAACTATTATCTCTAAATTACCCGTATTATTAACAGAAAAAACACCACCAAACACACCCATGATACTGCCACCAACAGATGTTATTGTTGAGATTGTATTCTTTTTGTGCAAAGGCTGTGCTGTCTTTTCTAAAATCGTGAGTCCTTAAATTACGCCCAGGTATTTCACTTTTTGCTTCATCTGTCCAAAAACACTTTCCCAAAATGGTTCAGGTTTATTCTTATGCTCACGAACAACGGCAGCCTTATGTTTCTTTAATAGCACGTGATCATATTTGAGATCTATGAAGTTCATTTCTTATTATTCACTTCGTAAAAATAATAACTGTGCTTTTAATTCTTCATGTATTTCTCTTCGAATAATCACTGGATTTTCTTGAATTTTTCGCTGAGTTCTTCTCATTGATCTGGGAGACATTCTACGTACCGCAATAGATCTCGATTTGTTCACAACAGTTTTCAACATTTATTAGGTTGGTGCAAAAAATAATGACGTAATAATGTCGTTTTTTGACGTTAAAAATGACTCAAAAAACAACATTATTACGGCATCATTTTTGCACCAACCTAATATATGCTTAGAAATAACGAAACTAATAGGATATCTGCTATTTCCCTCTAGCTTTTACATTCCTTTCAATGTTTGATGATCTAATCCTTTTGCGAATTAAATAGTTACTTGCCTTTACCTACGTTGATAATTATTGTGTATGATTTGTGTGGGGAGACAACTTGAGATAAGAAATGATTTGTGGAATGTTCCAGTTTGTCCGGTAATAAGATAATTGGAAGAATCTATCAAAATCCTACAAAGAATTATGAAAATAAAATTAATTTACGCCCTTTGGTATTAAAGACATTCTGTATGAATACATTTTTCGGCTCGAAATTTTATAATACATAATTCCATTTATAACAAAGCTTGCCAATTGTTTTGTTTTTTTCATATTACAGCATTATCCTGTGGTGTAGACATTTTGAATGGATTTTAAGTTTTTTCATATGTTATGAATATGTTAATTAAAAAAATTCATGGTGTACAAATATTTATTTTCACCCTGTGTACACACGTATGTGCATGTATACATGAATGTGTGTGTGCGCGCGTGTATATTTTCCTAATTATATATATATATATATATATATATATATATATATATATATATATATATATATATATATATATATATATATATATTAAGACGAGGAGAAAAACCGCAAGCGTTTTTGGTTACAATTTGTATTTTTTTTTTAAACATACTTACTTTATTTTCCATATTTTTGCCACACGGGTTTCCGATCTCGTGACCTTCATCAGGCAAAGAGAATATATTTCAACATGTTATTAAAAGAAATTAATTTTCCTATGTTTGATCAGTGTCTTTTTCTGTAGTTTTTCTTCTTGGACTGGTAACGAAAGTTTTCTTCTACTTAACTCTACACAACATAGGAAGAATATATATATATATATATATATATATATATATATATATATATAGGACATAACATAGGAAGTATATATATATATATATATATATATATATATATATATATATATATATATCGTACGTGTAGTCTATTGCGTTTGTTTTTGTGTATATACATTCGTTCTCCATAGATACTTGTGTGCGTGTGTGTGTGTCTGTGTGTGTGTGTGTGTGTGTGTGTGTGTGTGTGTGTGTGGTTTGACCTGTGTATTTGGTCATTATATGTGTATACTGTGTGTTTATATTTGAGGGGTTATGAACTGTTTAGTGCTGGTTTAAAATTATTTATGTAGTTTTTTTTGTATTTGGAGGTAAGACTAATTGTATGTTTCATATATATATAAATTTTCATATATTTAATTTTTTCTTGATTACATTTGTAGATGTGTTGCGATACAAAGAGTTTTCTGTTGTCTGGTAATTTGATGTTTCTTTAGTGAACGGAAAATCTGTTTTATATATATATTTTTAAAAATCCACATTATAACCATAAATCTTTGCGTTTTCCCTCTTCTTTTTAAAAATATATAAAATTATATATATTAATATATATATATATATATATATATATATATATATATATATATAATTAATATATATACTTTTCTCTCGTTGGAAACACTGTAACCTCTTCCATATATATATATATATATATATATATATATATATATATATATATATATATATATATATATATATATGTATTAAATTTCATATGGTAGAAATCCAAATTTACGTCATTCGTATACATATTTCAGCCAAGAAGTCATCTTTTTGGCTTTATCAACTCTGAAATATGAAGGATAAAATAGAAACTTAAATTTAAACGTTTAAAAATAAAATATAAAGAAGCAGAATAAAAAAAAACGGAAAAAATAAAAGTGAGGAAGAAGAAAATAAAGGAAGCAGGAGGCAGCCGTTGAAAAGATATAGACATTAAGTTAACCAAAACCACACTTTCATAAAAGGGGGGAAGTTGCATGGCCTGATTTAAAATAGAGACAGTTAATATAACCTTGACCTATATTTTAAAATATTGGCATCACAATTGTTTTGAAACTGAATTACAAAATTAAAGACGCAATTTTTTAAATATTAAAATAGAAAATAGTGAATATTTGTTATAAACCTAAGAACAAAAGTATTTTTTTTTCATTTTTTAAAAAAAGCAAAAAATATAAGAAATATAATAACCATAATAGTTTGTATAAAGAAAAAATAACTTAAAACTATTTAAAGTTTAAGAAGATTTTTTTTAAATATTAAAAACATATATTTAAAACGGTAAAATATAAATAAAAAAAAATAATAAATAAAATATATATAAAAATAATAATTAAAAAATTATACGGATAATTTGAAAAATAATATAAAATAATTAAAAAGTTAATATAATAAAAGAATAATAATAATAAATAATTTAGAAAATAATTTAAAAAATAATAATGATAAATTAATAATTAAAAAATACGATAATGTTCTCCACAAAAGTGGCTTTAAAAATAAATTATCCTACTTAAACCCCATGATTAACACTGATTAACACTAATATGGGTTGTAAACACAAATTAGGAAAACAATCATATGGTTCAAACTCACTTTTTTGTAAATTATCCAACACTAATATCGTAAAAGATTTTCTGAAGTTAGTAAATAAAGATTATAAAAAAACAACCCTCTAATTAATATCTTCAATAGGAAAACCATCAAAGTAAGCTATTCCTGCACAAATAACATGTACAAATTTATCGAATCCCATAATAACTATATTCTAAATTAATTTTAAGGGATCAACAATAAACCTGGTATGGATCCCCACTGTAATTGTAGAAAAGTATCCAGTCGAAGAAAAATGCAAAGCTTCTAATGTTATTTGCCAAATAATTATTTACCCCATAGAAAATAAGTTAAATCACAATATTTACATTGGATTTTCCGCGGGTTAATGGAAATACAGACTTTACACACATAATCACACTTTTTCCAACCTAGAATTAAAATAGCAATGTGCTCTTTCCAAACTTTTTGGGAATTGAGGGAGAAAGATCTCTACCCTCAAGATGAAAGGAAAATTATAGGTTTCGTTCACGCTCCTAATAGTTTTAATGATAAATGTAACCTATGTATAAAAGAGAAGATTAGAATAATAAAATTCGATAATCAGAGTATACTACTAAACCAAAGGAATGAGTTAGATTTCAAATGTCGTCACATGCGTAGGTTTAAACTGATCTAAAATATTATTGATCATCTCACACATCTGCCGTTACTTCTGCATTTCAATCCTATCTGATAACCTTTCAGTAACTTACTGATTTTTATTGATAATTTATATTTCTTTAAAATTGTATATATTAAAACAATTCTATTTTTTTCCTCATTGCACTATTTTATAATTAATTTTATCTAACGTAATTATCTTTATTATCATCATTATTTTTTACCTTCATTATTTTTACGTCCATTACTCTTCTTATTTATTTATCATTTTTCTCTTTTTATTATTATTATTATTATTATTATTATTATTATTATTATTATTATTATTATTATTATTATTGTAGTAGTAGTAGTATTAATGTTTGTTTTTATTTCTCTTTTAATTAATTGTTAATTTCTTATTAATATTTTTATATATATTTTTATTATATTATTTATTATTATTTTATTATATTTTTAATTTTAGATTTTCTTGTATTTCTTACCTTTTCTTAATTTTTTTAAAAACATCTTAAATTTTAAATATTTTAAGTTATTTTTCATTATATAAATTACTAATGCTTATTATGTTTCTTATATTGTTGCCTAGCATAGATCTGGGATTTATTTTAAAAAGGAGAAAATATATTTTTGTTCTTTGTTTTATTACTAATATTTACTATTTTCTATTTTAATTTTTTAAAATTGTTGGAAAGCGTGTCTTAAATTTTCTGATTCATTTTCAACATGACTTGGGATGATAATATTTTAAAATATCGGTCAAGGTTATATTAACTATCTATATTTTTAACCAGACACTTTCATCTCCCCGTCCATGACATTGGGGTTGGGTTAACTTAATATCTATATTTTTTCATTGGCTGCCTCCGACTTCCTTTCTATTTTTCTTTCTCTCTTCTTACGTTTTTTCTTGTTTCCTTTTTCTCTTCTTCTTTTTTTATTTATAAATGTTGAAATTTTACGTTCCTATTTTATTCCTTCATACTTCTGTACTGACAATACCAAATTCAAATGAGGTAAATTTTGATTTCTATTCTATGCAATTTATATGCTCAGTTATAATAAATACATTGGGCACTTTTTCTGGATCAGTTTTAATATTTTATATTATTATGATTATATATATATATATATATATATATATGAACATTGAAGTCAACACACAGAGACGACAGCCTGTTTCATGCTGGTCGCAATCGTCCAACACTAATATGGTACAAGATTTTCTGAAGGTAGTAAATATACATTTTCAAAAATGATGGACGCAATTGTCAGGCCGCCTGACGATTGCGTCCAGCATGAAACAGCCTATCGCCTCTGAGTGTTGACTTCAATGTTCACTTTTATATTTATATTTACATACGCTCTATCTCAGATATTGAGCACTTTATCCTATAATATAGCACACCTATATATCTCTTCATATATATATATATATATATATATATATATATATATATATATATATATATATATACACACAGATACACGCACGCACACACACAAACATACACAGACACACACACACACATATATATATATATATATATATATATATATATGAAACATCTGGGATAATAGTATGTGATAATAATAATAATAATAATAATAATAATAATAATAATAATAATTATAATTTATTATTAATAATAATAACTTTGGATATAACGCTTCCTAATGCAGAACAAGATTTCTTCAACTTCGATTTAAAATTTGCCACCAGAATCCGCAAATTATACTTACTTCACAAAAAATTCTAGAATACCGATTCCGAGTTCAGCAAAGGTTTAATTCAATGCATAATCACTACTACTATAAAAACCAACAACGAAACTAAATTACCACTGAGACACTTAAATTTACTAAAGAACCTAGCTTATTGTTCCCTTTAACAAAGGAGGGGGGACATTTTAATCATAAACAAGATTGCATACATATGGAAAAAGTTAACTCACTACTCAACGATACCGGCACATACGAAAAAATAAACGAACAAAAATAGCTGCTGAAACACAAAAATAATAAGGGAACTGATTAAGAATGAAAACAAAAAATCGTGGGATAGACTTATAGAATAACAGCCAAGAAACCCAAAATATTATGGTCTGCCTAAGACCCACAAAATTGGTATGACTATGCGCCCCATCATTTCTGGAATAGGCAGCAACACCCCCCCCCAAAAAAAAAAAGTAGCTAAAAGCATAGCAAAAATATTAACCGTTTTCTTTGGAACAAAAAGTCCATCATACAGGCTACCTTATTGAAAAACTAAGGAAAATGAATATGATTGACAAACTCATGGCCATTCTAGATAAAAAACCACTCTATAGTAATATTCAAGTTGAATAATGCTTAACTCTCTTAAAAAGCGTCTAATAAAATCAAAGAGCAAACTCTTCCTACCAATAGGTAAAATAATAAATATCTGTCGTCTCATTAGTGATCACATTTAATAACATTTTTTACAAACAAAAAACTGGATTATCAATGGGATCACCTCTCAGTGGAGTGATGGCATGTATTTTTCTTTGAATTTCTCGACTGTGGTTCTTTCCACACATTTAACCTAAACAATCAACATACTCCTGATATATTGAGGATGCTCTTTTAATTTATCCCCAAGATACTAACATGCCGGATCTTTTAGATAAACTAAATAAAGTCGAACACAATAGAATTTACATACGAAATCAAAGAAAACAATACTTTAATTTTCTTAGACATCATGTTAAATCGAGTTGACAACAGCTAAAAACTTAGTGTCCACTGATAGTAAACAAAAAAAAATGACTTAATAAACATCTGTTCCCATAATAACAACAAAATAATATCCGTAATGATTATTGGATTCTATTTAAGAGCACTCAGATTTTGCAGCCCTAAGTATTTACACGAAGAGAAGAAATATACTGAAAATACTTTCAAGAACTTTCAATAGCCTATTTCATATTCAATGCGAAATAAAAGGTTCATTAAGTATTCCAAAATAGAAGAGCTGTCCTTCCTGACAAACCCAACGAATCCAAAAAATATATTATTCTACCCACTAACTCTATCACAACTCCAACCGAAAAGAATTTAGCTAAACTCAACATAAAATTTGTCACAAATGCATAGAGAATCAATGACTTAATAATAAAACAAAACATGCCAAAACTTGAAGGAGTTATTTACTCTATACTTGCCACAATAAATACAATGGAGAGACCTCAAGAGGTTTAAAGAAAAGACTGTGTAAACAAAAAAGTGACATTTTAAAAAACAACAAACAAAACACATTGGTTGTTTACTGTAATATAAATGACCACAATTTTGACATAAGGAATGATATTTTGACTAAAGAGAAACTAATCCACTAAGACTAAAATGTCTGGAATCTTTCTTAATCACTAGTTCAGCCACAGTGAATTTGCGTCCACGCTCGTTTGCAATGTATCAAGAATGTGGGATATTCAGGGACAAAGGTGATGGAGAGTTATTTTCATTTTTTAGAAGTAGAAAGTAGAAGTTAAAAAAAGCATTTATGAGCACAAAAGAGACCTTACAAAACAACTTAGCTAATGCACGAGTCATACATAGAAATAAATTAAACCATAATTTTAATTTTAAAAATGCTACACTCATAAAAAAAGAAATTAACTCACTCAATAGGAAAATTCTAGAGACTGTCGCCATAGAATATTACCCAAATATTAACCTACGTGCAGGTTTTTTCCCCATTTCACCTTTCTTAACAAAATTACTGCTCTCACAAACAAATGTACACAACAGATTCATAAAATCAAAATAAATGATTGAATACATCAACACAGATATAATGACAATATTCTCCACACGTGACAAATACTGACGTTATTTTCAGTTAACAATATGAAAACAGCGTTCTCTACATTCCAGTTGCTAGGAACATTTTGTTTGTTGTTGTTGTTGTTTTTATTAGTTACCTTGTTCAATTATATTCATTTCTTATTTTGCTTTGATAAAGTCCACATTGGACGAAACGCGTCAGCAATTACTAGTTTTCCTATTGTTATTTTTATTCATATATATATATATATATATATATATATATATATATATATATATATATATATATATATATATACTTTAGTGATTCGTAGAAAGCACCTGCCAGCAATCACTTTGTCCTCTCGTCGGGAGATATCAGCAACTGACTATTTATTTTCTCGTTTTACTTTCATATATGCACTTTTCATTGGCACATTTAGTGTGTGGACTTTTAAAAATTTAGATTGTAATATTTATTTTTAGTTTTTACTCAGTTTTCTGTTTTTGATGCTTATGTATATCGCTGTTATATCATAGTTTCTTCTGAAAATGTCCGCTGATAGTACTATGGTTTTCCTATAACTTTCTTATAATCTATATCTATATAAAACAATTCTTCTCATCCTTTCCTGCACTACATTTTAATGAACAATCCGCCCCTATTAAAATGTATTAACCAGCTTTCGGTAATAGGGTCAGATATTATTTCATTTCCCTCCGCTTTTCAAATTACGAAAGTAAATTCAGCTGCCTTGAATCTTTCTTTCATATAATGCTTGAGAACCACCAAAAATACAGTACTTTTTACCACTATTATAACATCTGATGATGATGATGACGATGATGGAGATGTTGTTGATGATGATGATACGAATCATATTTTTCTTTCAATATATGTAAAAAGCAAATACTTTTGATTCACAGTTATATGATGTCTTCTGTGCCGCAATAATCAAAGTTTAGCAAACATCTGCACATGAATGTAAGAGAGACGACGAAATGTGTAGATTTCATGTATAAGATATCCACTTCAGGATATACAGCGTGTACTTAGCTTACATCCGTTTATTTCTTTTTGTTTGAAAGAGGAACATACATGCTATGTAATAATCATGTCTGATTTTTCTATACTAAAATAGTTTTGTCTTGTAAGTACTAAGCCTTTTCATAAACCTTTCCATTTCAGGAATTTATCATTCCAGATGTTGAAATCTATACAAACTTTGCATGATATAATCATAATCATAATTCGTAGAATTTGAAACTGTGTTATTTCTTTAACGATACCAATTCTAAAATTCACAAGATAGTTAAAAATTTATTACCTAACAAGAAAACAAACATTACAAACTTTTAGAATCTTTCGGGATACGAACAAATATTTTTACGTTGTCTGTCATATATCCAATGTATCGCCCAAAGGATTCGTTAAAATAAAATAAGTATTATCAATAATGCACACAAGATTCAAAACTATAAAGTTTATATTGGTACTAGTAATGTAAAGCGAAAATCTGGAAGAGAATGCAACGGTATAGATGGGAATTTTCTAAGTAGAGCTTAGATGCGACCTGCAACGGTGGAGATGACTGTAGTAATTTAAAAAACTGACAGTATAATAAGTAATTGGTAGAAAACAAAAAACAAAAGTTGAAAAACGACGAGTTAAAAGAAATGTGGAAAAATATATTTTTTTAATTCAGGCGAAAAATGGACGTTATCATGAGCAAAATAATCTAAACATGGATATATAAATGGGTACGATAGCAGCCATTAAAAGATTATTAAAAATGATATTAAATGAGAATATTTCAAGCAAGTACAAAAATGTAAATATAAATGTTTTAACAGAGGATGGAAAATGTGATGGTGAAATTCGAAGGCGCATTCAGTTATGTGCCATGCGTGATAGACACTTAGGCAATCATGTATCTTTCGATACATGACTGACGAGGCAAATTTTTTTTTCCTGAAGTACGTTACCAAGTCTTTCTGCGGTAGGTCAGTTGCCACACAAGGCTATAGAACCCGGTCTGTTCTGCTATTTACCCATATCTAAAAGGAGAAGAAAGGTTTCATACCTTTTCCAAGAGTATTAGCACGAAAGTGAATGTAATGTATTCGACTGGAATTCGAACTCGGCTCACCGATTCCTCAATCAGAGCCGTTATTCATTACTCCAACGTATAGCCAATGATGACTTCCAAAATCTAAACAAATTATTAGCAATTATGAAATATTCAGATCAAACAAAGAAAAAATACTGTTGTGTAGTTTTAGAGAAAATGGAAAAAAAATACAATTTAAACTTAGTATTCAAAAGAGACAGTTGAAATTCCATGTACAAATAATGAAGAAAGAAGGTTTAGAAAATTTGGCACCCACATGGGATATTGAAGGCAAGAAGGGCAGAGGAAATAGAGCATAATCAACCTCAGGAGTTTAACAGGGATTAGGAAAGATAGTAAAAACACAAAATTTACAAACGGTTCCCAAGGACTGAAAGTTGTGGAAAGCAGAGATCGTCAACGTCCTTCAGTGAAAAGGCACGTAAAAGAACAATTTTAAGAAAAATATTAGCCGTTAACTCAACACATACCGTATTTTTCGGTTTACAATACGCACATTTCCTCCATAAAAATACCCTGAAAAATACGCGTTCTTCTAAGACGAATGTAAAACAACCACCCGTCTTTAGTAAGATTGGACGGTTACCTAATTGGCTTGACTGATAGGGACGTGGGTTTGTATGCTGAATCATTACACAATAATGTTAGCTATCTATCTAGTCTTTTATATGATGTAACCTCAGCACTTAGCTGTTAGAAGTATTTCCAAGACTATAAATCTTCCTGTAGCCGAGCCACAAGCTTAAACATGCTCTGTTTACTAGCAGCGGCGGGAAACTTTCTGCTCTTCAGTAGTATGTCATTGCTATACAAAAAAAAAAAAATCGGAAGAATGATTAATCCAAATAATACGTGGCGCCAGTACCTGAGAGACGTGTTGTGAATGTGTTGTATAAGAATGAGTTTTTTTTCTCAGAAATCTCTTTCCAATATTAGGGTGTGTCTTCTAACCCACACTTTATTGTAAGCCAGTTAATACGGTAATTCATTTTTTTAAAAGGTGTCAATGAATTAATTTTTTTCTATTTCACATGAAAAAATTGCTTCGTTTTTATAAAATATATCTTCACTAGGTAGGCGACCATTTCCTTGTTTAATATATGTGCAATGCAGTGTCTTTTTGGATAATATAATTTAGAAGGTTCCCCTTACTTTCTTAATGATTTGGAATTCACTACTTTCCTTCTCTTCGATTGTTGCTATGGAAGGCTAGAGAACGCAGTCCACCTTATTTTATTCATAGTTGGAATCGGCAAAATGGAACCATGTTGTTCCAAAGAGTATACTGCAAAAATAAATTCCACAAATTAGATCGGATTTTGAAATCAATTTGCTTTCCTCGTTATCCATTACACAGAACCTCGAACATTGTTTCGTATCTCAGAGATTTGATAATAGTATAAATTAAAATGTTTAAACCTGCAATCCTATATTTTATCTCTTGAACAAAACAGCTTAACTCATATTAGGCGACTGAATGGGCACCCCGACTTTTTGTAATGGTTAGAAAAATTGTCTTGCTAGATACGTTACGATTGAGTAGTGAGTTCGATCCTCACTGAGTGACCCATACTTTTGTCCTTGTACCAGATCTAATCCGCGCTTAGAAAGTTATTATTAGGCGATTGAAGACAGGCTGTTTTATCATCGGAGATTCCATTATAAAAGATATATATTGAGAGATGCTTTACGTCCTATTCCTCGCACAATATTAAGAGAATATGTCAACAACTGAGTCGGGGTATTATCAGTTATTTTTGTTATAAAGACCAAAGATAGCAATCTTATTACAAATGCCCACGCTAAGAATCGTTCACTGATACGAGCTTACGTGCGTGTCAACTTGCGTTGTCTTTATGATTTATATGGAGAGTGTCACACGTTCCCTGAACGACAATCAGTGTCATCCAATCAGAAACGTTTTTCCATATGACAGAAAGGATTTCCTCCCCGCGTCAGTCAGTAGGCATAACTCACACCCAGTCTTTGACAAGCTGCCAGCTGGGCAGCCAACCTCACCTGATCAGGAAAACAATTAAGTGAACGAAGATTTGATGAGGCAAGAAAAAACAGTGCTTGAGGCTATCATAAAAAGAGAGTATATTGGCGATTTTATCCTCACATCCGACGACCCAATACACGCTGACACACAACGTGTCGCCTTCGTCCAATATTTCAATTGTTTATTGTAGGCAAAAACAAACTTATGTTGGTAGCGAAAAAAACAATTCTGTTAACAACACGTCATTCACACCAACATTAGTGTCTTTTTATTACTAAATTTATTTTTGATAATTATATTTCGACTGAAATCATAGTTCGTTTGCCTGGGACATTATTTTTTTTCTTTTTACCAGGAGAAGACTAGACATTCGGTTGTAAATGTAAAGCATTAACATACTAAATGAAAAACCTTTGCGCATAATAAGCTAGTAAATCATAAATCATGAACCGAACATGTCAGCAACGACAAGATTTTAGAGAAAATGGATGCAAAAATCAAAACTTATACTTAACATCAGGAAGAAGCAGTTGAACTTTCTGGGGTAGATCATAAAGAAGCATGGCTAGGATAATATATTCTTCACAGGATTGAGGGCAACAATGTCAGAGGAAAACAACACATAACATACTTGAAGAGTTTGTGAAAAATGATGGTGGAACACTGTCTAGAAATAACGAAAAGACAGAATTTATGTAGAGCTTCAAGGGATGTGAAATTGTGGACAGCCATGATTGCCTACGTTCGGAGCGGACATAATTAGAGGAAAAAGTGAGAGGGGGCCTTTTTTTATCTTCAAAGAATCATTAAGCATTTATTCACCGAGAAGCCAGTAGTGATATTAGTTAAAAATTCTAAAATCATTCTCTGAAAACAACTTTTCAGAACAATAGGTTTCTCGAGTCCAGTAGCTGTTATCGCTCTTTCTAGAATTGATTAGGGTTTCCTTAAACTTTTACTTAAAGTAGTGTGAAATAGAGTTAATATAATTCCTTAATAATTATCATAATGTTACTGAACATCGTAAATTTAACAATTATTATACAATCAGCAACAGCATAGATATTATCTCATAATGTAATAATTCTCATGCAATACACAAAAAATATTAAGAAAAAAGAACTGAAAATACACATAAATGTTAACTAATTTCCCAGCAAGTGAGGGTCATGTACAACGTTTAATTTAGACAAAATTACGAGCAATAATTTTGATTTCGTGTTTGCAAGACAAATAACGTTTATGTAATAAAAGTTTAATTTTAGTTTCTACCTTTCTTTGATCCTGTAGACATACGAGAGATTCAAAATTAATACAACACAGTTGTAGTATTTAAATGTTATAAATTGACTTTTACTGGTCTGAGAGAACAAATATTGCGGCACATATTTGGAATACGATTGCCGAAAAATCGGTGGTGCGTATGTATTTTGTCATCCCCTTTTGAAATCGGTCTAAACAGTAAGTTATTTACTGGTCTTTGCCGGAGACATAAGGCTAAACAAGAAAAAATGTTGCAAGCATTTTCGTAACATTCTTTTGTCCTGCTATTTTAAACACTTTCACTGCTGACGTGGATATTTCAGCGCCTATATTATTTCATCTATGTTCTTGTATATATATATATATATATATATATATATATGTGTGTGTGTGTGTGTGTGTGTGTGTGTCTGTGTGTCGCCACGGTTTTGTTTATTGTCATTCTCATGCTTAGACACTATCTGCTCTCCATCGGTTGGACAGTGTCAACAGCGACATTAAATATTCAGGTCTAATCGAGAATCGTACAAAAGGGAACAATCGCCTCTAACTGAAGGTAAATAACCTCTTAGTTTATTATAAAGCAAAGGAGAATAACACATTTGGTAGCGTAAGTTATTTAATCATTTTGGGTATCGTAGAATATTTTAAAAGCGTGTGAGACAAAGTAGTTTCTTCAAAAATCATTTCACACCAAGCAAGGCAGTGAATCTACTGAGACAAAAGGAGTTACTGAGTATGAAAGAATAAGAAAAAGGGAAAAAAAATTATTAAGAAGTGAGAGCAATAAAGAACAGGAATTAAGTAGACAGACATTGCACTTACATTTTTTGAAAATCAATGTTGGTTGAAAAACATGGAACCGGAAGAGGATTTCACAAGAGAGAAGTGCAAAGAAGAAACTATTAGCATAGAACTTACGGTTACATCTCGTCAGCTTACCTGTAAATTGATGAGGCCTTTTTGCCAATCTAGTACTGCGCTTAAACCCTAGCGAAAATTTCATCAGAACAATTAGCAAAACATTATATATAGAAAAGTCACAGAGACGCTACATGACGGTGGTGGAAAAGTGATTGGTGACTAGATTTTAGGACCAATAACATTGCAAATTCTTCTTTGGATTTTATCAAGAATCTTTAAATATATATCCGTAGAATCGGACCATATGTGGAAGCAATACACAAAGCACAGATGAATGATAAACTTATAAATATTTAAGATAGATTCTGGAGAGTAAATGTTCTATCACAACACAATGAACCAACATTTTAGCAGCAGACCTAGCATTTCATTCAATATAATCTTTTCACTTCATGTCAGCAAAAAAATGTTTTCACTGGAGGTTAGCATCAGCCATGAGTAAATGTCTCGTTCTTTCTTTCTTTTTCTAACCATTCCACTCCAAGCCAGGATATACTTCTCTTAAAATGGCAAGAATTAATCAGAATGAAATAAAATGAGAAAACTTTACTGGGAGGAACATGATTAAAAAAATAGGAATATTTTGTAAAGATCGTAGGTATCAGGGAAGCAAGTAACTGGAAGAGAATTCTGTAGGTATAATGATGATTTATGCTTGACTCGAAGTCAAGATTGAAGTGTTCAGGGAAGGTCACATGCTGGAACCGTTTCATAGTGTGGCCTTTCTTCTGAAACAAAAACACTAAGTAGAATAGTCTTCTTACATTTAGAACAGGGAGGAAATGAGGATGCTTTGTCCCCGTGGAAGTAGCATGACTTGCCTTAGCTGTATAGTCCTAGACTGGTTGATGTATATTCTCTTTTTTTTTCAAAAATGAAAGTCATAAAGGAAAACATAAAACCCAAAGGCAAGAAGTAAAAAATATTGACTTCATTATTGCTTACAAAGCGAGATGTTGGTTAATTTTGTTTAGCGGCATATCAAGCTCTATGGGTTATTAAATGCCGAAATCTAAAATATTTTGTACGTAATAGTGTGCCTTCATATATAGATAGAATACAAAGTTGGTAATTTTACTATGAAATTTTATTGTTGGTAATTTTACTATACATAGGTATTGTTAATAACTGTTTATATAAAAATATATTGTTAGTAATTTACTATAACAATATACTTTTTGTCTTTCATAATGTTTTTGTTTTTGAGATCATTATTTGCCCATAGACGGGGCCCTAAACAGGTGATGCCAGCTCTTGTCAAGGTGGCCATGCAAACAACAGCAATTAAGAGGTGCAACGTCAGATTAACTTTCGTAAAAAAATTTATATGGAAAATAGTCATATTAGGTGGTGCTTGACCTCTCAACCCAACAAAGATGTTATTCGGCAAAAGTTAATTTTTTTGTCAGGTTTCCTATTGTTCACGTACTAAAAGTTCCAATAACTACCCAGTGGTGAGTTAATGAATGTGGTTGTGGTATGTATGTAAGATATGGGGTTACGAAGTACAGCTTATGAGAATACACAAGAAAGATAAAGGTTGATCCTCGGCTTGGAGAGGTTAAGATTATCACCATCGGGGAATCATCCACTCGGGAGTCAGTTCAACAAGATAGCGGTTTTTGGGAAGAGACATTTAGAAAGAAATTTCCATTTTCTAAATAGATTAATATCAAATAGGAACTATTCATTTCTGTTTGCATGGTATGGCCGATCATAGATATGAAAGCCTGAACTGGTAGAAATAACGAATGTAGCTCCTTCGAACACATTTAATGGAAATAGCGATAGAATAGGGAGAGTCTGGCGGCGTTTTATTCGTGGGGAAGTGAATGTAGAGAGGAGAATAATGTATCACCCGCAAGACCGTATTAATGATTTTTACTCTGTCAAGCCTGGGAAGCGACAACTGGCTAGCTACAAAAAAATGGGGTAAAAATACTAAATTTTAATCTGACTTGACATTTGTAAAGACAGATACTATCTCAAGATGAAAAAGGAACTGACTACTTTATCATCCTCTTTCGAGTTGGATGGTACATATGAGTTCCAATTGAGGTCTAGGATGATGTTCAGCGCCAATCGCCGTTCAAATGCTTTGTTCAAAATGTGTGAGGTGTGCGGCGCTGATAATTTTCAGCAGTGGAATTAAGGAATGGTATTTTGCTAAAATTTATTTGAAAGAAAATCTTTCGCAGAAATAAAAGGATATTCTAATAAGATAAGACAGGTCCTCAACTGAAATTAAGATGAAAATCATGGAAATCGAGTTCCAGCCTATGCGACTAGCGAAAATAACAGCAGAATGGATGAATAGAGTAAAGGTAATTGCAATATTAGCCCTTTCCATACAAGGAAACATTTAGCAGCCGTTTACCAAATTTATAAAATCTTTCTCTCAAAACAGTTTTCCAGGAAAAAGAAGTTTCTCAAGTACAGTAGTTGTTATCGATCTTTCTACTTTCGATGAGGGTTTACTTCTTAAGTTTTGATTTGAAGTAGTCTAGAATGTCAGCATCTCGTTGATGTCATTATTTTCTCTTTGAGTTATATGTGCTAAGCATTTCAGTTGGTGCCGTTGTTGGTAGTCCTCAAGTGATGCGGTTTCTCTTATTTGGTACAATTCTTTTCTTTTTGTGAATCTGTATCGACAGTCTACAATGTCTAAAGAAGGATGACCTTTGCGAAGACCATCAAACGCACAGTCATTTTTCACCATTGATCTTAGAAAGCGGTTGTATACAGCTGAAAGTTTTGATACTTCTTAACGGGTATAGCATCATGCGTGACATCGATATGAAGAGGCTATTTATGAACTTTACTTAAGTTATCAGGTGAATAGTTTTGTAGACGAAACTACCTCTGGCGCGGACATTTTTATATTCAATTTCGCTTTCCTCTACTAAATTTGTCATAAGTGGCGCATACACTGATGTATCTGAAGTGTTTAGTATTTAATAATTCCACATTCTGAATATTTATGTTGGATTCAGATTAGGCGCCATCTCTGCTATCATTCCAATTCCAGATTATAGTTTCTGTTTTCGAAAGGTTTATCTTGAGTCCTATCGTAACAATAATTAATAGTGAAATCCTACAAATAACTTAAAAACCAGCAGGGGTAGTAAATAAAGCAAACGAAAAACAAATAACAAAATTAAATACTCAAAATCAGAGCTTGAACAGATGAGAAAAAGAAAGAAGAAATATGGTCGTTAATTTTAAAGGATATCAAATACAATGTACATAAACTCATCAGAAAAAATGAGACAGGAAGAAGTATGGACGTGGGACGAGAAGGAACTAGAAGATGCATTGGTTCTAAAACGACTTAGAGAAACCTTTTTTTTTGTTTGTTTTTACATGGAAAGACAGAAAGGTGAAACAGCAACAATAAGATAATTATATTTGAGGAATACTATGGAAACATTTATACTTCGAAAAGTTAATAAAAATAAACATAAAAACAGTCAATCCGGAGCATACTAGTGATATCCCTGACGAAATAACAGATAAAATATAATTTAGGCTTCAAATTACGAAACGAAGAAAAACAAAGAGTAAAAAAAAGCGCGGGTAATAACAAATCTTTTGAAAGAGAGAAGTTGGTAATTTCACAAATGATCAACAGATTTACTTACTCGGAGCAGATACACAAGAAAAGAAAAGAAATGAAAAACATTTTAAATGTTCAGTCGAATAATAACAATATATCCTGCAAGTTTATCACTACCCAATGGGTATTCACTCGCTATTTACATGACAAATGTTCAGATGAGTTTAACTCCTTTGTTCCACCAGTGTTGACATTTACACCTAGGACCCGCCATGCAACTTACTCAGTGTCAAATTATTTTCATTCCCTTCGCATTCCATGGATAAGAAGAAGGTTACACTCAGACACCTTCTTTCGAGGAACAACTAATATGTTGAACAGGTTCTCGAGGTGATATTTCCCAGACCGCTATAATCTTCAAGACTTGGTTCCACCGTTATCTATCCTATATATACTCATATTCTGCACTGAATTCCTCCTCTTACAACCATTCAACAATCTCATTTAGTAACTCTCTACGTTGAATGAATTTTAGAGCTTGTATTTGGAGAACATTCAGCGAAAATGTAGCGTATAAAAAGAGATAATAAATACATTCATAAATATTGTCTTATCACATTCATATCGAACGTAACATAAAAAAATATTCTCAAAATATTTACAGACGAGCAAACACCTCAGATGAAAATCGACCATAGGAACAATCACGTTATAAAATTGATTATTCAGCAAAAAACAGGTATGAACAATGGATCAGCTGAGCGGGAAAACAAAATAAAATATTATGAAAAACATTTATTTCTCTTTGAATTTGTAAAGGCATTTAAATCGGTGGAACACACAGTTGTCTTTAAATCAAAATGTGAGGAGAGATAATGAAAACTTCATAAAAGT
>OZ010577.1:110802813-110880313 GCA_963932145.1 Acanthosepion lycidas | reverse complement strand
TTTTGGTAAATATATCTGTTTAAAGGAGATGTTATTTTCCTTTATGAATAATTTAAACAACAATTTATCTATGGGACTCTCTGAGTATTTGTGATTATATATATATATATATATATATATATATATATATATATATATATAAGTTACGAAGAACTTGGTAAACCGTATGGGTAATTCCAAGGAGGATGAAATCCTGAGAGCTCAATGTGAATCCAGAGCTAATATTTAATGAAAAACAGACCACTTTAAGGTACCATTACAATAATTTATTTCACCAAAATCCTTTTAAAGGACTCCGGAGTCCTTTAAAAGGATTTTGGTGAAATAAAGTATTGTAATGGTACCTTAAAGTGGTCTGTTTTTCATTAAATATATATATATATATATATATATATATATATATATATATATATATATTCTGTTCATATATTTATTTGGCCGCATGACTGAGTTGTCAGAAAACCCGCGTTTTATTTTTGGTGGTTTTTTATTTTTTTCTTTTGTTTTTGTTTTTTTTTTTCATGAGAGTAGGATTCTGATATAATGGAATATGCGTACACCTGTGTCTCCCCTTCACTGTAATATAATTGGCTGGTGTCCGTCATAAATATCGACGGACATGTAGTTACCACAGAGTCAAGAGCCTTAAGTCTGAGAGCTTAGTCTATAAGGACGCTCATTGGTCTACGCCATTGATCTACACTTCTTACCTGCGACTACGACGCGTACCAGTCGATTACTGCTACCCTATTCTACTTGGTTTATAGTAGCCAAAACCACTTAGTCACTTCGTTCAAATCTGTCCCTTTCCGGTACATATCAGATTCAAATTACGGTGACTTCTTGATAATATGGGTAGAAGATGTCGGAAACAGCTGACCCAATTGTTGTGAATAAAATTAGATGTACTGAACTGTTTGCAATCCGAACGAAACAACATGACCTAAATGTTGAGCGTACTGGTCAATTCTCTTACTAACTCATTTTAATGTTTGATCAATATATTTTTTCTTTTCTCTGTGGATGTTGTAGAAACACATGTTCGTGAGCAGGCGTCTGCAACAGGGATTGGTTAGATATTTTACCGCACAGGCACGTTCAAATATTTATAAATTCGCAGATGTGCGATGATTGATGCTGAGAAGAGAGTAAAATCATGTATCCTCAAATCTATTGTCCTATCCACAATAGTCTCTCACGGATTCTGGTGCTAATCTGTGCAATCAAGAACATTCTTGAATATCCAGTTCATCTAATCTCATTTATTCTGTATGGGCGACTCCAATGCGCCTGTTATTGGAAGGACGTAGACTTTCGTGTTCAGTAAATTCTTCAGTTATAGTGCCATGTAGCTTTCATTTTCTAATTTCGTTTAGTTTATCTGCCTCTGCGGTCTGGTGACACAGCCATGTCTATGATCTAAAAGATTTTTTTTTTATTCATAAACCCAAATTCTGCCTTATTGCGTGTTTTTTCTTTTTCTATTTTCTAGGTCTTTTAATTTTGGTTTATCTCAATGTGTGCGCCTGATTGAAATCAAGTTATTTGGACATTTCCTTGTGTTGTTATTATTATTATTATTATTATTATTATTATTATTGAGAGACCTGTACGGTAAAAAGTGAAACTGGCGTACAAATATACGAAACACAATATACCTTCTCAGACGATCTTCCATTGAGGATGTTCCCATGTACCTAGATGTGACTGCAAAGATCACTTGCCTGTCTCATCATTCTACCATAAAAACGGCACCCGGCTCCTCCCTTGAACAGAAATGAACTATGTGTCATACCTTAGAATATATTAGCAACTGGTGATGGTCATATTAGTGACAAGCAAATCCATAGTCGTGAACAAGTTATTTATACTAGTCCGTCTTGATTGACCATGAGAAAACTTAAATGTTAAAATCACCAATCAATTAATAGCAGAAGCCATGAGAGCCATGTTCAGTGTAGCATTATAACATGAGTTTGTTGGAGTAGCAGGAGAGGGTTTTGCAAGAAAGATGGTTAAGTAATTTTTTATCAGGATTTTCTACACGCCCCTTCTACTAATAACAACATTTTTTTTACAATAATTCTCACCCTGAGTCTGTCTATCTTTTTGAGATGAGGTATTATGTACATTATTTACATTCTTCGAACTATTGTACTGATCTTTGTCGTCATATTCATCCCAACATTTCGGCCGTAGTACGCCCCGGCCTTATTCAGGTGGTTGAAATGTCGAACTGAACCCTTTATTTCGCTCACTGGGGTAGACTGTTCTAGTTCCACGTGCCATGTTTGATGGATATCAGTTATCAGTTATCTCCTGTTAATTTCCCTCTGAAAGTTCTCCACTGCCTTAACCGGGTATTGAACTCACACTCTTTGGGTCCTGGATATAACCAACATCTTTATCCACTGTGCCATGTGTCCTTTTCTGGGTATTATAAACTTAATGTCTTCAGCAACCATTTTTACCAGTGCTCATATTGCAATTTTTGATGTTATCATTGCATGTTTTTACCAGAGCTCATATTGCAACTTTGTTATTATCATTACTTTTCTCTGGCACTCCTTATTACTGGTTCCCATTTTGTATTTATTTCTATGCTTGGTCGGCTCAGGAGATTTTTGTGGCCTTGCATATGTGCTGATTCCTTAAATTTACGAATTTTCCAATGGTGTTCGTTGTCTATGATCTCAACATGATCCCAGAGAGGGCGGTGATCTCCCTTCTCTCTCCATATGTGGTCAGCCACGCCTGATTTTTCTACTTCCCCTCGTGTTACAGCTTTCTGGTGTTCTTGAAGCCTTACCTTTACGGAGCGGCCTGTCTCTCCTTTATATTTCTTTCCGCAGCTGCACGGGATAGCGTACACACAGTCTTTAGTTATGTTCTCCTCTATAGGTGGTCTTACTCGGGAGAGATATCTGCGAAGTGTCGTCAAGCTTTTGAAGGTTGTCTTGGTGTTATATGGACTGCAGAACCTTTGTATTTTCTCTGATAACCCCTTCACATAAGTCAGAAAACAGTCTTTCTGACTTATGTTGTTGTCCCCCTCCCCTTGTACCCGCCTATCCCAGTTTTGGGGGTCTGCTGCCATATACCCATTTGGTTGTTACGTTGTAGGGTACTACTTATACTGACCAATTCTTTATCTAACGTCTCCAGGTCGCCACTTTTGACTTTTGCCCGGTGTTGTAAGAAACGGAAGATCTCTTTCTTTACGCTGTATGGATGGTGGAAGTTGAACTTGAGGTACTGTCTGGTGAATGTCGGTTTACGGCATACGGATGTCTTAAACTCATGCTCTGTTCAAGTTATTAGAACATCCAGGAATGAGAGTGTGTTGCTACTCTCTTTCTCCATTGTGAACTTTATGGAAGATCTTATTGAGTTCACATGGTCCAGTAGAACCTGGACATCTTCCTGGTGTGGCCAGAGTATAAAGGTGTCATTTACGTACCATAACCATATAGTTGGCTTTAGAGATATAGATTCTAATGCCATTTCTTCAAAGTATTCCATGTATATATTCGCCATTGCTGGTGATAATGGCGAGCCCATTGCTAAGCCCTCATCCTGTTCATATATGTGTAATCCCATTCCGAAGTGTGTTGTTTGTGTACAGAAAGTCAACATCTCCATCGTTACAAAATCATAAACAAAGAAGTGCATAAAATAACAAAAACCACATCACATGAAGACTTAGCCACACGTAAAATGGATATCACGTGTAACTTGAAGAGAAAATAATGACATAATCAAGAATTTGTCGTTCCAAACAAATTCAAACAGAAGGTTAGGAAGGAAATCCCTATCAGAAAAGAGCAATAACAGCTACTGGACACGATAAATATATTTTCCTTTTCATTCTTAAAATTATTTTAATTTTCTTGTTACATAGAGATACACCAGTGACTTAATGCATTGTTTTTCTCTCATAACCTACATTTTGCTAAATTTGTATCCATACTTTGGACAATTCTTAAGCGCTTAATATCCTGGCTGTTGTCAATGTACCTAGCGAAGAGTTTATCAAGTTTATTTTAAGAAATCCTTCGAATCATCACCGAGCACTATCTGAATTTCTATCGCAGTGACAGGTGTTCTCTCGAAGGAGCCCTTGTCAGGAACGCACATTGGAACTTAATTTCACCACATACCTCAAGTTAAACTGGTATATACTGTAGGTGGAAACAAATTTTCGTACACATAAAATTTTTAATTTATATTTTCAACTGATGAAGAAACATACTTTTCATATAATTAACTGTAGACATACATAATAACTAAATATGCATAGAAAACAGACAAATTTTCGATTTGATAGAAATAAATCCCATTTATCCATTTTAATGTATGAAAAAATGAATCCGTATAAAGCAAATTTCAGATTTTAAAAATCTTACCTCGTTTAATACTCTAGATAATTCAAGAGGAATATTCTAGAATGATCCGATAATGTTATCATTAATTTTTAGACCAACAATTACAAACAGAATATTCTGTTATTGATATTCGGACAAGAATGATATCATCATAACAAGAGGTAAGGAACTAACAAATTCGCAAAATGAACTGTATGGTAATCTCTGGAAAGATGGTAAAAGTTATAGGAAAATCAGAGACAACCTGAATATTCCATTTACTACCATTAGTTCATTCATTGCAAGGTATAAAAAACTGAAAACTTTTGAAAACCGAAAAAGAGCAGGTGCTCTACGTATGATTTCTTCAAGATCTTCGAGGAAATTAATGCATGAAATTAAACAAAATCTAATGCTTACTCGATTTGCTTTCATCAGGAAGCTGTGTCACTAAACGGACAATAAGCAATGAAATTCATAAGAACAATCTAAAATCACGCTCCCCTCAGAAAACTCCACTGCTATTGAAAAGACACAAAGATGCCAGGTTGAAATTCATTCGTGAACATACCAATAAGGAAAATTCGTATTATGAAAGAGTGTTATGGACAGACGAAACCAAAATTGAGTTGTTTGGACGTAATTCTAGAAATCAAGTATGGTGGAATGACGGCGCTGCCTCCAAACAAAAGAACAAAATTCCAACAATGAAATTCGATGGCGGCAACCTCATTATTTCGGGATGTTTTCCTGAAATAGTTAATGGCAATAGATGGGAGAATGAATACTGCAGCATATCAAAATATTTTGGAAGCAACTTTAATGATTTCGTTTGAAAATCTTGAACTTCCACCTGATTGGATCCTCCAACGAGATAATGATCCTAAGCATACTGTAAAATCTACGAAGAAGTGGCTTGCTGAAAATAATGTAAATATCATGAAATAGCCAAGTCAGTCCCCAGATTTAAACCCAATCGAGTATCTGTAGCGTTATTCGAAAATTCAAATCCAATCAGAGCTACAACAAACGTCCCGGATCTGAAGAACATATGAGAAGAAGATTGGAATAAAATACCAACTAAAATTTGCAAATCATTAATTAAGGACTAAAAGACGAGGTTGGTTGCTGTAGAAATGAATAATGGCTTTACTACAAAGTATTAAATGTAGATTATGGTTTCTTTTTTGTATTATACGAATAATTTCTTCACCCTTTAAAATGGATAAATGGGTTTTATTCTTATAAAATCATTTTTTTCTGTTTTTTGTCCATATTCAGTTCTTATGTATATGTTTACATTTAATTATATGAAAAGTATGTTTATTCATTAATTGGAAATATAATAAATTAAAAAATTGTATGTTTATGAATACTGGTCCCCCACTTCGTCTGAAAAGGCTGAAAAAATAGACGGTTTCTTCTACCGCTTCAGAGACTTACTCTTGCTGTTATATAAGTGTCGGATTAAGCTAAAACTGAAGTACTGTTGTCGTATCTAGTGGGTGTTATTGACCTGCATTTAGATATTGGCGGCCAAAGATGCATTCCAAAAAGTAAGCAGAGTATTAATAGAAAGAAAAGCGTACTGAACTGTTACGTGATATCTGCAATCCTATATGGTAGCGAATACTGGATAATCTTCTCATAGACGTTGGCGAAACTTGAAGCAACAGAAATGTGATTCTACAGAAGGATGCTGAGAATAGCATGAGTTGAAAATGTGAGCAACAACGATTTTTGGGTGAGAATGTAAACTAAAAGGAAACATATACTTAGTACCAAGAAGAGACAGTAGAAACTTCTGAGGCACGTAACGAGGAAGGAGGGCTTGGAAATTTTGAAATAGATTGGTGGAAAGAGGGACAAACGAAAGCAATGCGTAACATACAAGATGGGCTTGAGTAAATGGATAGCAAAACAGGATTTAGGAGAAATAATAAAAAGACAAAACTCATTAAGCGCTACAAGGGGCAGGAAGATGTGGAGGGATATGAACACCTACGTCCTGAAGAGACACCATTAAGAAGATAGAATAAACATGAGAAAAAAATTGTTTATGCTGATATTATTTGGAAATAATATATTGGCAGACATTATTGAATATAGCAAACTGATTCAGCTTTTCTCTGATTTCATATTTCACTGCATTGTGCACGTTTGTATTGGACCCAAAAGAAGCCGTAAATAATTCCCTATTTAGCGAAAGATTAATAAACTACGTTATAAGATTGCAACATAATGGGATGATTTATAACATTACCTTCCAAAAATTTGACTCAAGTAAACATTTAGAGGGGTCCCGTGAGCAATTGAGAATTTTTTTTTAAATTATATATATTACCTTGTGGATCATATTTTGTATATATTAGGTTGGTGCAAAAACAATGTCGTTTTCTTGCATGTGAGAAAACGACATTGTTTTTGCACCAACCTAATACAAAATATTAGGTTGGTGCAAAAATAATGACGGTTTTTGACGTATTTTTAACGTCAAAAACCGTCATTATTTTTTTTCAATTCGATATTTTCGAATATTTCGTATTAACAATTTAAATTTTAAATTTGATTTTAAAACTTAACAGCAGCTGTTATTTCTCATTTATGCTTAACCGAAAAAAGAACTTTAATTATTTTGTTTAAAGAAAAATCATCTATATATTTATTCATCTTAAACATATAACAATGGGTTCTTTTTATTCCTAAGTGTTCATTTCCCGAATGAAAAATGTTTAGCAATTTTCTTCTCAAAGAATATATAAATATGTAGTTTAAGTCTTCCCAAAAGAAGAAATGATTATTTTAGGGATGGCGTTTTCACTGAACTATAATATCGTTAGCAATTTTTAAAATCGGAAATTATTATGCATTTGGTCTTCCGATAATCGGCAATCATTAATTTTAGCGGAAGTATGCGAAGTTCCACAGGCATAGGTTAGGCTATATTTCCTGTAAACACATGTGTAGCATGGGAAGATACTTCTAAGAATTGAGGATCACCATTTAAAATGTTTGGGAAAGCCTGATCTATAAAATAAGGATGGTAATATACTGGTCTTTCGAGTTTTCTAAGAAATGTTTCAGATACAGAAAGTAAATTGGTAGTTTCATCTTCAGAGATGTAGTGCCGAACTTTAGGTTAACAAAAGCAAGAAAAACATTTCTGTCAGCCATTGTTAAATAGTAGTGGCAGGATCTCCGAGATGTAGCGAAACGTAGATTTATGTCCTTCCTCAAAGTTTTCTTCTTCTTCTTCTTCTTCTTCTTCTTCTTCTTCTTCTTATTATTATTATTATTATTATTATTATTATTATTATTATTATTATTCTATGTGCCGTGTCTTTTCATGAAGTTTACGATCATTGCTTTGCACAACAACCTATCCTTTGTAACTTTTGGCAATATTTCTCCAAGTCCTATTTCTTCCTTATGTGTCACGAATATTTCAACATGGCCTTTTGTTTTAATTTTCTTGAAGCATGTTAATTGTTCATACGTTCTGTCCATGATATTCCCAGCATTTTTCTGTAGAAAAAAACATCTCTTCTGCTTCGAGTCTCCTCCTCATTTGTGACGAAATTTTTCAATATTCACCGACATACAGGAGGATTGATATTACATATTAGTGCGGCATTCGTAATATTGTGTCCTCCTTGGTAACTCTATCGCATGAATGTAAGCGTCATACTAGACTGACAACTACCTCTCATTGTATTACTGTTTAAATATCTAGATGAAACAGTAAGACCTATTCTAAAATTTTATTATCTCGCAATTCTTGCCTGAGCAACTCTCTTCCGGATCGTTGCTTACCTTCTACCTACGATCACCAAAGATTTAAATACAGCATCAATCACTTTCATCTGACTTCCTGAAACATTTTACTCGCCATTCTACTCTCTAACTCATTTTCTTTTACACTCAACAACGCCTTGCATCTAAGTAGAATTATCACATTGCTTAGGGTGAAATGATTCCAATCTATTTGTTAAAATACATACCAGCTATTTCATTTCCGGTACTTTCTTGATTTGGACATTTCCAATTCGTCGCTTGCCTATTGAGATGTTTTTTTTTTTTTACAGACAATCCTGCATCTTTCTCATTTAATCATTACATCCAAATAAAGGCAATAAAATCAGAATAACAGAATGTGGTTAATGTGTGTGAGAGAATATGAGAAAAAACATTTAAGAGGAGAAAGGACAATAAAAGAACAGGAATTAAGAAGACAGAAAATAACGTTTGTCATTGCATTTAAATTTTTGTAGATCAAAGTTGACTGGAAAGCAGGGAACTGAAAGTGAGCATCACAGGCGAGAAGTGCGAGCGAAGAAACTGCTAACATAGAACTTACGGTTGCATTTGGCTATTTAAACAATAAAAAGATGGGACCTTGCCATCAATGTATTACTGGCTTTCGATTCATAATATCAGGATACCAGTCGTAACGTTCAATAGAACAATTACCATGAAATTGTTTATAGAAAAAGTAAAGGGAATCTGTATTGCAGTAGTGGAAATGTGACTGAAGTTGTGATCCAGTTCAAAATTGATATGATTGCAGATACTTCTTTGTATTTTATCCAGAACCACGAGAACAATATTAAATGCATGGACGCATAGTATACTTATAAATGTATAAGATAGTCTCTGACGAGGAGAATTGTCTTTCATGAATCACTTTTCCTGGCATCTGGCCTAGCAATTGATTCAATATAATCTTTCTAATTCATGTCAGCAGTAAATGTTAGAGAAAGAAGGCGCAATAAGTGACTCCCTTGGATTTCGATTTCAATTCTTAAAATTGAGGGTTGACTCTTTTTAATATCATTAAGATTTATTAAATGCATCCAGATTGAAACAGAATTCGATCATCAATAATTTCATTACATGCATATATGTTTTCTAAAAATATATTCTGAGAATTACCATAAAATAAATTAATTATAGGGTTAAGATATAAATTTCGTTATAGATTGACCTTCGAACATTTCAAACAATAAGAAATCATGTTTTACTATGAAATAGTCTACGTTAATTATACGAAGATTTAAACATGTGTATACTTTAAAAGTATTTCCTCGTTCTGGGTATGACGATGAACTACATCCGGCAGCAAGGCCTCTGATAGAGAGAGTTGATGTGTTGAGGAGAATATAACCACCTTTTAATTGTTGCTGTTCCCAAATCAACCCTGATCCGGGCTGGTAGAAACTGATTGGGCTTCATCAATGAGCAAATATTAACCAAACCAACAAAAATCAACAGTGCCTCTTTCATAGTAAATGTATGAACAATACATTTTATGATCTACGATATATATATATATATATATATATATATATATATATATATATATATATATATATATATATATATATATATATATATATATATATATATATATATATATATATAGTTAAAAGCATAATATTGCATAGAAAATATTTAGCTTCTGGCATTGAATATCACATATTGATATACCGTCAAACTAAAATCACATAACCAAGCAACCAATATTAAAAACGTCTTTCATGACATTAGTCCATATAATATCCTACACTTTCTTAAAGAAATCAAACTGTATTCCAAAATATAACTTCAACGTCAAGTTTGTGTGCAAGGTATAATACAATAAGTGGAATTAGATCTTAAATGCTGCTCTTCCCAGGTACACCCTGACCCCGGATGGTATCACCTCTTAGATACCCATATATAGGCAAATAATGAACCCACTAAACAATACACTATGAAAGTATTAAAAAATACCAACAATACATATTTATAGTAAAATTAACAACAATAAATTTTATCTGAAGTTGAAGGCATATAGTTGAGTTCAAAATATATTTCGTTGAATATATAAATTGGGCGAGATAAATAACCCATAGAGATTGATATGACCCTAAACAAAATCAACCACTAAAACTACCAACATGAAAGAACGCTTTCATGATGTTAATGCATACAATATCCTACAATTTACTAAAGAAATCAAACTGTTTTCTAAAATATAATTTCAAACGAACTATGGCATAAGATACACATATCGCCGCCTCTAGTCCACACACACATGTATATGCATCAAAGATGAGTATAATCTACCATGTATTAAATTGTAGACAAACTGAATAACATATTTTTCTTTTTACTTCAAAGCTACGAGAAATTTAAATTTCGGCAATAAATGACCCATAGGTAGTTGATAGGCTGTTAAACAAACCAATCAATCATAAAGCCATTTCAATTTTGGTCCGAGTTGCAGTTTTTTAAGTTAAACAATTGACTAAGGAAATTAAACATTAAATCACATCTAATCAAAAATATTTACTGCTAGACACTAGCATGCATATACGAGGTCTGATCAGAAAGTATCGGAACTGGTGTTATAAAAAGAAAACTAAAACATATCAGTTCTGTATTTAATGTCAGTCGAAGTTAAGCTACACACTGCATCTAGTGTTGCTTCCATTGATGTAAGCATTCCTGAAGTTCTTTTGGGGGGATAGAGAGCAACTGATTCGTCGCATTATCTTGAATTACCTCGACATCTTGAGGTCTTGTTCCTTTCAAGTCGGATATGATTTTTGAAGAGGAAAAAAGACACAAGAGGCAAAATCTAAAGAATATGGGGGTTTTCGAATTTGGGAAATGTTGATCTTGACTCCAAACTGTTACAAAAATCATGGTCACTGATGGAACCCCTGCACGCATTCTTTCCAATCAGTGCTATGAACGGCGGAAATTACCGTGAACGTTATAATATAATGTGTATGCGCAACAGCGAACAAGGGTCTGTTGTGCAAAGTGGCTTCACTCTGCGTACTTTAGCTCCGTAACTATAGCAACAATCCTGATACATTTTGATCAGACCTCGTACACAAAATCTTCATCGATCCTCGTAAATTTACATGCAAAGAACAAGATGCAAAATATGATGCAAAAACTAGATAAGGAGTCTACGAATTGGTATTTACAAACCACTTATGGATAAGATCCGTTCTAAGTGAACTAACAGTATAATTCAACCGCGGATAAAGCTCATTCAATGATAAACGAAATCCACAAAATTAAACATTGCCGATAAATTTTGTTTCAATCGATTAAGTACCTGAGACAGACTTATTCGTGGGCATGAATATTATCATACTTAAAATCTCTGACATTTAGAAATATTTTTCTTGTTTTGTTGAACATCATCGTTCTTATCTGTACTCAACCATCAGGATTTGAACAAATATTTTGACAAAGTTGAAAAAGTTATTTTATTCATGGTTACTTGAGAAAAAGAAATTCTCGCGATAGATGAGAAAAGCTGTGAGAATATAAGCTTTCATTACATTGTTTCTTAAACACCACCTTATCTAGTTTCGTTTTCCGTGGTTGTTGTTAATCGCATTTAACTCCAGAAATAAACAATCCATAATATCCATGGTGTGCGATTACTGTAACGGCTAATATCTCTGAAAGAGAAATCGACGGCCCGCGTTCGAATCCCGTCTGAGAACTTTCCGTTTATTTTCTCAAAAGTAAAGTATGAATCCTGCTCTTCGTAGTTGGCAGACTCGAGATGGTTACTAGATAAAAAATACCCATACTCCAGCAGCCAATACTAGGGATATGAAAACCAGAGAAAAAGTATTATGAATACTTAAGTCACATCAGGCATAGGGTCCGTAAGATGAATGAAGTTAAGCAACGTCAGGCCTTGTCAGTACCTAGATGGTACTATCGTGTGCTGTTAGCTTTGCTGTGCAGGTACTGTAATGGATAATGGCTTGAAATTGTTAATCGGAAAGTCGAGTTATAATTCCAGTTGGTTTTGTTATATTCGCTTACACGCAAATACACTTGGGAAAGATCTGAATTTAGCTCTTTCCCCCAACTACGGATTAACTAGTAATACTAAAACTATTATTATCTAAAAGAAAATCATTCTAACAAACTAAAAATATTTCTGGCTTTAAATAACCTACAAGGGGTTGATAAACCGTAGATATGAGTGAGACAATATCTGAAAAGCGGAGATGAAGACTGCATTCAAAGCAGTGATGTTTGCAATGTAGACATAACAAAGAAAAAAATATAGATTGGCAACGCGAAATTTATTGAAACAAAAACAATAAAATCTTGTGTAGATGTTTCTCTGATCTACCGTAACCTGAAATCTGTCCTTCATATAACGTTTCTTTTTTGTTTTTTTGTTGTTTTTTTTTTTTACAATATGACATTACTTACCTTTTCATCATTTATTATTTTATTACTTCGCAACTATTTGATATATTTCACTTTATCTTTTACATGTATTTACTGAAAATTATAATGAAAATACCAAGTTTATTACTATTCATACTTTTAGGATTCAGCGGAGGAGTTTTGATTGAATTTTACCAATATTTCCTCCACTGATTTTACTTCTTTATTCTCTTCAAAACTTTAAATTCAGTGCCAATCTTTATATTCTGCCTTCTTAAGTCCTGTTCTTTTATTGTTCTTTCTCCTTAATATTCTTTTTCTTATATTATTTTGTGTCCGTTGCCTTTTAGCATCTTTATTGACTTGCTTGGAGTGATATAATTTTCAAAAAATGAATACTCTATAAAATCTTGATGACACTTTGCCTTTCGTTTATATTAAACGCATTTAAATGATGCCAATACATTTAAATTGGCATTGGATTATATTTTCAAATTCGTAACGGACACTAAATTACTTTCAACATATAAGAGATCAGACAACGAACGCTGTCATATTTATCTGATGTATTGAGAGGGCGTAACGCACGAGCTAATTAACCTAACAGAGGAAAAAAAACAGAATCATAACAGGATATGTTAGTAATTGAATATGGTAAAATTTAAAGGAGTAAAGCAAATTGCATTAGGGCCTTTTAAATTACGTTTATTAAGAAACATTTTTGCTTTATTTCTTAAATAATATGCCATCGGATTTTTTTTCTCCCAAATATTCCTACTATTAAGCTGATTCAAATATTTTCTGCATATTTTGACAAAATATTATATGCAGATAAATTTAGGTGATAATGATGAACACAGCGCCTGTTCCATCCGTATATCTGGGTTTAAAGCCGGAAAAATATTCATTCATGCGTATCTTTCCTAGGGCAAGTACGTCTGGCGAATCACAATCTTCTCCAGATGAAACCGCCATCGATTTCTTGAATGATCACCTTGGTCTTAGAGATGTGATTGTTGATTCAATCGAAGAACACTTTGCTATAGCAATTGTATTCAGTATACGGAGTCTTATATCCAGCGATTCCGTTTAATCAGGACGCTGTTTGCATGTGTAGTTAAGGTGACCACTCTACCTCATTGTATCAGACGGCAGTAGAGCCTACAAAATGTTCATTTTCCTCTTGACAGGTCATCTTTTGGTCCTGCTTGGGACTCTACCTACTCCTACCTCCAGAAATTCTTTTGGTTTTAGATTGGTTTAGATTGATTGGATTGATGGTAAATTTATAATATAATTATTTAATTAATATATTTTTCTGTGTAAAATTTTTGACATTTTTTGTCTTTGGTCAGGCAGTGTTATTCCCGACTTGTTTCTTTCAAGAAAGCAAAGAAAATGACCATTATTCCCTTCAAACGTTAATCTTGTAAGCCGTACATCCATGTTTTGGAACTAACCTCTTTTCTGTTACATTCTAGACAGATTCAGCGTTGAGTTGCTGAAAGAGAATTTTCTAGAACTTTCTAGAATTTCTAAGGGCTTCCAAGAAATTTCTAAAAGATTCAAGAATTTCTAGAATGTTCTGGCAACATAGATGGGAGTATAATTACAGGGAAAGTAAACTCAACAGTTCAGTTTACTTCTCGCTATCCAAGTGCAGACAATTCGTTGTTGACAGATGCATTCGTCGCAGATGACATCCAGAGATTGTAAGCATCCGGCAGACATATTTTTATTCCTGTGGCGAAGTCGTCAAGACAAGATAAAGAAAAGGTAATGTGAAACCTACAAGGCATATTTCGGCTTGCCTGTTGGGGTACCTCATTTCATCAGCGAACTCTCTAAAAGTACACTAGAAGGGAAGATGAAAATATTTGCTTGTTTGGATAGTGGAATCTTAGATGTAAAATTTCTGATATTTTTTAATTTAAACATTTTTTTTATTGGAAAATATGTATTAAATATTTTTCAACAATCATGCGTCAATGTTCACAGTATCATTGATAGTTTGTATACTGGATCACTGACAAGAGCCATAAAAAACGGAATATTAAATCTGTTCAGTATTGTAAATTTCCGTATTTTTGTGGTACTTGCTATATTAATTGTGGTCTAGTGATATAAAAATACTACGAATTTGGAGGTAACCAAATGACCACTCAAAAAATTGCTTTTACTGCATAGGGAATATTTCCAAATGTCAAGCTGACAAGAATATTCCGTCATCCATTGCCCCAGTGCCACACTGCCCCGACCTTATTACATTCATTCCTCCAAATAGAGGGAGCAACCGTCTTCAGAAGAGAACAGCTATTCTGAGGAGGGTGAAGTCATTGATCCAAATTACAGATTTGGGGTAAAGCAGAAACCAATACTATCCGAATCAAGAAGATCTCAAAGACCTGATCAGAGATCCTGGTCACAAAGTCCAATACCATTTTTTACGTCAAGAATCAAGCATCGGAATTTGTTAGATAAAAGTGTGCAGGTCGCAGGTCGGAGAAAGCTTTACCGGTGTTTTTCAAGCTCTTTCACTCGTCAAGATGGGCTTTGCTTCTGTCGCGATATGACCGGTCTGTTCGCGACAATTGGACTTGCCTGATACTCCAGTGAGTGACGCCTCTTCATCGACAGCTCATCCAGAAGCCTCAAAGCCGTGCTGCTTCATAAAGGGAATATGTATCCTTATCTCTCTTGGCTCACTCTGTGCAGCTCAAAGTGAAATACAGCAGTGTCAAGCTATTGTTAGATGCCTTGGAATATGACGGATACGGTTGGGAAGTTATCGGAGATTCCAAAATGGTAGCCTTCCTGATGGGTCTACAAGGCGGCTGTATTAAATTTCCGTGATTTCTTTGCGTCTGGGAAACTGACACACTACGGGACACTAGCAGAGACTGAACAAGCAACTGCGGACTGAGTTCATTGTCGAAAGGAATAACGTCAAATGGGAGCCACTGTTGAATACTCAGAAAGAATTGTTTCCGCCACTGCATTTAAAAATGGCCTTGTGAAATAATTTGTCCCAGCTCTAGATAAGAAGTGTGCATCTTTCAAGTACTTTCAAGTATTCTTCCCTAAGCTCTCTGCAGCAAAAACCATAGCCGGTTTATTCATCGGATCACTAATAAAGTAGATCATTTAGTGCAAATAATTCCGCAAGAAGGTGATTCAAACGAAGAAAGCAACGTGGAACAGCTTTGTCTCATTGGCACGGAACTTCTTGTGGAATCACATGGCCAAAAATTATTTGGAGTTTGTTGCGACTCTGGTGAAGAATTAGTGCTAAATGGGCTGCAGAATGCCCCTCACAGTCCATATCCTTGACGCTCATCTTTCAATTTAAGGAGAGGGGCAAACCGGGTGTTTCCACGAGGACCATATAACGAAAACATGATGTTTGGGGGTCGATTCCTGAAATTTATTTACAGTATTTTTTTATGATTTTATCCCAAACAAGGCGGTAAAGCAGTAAAGTCCCTCGAAAACAAGCGGATACTGAGCGTAGAAATTATGAGAAAAATACATTTAAGGAGAGCGTAAAATACAGGCACAAGAATTAAGTAGAAAAAAAAATTTACATTGCATTTACATTTTTATAGATCTAAGTTGGCTGAGACTTCTACAATGTGAGAAGAGTGATAGAAGAATCTGCTATCATAGAACTAGCGGTTACATCTGACTATTTCAACTGTACAATGACGAGAACATGCTGCCAATCTAGGACTGCGCTTAAATTTATATGATCTTGCTAGCATATCGGAAATTTCATCAGAACAATTACCATGAAAGTATTTGTAGAAAATACACAGAAAATCAATATTACGGCGATGTGAAAAGAGACTGAAGCGGAGATGTCAGGTCAGGATCAAAATCATTGCAGAATTTGATTTGGATACTCTCAAGTACCTCTATATAGCAGGTGCACCAAACTAGCTGTGGTAACAATATTCAAAGCAAGGACGAATATCAGCGTAAATCGGTTTCTAAATATTTTCTGGCCTCTATTCTGTAAACCTTGAAGAAATAAATGATACTTCTGAATCATTTGCTGTTTTGTTCCTAATTTTCTTGAACGAGAATGTTCACATTCGCCAGTTTTTGCAATGAGATTAGGTAAATTTCAGAAATATTATTAACCTGGATACAAAAGCAAAGAAAATATTAGCCATTTTTCATACTTTTCCCGGCCTGAGTTGCTGCCCATGAAGAAAAATCATGTTAAACAGTGTTATATAAAACCTAACGTTAATTTCATAGGAATGTGTATTTCATCAAAAATGAAAGATTCCATTTTATTTCGATAATTACTTTGGATACACTTTCTCTGTTAAAAGTTTGAAACGACTTCCTTATGTCGAAATATTTTGTGTCAATCAAAGATGGAAATGTTATACATTGAGAATGTTTAACATCGAAAAACATAAGGAAAATTAATTCATTTTGATAATATGTGCAAATATGCACTCTTTGGCTGAGCCAAGAAACCCGTATTGCAAAATTATGGAAAAATAAAGCATAATATACATTTGTTTAAAAAATACACCTTACAACCAAAAACATTTTCGGATTCTTTCTACTTTTTAATATAAACACTTTTCACCCGCTGGAACAACTATAACCTCTTCCCTTTATATATATATATATATATATATATATATATATATATATATGTTTTAAAAATTACGTGGCACAGATACTGTCTGTAATATTTTTTTTCTACCTAATACATGGCCCAAGTGTCACTCAAGTTAGAGAGTTACTAAATGAGATTCTTGAATAAACATTTAGAATTTAACATATCTCTATATCTAGTATGGACGAGGTATGAAATGCCAATTCTGAGGATAACATGACAGTTATTCCTAGAGGTGGAGATGTTAAAGTTTTAGTGTTTGAGGAAACATCCTATCGGGAATCTGTTTCATGGTTCTTAGAAAGAAGATTTCCAAATAGATCTTCCTTTTTATCATGGGATACGAAGGTAGTGGGGGTGAATTATGCCACTACACGTGGTATGTTGAAATAAGTTCTAAATGTTTTATGAGTTGATTAATTTATTTTTACAGTTCATCAAACTTTGTAAATATTTTAACTTGTGGAACTAAGGAATACCTTCCCTCAGAATTTTTTTCGTAGAGTAGCGAGAGTTTTGTTAGTTTGTAGTAACGAAAATAATTCATCACCCACAAGGCCGCCGGGGTGCTTTTGAACTTTCTCAAGAGATGAATGTGAGGGTTTCACAGCTTCAGTCCAAACATGTCAGCAGTACTCGGTGTTGGGTCTGACCTAACTCTTGTATAAATAGTCCAAGGAACGTTACAAGTAATCATTTTACCAACATTTTATATATGTTTTCCATTTGAAGTCTAGCTTAATCCTGAGTCCCAATAAATGCTCAAACTAGGAGTCTTTTTGACAATACTGTTCTTCCCGACTAGCTAAAATTCAACATCGTGACAACGATGTTTAAAAATTCTAATTTATGATATGTCCAACTGCAAGATATAAATAAAATTGAACGTCTAAATTAAAATGATTCTTATCAAATTTTGGTAACTCAAATAATTGTTTAAAGTTCTGGTAAAAGATAATGGTGTTGAATTTTGCCCATAAAAATCCAGAAAACCTCTTATAAACAACCCATATTACTTTAATTAAAATTCTGATGTGAGTGCCAAAGTTGGGCCCACAGAAGTAAAACACGGAACACAGATTAGATGTAAGAAAGATATATTAACAACAGGTTACAGAGATAGTGTAAGCAGAGCTTACTATAAGTTAGTGTCCAACACTGGTAGTCCTACTAGACACTCTCTGTCAGTCTCTATCACTCTTTGTCACTCTCTTATAGAGTGCTATGTAGCCTACTTAATATAGGCCTGGAAGAGTCTATTGTGTAGGTAGTTTCCGGTTTCACAATACCTCCCTTCCAAAGAGTTTTCTTTTTGAAAAGGAGAGAAAAAATAAAACTTTTAATACTTTTTCCTCTTGGGATTTACTTCGAACGGTTGAGTAAATTTCCTTTTCCTTCCTGAGCGTCGTAATTCAGGAGAGACTTGGGACATGTCGAGATCGAAATGATCGAAAATTACGTCTATCGGCTCTTCACAGTTATTTTGTAGTGATTCCTTCAAACGGCATTTTCTGATCTGGTTCCAATGGCGTTTGTGAATGTTTCTCGGTCCTTGGACCATATATACCAGTTCGCCAATTCTCTCCTTTATAGTGCCCACTTCCCAGAATGTCATATTGTTCTTGTACGCTTTGAAAAAGACCCTATCGCCAGGATTGAAATATTTCCTATGAGGCGATACGTTTTTTTTTTAAAACTTTGCTTGCCGTGGAATAAGTTTGTCGAAGACAGACTTGATTTTTCTTGCGAACATTGTTTCTGCAGGCGAGCTTCCCATACGCGTGTTCGGATTAGGGGTTATCCGATACACCTGCAGAAATTGTTGTAATGCTCTATCTATCGGTGTGCCTAGTGCCTTTCTTAAAGCCCTTTTTAAAGTGTCCACGAAAATTTCGGCCTGGCCATTTGACCTAGGGTGGTACTGAGGCATTGTAACGTGGTCCACCTGATATGACTTGCAGAAGTCTCTAAATTCACTTGATGTGAATTGAGTGCCATTATCAGTAACTATACAATCTACGACGCCAAAACGCGCGAAGAGCTCGTTTAGAAATCCGATCCGATGTCGTTGGTCTTTTACATTGTAGGACCTCAGGCCATTTTGAGTGGCTATCCACAACAATAACATGTTGTCCATAGGCCCTGCAAAATCCACATGAATTCTTTGCCAAGGATCATCTGTTTTGGGCCATGGTTTGCACGTCGTGTTTGGAGCTTTTGCTGCAAGAGCGCATCCTTTGCATGATTCTATCATGTCTGCTATGTCCTTGTCCATGTTTGGCCAATAAACGTAGCAGCGCATGAGGCTTTTCGTACGGTTCTTCCCCGGATGTCCCATGTGAAAATCCCTGAGGATTTTTCTTTGTAGGCTGTTTGAAATCACTACGCTGTCATTATATAGTAGGACATCATCACAGAGGGAGAAAACTTCAGGCACTTTGTTTCGAATTTTGCTTTTTATGGATTGAATGAATTAATCCTCTCGAGACTCCCTTTTTATGTCGGCCAAAGTAACTGGGAGCTCTTTTATGGTACTCGCGATCATGTTTTTGATTTCACAATTTGTCCTTAGAGTAGCAATGACGGAGTCATCAAAGACTTCTGTATTTTTTGGAATGAGTCGCGATAAACTGGTTTTGGTTGTTAGGAACTTTATCTTGAAATTCTAGTTTAAGATAATCGTTCCCCAACGAAGTAGTCTATTTGCAGTATAGACTGGCAGACCTTTTTTAGACCCAAAAATTGTAATGAGACGTTTATGATCTGTCTGCAGTATGAACCGTCTACCATGTAGATATCTGTGAAATTTTGTCACAGCGGATATTAACCCTAGAGCCTCTTTCTCTATTTTGAGAATATTGTTTCTCAGCTGGAAGTAGAGATCTTCATGCGTAAGCCACAGATTTTCGCGAACCGTCTGGCAGTTTATGTAATATGCAAGCGCCTATGCCGTACGAGCTTGTATCACTTGCGACTATGATGTCGAGACTACGGTCGAAATGTGTGAGGGAGATGTCTGAAGTAAGAGTTTTCTTGATCTTCTCGAATGCTTCTTTGCATTCCGGGGTCTATGACCATGGTTTGTCCTTTTTTAAAAGTTGGTTGAGAGGCCCTCTCAAATTTTGCATGTTCTTAATGAACCCTTGGTAAAAAATAGCTAGGCCGAGGAAGCTTTGTAACGCTTGAACGTTATCTGGGGCCGGCATGTTTCTGATCGCGTTGCCTCTGGATTCGGCCGACGACCGTCTTTATTTATAATGTGACCTAAGTATTTAATCTCTGGTAAGAAAAAGTCACACTTTGCCTCCTTAACCTTAAATCCATATTCTTGTATCTTTTCGAATACGTTTATTATATGGTTCCGGTGCTCTGCCGTAGTTTTACTTGTAACTAGTATATCATCCAAATAGGCTGGTGTGTAGTCAAGATCACACAGCATGGCGTCCATGACCAGCTGGATAATTGCAGGCGCAACCTTTACTCCAAAAGCCAGCCTGTTGTATTTGTACAACCCTCTATGGGTGTTTATGCAGAGCAATTTGGAACTTTCTTCTTCCACCTCTATATGAAGGTATGCGTCCGAGAGGTCAATTTAACTCTGTGGAAAAATCTGCGCATACTCGTATTTGATTGGACTTCTTTTTTACATAGACCGTAGGTTCTGCCCACTCGCTGATTTTTACAGAATACCTGCTTGTTCGAGTCTATCTAACTCTTTGTTGATTTGTTCTAGAGCAGCGAAAGGGACATTCCGTTTCTTTTTGAATACCGGGTGTACACCGTCCTTTACCTTGAACTTAGCTTTCATTTATTACATTTCCCAAGGCCGCCAGAAAAAACTTGGGGAAATTGTTGTTTGAGTTCCTTTTTTAGATTTACCAAATTGGACGTTGTACTTTGTATCTTGTGACAAAATGTACTCATTGGGAAATCCCAAAGATTGAATTTTTCTATCCAATCAGTTCCAAATAAGTTGTCTGAAGTTTTTAATACGTAGGCATTGAGCTTTTTGGTAACTCCATTTAGTGTTACTGTAAATATTACCTCGCCTAAAATGTTAATATTTTCGCCAGTTACGGATTTTGCTGTTTTATCCGTTTTTAATAAGGTCCGCTTGTTCAATTTTCGCAAAGTACGCCAGTTAATGGTTGAAATATCAGAACCCGAGTCAAGCTGTAATTTAATGGAGTTATTGAAAATATCCACAGTTACATATTTTCTTAAATTCCTATCAACAATATTGTCAGATTGAGCTTGCCTAATTTTATTTTGGGGTTTTCTCGTTCTGTTGGCGAACCAGCACGAAGTTAACGCATGCCCACTTTTATTGCAATTTTTGCAATATTTTTTGTTCTTAACTGGACAGAATTTCATCCAATTCTATTTACCACAATGGTAACATTGTCCGTGCGGTTTCTTTAACTTATTTGAGTTTTGGTTACTGCGTAGTTTAGGACATGAGATTTGCCTTTTGTCTTTTTGAGGGGAATAGGAGGTAGACTTACTTCTGATTTCATTAATCTGAGTCACACCTGATTCCTCGATAGTGTTTGAGTCACGCTTTACAGATATTACTCTTTGACAGTCCTCTGCCAGGTTTTGGAGAGTCAATCCTTGTTCGTTCTCAAGCTTGATCAGTACCCGTCGTCTGACTTCGGCGTCTTCTGCTGATAATAGACCTTGTGCGAAAATTAAGCACTTAACATCATCCGCAGTCAGTTCAGCTAGTTTAAAATTATTACATAGCTTGTTCACCGATGCTACAAACGTTAGAAAATATTGCTGGTTGTCTTTGACTGTGTTCAGGCATTTCCAACGTTTGTGGAACAAGGTTGTGTTAGGCCCGAATAGTTCCGATAGGAACTTAATCGTCTCTGAAAAATCCAAGTCAGTCGTTTTCTTGGGTAGTATAAAGTCTACGAACCTACTATGTTCTGTAGTTCCCAGTTTTCTCAATAGTAGACGTACTTTTTTCTTTTTTTTTTTTACTGTGCCATTGTTCACAGTCTACGTTGAAAATAACTTCGTAGCGCCTGTAAAAAGCCTCGAACGTTTTGTCGTTCTCTGGTACGTATTCAAAGGTTTCCATTGAATTGTAGATTATACTCTGGGAGAATATTGTATCTTTTTCAGCGTTTGAGCCTTTTAATGCATTTACGAGTAATTCTTTAAGTTGTTTCTGTTGTAGTTCAGCATTCAGAAGCGTAATTTTTTTGAATTCCATTTGCTGTTTATGTAAATCTAAAAATAGTTGTTGTTGTCTTTCTTCAGATTTTTTTTGCTAATCCAAATTTAGTTTTAACATTTGGGCAACTAATTTTGCAAATCTTCCATGTTTAAAAATGACAGCGCTTTTTTGTTGCTTTGAAACACGTGTACTAAGAGGAGGTACACAAAAATCTTGATAGATTTGTTCCTTTTTTTTTCTTAACAGAAAAGAAATATGGACAGACAGTAGTTAACTAAACTAATTATGTGTGTTTGGCTTTTTTTTCCGTGGTTCCGTACATTTTAACGTAATTGAATAATTTTTCACCACACTTATGTATTTTTTTTTTTTTTTTTTTTTAGAAAGGTACAAAAAGAAGAAAACTCACCTCAGTGAATTTGAGGGGAGAATAATTTTATGCCCGAGTTCAACTCAATTACATAAAAAAAAATTCGATATTTTTTTCCGAAAACTTGAGTACATAGGTAGTACTTGATCTTGTGTTGTCAGTTTGTTTTACAAACAACTGTTTTTTTTCTCTGTGTGTGGGTGTGTAGAAATCGTTCTCCTATTGGACAGACTTTAATATTCCGTAGATGTTGAATCACTAGTTTGTCAATGGCGTTTGGTATTGGAATATATGTAGACGCTGGGTGTTTAGCTTTTAAATCGCTAATGTATTAATACCAGCTTAATTTCACGTTCACCACTGCTGTGGGAACGCGTGGAGTTTGTGTATTTTTCGAGTACTGTCGCTATTGATACGGTGAGAACGAAATTCTCGAATCTTCTCTGTCGCCACTGTTGTGGGACTGACAAGGTATTGAGGTTTTTCGACGTGAATGCGTTTCTAGAATTCTTCCTCGACCCAGATGTGGGATTGGTAAAGCATTTAGGTTTGGCCGTGAGTGCGTTTCTAGAATCCTCGTCGCCACTGATATGGGTGTCAAAGTTGGGCCCACAGAAGTAAAACACGGAACACGGATTAGATGTAAGAAAGATATATTAACAACAGGTTACTGAGATAGTGTAAGTAGAGCTTATTATAAGTTAGTGTCCAACATTGGTAGTCGTACTAGACACTCTCTGTCAGTCTCTATCACTCTCTGTCACTCTCTTATAGAGTGCTATGTAGCCTACTTAATATAGGCCTGGAAGAGTCTATTGTGTATGTAGTTTCCGGTCTCACAATAAATTCTTAATTCGGATTAAACAAAACGCTTCCTTTTTTAATCTACATCTTTTATTTAAATGATCATTATAAAACTCGATATTAAGTATAAAAAATAAACTTAAAATTCATAGTGACGATGTGAAAGAAATTAAACATCTTTCATTTTATCGCTGCATATAATATATTAGGTAGTTCTTGTATGATTTAATTTTATCTTAGAAAGTCAGACTTTCAAAGAATTTATCTGAACGCCATTTAAAAGATTTTATGCTAAAACCCTGGAAGAATTTATATTTACTATCGTATTTTAATATATAAACATGAAGCGATAATTTCTTTGATAGAAATTATATACATATCTTTATAATTTTTAGAACTGAATGCTTGTCCATAATCAAATTCTGGTAAATACTTATTTAGATTTGTATTCAGATAAACTTAATTTCATAATATAATTAACAATGTATAAAAAACAAATAATTTGGGACAATCACACTAATTATTTGCAGCTTATATTATTAATTGTAATTGCATTTTGTCTAAACACGCCTCTTCTTTTATTTGGAGAACATCGTAAAATGAACAGGTCGATTGCGATAGAGACATGAAGGGAGTGTATTTCAAAAATAGTCTTTTAAAATTATAGCAGGAAATAATATGGTGCACACATTACTTATAATCTGTATCAATTATCGATTTGTGAAAAATGATCAATATGTTTTATTCTGATTATAAGAATGTTTTACGAAATAATCCTAATTTTATCAGTTGCAGTTTTACTTAGAGATTTTTTTCACGAATATGTAAACACTTCCTAATGTTAAAAAAAACTAATTTTGTAAGATATTGCATAGTCAAGATGGATGTCGAGGCGCTTGATTTAAACGACAATTAACTAATGAATCTGCTAGCACTAGAAATTACTCATTATATGGCCAGAGATTATAGTTAATTAATTAATTTTCTAGGTAAAATGTCAAAGGTTGGAGAGGTGATAAACAGGATGATTTGTTGTGACAGTGTCATTTCATTTTGTAAAAGATCAAACAATATTTGCATCAAACTCCTTCGACGTTAATGGAGGGCTACATTATATGGATTGTGCTATCGAACACATTTGTATATTGACATTTACAAGTATGGCATAGGGATATATTGGAGAGTCAAAGAAAGCAGTTTGTAATCAGCTAATCCTACAAAAGATAAAGATCTAAGTGTATGCTTTTAAAATAAGCAGTCAAACTAGTTTTATTTTGATTCGAACGTGAAGTCCCTGCATCTGTGTAAAAATCAAAACCGCATTAATATATATATATATATATATATATATATATATATATATATATATTAAGACATTTTATGTTTATACATTCTTTTTATAGATTCAAATATTTAAGTAAATGCTCTGTTTATAATAAACAGTATTAAACAACATTTACCGGCTTGAATGCCCGATAAATTTTCATAGAAAATATTCGTCCTCCTTTGTATCTATTAAAAGAATGTTTAAACATAATATATATATATATATATATATATATATATATATATATATATATATATATATATGTGTGTGTGTGTGTGTGTGTGTGACATACACACACATATATATTATGTTTATACATTCTTTTAATAGATACATACATAGATGTGTGTATATATATATACACACACACACATATATATATATATATATATATATATATATATATATATATAGTGAATCCCGTTCCTGAATTTTTCACCTATTGTTGGTTCAAGAAGTTGACGAACACGATTCACGTAAATAGAGACATCGAACTAACGCCGTTCTGATGATATATCTTAATATGTTGAAAAATTCCTGCATTTGGTGTAAGCAAAACTTTCCAAAGATCTAGTCTTCATTTCTGTAATCAGTCTCTAGTTTTGCAGACGAAAAATCTGGATATTTGATTTTTATATTGTGGCTTTTCAAATTTATGACAGCAAGCATAACCCGCTGGTCATTTGAGCCCTAGTCGCATACGCGCAACGGAAAATAAAGTAATAAAATAATATGAAACTTTAAAAGAAATCGTTTTAACTGCGCACGTCTTTGAAGCAATTGAACATTAAGATATTTTAAAAACATTTTTGTATCATATTAGGAAAGTCGACTAATCAGAAAACTTTGATTAATTTTTTTTAAGCTCAATTATTCAAGATTCAGACGCTCATAAACAGGGCAATAAAATAAATTATTTCTCTGAAAACTGACTCTTGAAGCTAATATTTTGAAAAATAGTAAGATGCTGAAAATTTATCGGAGATTTTAATGCAAATAAAATTCATGTATGTATTTTCATGACTTTCATAAAGAAATTAGTTTGGAAATTTATGGAATATCGTGCGGAAATTTTTATGAGGAATTATGAAGATGAAAGAAAATACGGAGATCAATTGCGAAATTAACTCTCAATAATCTTAAATCAATAGCCACATGTGTGGAATAATTCTTCATTTGCCCGCATGTGTGCTTCCTCAAGCCAAATTATCTTTGAACAAAAAATGCTTATTTTTGATCATCTTAATATTCAAAAAAAGCATCCTTTTACAGGATAACTGAGCAACTTAAATGCAGCGTAATGCGTTTTCATCCTCCCACAAGGTCACGAAGAAAAGTAATAAAAAAAACGGTATATTTGGCAATTAATTGACTTTCGATTTTCGCAGTTTTTCTATTGCACATGAAAAAAAAAATGGATTCGTTACCGTAGGTTGATATCTTTGTGTAAATGTGTGGTTTATATACACGTGATTGTAAGTATCGAAGTATGCAAATGTACACAATTAGCAAAACGTAGTCTTATCGTAGTATATTTCAACCATATATAATACTTTTTCATACATACAAATGCATAAAAACGTGATTATAATGAATGCAAGCTAATACAAAAGCATATTATAGGGTTCATTTATGACATACAACTTCTGAGGAAAACTATTTTTTCAACAATTTTTCGCAGTAACATTTAATATGCCCGTGATGAGACAGAAAAACTATCACGTCATCTCATAAGTAATGCCCAAAAGTGAGATAAAAATACAAATCGTGTTTCATTCATTCATTGTCGTGGGTTCTGTCATTACCAAAAACGCCTCCAATTTTTCACAAATTTCATACCGTTTTAAAAGATTTCGGTTTGAAAGAAAAAATATAAGGCGTACAGTTTCTATATTTTCATTGGTGATGGGATATTTCTAAACTTCCAACTAAGGGTTATTCCGAGAGAGTAAGATATAGTGACTTTGGAAGGTGTGGTGTACTCTTTCAGTCATTACACACGTAATCTTTCGTGTTTGGCGCTGTGCAATGGCTATTGCAAAACACTTTTTAAACTTCCCATTGTATTTATTTTCAAAGCAGTATGTAATTGCACTAATAAGTAACTGTAGATTCATGCTATACTAGTAACACAAACCTGTACTGCTATACACTAATGCAATCCTACCAAAATACTTATCAAACTTTACGTGATTTTTTTAAGTTTTTCTGTCGGCTTTGTTTTGTTCTCCTCCAGTAAGGCGCGCAGTTTCTACATTTTCCTTGATTATGTCACCATAACTTTATATTCTTGTAAAATATCCAATTCTCATCACTTGAGAGTAAACCGCATTTGCAATAGTACACATTATGGCAGATGTCTACTCTTCCTTCGAGTATTTTTCTGTTAAATAATAAGGAACATATTGTACATGTTTTTCAGCTTCGAAGTTTACGTCTGATACTTAATTGTATATAATTTCTATCAACGAAATTATCACTTCATGTTTATATATTAAAAATACGTTAGTAAATATAAATTCTTCCAGGGTTTTAACATAAAATCTTTTAAATGGCGTTCAGACAAATTCTTTGAAAGTCTGACTTTCCAAGATAAAATTAAATCATATAAGAACTACCTAATATATTATGTGCAGCTTAATTGTTGGATGACTTCAATTCATTTTTTGAAATTTAACACAACTATTTCTGCCAATATCAGACAAAAGCTTTCAGTTTGTACACTGGAAAATATTAAAAGAGAAAACTTAAAGCAATCGTAGTGATATCTACAAAGTGTCCCAAGGAGGAAAATTTAATAATAATAATAACATTTTGAGACCAAAAATAACCTACTATATGAAAGATTCGAAGTCATGTCGCGAGGTATACAAACTAAAATTCCTTTTCGAGTTAGTACGGATGCAGATAAAAGTATGTACAATTTATTTACTTACCACCAATAAAATTTCAATACACTTGCCTTATTCCTCTGCTTCTAATACAATTAATACTGTGCGTTTATACACCTCGAATCACGCTAATAGCTTGGTAGTGAAATTTAGGTCCTCTCGGTTTCTGTGACTTGAACAAACTTTTCCCAGTTGGTTTGCAAAATATGTCAACACAATTGATAGTTTTTCATTATTCTGTGTAACGTCCTTTATTGTTTTGTTTTTTTAATTGCAGATTCGACAGGTTGGCGGTGGACCACACTAATAGAACGAAAATAGCCCGTCTAAACACTTTTGGGGGAAAACGAAGAAGGATGACATATATTAACCATAATTTGAGTATATGTTTAAAAGAAAACCATATTAACTGTTGTGACCAAGTAAATGGTTAAGGAAATAACAAAACAAAAAGTGTTGCAGATATATTGTATATCAAATAGTAAATATAACAGAAGAGTATTACATGATTAGTGAGCGTTTATCGGTTGACCCAGAGTTGAATCTATTCGACTATTAATATTTACCACCTTCCCCACGGTCAGATGTGGCACATGGCCGAGGTTAATGTGGGGGTAATCCGAGACCGTAAGCTCGACCAAGAATTCCCCATAGACTCAGTTTAAACTAGGTCAGGTAGCTGTTTCCCGAGACGAGACTCTGTCCTTCAACATAGCCTCGTCCGGGTTCCTCTCTGCCCAAAGGCAGAGATCTCGACAGCAGCTGCGAAAAGTCACAGCCTCGGTAGAACAATCTATTAGACTGTTAATATTTAACAGCGGACCCACGAGGGATATATATGGCACAAGGCCGAGTTTACCGTGGGTCCTCCAAGCGCGTAGACTCGACCAAAAATATTCACGCAGAGCCCGCATAAACGAGTACGCATAAACGAGTAAGTTTACCCACCCCCCGGACAACGCTCTGCCCTTCGGCACAGCCTCGTCCGGGTTCCTCTCTGCCCAAAAGCAGAGAGTTTGACAGCAGCTGCAAAGAGTCACAGCCAGGTATAACAATCTATTTGACTGTTATATATAACAGTCTCCCCACAAGGAATGTATGTGGCGCAAGGCTGAGTTTAACGTGGGTTTCTCCGAGCCCGTAGCCTCGGCCAAAAATATTCCCTTTGAAACCACCTAAACAGGTTCAGGGCCTGTCTACCTAGATATTGTTAAAATCTATATTATAACCGAAAATGTTTTCTGTTTTTCTCTATTGCATAGTTATCTGTTTCTGTTTATTGAATGAGATATGATATGTTGATTTTCTAAGCTTAGCTTTAATGTGACACAAGGCCGATAGAACTCACTGTTCAGTTGTAATTGATCTAGTATATATGATCTGTAATCATTATATCACTTCAAAGAACCTAAACAAGATATGATATGAATGAAAATAAGGTAGCAGGGTGAAGATTATGTCAATACGATAAAGATAGAACCTTCATTAAAGAGGTTAAGATTTTAGTGTTCAAAAACAATTCACGCTAGGATTTGTTCCATAAAGCGACAAATTCATTGGAAGAAGCTGACTGGAACCTCCTCCTTACAAATGGATTACATAGGAAAACATGATGTTTCGTCTCTTTGTACGGATAATGGCGTGCGCTTGTTGAAAATGCCTGAACCTGTGGGACTAAAGCAAGAGGCTCTTCTGTACATTTGCCATGTAAATTTAAATAGAATAACGAAAGTGGTGAGTCTGTGGGAAAAGGAATGTAGGTAAACAGAGATACAAGATACATAATAATAAGAACATCGATGAAAAACAAAAAAAGCAAAACAAATAGTGCCATGAAATAAAAGAGAAACGTGTAAGTTGGAGAAAATAAACATTCGACAACAATTATCAGTGATAAAGAGAGACCTAAGTTTTATCTAATTGATCGTTAGGCAGATATTGGTCTCTCCACCATGAATGTCAACCAAAATAATTTAGTCGGCAACTAAGTTGGACCGAGTCAGTTTGGGGATTTATCGTAGACAGAACTGTAGTTTCATTTAAGGTTGATGGTGGTGTTACAAAAAAAGAAAAAAAAAAGAAGATAATTATTGTATCTGTCTATATTTCTGAGATGAGGTATTATGTACACTATTTACATTATTCGGACTATTGTCCTCATCTTTGTCGCCATATTTGTTACAACATTTCGGCCGTTGTAAGCTCAGACCTTCATTGAAACTTTGTAATAAATATGTCGAAAAAAAATGAAGACAATAGTTCCAGCCACCTGAAGAAGGCCGGAGCATACAACGGCCGAAACTTTGCAATAAATATGGCGAAAAAGTTACGAACAATAGTCCGAATAATATAAATTATTGTATGTTCTTCCAGATGATTCTTTTTTGAGTGTAACAAATAAGGCACTAATCTAAACTATATTTATTTAACACTATCCTCAGTCATGTTCTAGATAGGTGAGTAATATCCATCTGTCGAAAATTTAACATAAAGTTTGTGACCTGTTATTTAATGATAAAGGGTGATTGAAAAGTAACTCCCCATTTTCAAATAATTCTAAATTATTTATTAACTATAATTTTTACAAGAAAAGGATATGTGACGGAAGCGTTTGGTATGAATTTTTATTTAAAAATCGATATGGGCATTAAATTTCGATACCAGATTCTCAAACTGCCCAGAAATCGCGTCAGATGATCTCACCACTCTTGTGGTATGGAAAAGATAACTTCTTGTATTCGCCCTTCAATGTTCTTCCACAGTTTTGGTTTGGTATAGAAGACTTGCTCTTTAAGAAACGCCAAAGAAAAAAGTCACAGGGTGCTACGTCATGACACCTGTCTGGCCGCTCATAAATAAAATAGGGACTAACTTTTCAATCACCTTGTATATAAGATTGAAAAAGACTCTTCATCCAATGTTAAATGTGAAATTAGTTGAATTGTTTAGCGGCATATCAAATTCTATGGCTCATTTAATGCTGGAATCTAAATATTTTGAACCAAATTTTATGTCTTCAAGTAAATATATTTTGAATGCAACTGTATGCCTTTAACTAGAGAAAATGTGTTGCTGGTTATTGATGGCCGGTCTTTTTTGCATAAAAATATATTTCTGGTAATTTTACTATTAAAATTTATTTTTATACCTTCATAGTATTTTTGTTGGGCGGAGGTTGGGTCCTCACTTTTTGCCCATAATTGGGATTATAACAGGTAATACCATCCCAGGTTTGGGTGGACCTAGGAACAACAGCAATTATGAGTTGTTTCCAGATTCCTTAAAACCTCCAATCTCCAGATTAGAAGCCTTGCTGTCCGATGTAGTTTATTGTCCATATGGAAACAATAACACTGCTATAGGTAATGTGATTATTGAAAGAGTAGAACAGTGTAATGAAAGATTGATAATGTTTATACAATTTTAATTAACTTCTGTGTCCTTCTCAAATCTTCTAGATTATATCTATGATTTATATCTAACGTTTCATTAGGGAAATAAACTTCTAGCATTCAGTACCGCATGTGCCCATCTTTTGTCGTTTCATCATCACCCATAAGTTCCTGTATTTTCTCCCGTTCCGATAAAGAATGCTGTACTCCCTGATTAAACGTCTCTTGGGACTCACGTTCACGCCAAACTACAAGTGGATCTCTTATATTCTATCTATTGTCTAAGAGGCTGGAATAATCTATAACTCTGACTCCTTATACTTTATCTTTAAAAGAGTCAGACTAAACGATAAATGGTGGATTGCTGCCATATTCAGAGCTGATCAATTCTAACTTTTCCTCAATTACTGAGTTCGTGAATATATATTTACCTCTCTGCAATCTCTTTCCCACAGAAGCAAAGTTACACGCTTGTCGCTGCTTTATCTCTATTTCAGTTCTAATGTTCAGATGAGATCCATTCTTTGCTTTTGCCTGTGCAGAACTTTATATCTAGGAGACGAACTGTCACTTCCGTACAATCGAATTACTCTAATTTACCTGTGTTCCAAATGTAAAAAGCCAGCTTTCCCTGACGATTCGCTTAGGTGAAACCTGGGTAGGTTTTCCTGGCTCACTAGGTTTGACTAGGGCTGCTCTACGGTTGTATTGAGCTCTTTTAGTTAGTTGTTTACTCGTGTCGGTTTTTTTTTCTTTGGGTTTTAAAACTGTATCTTTGCGATTTTTTTCGATAGACTTTCATGTTACTAGCTCTTTTTTTTTTAAAAAAAACTTTTTTTCCTTCGAGATTTATTTGATTATTGGCAAATCAAAAATTCGAAGGTTTTTCGAGACGAGTATAGTTACCTATATATATATATATATATATATATATATATATATATATATATATATATATACATATATATATATATATATATATATATATATATATATATATATATATATATATATATATATATATATATATATATATATGTACACACGCACGCGTCCGCAGACGCACAAAAACAGACACGCATGCCTGCACGCATAAACAGATACACAGACAGGCATACACGCTTATAAAATATTTCTCTTAAAACACTGTTTTTCGAAAGCAGGTTTCTCAAATCCAGTAGCTGTTATTTCTCTTCCCCGGTGTCGATAGTGGTTTCCTTTCGAACCGTTTGTTTGAAGTGGTGTGGAATGTTAACATCTTGATTTTTCCATTATTTTCTCTTTGAGTAACATGTGCTATTGATTTTAGATGATGCAGCTGTTGGTAGTCAACAAGTAATACGGCTTCTGTTATTTGGTACAGTTCTTTATTTGTGATTATGTAGCGCCAGTCCAGAAAGTTATAGTGGACCGAACATTGGAAAGATTTTTAAATCTATAAGCCACCTGGCTTGGCGTTGTTTGCTTTTTTGCAAGAGGACTCTGAGTTCAAATCAAGAATAAAAGCTATTTATTCGCTTACTTGAATATGTTTAATCCACTATTTTAAACTGTTTAAACATTCCATACAAACATTTCCCCTGTTACATAGGCGATAATATGACGCCGGGGGTTTTGTTCAAATCTTACTAGTGTAAATATTAATAGGTTTCTTATATTTTCCTGTCCAGTATGTCTACGTTCAAATGTATATTTGTTAGATATGAACTACTTTAAGTAAGAAATTTAGGAAAGGGCGGATAACTTCTTCCAAAGCGGTTATAAACCATAAAATATATAAAATCAATTCATTCGAAAATGTAAAGTAAAGGAAAAAACCGATGATGAAATGTTTTGTTCTATTGTCACATGAAGTTAGCCTTTATTCTTTGTCAGTAAAATATTCGTAAATCGGCAATTTTGTGGGAGTATGTCCATTCTTGTGTGCTACATTTAGCATCCAACGCCTTCGATTCAATAGGTGTTTCAGTTTTCAAAAGGAACTACTCCCAACTTGGCAATTATTTGAACGAATTAATGCCACTTTTTTTTTCTTTTGCTAACTATAATCACATTGATTTTATTTAGCTTTATCTAGTTTTTATCTTCCAACCAATAAAACTAAGATCCACATTTATTTCTCACCTACTTATTTTAATATCTTTTTTTCTACTTCAACAGAGATGTGGTTACTGAGTAGCAGAGGGAAACGCCATAATGAAGAATAGTTATGACATTCAATATTTCTTCAATACCAAAATCATATTGTCTGTTATATATGCATATGCAATGTTTTTTTTTTCTTTATTTTAACAAATATTCATAAATCCTTTTGTTTTATTTAATCTTTCAGAGCTTAACTCATGCCGAATGTGACTTCATCAGGTTTAACTGAGCCGTATTTGTATGTGAATGTACATATACTTGATACGTTCTATGATATTTATATAAAAATATGCTTTGTTTTCTCTTTCAGTTTGCTTACATTTATCTACAATCACAGTCGGAGTTTCTTGATCTGGGTCTCAAGCGCGCCAGACCTCAAGTTTAACTCATATATACGTTTCATTATTAAAGATATTGTAAAAATCATTGGTTCCTAATATCGCTCTAGAAATTAACTTAACTTTTCTGATATGTCCTCGCTTTACAAAAGTAAGGTCAAACCAAAGATGAAGTGTTTCAGTCATATCTGGGATGGAAATATTCACTCCTCTATGTCCAGCCATGAGCGAGCGGAACATTTTTTTCGGCCTTGTGAGTCATTAATTATTTTCTACGCCGCAAAAGTGCAAATGAAACGTTGCGAACCTATCGCTAACCAATTGCTCTTTTTATAGCTGTTCCGACTGGCTACATTTTTTTTACTTTCACTAGTTAAGTCCTTCACGCCGAAAAGCGGCCATGTCATTTACACAAGGTCGACTCATGCTCTCTCCTTTCGTGTTCCATTGGTAAGAACGAAATTCCACGCAGACAACTTTTTCCTCCAGAACTCTTACCTTATGTAGAAAATTCTTCGATGACTACAATCTTAAACTTTTCAAGTTTAGGGACAAACATTATCTGCCCTACATAACCCAATAACAAGCAGTCATGAAAAAGATCTCGTTCATTAAGTCCCTAACTTGAGTGGCTGTTGGGCCTTGCATTGTGTTAACACTTTATAAACATTCACGTGGTACTTTTATTGAATAAATATATACTGAAAATGTGAGCAAAATCAGTAGGTTATGAACAGTTTTATTGCAAGTGGCTTGCATAGTAAATTATTTAATGTATTTGTCCGTCTCTGCAGCACGGAGACACGTGCGTGCGCGGGCGTGCATGCTGTTACTTTTCTTAATCATTCTTTGTGTATTTGTCCATTAATCAAAATTCACTTTTATCTTTCTCATTCTCTCGCGTTCGATGTCTGTATATCTATCTATCTATCTATCTATCTATCTATCTTTTTGGTATATGCATTTAACGATTATATTATCAGTTCCTTTAATCTATTTATCTATCTATTGACAATTCATTTAATGATTCTACCTATCAATTCCATTAATCATTCAATATATAGCTATTTAACTCTTAACAATTCATTTAGTAAATTAATCAATTCCTTTAATCATTCTAATATCTATCTATCGCTCTCTCTCTCTCTCTCTCTATATATATATATATATATATATATATATATATATATGTATGTATGTGTGCGCGCGTGTGTGTGTATATGTGTTTGTGTGTCTGTCTACCTTATCTATCTATCTATCTATCTATCTATTTATCTATCTATCTATCTATCTATCTATCTATCTATTTATCTATCTATCTATCTATCTATCTATCTATCTATCTATCTATCTGGGCGCCAGTGTATGCCGAAACTATATTGAATTTTACTTTTTCCTTTTTTTCTACGTACTTAATTTTAATTATTCATTGTATTTTCTTTCCCCAGTATGTTATAATTAAATATTTTTCTTTTGATGTTTTTCGTTTTATGTATCTGACTTCCTTCACGATGAATTCTGCTCATTTTGGTTCCTCATATTTGCATCAAAGTGACATTATCTCATTATTTATCACCCTTTACTGGAATATCAGCTGCAAACGTGAATAAATATTTAATAGTTTGAGGGCATGATAGCTCTACAGCGAAATATTGCTTTTGTTTTGTTTTGTTTTGCTTATGTAATTAAAATAATATGAGAGAATAGGAAACATCTAAAAAATATAGACAAAAATAATTATAATATGAATTCGTTTTAAAAGGTGTCTGATTCGATGATAGACGCAAATGAAGGAAAAGTCAAATATATTGCAGGTTATACATGATCATGAAATATGGTAATTATGTTTCAATAGACGAATGAGAAGTGGTAGAAAGAAATCGCAGGCAAAGAATTGTCGCTATGTAATGGCATAGTCGTTATGAATAAATCCGTTGGTGAATTCGTTCTGATGTAAATTTGACCTGTTGCCGATTGTAGGTACTAATACGTATATAATCTCATCTCTTTTCTCGTCTCTGAAAGATAGGTAATTATTAGGTTGGTGCAAAAATAATGACGTAATAATGTCGTTTTTTGACGTTAAAAAATACGTCAAAAGACGACATTATTACGTCATTATTTTTGCACCAACCTAATATTAACACGGCTAATGTCTCAAGGTAATGCTTTATTTCAGGATAATCTATTAAATAAAGGAAGAGAAGAAGAAGGAAGTAAAGGAGGCAAAAAAGGTAGATAAAATAGAGAATGTGAGAGGGTGCATTTGAAAAAAAAAAGGAGGGTGTTACAAAAAGAGAGAATGGATGTCTGAAAGAGGAATAACAGTTGACTAAATGTCATAAAGGGATAGCATAATTGCGTTAATTGATGAAAGAAAATAAATAAGAAGAAATAGTGTCGAAAGAGAGAGATATAAAACAAATACATTAATGATAGTGTTATTATTGTCGTGAAGATTACAGAAGAGAAAAAAAAATAATCGGAAGTTTGTTTAACCGCTGATTTATCATTACATAGACATAAAGACACGCAGAGTTGCAAAAAATAAAAATTATTCTTGATCAACGTGGGCAGGAAAGTGCCTTTTCCGTCTCGCCAGAAGGTAAAACGTAAGTGTAGTTAAATATCTCTCTCACCCGTGCATGTGTCTGTATGTTTATATCTGTGCTTGTATGCGAGATTATGTGTGTGTTTGTGTGCGTATAAGTGTTGCATTGAATATGACAGAATATGACAGACAAGGAAAACTTAATGAATTTTTTATTGAGTTTTTTCTACTATTCTTACACTTTCCCGTTTGGTCGTAGTAAGGTATTGTAAAAATTGTCCCACCAAACGGAAAAATTTAAGAATACGGAAAATTCAATAAAATATTCATCAAATTGAATATTTTATTATTACATTGAATAGTGAATAATATTAAAAAAAAATACACACACATAAAAAATTCAGTTTGACCCCTTGAGTGACATGAAAGATGTCCCCTTGAGTGACATGAAATTATTAGGTTGGTGCAAAAATAATGACGTAATAATGTCGTAGTTTGACGTTACGTCAAAAAACGACATTATTACGTCATTATTTTTGCACCAACCTAATAGTTCCATCAAACGTGAGGTCACCGGAATTAGAAACAGTAGCGTAAATACAAACAGAAAAATCCTTGAAAATGAATGTAGTAACATTCGAAAGTACCCAGAAAAAATAATATAAAATAAAAGTTAATATAAATTTCTCAAAAAATTATCGATAACAAAACCAAATTCTTCGGAAATTTGTAAGTTTTATTACAAAAATTGATAGACATAACATATTATTTTAAAATGAATGAATTTTTACTGCAGAAATATAGCAAGCTAATCCAAGTGAGATATTAAAATTCATCCCTTAATCCATCTACACTGCGTCTAATGGTCGATGATGTCAACAGTAATTTGGATAAATCCTATGCAGTGGGAATATCATTCTAGTTTTACAGATATAGTATGTGTATCCGATGTCTAGCCATCATTGTAGAGCTTCATCAGACTGAGTTTTGAATTCATCTTAGATTGGGTTGCTAACAACACTATATTGATGCTTTTGCCTGTGTTGGATATAAAGGGAAGATGGAGAAGGAAGAAATCAACTTTTTCTTGTTCTTTTGTTTATATCTACACCTCATAGTTATTTATGGTCATATTTAAAGAGCTTAATTATATATCAATGTTTTATTGTTTTTAGTTTATTTTTTTATTCATTAATTTATTCTTTTATATGCATATCATGTAATAGTTTTTGTTTTCATATTTTTCGTTCGCGTATAATTTGGGATTCTAAATTTTGATATTTGGAAAAAAATTATTTAATTGAATCTATATGATGTAGCTGTATATAACGCATGAGGAATTTGTCTTTTTGTCTGCATTTATAAATGTGCTGTGATATGTTACTTGAGAGTATATCACTTTATGGAAAGATTATTTACTATAATTTGCCCGAGGCAATGTTTGTATTGTTTTCTAATTATAAGATGGCACACTTCGCATTATTTTCGATAGTTTTTTGCCAAGTTTGTTTTGTGACATTAAGTTGAAATATAGTCTTTGTCTCAAAGCATATATGTCGCCCTGGTTGCAGCTTATTAACGCTAAATAATGTTTCGTATATCTTCTCGTTTGATAGTATCCTTTAGTAATGTGCGGATACATTAGGTTTCATCTGTTTAGCGAAAATCTTCAACCTTTTTAAAGAGTAAATTTTAAAAAGGTGCTGATTATAAGATAATTAAACAGAGACAGCCTAAAAACATGGCTGATATGAGAACCGATTTCTTTTTAAGCATTACGCACCGAGCAAGGCGTGAAGCCACTAGGATGCAAGGGGGTTGCAGAAGATTTGGAGCGAGAGCAGATAGGAGTGATAGAAGACAGGATGAGGAGATGGATAGTGGATAGATCAGGGTAACTGGAGATATGGATTGACATTACATTTGAATAGTTGGAGATTATATCTCTCAGGAAAACAATAATTGGGAAGGGTGTTCCACAGGCGAGAGGTGCGAGGTATGAAGCTATTGGAGTAGAAGAGACGGCTACATTTAAAAGTTTCTACAGTGTAGGGGTGGGAGCGGGATGCTAGCCTCGTAGAGCGCTTGAATTCATGGAGTCTGGGAACCAGTGAAAGCATCTCATCAGAGCAATTACCATGAAAGTATTTGTAGAAAAGACAGAGAGAGGCGACGGCGCGTCTGTGAGAGAGAGACTGTAGACGAGACGCCAGATCAGGGCCAATTATATCACATATCCGTCTCTGGTTCTTTTCAAGAACTCCGAGGTAAACAGAAGGTGCTCCAGACCATATATGGCAGCAATACTCCATGCAAGGGCGAATGGTTGATTTGTATATTTGAAGTATCGATTCCGTGGAGAAAATTTTCCTGGCGCGGCACAGAAAGCCAACTTTCCTCGCGGTGGAAGAAGCAATTGACTCAATGTATTTGTTCCATCTCAGGTCAGCAGTCAACGTGAGACCGAGCAGACGCAGGGAGTTTCTCTCAAGAAGTTGACTATCAGACATCCTAATGGATGTGCAGGGAAGGATCTCTATGGTGATTAATAGAGAGTAGTTTAGTTTTTGAGGCGTTAAAGTTGACAGGCCAATTCTCGCCCCAATTAACAACCGATTGGAGGTCCATTTCAAGACGCACGACCAGGTTAGATTTGTTACAACATCTCATAAGCAAGCTAAACAAAATAAAACATACAACTGAATTTGCATATAAAAAGAAACACTTTAACATTTGATATTGTTTTAAGTCGAACTATTACCGATTTAAAATTAAATAACTTCTCAAATCAATAAATAAAAAAAACAACCTCAACTGGTTTACACACATCAAAGGAATAAGTTAATAATCTGTAATAACCCTCGTTTTATAAAAGATGTGTAAGAAATCGTAGTCCCAAATATTGGCGTGAAGAAAATTTGAAAACCTATTAAAAATCCTCACTATCCTAGTTATTTGTTATGAAACTTCTACTTAAAGAAATCAAACTGTATCCCAAAATATAACTTCCACAAAACTACAGCATAAAAATAAACACACACGCTAGTATATATATATATATATATATATATATATATATATATATATATATATATATATAAAGTTTCAAATTAAAAAAAATAATAATGTTTATTATATATGTATGTGTGTGTGCGTGTATATATATCTATATATATATACACACACATAATTGTATGTATATATATATATGTGTATATATACAAATATATGTGTGTGTGTATACATATACATACATATATATATATATATATATATATGTGTGTGTGTGTGTATATATACAAATATATGTGTGTGTGTGTATACATATACATATATATATATATATATATATATATATATATATATTAGTTCTGGGTATGATGATAAAATCTATACAACAACGAAACCTCTGAAATTGGGAGGTATGAGGAGCATAGAAGTCCCTCGTAATTGCTGTCGTTCCAAGGTACACTCTGACTATGCGCTGTAGCATATGATTGTCTTGCAGCTATGGCCAAACAGTGAAACCCCAAACAAAAACAAAACATTGTGAACGTATAAAAATACATTTTACATATAAAAAATACCAACAATACATATTTATAAAAAAAAAACTTATTATTGTCTATTTAGATGATTTAGGTGAGGCCATAAAATTGGATTCTAAATATTTAGATTTTGGCATTAAATAGCAAATAGAGGTTGATATAGCGACAAGCAACATCAACGAATCCAACAACCAACATGAAAGTACTCTTTCATGACATTAATCCATATAATATTCTACAATTACTTAAAGAAATCAAACTGTATCCCAAAATATAACTTCCACAAAACTACAGCATAAAACACACATATCATTGCCTCTTGTAATTATGTCCACTCAAACATGTATATGCACAAAATCATCTGCCATGTATTCAATTGAGAATAACATTTATCACATATTATTTCTTCAAAGTCCCCAAGAAATTTAAATTTCAGCATTAAATGACCCAAAAAGAGTTGATATGCAATTAAATGACACATAAGGAGTTTATATGTCATTAAACAAACAGATCAAATCAAACGTAAATCACACACACACACACTCATATATATATATATATATATATATATATATATATATATATATACACACACACACACACATATATATATATATATATATATATATATATATATATATATATATATATATATATATATATATATATATATATATATAAAGAACAGTAAGATATATAATCCGGTGTTCTTATAAATATTTTTATTATTACAAAATAGTATTCAATGTAAATTTACAGAGCATTAATATTATAAATTAACTGATTTAAAATATGTTTTTCGCTACACAGTTCTAACCATGTTTCAAAAATTGAAGCTAAAAGCTTCGAATTTAATTTTGTAATTATTTTAAAAACACTAGTTCCTATTCCTCATGCGAATTTTCGCTTGAGGATGAAATGGAACTAATGTTTTTAATGGATTTAAGGCAGTTTTTTGTGTTATGCCTCCGCAAAAGCAAAATCAAAATCAAATTACCATACAACAGAAAACTTTTTTGTATCACAACACATGTACATATATAAGCAGGGTGAATTTAAGTTTATGCCGATATATCAAACAGACAACTATTCTTGCACACAAATACAAGAAAAAAACTTCCTAGACAAACCAGCATTAAATCGATCATACCCCCCCACACACACAATAGCACACAACATGCGCACATAATGTCCGGATACAGAGGTCGAACCACACACATGCATGCGCACACACTCACACGCGGGTATCTGTGGGACACGAATATATATATATCTATTGTCTCCATGTTTGCCACTGCCGCTGATTGACGCCACAGGAGGAGAGCTTCCATAAAAAAAAAAACACTCTGTAATCACTTCAATTTGTTTTCTCTTTGCCTTTGCGTAGAGTCTAGTTATCAGAATCGGAGTGTTTGGGGATCACGAGAGTCTTGCATATTTGCTATATAGCAAACCAAAATTCAAGTTTTTTTTTTGTTTTGTTTTTAGTGTATATCGCCATCCTCATTGTGAAGATCTCTCCTTTAGTATGCTCCAGTTGCATCGATGATACAATCGCTCGAGTAGGCATTGGTAGGTTCATATGGATGATAGTTGATTTATTACGTTAAAAAGGGGTTGGTGGTACAATGGTATTTTAGCATCTAATTTTGCTTTTTGGAGGATTACTGCTGATCCATATATGTAGTTTACAAAAGATTTAGTTAACATTCGCCCTTCCTATTGTTTATTTAACTACTCCTTAGTAACGGAAATCGTGATCCATTTTGCCGAGCCAATAGATATAGTAGGCATTGTAACTTTTTGATGGTGATTGGTGACGCATGGCGTTTTTTTGTAAATCTGACTTCCATAACACCTCATAAAATCCCTTATTTCTCCTCGTATTAGCCTTGTGTCATACTAATCTAAATTGCGCAAATATAAATAAACAACTCTCATTTAGTCGGGTGATCACCTTTAGACTTTAAGTAATAGTTTCTGTATGATATTTCTAAAACAGGATTTAAGTGGTGGTAAGGGAAGAATCTTTGATCACTCTCATGGAAAAAGGAAAGACGACAAGAAGTAATAAATCAAATTTGACATGCCAGTAGATTATATTTCAAAGACCTTAATGGTGAACCAAGTATATGAGTAGAGAAACACTACGCAATCGGAAATACTTTGACGTAAATCACTTGCCGTGGCGGAACGGTTAGCAAAATGTTCTCTGTGCCTTGTCCTTTCAGGACCTGGGTGATCATGGCTCCCAACAACTTTCTTTCCTCTGTGGATCTTTGCAATGTTTATGTTTTTGCAATCTCTCTTATTTCCTGTTCAGCCAACTATTTACACAAGCTCGTTAAGTCCCTCTTGCATTTAATATATCCAGTGAGTATTAAATTTTCCAAGCCATCTTTCCTCATTATTTACCCCAGAAACTTCAACTGTCTATTTCTGATTTTAGGTATTAGTCTCCTTTTCGCTTTCATTTTCCTTAAAACTTATATCTGAAAGTAGTGCGATAGAACGTTTTTAGGCTTGAAAACTTAGACAGTGATTACATTAATTAGAAACAATTCAAGTTTATTTATGTCCTAATAGTTAGTACATCAATATGCATTTTGTGCTATTTCAATAAAATTCTAATATATAATAAATATTATAAATAAATTGAGCAAATCATCTCCTCTAATATTTTTTTTTTAAATATACAATCTCCCTTCATTATATAAGTTATCATGTCTCTTCGCAAACTCGTTTTCTGTATCTGTGAATTGCCATTTCTTTGGAATGATAGTGAGTAGTTTGTTGTTACCTTCTCTACTGTTTTGAAATCAGCCATGTCCTAATAGTCTGGCTGCTACACAAAGCTATAGAACCGAGTCTAATCTTCTAATTAACCCATCGCATAGGAATAAATATTCAATAATTCGACGCATTCGCAAGTTTTGATTTAGTTATCGTACGACATGGTGTTGAAATTATATTGGCCTGATCAGGAAAGTATTTCGAAAATATTTTATTTGATTATATTCTCAGATTTTAAGAAGTGAATTCACCCAAAAATGTTTAGGTATATTATGTAGTATAGACTATTTATCCGATATTGAGTAAAGCAAGATTTGCTTCATTGAGCTACTAAGAAAAAAATGGACAACTTTTGCCGTTGAGTGCTTCCATAATGTGAATTTTGCCGTTGAGTGCTTCCATAATGTGAATTGTTTGTCTTAAGTAGTCCTTAGGGATTAGCCAGGACAAGTTGAGTAGCTTCTAGTGAAAACGGGCCTCACAGCTTAAGAAATCAACAAGCCGAATATGGAGGATGTTTCGAGATTAAATTATAAATGTTGTAGTAAGGGACGCATGGCAATATTTAGAAACAGTTTAAAAAATTCATATGCCAAAAATAATTATGATTTCAAAATTTTAAATATTTTCATGAATTACTTTTGATTATATGCATGAGTTAAAATAAATTAGTTATAAATAAACATTGGCCGATTTTATCATTGTGACATTTTTGCATTATATCAAGCATTAAGAATATAGTAACTAGGTTCCTCAAATTGGAGGGGAGAGCTATCAATGATAATGTTCTGACGTCGAATCCACAGCTACCTCATTTTAAACCTTTCTGTTTTTTTGTTTTGTTTTGTTTTTTAAATGTACTTTTTAACACAAAATTTGGTGAGGCGCGAGTAAATTTTCATTGCGAAAAATTGGGAGCCAATGAGTGCGAAGACAACAGCTTGTGTGTATATATATATATATATATATATATATATATATATATATATATATATATAATAAAAATTAAAATAATTAAATCCAATGCTCAATAAGAAACCGAAGGCATTATGAAGTTATATGGTGTTTTTATACATAGCATTCTCCGATAAAAAGTAAAAACTTATCCACTAAATAACATTACTGAATACCTGATGAAAGCTGCTTTCAAAGTCAATCAGTTGCTGACATGGGCAGTTTGTCCGTCTAACTTTAAAACATGACTGAACCAATTTAGTGTTGAGTTAAACTGAGAGACCCCTTTTTTTCTTAACATCAGCATAGCTGATGCTGACCTCTAGGACGGTGACTCTCTGCACCATCTGGGCCAAACTTTCTCAGTTGATAAGTGGAAAGACTATATTGAATTCAGAGCTAGGTCAGCTGCTAGGACGGTTGGGTCAATGTGTCGTGCAGGACGATTTTTTTTCTCCAGAGTCTATCTTACATATCTATAAGTCTACTATTTATCCATTCTTAGAATATTACTGCTACATATGGTCTGGTGCTCCTGCTAATTATGTAGAGCTCTTTGATAAAATCCAAAGAGGAATCAATATCATTGGTCTTGATCTTGTGTCTCACGTTCAGTCAGATTCACACTGCCGTTTAGTTGCCTCCCTGTGCCTTTTCTATAAATACTTTCATGGTGATTGTTCGGATGAGCTTTTTGCTATGGTATCTAGAGTTTATGAATATAAGATCAACACTAGACTGGCAATGAGTTCTCATCAACATACCGCTGAGCTGGCTAGACGCTAACAGGTTCCTTTCTCGTTCTCCATGCTTTCCAGTGAAATTTAATCTGCAAAGGTATAAATGCAATGTCAGTCCCTACCTGCTGTCCTCCTGATTACGTTTACTTTGTTCTCGCTCCTTAACAATGTTCCTGTTTGTAAATCTTCCGTACCCTGTAACCCCTTTGTGTCTCAGTGGCTTTACTACCTTTCTTAAAGTGAAGTCAGTTAAAAAAATGTTTTTAAATAGTTTGAGAATGTTTTATAAATTTTAATTGCAAAATAATGTTTCTTTTGGTTTCGGTAACCAAGCTAATAATTAAAAAACTTGGAAAATCCAGTAAAATTCATAGAACGGATATCACATCTTAAAAGATTTTTTTTTATTTTTATATATATATGAAATATCCTGAATATAAATACTTCTAATGTTTTCGTTAATTCTTCATTAGTTTTCTACTATTTAGGAAAAACAAACTGCATTAATACTGAGAGACATTAGATGTAAATAAAATAAAATTATTATATTTAAAATACAAAAAAAGAAGTTTATCGGTTTATAAAATATCTCACAGATGAGTGATATGCTTTTACAATATTTCGACCGACAATGTATTTGATCATTTCCTATAATATATTTATGCGAAAGATTCTTCAGACATGAATCATGTTAAATTCAGATATATTTTCAATATTGATCAAAATTATTATTATAAAATTATATTATCAAAACTTTCAATGCTACATTCTTTGTTTAATCTCAGAAAAAAAGAAATCTTATTGTTGGTGATTTTTCATCATTAACTTCTCCCATGTACCATGTCCCTTTAGGACGTTGGCGATTAACGCTCTCCAAAAGTTTCTAAATTTTGTAGGTCTAACCAATATTTGTTCCTCTTACGCCCATTCCCAGTTCTGTCATTCATTTACAAAAGTCGTTATAAATGTTTCTCTCTGTTCCTCTTGCATTCACTTTGTGCTGTGAGTTTCAAATTGTCGAGACGCACTTTCCACATAATGAGTTTAAGAAATTTCAAATGTCTCTTTCTGATTTTAAGTAAAAGGGACTTGTTTTTTATTTATCGTAAAACTTCCTAGTTGCTCACATGTTCCGTCCATGGTATACCCTGCAACCGTCTGTAGAACTTTTCGTCTGCGAGGAGAATGTCTGGTATTCATTACTATAGAGGAGGACTGATATTACATAGATGTCAAGAAGTCTTTTGTTCATAACGAATAGTACGGCTAAAAGTATTATAGCAGTATTTTAAATTCATTCAAAATAGAAAGTATAGGCTAATTATTTATAGAAAATAGTATTTAATAAAATCTTATTTAGTGATTAAAAATAAAGTATTACTTTAGTTTTATAAAACCCATGGTTTTACTTTTATATTGTTTAGGTATATATGTCCATAATAATGCGTTCTTTTAGTCAATTAGGACATAGGACTAACCAATTGACGCTAAAGATACTTTTAACTTTATTGTTAGTTGTAGTAGTAGGAGTAGTTGTACAAGCAGTAGTATTATGAAAACAGAGTTACGTAGAGTCTCCTTCAGTACCATTCTCATTATTTGCACAAATCTATGAAAGTCTGGAATCGTAACGCCCACAACCACACCGTCTCGAATTTCTAACGCATGTAATAGCAGATTTCAGTGTTTCAAGAAACCTTGCCATTATGGACATGATATAAACTTTTATATTCCATTTTTCAACGCTCACTTTCAGTCTCCTCGTATATTCACAGTTTCCAATTAAATTTTTTATTCATTCTGTCTTCTGATGGAACAGCCATATCTAAGATCTACCAAGTATTGCTTACCTTTTGGGGCATATATCAGATTAGAAAGGGTCGTTGATCTAGATCAGCGTTTTTTAAACATTTTTTCCTTCATGATCCCATTTTTCATCACGAGATTTTTCGCAACCCCAGGTATTAAATATGAAATAAGTCATACAAATAAATACATATATCTAATAATTTTTTTTGCTGAAAAATATACATATAAATATGTAATATCAATTACAAAATATTTTTTCATGTTTAGTTCCGTATTTCTACCATCTTCGTTGCAGCAGGTAATAAAAGTTCTTCCCCAATGTGTATGACATTTTTTTTATTTTTAGCAATTAGGTATCAAACTTCGCACGACGCTAATAAATATTTTTCTTTTATAGTCATAAATTTCTCAAAAATTTGTTTTTCTATATTTCACGATCTTAAAAGTTTTTCAAAATATATTTTTGGTCGATTGACGTATGAGGGATGTTTGGATTCAAGATGCCTGTTTAATTATTAGGGTTTCTTACTCTCCACTGCCAAAACGTTATTGTATATTACACAAAGCCGTTATTCTATACCATTGCTATTATTAAAATTGAAGACTAATTGGTGAAATGACTCATCGTATTTCCTTTTTCGCATTTTAGGTCACTCTCGCTGATTACTAGGTCCTGTTTGAACAGGCTTTGTAGCATTGCCATCTGGGATATTACTTTTGTTACTCAAGTTCAGCCATTTATCCATGAGTAAAGATATCTTTATTCTCAAATATAAATAAAATAACTTTTCAGAAAATAAATTAAACAAAAATCATTATTATGAGATTTTTAAAATAAATACGGACCTCAATCGAATAAAAGACTAACATGTAGTTGTTTATAAACGTATTAAGATGAAAACAATCAACTAACTACAATGAAAATACATACGTTGTCATTGCCTTCGTTGCAACGGAGCCGCACGCGCGTTTTATTACCGCCGCAAGCGCGTTTTATTACTGCTGCACGCGCGTTTTATTACCGCAGCACATTTGTGGCGCGTCACGTTAAACATTGCGCATTTTTTAAGTGAAATTCAAATGTTTGAATTTAATTTCTCAGCCCCAGCGCTTCTTAAACTATTAGTCTCGACCCCATTTGTTTAAGAAGCGCTGATCTATATTCTTCTTCTTCTTCTTCTTCTTATTATTATTATTATTTTATTTCCTTTGATTTCTGTTGTGTACTCATTTCTTTCCGGGTCCCGTTAAGGGACCTAAGGTTTGAAATGGCATGATGAGACTTTCCACTAGAAAAAAATATATATATATATTACATAGACAAAGCCCTTCGTAAGATATGAGTTCTACTCGTGAGAACAATTATTTGTATTTCTTTAATGTATTTGATTCCAGGAATCCTTTCAATGAGTCTACTGTAAACGTTTCCAACCAATCCGAGGGCTCCACCTACAACGGGGATTGTTGATGTTTCCATGTGTCACATTTTTGAGATTTTGATTTCAAGGTCCTGGTATTTTGATAGCTTTTTGAAGATCTTGAAAGATACATTGCAGTCTACAGGTACTGATATATAAATAAGTTGGCACTTTTTGTGTGTGCGATCTCTAGTAACAATCTCTGGGCGGTTAGCTTTGATTGTTCTGTCTGTGTGTATTGTTTAGTCCGATAAAATTGTAATAGGTCCTATCTCCGTAGCCGGGTGTGGGTGGTGTTCATACCCCTTTCTTTCACTTTCCTTCCCGGAGGAGTTACAGATTTTCCAGTGCAGATATTGGCCAACTCTGGCATGCCGGATTTCATATTCAGTGGGTGCCAAAACCGTGCAACCCGATACAAGATGACCGATTGTTTCTGGGTAATTATCACAGAACCTGCTTTTGGGGCTAACACTGTATTTTAGCATGTGTGCTTAATAATTTCTAGTTAACAAGCACTGATTTTGTGCAGCAAGTATAAAACCTTCCGTTTCAGCTTTTAACCCCGCACTACATAGCCACTGATGGGTACAAGGTTTGTCTACACCAGCTTCTTTGGTACTGGATAGAGTATTGGCCATTATCTTGCTATTGTTTCTGGTCGGTTGAATTTGTTTTTGCGTTCTTTTTTATGTATTTTGTAATTTCAATCAGTGTATTGTGCTTTACTTGTATTTCTACATCCATTTGAAACTCCATTTTGAACTTGTTCGCTTCTTTTATTACGGAATAAAGGCGCTCAATACTTTTTGACACACATCATCATCCAGTCATCTGTGGTTTCCAGGTATCTTTGAAGGTCAATTGTTGTAGTTTTGTAGGACAGTTCTAGTTGAACTAATCCTCTACCTCCTTCGGATCTGGGCACATACAGACGATCAACATCAGCTTTGGGATGATGCATGCAATAGCAAGCGAGAAGCTTTCTCGTTTTGGTGTCCATTCGCTTAATGTCAGCTACAAGGATGTTACAGCTGTATTGCACCACAGGGACAGCCAAGGTGTTTATGGCTGATATTCTGTTTTTTGAGTTCAGCTGGGTATTTAGTAAAAGACGCACACGCCTGTAGCACATCTTTATTTCCTTCTACTTCATTTGCATATGTTGTATATCATCCCCTTCGCTAATTTCTAGATATTTATAGGCTTCATCTTGTTCGAGTTCCCTAATCTTTGTGACAAAGTCTAAATCTATTGAGGTTGTTTCTATAATTCTCCCTTTCTTGAATGTTACTTTTGAACATTTATCTAATCCGAAGTCCATGCCTATGTCGCCACTGAAACATATTACAATACTTCAATTCATTGTCGCTTTTGGCAAAGAGTAGGTGATTGAATATTATTTTGTCTAGTTTGTAACCATAGCTACAGTTGTTTAGTTCATGAGTAAGGGGGGTTAAGGACAGAAAGAACAGAGAGGGTAAAACGGAGTCTCCTTGAAAGATTCCGCGTCGGATATTCAGATGGTTGGAGATGGAAGTGCCTGTGGTGTGATTTATTTATAGTGTGGTGTTCGACATTCCCATGCTGTGCTTAAGTAAATTTACTACCACAGGGGAAACTTTGTACATTTCCAAAGTCTTAAGGATCCAAGAGTGTAGTACACTATCAAATGCTTTACGATAATCAATACACGCTGCACTAAGATTTCTAAATCGTTTCCTGCAATTTTCCAGGGTCATTTTGTTTATCAATAGTTGATCTTTGCAGCCGTATGAACCTCTTCTGTATCTCTTCTGTTCCAGTGGAAGAATGTTGTTTGCTTCGAAGAAAGACTAAATTCGGTTCGTCAGGTCAGACGTGATCAACTTATACGTGGTGGAGAGACATGCTATTGGCCTATAATTTTTAGAATCATCCGTTTCACTCCTTTTTGGCATGACATGTGTAATGACTTCAATGATCCAATCCGGGTTTTCATCTGGATTATTTACAAGCGTTGATAGAAATTTTGCAAGGGTTTTATGGATTGATGTGAGATGATAAAGCCAGAAATTGGGCAACTTGTCATTTCCTAGGGATTTCCATTTTGGGGATTTCGTTAGCGCTTGCCTAACATCATCTGTGTTTATATTGTTCCACTCTTGCATAGGTGTATCCACCAGCATTCGTTTTTCTTCACGTTGGATCCATTCTGCATTTGGGTTATATTCCATTGGGCTGCTCCAAATATTCTCCCAAAATGTCTGCATATTGTCAATAGATGATGGCGTTTCGATATGTATAGGTGCATTTCCAATTTTGCTGTAAAATTTCTTAAGATCCGTTTGGAATATTTTATTTTGGCGATAGAAACCGCACCGTTTTTCGTATCGTCTTGTTCTCTGTGCCTTTAACTGAAATTTCTTTTTCAGGTATTTCCTTGATTGACGTAATTTCAACTCGGGATTTAATTTTATATTTCCGCTTGATCTTCTTGCATTTAAGTGTGGAGACATGTGGGTTTCTAATGAGTTCATCTAATATAGAGAGCTCACATCTTATTTCCTTTATTTCTCACAGAAGCTTTGCCTTCCAAGATGGCTCTCAATGTCTGCTATTTTTTTTTCCATTGTATTGACCCCAAGCTTCCCAGTAGCTGCTAAAGCTGTTGCGTATATGGTGTTGTTAACTTCTGTGATAGTTCTCGGTGGTTTATCCGTTAACAGTATTTCCAGAACAGCGTTGTATATTTGTACAATGTGATTCATAGACTTCGTCATATGAATTTTGGGGAGCTGGTCTCTGTCTGACAATTGTATGAAGGTTACTCTGCTGAGTACTTGGATGACGTGGTTGATCGCATCGGTGATTTCAGCGATGTGATTTTCAAGGAAATCCAATTTAATGTAGTTTCAGTGACCTGCAGTGTCATCGTCTGGATAACAGCATGTTATGTCACAGGTAGATTCTTCGATTTTATTTCCAGTGTGGTTATTTCGTATTTCATTTGTTTTTTTGTTTTTACCTCATCCTCTATCATATTACTTATTTCTACTTTCATCTCTTTAAAGTTAGGTCTTATATCTATTCCTACCATATTTCTCCATATTTAGTATGAGCAGTGAAGAATGATGTCATGACTTGTTGATACTCTTCGCGAGACCATCTCGTTCGTTTTCTTTTTAGTATTTGACACTTGGTTCAGGCACTTTCTCACAGACGCGCCGTCGCCTCTCTCTGTCTGTTTTACAAATACTTTCATGGCAATTGCTCCGAGGAGCTGCATTCGCTGGTTCCCAGACTTCATGAGTTCAAGCGCCATACGAGGCTGGCATCCCGCTCTCACCCTTTCACTGTCGAAACTACTAAATATAGCCGTCTCTTCTACTTCAATAGCTTCATGTCTCGCACCTCTCGCCTGTGGAACTCCCTTCCCTATTCCTGTTTCCCTGATAGCCATAATCTCCAGCTATTCAAATGTAATGTCAATCGACATCTCCAGTTGCCTTGATCTATCCACTACCCTTTTCCTAATCCTTTCTTCTATCACTCCTATCTGATATTGTTCCAAATTTTCTGCAACCCTTTGCGTCCTAGTGGCTTCCCGCCTTACTTGGGGTGAAACGCTTAAAAAAAAAGAATTTGGAAATAGTCCGGGTTTTGTGACCTAGTGTCTCTTAGTTTCTGGAAGCGTTTGTTCCAGTGACAGATTTTTCGCCCTCAGACTGGTTCCTCTCTGGGTTACGCGATCCTTGTTGACCCGGGTGACGACCGATCCGGTATGAAGTTTTATTCGTATTCATTGTGATTCCTAGGAATTTGCGTTTTAATCTTGACCGCCAAGGTGTAATTATGTTCAAGGACGAAATTCAGAAAAGGCCTGAGAGCACGTCCAAACAATGAGATTGTTACGGATGGTGAACAAATAAATATATCTACAGTTAAAGTTATAAATAAATATTATTTGTATACACCTTGTTGAAAAGTTCTATTAAATTATCTAATGAATTTATGCATATATATGGCAGACCAGGTACAAAGAAGTATGTTAAAGTGCAAATGTTGCTTACCGCTACAAAGAAGAAGAAGAAGAAGCATTATGTTTATAAAACAAAACATCTTTGTATAAGCGGGATATATTTGAGAAATTTCGCATATCCCCCAATTGAATGTATATGAGCCGTATTTATTCTTCAATGTGCCATGTCCCTACAGGGTGTTAGCGATCTACAATTTACTGTCTTTTGCAGCTCTTAATAATTTTTCTCTCTTGCCTTCACTTTTCCAAGCCCTGTTTCCTCATTATTAACCCTAGAAATGTCAACTGCCTTCATGTTCGGTTCATTGTATGCTCGGCATCATCCTACAGAATCACATTTCTGTTGCTTCAAGTCGCTTCTTCATCTGTGAGGAGAATGTCGAACATTCACTGCGATATAGGAGGACTGGTATTACATACCACTTACGCACTCTCCTTTTTGTTTCTAACGAAATGTTCCTGTTTCTTAATACTTTGCTTTTGAAAAGTGTCTTTCGCTATCCCCATGTCCTTGCAACTAACGTTTAGTCTTTTCTTCTTTCTTTTTTTTCACTCCACTGTTCTTCTGTAGGAGTTATTGCAGTTTCGTTTCTGTGTATGCGATCAACATTGAGTCATTTTCATATCTTATGCTGTTAAGATTGTAGACGTTAATAGGGCTTCTAATTCTCTCAGAATTGACTCACAACACCTTCTATTTTTTATAATTACTGAATTTATTTTCTCTATATATATATTGGTAGATTGCTGCCAGAATATTATCTAAATTATTCTAATATCCTTTCAAATATGTCATGGTTAGCTAGCAGTTCCAGCATTTACTTGTGACGTACTTTATCAAACGCTTTTGCATAATCTGTAAAAACAGGTATATATCCTTTTGCATACTATATTTAAATTCATTTGAAGTTATTCAATTATTATTATTATTATTATTATTATTATTATTATTATTATTATTATTATAATCATCTGCATCATTTGTGTATATTGTTTCCTGCTTTGCATCCTTAGAGCAGGGCACAAAATATAGTCCTTAGATCCAATCTGAAAATTGTCATTTATTGATGGATCTTTTCTTAGTATATGCGATGATCCTAGTAGGATGATACGGGCAACTTGTATGTTGATGTCACCTGGGAGACTCTTATTAAAATTGTCCATTCCTTTTCTCACGGGCCCAGTGCCCCAATTACTTTTGTTACAGACTCAGTCTTCATTCCCCACATACTGCTATGTCCATCAGCATAGGCCTTCTGAATTTCATGTCTTTTAGGATAATATCAGGTCTGTTGACATTTATTTTCCTGTCAGTTTGAATTGGCAGGTCCTAGAATGTAGTTACGTCCTTATTTTGGGTAACTGTGTTTGGCTGAAGCTCATACCATTTCTCAGTAGTTTAGATTTTGTGCTTTTTGCATATCCTCCAGTGCACATATGTCGCTACCATATTATGTCAGCGGGTATATTCATTTTCCGCCAGTTCTGGATATTCTGAGATAATACGGTGGACATCTGAGCTGCAATAATTAATCCTTCTTTTTCAGTTTTCAGCCCGCTGCTTCTCAGCCACTGATGTGTTTTCTGTTGATTCACATCTGCTTCTTTCGTTCTTTTTAGGTATTTCCCATGCAACACCTTGTCCTCCCAGGTTTTGGGAATTTCATTTGGTCAAGTTGTTTTGCTTTCTGTTTTACTCGATTGACGTTGATGGTATTCGCTTTATTTTTTGTTGCTAGAATTTCAAGTATATAAAGCTGTTTCTTGGAGAGCGCAACTTCTTTGTTGATGAAATAAATTTGGTGTTTTACTCTTTGTAGGAGAAGGTCATTGGTTTTTATGAGGTAGGCTATCAATCTAGTTGTTGTAGTTTTTAGATTCAGTTCAAGTTGGATTAGACCTTGGCCTCCGAAAGCTCTTTGCAGGTGCAGCCTATCAAGATCTCATTACGGGTGGTGCATCCTCATTTGGGTAAGTATTCTTCTGGTCTTGGCGTCGAATCTTTTAATGTCATTCAACTTTCAATTAATATTGTTGAAGATGGATGTTACTACGGGTATATCTAAGGTGTTGGTAACCTTCATTTTAATGGTACCATTAAGTCCACTCTCTAGTATCAAACCCACTCTCCTATAATATTTTTTTCATCTTTTTCTTCATAAATGAATGTTGTATTTTCATTCATAAATTCCTAAGTATTTGTATGTAACATCTTGGTCTTGTTCCTTAATCTTGTTAATATCAATATCTAAATCTGTAGTTTTCGTTAGTTTACGTCTTTTGAAGGTGGTTTTGGCCCATTTGTCGATTCCGAACTCCATCCTAATGTCTTCGCTGAAGGGTTTCACAATGGTGAATAGTTTTTTTGTTGGTTGACATCCTTTGTAAACGTTTCGATATCATCAATATAGAATAAGGGATTCAATTTGCCATTCTGTGGCTTGTACCCGTAGCTATTGTTGTTCAGAATCAGAGTGGCGCTAATGCAAGGCAGAAGAATAATTGTGACAATTTTAATGTTTATTACTCTCGATGTTAATGAGCTGTTTGCATGGCTTGGGTTTAGTGCAGTCTTCCAGTTTTACATGTTCTCCGTTATGAATTTAAACGTTTTGGATCATACTCTGCGTATTTTTTTATCCATGTGTGCGGTACACTGTCGAACGGACTTCCATGATATCAATAAGTCTATTTTTCTTGTGTTCACCTCTTCCAATATTGCTTTATTGATAATTAGTTGGTCCTTGCACCCGTAACTTCTTTTACATCCCTTTTGTTCTGCTGAGAGTAAATCATTTTTCTCAAGTTATGATAGAAGTGAGGATCTTGTACATTTTTGGTAGGCAGGTGATGGGCCTCTACTTATTCGGATTTGCTTCTGTTCTGTTTTTTTGGTAGTAAGTATGTTTCCACGTGAACCACTTGGAACATTTGTCTGGGTTTATGATTATACCATTGTAAGCCCGTTTGAGGTATTGATGAGTTCTATAAAATTGTCATTCCTTCTATTCCTGGTGTTTTCAAGTTTTTGGTTTTGCAGGTGGCAGCCATTGTTTCAGTAATATTGATATCCGTCCATTTTTTCAGTTTATATATGTGTTGTTCATATTGTTGCTTGATCCATGTAGCTCTTTCATTGTGCATTTTGCAGTTCTCCAACATCTTACACCAGAACTCCTCGACTTCCTAGACCTTAGGTAAGCCATTTTACCCATTCTCGATATAGATTCTTGGTATCTTAATTGAAGATCTTGTTTTCTCATAAGAATCTTTTTCTTTTCATAATACCGCCTCTGATTCTTTGAGTCTTCGCTTGAATTTGTTGTTTCAGCTTCTCTTTAACTTTTCGTACGTTAGTCTTATTCTCTATGTCAAGACATCGTTTCAGTTGTCTCCACTTTCTTTATTTTGGAGCCATTGTCTACTTCACTTAGAAGCGACACTTGTCCTCATAGTTTATTTATTTCAGTTTTGTATTTTATCTTTACAGACTAGCATTTTTCTTTTTCCTTTATTATTATTATTATTATTATTATTATTATTATTATTATTATTATTATTATTATTATTTATATTATTATTATTTATATTATTATTCATTTTGGGTTAACATTATTATACGTAGTATGCTTATTATTATCACTATTTTATTATCATTATTAGAATTAGAGTTAAGAGAGTGAAAAACGATACATAATTTAATCCAAAGTTTCTCATGTTGATATTATCTGTTGATTATTTCCTACTCGGAAATTGTGCAGCATATTTATATCTGGCACACATATTCTCTTGTTTTTGTTAGGCTACATATTAAGCGGAATGTAGCAATTATTTGTATACATATAAACATTTGTATTTATAGAGCTGACATCTTTTTAGTTCATTTAATTTTTATCATTATCTATCTACATCCATATATGTGTATATATATATATATATATATATATATATATATATATATATATATATATATATATATATATGAAATTCGACATTATATATATATATATATATATATATATATATATATATATATATATATATATATATATATATAGTCGAATTAATTTATAGTCTTCGGCTAGATATATTTATTAAAAAAATTCTAATATCCCCATCACCTCTCGTTCGTGCACATGTGTAGTCGAACCAACATAACAAATTTAGTATGATGAAGTCCTGAAGGACGAAACGTGTCACAAGTTAAACATTTCTATTTTTTCATAAAATTATCCGCCACACACACCAGTGTGTGTGGGTGTGTATATATATATATATATATATATATATATATATATATATATATATATATATATATATATATATATATATATATAAAAGGCTCAAACACTAATATTCCCCCCATATATATATATATATATATATATATATATATATATATATATATAAGAAAGAGACAGACAGACATACAGCCAAAGAGAAATTGCCAACTTACTGCTAACACTGCAAAGTTTAATTTCGAGTCAAGTGCACTCTCTTGACGTCCAAGTTTTTGCCTTCCATCCCTGAATTACGGCTTTAAGCGCAGGCGTAGAGACACACTTGTTGAAAAGCTATTACTGATGAACCATTGCGGTATTAGGGATAAGTACATGAATCAAAGGTTAAGAAGTAAAAAGAGACAAAGAGAAGGTAAAGGTAGAGCAAATATATGCGAAATATACAGCCCTTATATATATATATATATATATATATATATATATATATATATATATATATATATATATATATATATATATATATATATAGACAGCGGATGTGGTTATTTTTAATAAAGGCTTTCTTTATAGTTAATAACATACGTACACTTAAATATACCTTTTAATCGATTTTGCATACCCGAAAACGCACAAGTCTCAATCAAAAGCACTCGGTAACATCAATATGCATTCTCACGCTCCGAAAAGCAAACACTTTTACGTGCATCTAGTGAAGCGAAGGTCATTCTGAAAGTAATTCGTCTTATTTTAATATAGCCCACATCATGAGGAGATGATAGTGGTATAGTCGTAGAATTTGAAGACTTCCGGCTACTAACCCATCATTTGTTTTATACTTGCTTCGTTTAGAATCTGAAAGACGATCTGAAAAATTGGCATCTGCTTTGAAAGTGTATAGGAATTCCAAGTGTTTCATTGAATTCATAGATGCGGAAAAAATATCAGTCATTGTCATTCCTGGGCCTTTGTTGTGTATTTACGAAATCCAAACAGTTTGAGCAAAGTTAAGAGGCAGGTGCCGAAATGCTCAACACGGGCAAAAAAATACATTATCAATGATAGTGCAGAAAAATAGTATCCAAAATTAAAAATAAGTCTAAGCAATAGTGTTATTGTGTCTCATGGATCTTTTAGAGTGTACGTAGAAATCGATAGAAATATCTTTTGTATTATATGATTTGGTTTGGTTTGGTTTGGTTTGTTTTACTACATATCAAACTCAATGGCTTATTTAATGCCGGCAGGTTTGTTTGTTTTTTTTTTTTTTTATTGCTGGTAATATTTTTTTTCAAAAATGTATTGTAGGTACAAAAATTTTCTTCAAAAATTGATTGCTGGTATTAAAACCTATTTTTACAATTATAGATTTTTGCCCCCTATTCAAATGATCGGGTAGGAGCCTGAAACGGACTAAAGGCGAACATATCTATATTTATTGGAGGAAAACGAATACAGAAATAAAATACAAAACAAAAAGAAAAGAAATAGTTCATGCATGCTTGATAGTGTAATAAATATCTGCTCGGATTGGAAAATTGGAGAGCCGTGTTCGAATGCCAGTCGAGTTCACTATAGTCACTTATGTGAAAATACTCTTCGGAAAGGTGTGGATCCATCTTTCAGTCTCCCCACCTCCAGCTCTGGTCCAGGATACACACATATATATATATATATATATATATACCAATGGCATCCGACACAACCGTTTCTTGTTATTAGATCAAGGTTGCCTGAATTTAAATATTTTTGCGCAAGGTATGATTTACTATGTGCGAGTTCCGATGTTTAAATGTAACAACTCGACGGAAATTTTCTAAATCCGATTCAGCAATCAGTGCAATTTCTGTAAATTTTCGTTCGAAAAAATTGCTTTATATTTTAATAAATGTGGCATCTTTCAGCAGGAAAATTATAGTCGCTCATCTTAATTAGTCTGACCGAGTTTCTTAGCGTTTCATTTATTACAATGCGGCATACTTAAAAACCAAAACAATAAGAAAAAGCATAACAAAAGTTTAGGGCAACTGAGTGAGATCGGCTAAAATAAAATCAGTAAAATATTGAAAACTCAAAGAATTTAAATTTAAGGTTCCCCTATCTTATTCATTTTTTATATAATTATAAGCATCGCTCGCATTTATGTATCACAGTCCACGACACACATATAATCATATCAATAACAAAAAACATTTCTTTAGCGCAATGAAATAATTACAGAAACGCGCATTACAAAGAATTTCCCACCACTTAGTCATTCTGTTTCCTAATATATATATATATATATATATATATATATATATATATATATATATATATATATATATATATATATATATATATATATATATATATACAAGCATTGAGCATTGACGTTGTCTTGATAGTTTAGGCTTTGAGCACTTTAATGTACTGCGTAGGTTTTTTTTTATCTTTTTTCTTTTTTCCTTGTTCGGAATTATTTTCTTTTTCAGTTAGTCATACTAACATTATTGATTTTTAGTACATACATACATACATACATATATATATATATATATATATATATATATATGTGTGTGTGTGTGTGTGTGTGTGTGTGTGTGTGTGCGCTCGCGCACGCGAACTCGCGTGTGTGTATACATACATATACATAGATAGGTAGATAGATAGGTAAGGTATCGCCTATAAATGAGTACAAACCCATACTTTTTTTTTCTTCTAAAAGAATAGTTTATTACTATATGCTCGAGTATCGTGCGAGTGTTTATGATCAGGTTTTGACGAAAAAAATAGGGGTTCGCACTATATACAGGTAATTTTTTGAAGAGGTTGAAATCGCATTTGTGTTGAACGTTTGTATATATACAAAGGTATTTTTTTTCAGTGAGTGATTGCATTATACAAATGTTATTTTGGAGTGGTCAAAATTGGACAAATTATAATGGATTTCAGTAACGATTTCTGACATTCATGTTTGTCATATAAACTATATTTGTTCATTTTAAGTTTATTGTAACAGTAGCATTTATTACGCACTATTAATTAAATAAATTAGCAAATGCATAGCTGATCTTATAAAGTTTTTATCAACTAAACAGTTCCTCAAATAAATTGAACTTGGTTTACCTTACAAGGTCAACCTATTGATTTCCCTGCAATGATATTTCCACTGTTATTTCTCCTTTGGTCTTGCAGATGAAGTAACCATGATATATTTGAAAAGGATATTAGAATAATCTAGAACTAGATACTGGCAGCAAACTGCCGGTGTAAGGATATAAAATGAATTCAAAAAATATGCAAAAACAGAAAGGACTTTAAGACGAAGCTGTGTCATCTCTCCGGGTGTATTTAACCGATATAGTGAGGCACAGTAAGAGAATTAGAAGGATTCATTATTGTTGGCCACAATCCTAACAATCTAAGATATGAAAATGACACTGTCTTGATAGTATATCTATCAAGCAAACTAGTAAAGCTCCTTCAGAAATAGTGAAGGAAATCGATAAGAAAGGAATAAAAGTCAATTGCAAGAAAAGAGAATACAATATGGGAACCAGTAATAAGGAGTGCCATAGAAAAGCAATAATAACAACGAAAATTGCTGTATGAGCTCTGGTAAAAAATCATGAAATGATAACAGCAAAAATTGCAATATGAGCACCGGTAAATGGTTTATAAGTCCCAGAAATTCATACACAGATTTCCACATGGCAAAGTGGATAAAGACGTTGGTTAGATACAGTGACAGGACCCAAAGAGTTGTGAGTTCAATACCTGGTTAAGGCAGTGGAGAACTTGAAGAGATGAATTAATAACTGACATCCGTTAGACATGGCACGTGGGACAGTCTACGCCAGCGAGCGAAATAAAGTGTCCAGTTCGATACTCCAACCACCTGAAGAAGGCCCGAGCGTACAACGGCCAAAATATTGTGATAAATATGGCAACATATATAAGGACAATAGTCCGAATATTGTAAATAGTGTACATAATACCACATCTCAGAAATATAGACAGATACAGAATGCATCGTTGTTAGTAAAGGAACAGACCAACGTGCAATTTAAAGATTGAAAATACCGAAATCTAACAATTACAAAAATTTAAATATCTGGAAAATGTGTTAACAGAGGAAAACTGCGTGAAACTGCGAAAACTGCGTGAAAACTGTGAATGGGCAATTGGATAGCGAAATATGCTTTCTAAAAGCTAACCAATGTATTAAGAAACATAAAAATTTCGTTAGAAAGAAAGAAGTGTATTGAACTGTTATGTAATATTAGCCTTTCTATAAGACTGTGTGCTGGACAATCTCCGTAGAGATAAAGAATGTACTTGAAGCAACAAAATTACCGTTCGACAGAAGCCTGCCTGGGATACGCGGGACCGAACATGTGAGCAACAACCACGGTTTAGAGAAATTGAAAAACAAATTGACATTTATGCATAACATAAGAAAGAGCCAGTCGAAATTTCAAGGTTACGTAATGAGGAAAGAGAGATTGAAAATGTTTTTAATATACACAGGACAGACTGGATGCATGAGAGACATGCAATTAAATGCAGAGGAAACAAATCATAACATACCTAGCAAGAATAGATACAAAAAGAACAATATTTATTAAGAGCTGCAAAAGAGAGGAAATTGAGGACTGCCAAGATCACCAACGTACTGAAGACACACGGTACATAGGAGAATGCATTGTGCTAGCGAAATTTCCAGTTCCGTTTAGGAAAGAAAAAATTGTATTCTTTAAAATAAAAATGGTGTTTCATTTTCATGAGGAACCGTTAATTAAATTAATATCTCCACAAAGAAAATTATTATTCATAACCAATATTTCAAACAATTCATATTTTCATTTGTATCTCCTTCACAAAATGTAATCACTAACAGGTTAAAATATACGTTTTTTACATTATTTTTCCACTATTGTTTACACAATATACGGTGCAAATGCCGCTTAAGTTAGTGTCTTAAATAATAAGGCTGTTTTAGGAACATAATTGGACGATATGGGAATTGCAAATTATGCGAATATGGTTAACATATTAGTGATCGCAGAAACGTCCTGTCGGGTGTCTGTTCTACAAAGCAGTCGGCCTTGTAATGCGTGGTTAGTATCATTGCGAACATGACGCTGACTCTGAGCAAAGTTTTTCGGAATTAATATTAATAAAACTTTTATATATATATATATATATATATATATATATATATATATATATATATATAAACAAATTAGATAAATGAGAATAAAATATTCGTTTATTATCAAGTTAAACACCACCAGCTGAAGAAAGCACATAATGGCATATATGTAGCGGTTTATAACCTGATGTTATAAATGTTAATAAATATTATATATATATATATATATATATATATATATATATATATATATATATAGTGTATTGGGGCAGTAGTTCATTATCTAAACATATATTATTAAATATAACAGACAAGGTTAATTGTTGTGGATTTTATGACAATTCTAGTTGAAATAATCCTTTGCCTCCTTCGGATCTGGGCACATACAGGCGATCAGCCCTGTTATGATGAATACTGTTGTTGGTGAGGAGCTTTCTTTTTTTGGCGTCCATTTGCTTAATTTATTATTATTATTATTATTATTATTACAACAAATATCCGTTATTTTGGTGGATACCCATGGTTGAGTAGATGTTCCGCATTTTAAACAGTGTAAATTTAGCCTACCGAATAGCGAATACATCAAACTTAATAAGTAAAACGAGGTTTCTACTCAAGCTTAGGCATCGAATAATAACAAATACTACTGCATTTAAAATAAACCCCATCATATATATATATATATATATATATATATATATATATATATATATATATATATATATATATATATATATGATAGAGAAGAAATCAAGACAACGTTAGGACAAATTGAAAAGGTTCTGTGTAAGGCGTTTCGTCCTCTAGAAATACTTCATCAGATTAAAGTATCGTAAGAACTTGGACATATATAATTCTATAAAAAAAATTACTTTAGAAATATTTATTTCACGTAGGGACGAAACACGTTTCACCTATTTTTTTGTCCCAAGCATTTTCAGTTAATTTTACCCAATTTCAAGGTGTTTGCTGATATGTTTTGTTAATTCCTATAATATATATCATTAAAAAAATTTAATATATATCCATGTATATTAAATATGCTCCTAGTGCCTAATTATTTGAAAGCTATAGACTGAGTAGTAATAGAAAATCGATTCTTTAAAAAATATTCAGGAATTATGTATACACACACACACACACACACATATATATATATATATATATATATATATATATATATATATATATATATATATATATATATATATATGATTAATACAAATAGATAATTTATTGTTTATCTGATAAATGTTACCTTCAGTAAACCTACTCTAGAGTTTCGTAGACGGATCATCCAGCAAACACTCCGACCTTTCGTCAAGGGCTGGCTATCAGCGTTACATATATATATATATATATATATATATATATATATATATATATATATATGTACGTGCCCATAGCCGTTAAAATAAGATAATTCGATTACGTATGTTTTAGCATTTTAGCCAACTGACAAATATCATTATGTCCTTGCCTTCTTCCGGCTTCTAATTGAAAATGCACTTTGGTTTGAAGCAAAATATTGCTTTCTTGCCTTGTGCCGGTAATAATAAAGTAATTGTGCCCTTACTCTACAAAACTTTGTTTCCATAGTCTCCGTCTAAGATCAGTGTGTAGTACCTATGTACTCTGTGAAATATGTTACTCGCAAAATATAGATATATAGATACAATTATATTTGTGCAATGTATATATAGAGAGACGTAGAGAACGGGAAAAGAGAGTGACAGTGATTGTGTGTCTACAAGTGAGAGATTGAGGTGTCAGCTCTGTTGTAACATGCAGAAAGTGATTGATCGTTATGCAAACGGTAGCTAAAGAGAACAGTATGAAGATAATCATCCAAAACATTAAAAAAAAAAAAAAATAAATCTGTTAATAATTTCAGTGTACGAAGCGGTCAACATTTTTAACCGAACAAATTACCTAAGTCTCTAAAGGACCATTATCTTCAAAACACTGACGGGCCTATTAAACCATGGTTTAACAAAATAACCAAAAAAAAATAAATAAATAAATAAATAAACAAAAACATTAAAATAAGTCTCCATATTTACCTCCCATCAACTTTTATTTCGTCTGAGTCACTCTGTGTGCACATGTGCGTCCCCGCTAGCCTTAGAGAGTCGAGACGACCGTCTCAAAAATGGCATGTCACGCTTTGACCTTTTTCCTGCGGACATCTATTAAGTGTAATCAAAGCCTAAAATACCCGCTTTTCTCTTCGTCGGTCAGCGTTTGCAAAGTTCAAGTCTATCATCCTCCGTCTTACATTCCTATTTATCTCTCCTCGCCACAGCAGCTATCTCCGAATCCAAGCGGCCTCGATCCACTGAAGGCATCAAAATTCTTCCCTGATACTACCCACAAAATACAAGACACATCAGCCGACCTGTCTATCAGCAGTAGGGGATGCAGAGTACTATCTGAGTGGCGAGAACCTATCATAGTAATTGGATAATTACACTCGTCAAATAAAGTAGATTTTACTAGTAGGTTTAAAACTCGACTGCAATGGGGCTTTTTATGGTTGAACAAAATAATATAGACAAAGGTACGCACGATAATCCCAATATTTTGTTCCTTTCTGTAATATGTCCCTTCAGAAGGTGGCGATTGTTGCTCTCCATACCTTCCTATTTTTATTGCACTAAATAACTTTGATCCTTTATTATACCTGTTTGTTAGTAGTTAAGTTATTCGTTTTTTTCTGTTTTCTTTGTTTTCAGTAAATTTTGTGTATATTAAATACTCCAAGTCTCCTTTCCTCATAATGTGTCTCAGAAACTTCAACTGACTCTTACACATTTTACGACGGTAAGTGTAACATAGGTAAACAGCAAGTAACCTTGCTAAATCGTGATACTTTTCAAGCTTCCAATTCAATTATTACCGACTCTTTTATTCTTCTTTGTCACTTATATACGTTATTCTTGGTGTTCAACATCTACCACTGTTCCTGAGATAGGTTCTTTATATTTTAGCGTTCTTCCTGTTTTCATTTAGACCTATTTTACTACTATGTCTACCCTCTGTCAGATTCTCATTCTCCTTGTTTACATCTATCAATTCGATTCTGCTTCTATTTTTCATACGGTGTTCTCTTTGAATACCAAAATCATGGACTAAGTTCGGTTATTTTAATTTTCTCTCACACTTCTCGTTTTTGCTCATTTCATCTTTTTCAAGTATGAATTCAGCCCTCTTTTCTTTGTTTCAAACGATATCTTCCTATGAAATAGTACTTCTATATGATATGTTACTTTTTTTTTTTTTTTTTTTTTAAGCATTTCACCCCAAGCAAGGCGGGAAGCCACTAGGACGCAAGGGGTTACAGAAAATTTAGAGCAAGGTCAGATAGGAGTGATAGAAGAAAGGATGAGGGTAGTGGATAGATCAAGGGAACTGGAGATGTCGATTGACATTACACTTGAATAGCTGGAGATTATAGCTCACAGGGAAACAGTAATAGGGAAGTTCCACAGGCGAGAGGTGCGAGACATGAAGCTATTAGAGTAGAAGAGACGGCTACATTTAGGAGTTTCGACAGTGAAGAGGTGAGAGCTGGATGCCAGCCTCGTATGGCGCTTGAACTCATGACGTCTGGGAACCAGCGAATACAGCTCTACGGAGCAATTTCCATGGAAGTATTTGTAGAACAGACAGAGGGAGGCGACGGCGCGTCTGTGAGAAAGTGGCTGTAGACGAGACTCCAGGGCAGGGCCAATTACATTGCATATCCGCCTCTGGAGCCTATCAAGAACCCCGAGGCAAACAGAAGGGGCACCAGACCATATATTGCAGCAATACTCCATGCAGGGGCGAATTGTTGTTTTGTAGATCTGGAGGATCGATTCCGGGGAGAAAAACTTCCTGGCGCGACTCAGGGAGCCAACTTTCCTTGCAGTGGACGAGGCAATTAATTCCAGGATTTTGGTGATTACGGTTCACCACAGTATCTCTTTGTAACTTCTAATAACCGTTGATTTCTTTCCATCTCTCTCAGAATTTGCCCCGCCATCCACTGATTCAAGCTCACCAGGTAGATTATGCTTGTCTTTCCTCTATTTCTCTTATTTTCCAACTTGCCAGTGAATATTAATTTTTCCAAACTCTCGTTCCTCATTATGATGTCCACAGAACGCAACTAATAAACGGGAGTTATCGACAGATTAATTTGCTTACTATTTGGCATATTTTAAGTCAAGTGTGCATAACTGTAGAAATAACTTGACGCCATTTTCATATAATTTTTTAACTACACTGTAATCTTAAAATTTAGAAAAATATTCTGTTACATAATATTTTATAGAATTTTAGGTACTTACTTATGAAGACGCTCGCTGAGAATATGTTAGAAAATTACCAATAAATTTTAAATTTACTATAGTTACCGCTCTTAATTTCTGCTAATATCGGGAATGGACACCCATAGTTGCAATCGGTATGTTTATAAAACAAGCAAAAAATTCAAAATTATTTTAATTTTACTTAGGGGCGTTGTTTACAGTAAGCTATGCTTACTAAATATAATTTTACTTATAACTATATGACTAAGCACTACAAATTAATAGAGAATTTTAAACAATTGAAAACTTTATAAATTATTATAATTAAAATTAATATGAAAACAATGCAAACAAATTCATTATTCATTGAAAAATAATGTCCTTAAGACAATAGTGTCCATAATATATCTTATTCATAAAAGAAATTATAAGCTTTTGTAATTAAATGTCAATTAAAAATTGCGTCTTTTTTTTTTTTATTTTTTTTTTTTTTTATTTATTTCACGAATAAGAGTATATATTCGGTAACTGGAGTACACGATGGACAAAAATATTTGAAAAAGTCTATCAGAGAACGAAATGTAAAGAAAAGTTTTCATTTTGCTTTTTTAAAGATATATTTTATTTATATCTAAATTTGTGTGTGTGCGTGCGCGCGCGTGAAGTTACTTAGTTGATAAGAAAATAACCGGAGCAAGAAAAGTGTTACATCATAGAGGATATCTAGAGACTTGTAAAGGACGAAAGGTTTTTTCGGTCTGAAAGTCTGAACAAAACAACCAGAATAGTGATACTAGTTTGAAAATCATGAGAAGTAAAGGAAGAAAGCCCATTCTAGGACTTCAGAAAACGGAAATGGTAACCCGTTTATTATATACATTGTATATTATCATTAGTCGTTTATAATGAGTCATCAATAAGTAATGCCAATGAACAAAGTCAAATCTGCCTTTTTAAAAGAGTGGAGACTATGCAAAAGAAAAAAAATATTTTCCTAGAAAAAAAGGGAAAGCTTTCCTTTTTGTAGACATTACGTGCGTAGGTGATTTTATGCCCACGCATTATTTTTCGTTCTTAATTGCCCGCCATTTTTATTGTAGTAATGGCGTGCGTCATTAACTTGATTCCTGCTGACACGAAAGAAGTCATTTATGTCGCCGCCTTTGTCGGAAAAAAACGTTCCAGTGTGGCTGCGAAAACCGACCATTTTCTAATAAACGAGCGAGCGACTTTTCTCCGCTTTTGTTTAGAAATCTGCTGATTCTGTTGGTTTCGTCGCACACCTGCAGCCTAATTCGAAATACAAAACCGACATCAAACTAAAACAGCAGGAGTAAAGAAAAGGAGACGACAAAATGATCATAGCAGCCCACATGAGATAGTGTTAAGGAGAAAACAATATATAAGTTATAATAATAATAATTCGATCCACCAAAAGTTATTTTATCAGAAAATCAAAAGAATAATAGAACAAAAGCATTTTCATATTAATTGCTATTTAGGAATCACAAAAATATCGAAAGAAACAAAGAAAAGAATATTTATGTCATGTAATATCAATCCTACAAAATAGCAGTGAATGCTTAACAAATTCCTCACAGATGTAGATAAGACACCAGTTAAAAAGATGAACTTTTATATACAATTAGGCTGAGAATAACACGAATGGAGCCTGTAAGAAACGGGGGTGTTTTAAGGATAATAAAATGAACGCCTATATTAGAATTAGAAAGATTAGTAGTGTTCGTTAAATAGAAAGACTGAACTGCTACGTAATAGCAGTTCTACTGTCAAGATGTTGACATTCCACACTATTTCAAACAAAAAGCTAGAAAGGAAGCCCCTATCTATACTGGAAAAGTGTGGATTTGAGAAAGATATATAGAAAGATTTTATGAATTTCAACCAAGAGTAGCACGGGATGTCCGGTCAACGAATGCTGTTTCCCTATATAAACAATTAATAGTCCCATTACCATTATAAATACCTATATGGCAAATACTGGTCGTTATTTTTAGCCTGTAGGTAAATATTCGTACTTTATACTTGATCTAAATATTTAATTAATTCCGAAATTGGTCAAAATCGGTTGTTTGTATTCGAGTCTGTTAGAATTATATTTTTTTAGTTACTGTTAGTGCAGCCGTTAAAAGGTCAAAGATCCACTCTAGCAAGAAGGTTACTGAAAGGGATTGTTGTAAGATAGAGGAAAGAATTAAAAATGCATATTAAGGGAACATGTAGGATATGTTTTCGGTTGACCCAGGGATGAAGGAGACTAAGATTGTTGTTTTCAGTGAAGAAAACACTAAGAGAAGAGATACGTTTCGTCACCATGAATATGGCATGACGGATCCTAGTTGTGAGGCTGCCAGTTGTTTGATCTAAGAAATGTAACTCGTCCGATCAGCTGTCTTAGTAATAGTGATAGTCGCGAAAGTCTGGCAACAATTAGCCCGTGTGACCAAGGGGTATGAAAAACTGCTACACCCCTTTTTTATTTCCCTTTTCGTAAACGTTTTAACACAGATGTTTTGACCTCGACTGACCTCTGAATAAGTGAGGTATGATAACCGATAAGCCGTATTTTGATGTTCTTTTTTTCTTTTTTTAAGTTTCCGTCAGCCACTTTAGATGAGTAATTCTTTATTTTTTGGCTATACTTGTTCTCTCCATTGCCCCCCTCTCTCTCTCTCTCTCTTTCTCTCTCTCTCTCTCTCTCTCTCTCTATATATATATATATATATATATATATATATATATATACCACAACCACCAAGAATCCGTTTGTCTGATCATCGCAAAAGCGTGAAAACCAGGTTTACAAACTCATATCCATGCGACTGTGTGTGTGTGTGTATATATATATATATATATATATATATATATATATATATATATATATATTGAAGATGAAAATTACTTCTATTATTTGTCTTGAATGTGAATTGACTGTAAATTGACCCTTTTAATTCTAAAGGAAATAAAAGGGGGAAAGACTGCGTTGGTCAAACATAAATGGAAAAAAAATCTTATGAGCCACAGCTTTTTTAATTTTACTGTTAATTCATACTAAGCAATTCAATCTGCTGATTAACTCGGGCTTGTACCTTGTCTTAAAATATTTGAAATTTTTATTGATGTTACAGAATTTTAGAACTGCCATTAAAAAGGCCCAATTTAAAAAAAATTACTCATGATGGAGAATTAGATGGAAAAAAAGGAAAAACTGGTTAGCTAACTGGATTTGAGCCTCACTCAACAGCTAAATCGAGGTTAACATAAGTATAAATCACCAGGAAAATTGAATGAGAAAGAAGAAGAAAAAATATTTTTTTTTAAATAGAAACCACTTAGAGGCTGAGTACAAAATCCTTCTGCTTACAAAGAGAAGTTTTCATGGATTGAATGTATATGACCTCTAGAATTTTTAAGTGTAATTAGAGTGTGACTTACGTAAGATGGAAAAAAAGTCCAAACTGAAATTAGCAGCAGAATTGCGGTTATTTATGAGGTGTTCCGCGATAGAAGTTCCGTGTATGTTAGTAAGAACATCTGAAGTCAAATAGTTGGAGTTACGGTTATTTGTAGGCACATGCTGCTTAATTCTAACATCCAGTAGTTACCAACATGAGATCACTGGAAAATGAGCATAGCAGGATAATAACGGCCTTTAACTTGATGAAAATATATTTTTATCGTTTAAATGTTCATGTTATTATCAAGAGGAAAAATCAAAGTGTTTTTTGATTATTTTTTTTACATTTTTTAATAATTTCTAGCACTTCCAAAATTTTCGTTAAAAATCTTGTATTTTTTGATCAGCAAAATTGACAGAAAATCGATCGTCAGCCATTTTTTTAAATTTTGTTTAAAAAAGTGAAAGTTAAAATTCGTTTAAAAAATCAATTATGATTTTTTTCAAATTAATTTAAGAAAATTAGAAATTATAAAGTTTATTTAATGTATTTTGAAACAAACATTACTTACTTTCTGCGCTGAAAAATAAAAGTACTTTCAAACGATAGAAAGCCGGACTTAACAGAGGTGTTGTTTGACAAGTGACATGTGCATGATTTCAGCTTACGAGAGGAAAAGTTATAGTATGGAAGGTCACAAGTGACAGTTTAGCTTTATGTGAACAACTTATTTACCTCGTTATTTTTAAATAGGCATAGCATGTTAAAAACGGCCTTAAACTTGACGAAAGCAGAATTTTAGCGTCAAAATGTTTATGTTACTACCAACGCAAACCACGTGACGGACTATTGTTTCATGATGCTTCCGGTCTTCCGTATATTTGAATTTAAGCTATTTTGGGACAATCCCCACCCCAAAAAAAACGTGATATTAGAGTTTTACCTATTGGCAACTTTCTGATTGTAACCAGCATTATTTTATAATCTGTAAATTATATTAATCTACTTAATAACTCCACTGACTAAGGTGTAAGAGATTTTTTATTAATTTTAGAATATTTAACAACTTTAATGTAAAAAAATAAAATAATTTAAGAAATAACAAATAATTGTTGTAAAAAATTTATTTTTCATCGAAAACGTTTTTTGCTTTCAGAAAATATTATCCATATTCATACAAACAAGTAAAAGCAACTAAAAAAGCTTTTGAAATTAAATAATATCTTTGTTTTATTGAGTTTTGTATGTTACAATTCAGAGCTGATTTTAAACTCGAGGGGTGTCAACTAAAAAAAATGATTTGCTTTCCTCAAAGCCTTGTGTTTTTAACTAATTAATCACTAAAACTGTACAAATTAGAATTTCATGAGTCTTCATAAAATTAATTTAAATAAATATAGCACACCTTAACAGTATATTTCTTCATATATATATATATATATATATATATATATATATATATTATGAAATGGACAAAGTCCGACAATTATTTTAAGACATTTTTATGTTTATACACTCTTTTTATAGATACAAATATTTAAGTAAATGTGAAAATTTCTCGGACATTCAGGCCGGTAAATGTTGTTTAATACTGCTTATTATAAAACAGAGCATTTACTTAAATATTTGTATCTATAAAAAGAATGTATAAACATAAAAAATATCTTATATATATATATATATATATATATATATATATATATGCTCTGTGTTAAAAATTATATTGATTACTGCAGAGACGAGATTTAACGTTGCTGGATTTATTATGCATCAAACGTATCAAATACTTCAGATCTTACATTTCGATGGCCTCGCATTGAATACATTCAATCTCGTTGGTGAAATATGTCACTGTTAAGATTTACATGTCGATGGATATGCATCTTTAATTATTCGCCATTTCATCTATCAAATCAAATATCAAATATCTCTTTAGAAACATTTGACCCATATATTCTCGCTTTGTTCATTATGTTGTTCATTATATTGATTGAAGTCAATTATACTTCTTAATTGTGCCATGTATCATCAGGATGTGTGTGATCATGGCTATACGCAAATTCATGTTATTTGTAGTTCTAATCTCTCTCATTATGTTATTAGGTCATCTACTGATTTATTAACGATTATTGCTGAAAGGGTCTCTCAAGCTTTAGATAAAAATGGTGGAGCTCAGGCTGTTGCTTTGGATATCGTGAAGACATTTGACATAGTTTGGCATACCGCTCTTCTTCAAAAACTGGAAGGTTACGGTTTTTCTTGACGAATTTGAACTGATTCAATCTTTTTTATCAAATTGCGAAATGAAAGTTGTCCACAACGGCAACTCTTCTAAATTCCTTAGTTCCACCAGTTCTAACTTTATCGGCTAAGACCTTCTATGCGAGGCACATTGTAACGAACCACCCTCATCCACTTCGTATTCCCTTGATGAGATGTAAGTTCCACTCGAGCAGCTTCTTTCCAGAAACGGCTGCTTTGCTAAACCGACTCCTAAGAATTTGCTTCTCGATTACTACAATCTTAGCAGGTTCAAGTCTATGGTTAACCGTTAGCTTCCCCACATATCCGTATAAACTCTACCTCTTACTCTGAAAACCTCTACTTCTAATGACTACTTACTTTTGTACCGGGTAAAATTCAATGTAAAAAAAAATCTTTTTTGCATTAATGCTGGTGTCCCACAGGGCTCTGCTTTTTGTTCCTGACTTTCATCAATGACCTGCTTGAAGTTTTCAACTCTCATCTCCTTAACCTTGCTAATGACACAACTATTTACTCCTATCTTAGTAAATCCGATCGCTTCAATAAGGTCAAAATGGCAGATCTCAAAAGTAACCTAAAATCTGCAATTAACTGGGGTAAGTAATCGCTTATTAATATTAACGCCACAAAAACAAAACTGTCTCTACTATTCATCCAAAAGATTCCTTTCTGCTTTCCATCAGCATGGCTGATGCTAACCGCTAGGAGATTGACTTTTTTGCTAAATACGAGGGTCATTCAATAAATAAGGTGAATTTTTCGGTATAAGGACTTCTAATACAGATAGAAGCTTACGTTTTTTATTTTTTATTTATTCATTTTTGTTTTGTTTTACTTCTTTTTCACATGGATTTAATTTCTTTTGCAGATTAAAAAAAAACTTTGAGAGTTTTGGCGATTAACAAAGATGGCCGATCAAGAAACATGCTCCGGGATTGAACAGCGGTCAGTTATCAAGTTTTTGGTTTCTGAAGGGTCCAAACCATAGGAGAATGTCAACTGTGTATAGTACCACATGTTTCAGCCAAAAAATGTCTACAAGTGGGCTAAATTGTTTAAGGAAGGACGGAGCAGTGTTGAGGATGAAGACAGGCCTGGGAGGCCTACAGAAGTGAGGTCTCTTGAGGTGATCGAATCAGTCAATGACCTCATTCAGTCTGACAGAAGAACTACTGTGAACTGCTGAGGCAGGTCAAGAAAGACATAAAGAACAAACCCAGGTTTCATCAGTCAGAAGGAGTCATCTTGCATCATGACAACGCAAGGTCTCACACAGCAGCCCAAACGGTGCAGACCATCAACGAGCTGGGCTGGAAACTGCTCCCTCATTCCCCTTACAGCCCAGACCTTGCCCCTTCAGACTTTCACCTGTTTGGTCCCTTGAAAGCGTTCACGAGAGGCACGAATTTTAAACGTGACGATGAAGTCAACAGTGTTGTGAGCGACTGGCTGAGACATCAGTCCAAAGATTTTTACGCTGAGGGAATACGGAAGCTTGTGCACAGATGGGAAAAGTGTCTGATAGTACTAGGAGACTACGTTAAAAAAATAAAAAAAAGGTAAGCTTCTATCTGTATTAGAAGTACTTATACCGAAAAATTCACCTTATTTATTGAATGACCCTCGTATAACCGTAATTTCTATAACAACAATTTCTTTTCTCACACTTCTCACTTCTGTAACTCTCTTCCGGCTTCTTGTTTCCAGCTAACTTTGATCTTCAACATTTTAAATTGAATGCCAATCGTTATCTATTGATTTCTTGATTCCTATTCTTTTATTTTTTCACGCTCCTTAATAATGTTATTTTTTTTTTCTTATTCTTTCGCATTCAGTAATTCCGTGTGTTTTAATGGCTTTGTTTTACTTGGAGTGAAATGTTAAAAAATAATTCATGATTAAATATTTATGACTATTCTAATTTAAGGTAACTTTATGACGTGTTACATGTTCCGTAATAGTTAAATCCTGCCATGAGAATTAATTATATTGTTTGTATTTAAAGAAGATAATTAATAATCAAATTATTTGCGATCATGAACATCGTAAGAGTAATTACATTTTTTTTAAAGCCCTTGTTCTGGTTCGAACAGGCGTAGCTGTTATGGGTGTTGAAAACAGTTCAAATTTATGTTGGGACTGCTCCTTTTCGCTTCGCACGGTTTCCCAGTCAAGAGGCGTGAAATCATTTATAGCCTTCCGTCATATCTGAAGATATCTTCGAAAAAGTTTTTTAATAGACATGCTACGATCATTCTCTGCTTTTGTTATTTTTTTATGAAACCGAGTAATAATTATTTCACATAACGTGAAGTGTAAATGAATGAGTAACATAAACTAATGAGCTTGTCTTTATAAATAAAGAAAGAAAAACGAAGGAAATAAGCAGTGTCGCTCGGTGTAAAAAGACGAAAATTATAAGGAAAAAATATATATATATATATATATGTATATATATATATATATATATATATATATATATATATATATATATATATATATATATATATATATATATATAAAGCAAGAGTAAAATACAGTTCTATATTTTTCTATTTTGCTCACTATCAGTTTTCTAACAAGCCACCAGCGATTCCTGTTTCACCAAAAATTTCACATTTTTAAAAATCTTATTATTTTAAAACAAACAGAGTGATAAAGCCACTAAGACGCAAGATGTAACAGAGTGTGAAAGTGTTTGTGAAGAAAAAATATTATGTAGAGAGGACAATAATAACACAAGTTTCAAAGGGACAGATTATTACGATTGACATTGCATTTCAGTTCTTGGAGATCAAAGCTGAATGGAATGTAAGAAGACGTAAGAAAGTTCAGAAGCGTGAAGTACGAGAGAAAAAGCTTTTAGCATCGAAATCATGGTTACAGCTAACATTTTCGAGTGTGAAAATTGAAGCCTATCTGCCAATCTAGTATTACGCTTAAATTCGTAAAGTCGAGGTAGCAAAGGGGAAAGCTGATCATAAGAAATAACATGAAAATATTATGTGTTCAATCTTTCAGCTTGTCGTGTCCATAAATGAATATATAAATAAAAAAAAATTATATTGTCATTGTGTCGTGTGCATAAAATAAATAGTGTCTAAATAATTATAATAAAATAATTATAATAATTATAATTGTTATTAATTCACTCTTTCTAAACCAATGAAAATCGATCCCACTTTTATCCTCTGTACATACAAAGAGGTGACATTCTCACTACCGAACAAGAAGTCAATATGGACAGTCCGTCAACACGTGCATCAACGAAAATTTCGGTCCCATTTCCTTTTTCCGGCCATTATAGTAACTTTTATTATTAAGCAATCAAAAAAATTCAAGGTAAGGAGACTCCAGACACTCCTTTTATTTCCCAACTAAATTATCTGGGCTTTCGTTACATACATCTATAAAAAATACTTACGAAAATGTCTGTATAGAGTTTACCCTTTCTTTATCTTATCAATCTGTCGGATTCCGATTCATATTTGACGTACATTTAACCGCAAACTCATGATTTAACTCAGTATTAATTTCTCTCGTGTCTCTTACAACACATAACAACACTGTCGTTCCCACGTTTTGCTTTTTCTCATATTACAAGTATATTTGCATATGTAAATTTAAGGAAGTTCATAATTATTTATTATTATAATTCCCCTACAAGCTCACGTAGTGTAATTTCACACACACACACACACACACACACACACACACACACACACACACACACACACACACACACTTTTGGAGCAAGCAGTCGCAACGCTAAGGTTGAATTTTTGGAAAATTTAAGAGAGTCCGTTTTTTTACTAATATGGCAATTCGAGAATTTTTGTTGTTATTGTTGTAGGAGTTTATCAGTCAATGTGGCATGAACTAAATTGTTCAATATATAGATTAATGTCTCAGTTGATATCCCGAAAATTTGCACGTCGGATCAGTTCTTTTAAATCAAATATGTGGTGCAGTTCAATTTATATTTCATGCGCTGCGACTGCATGCTCCAAAAGTTTGTATCCGTTAACAATAAAACATTTTAAAAAAAATACCTATTTCGATTCGCATTAATTTTTTTCATCTCGGATGCTTCTTGAATTTTACCAAAAACAAAATAATTTTCATGCTTGAAGATGACTGAATGTACAGTTGAAAGTAATTGCGTATTAAAGAATGACGTTATACAGCTTATAATATTAAAGAAGGATCATAACATTCATCGAGTGATTTGTTGGTTAACGCACCTTTAAGTAGTGTAGTGATTTCGCCATTTATATCATTAAATTTACTAATCTACTTTTTTGTATGAATGATTCATTGTAATATATATATATATATATATATATATATATATATATATATATATATATATATATATATATATATATATGTGTGTGTGTGTGTGTGTGTTTCAAGTGTATTGGCATCAGACTGACAAAATGACAGACGGAGTGTTTATGTTCAAAGTTTCTGGAGTCTTATCGATTATCAAAGATCAGAAAGAACATCTGACGGCGCACATATTGAAACTTGGGTTATAATATAACCAAAATGAGTACAACAGCTCAAATGTTTATGTTTGTTCATATAGACAGGAGTGAATGGATGCCGTATTGATAGGCAACACTTATCAAAGTGAGTTCAGATTCTAGATATATATTTTTACGACCAACTTCCACTGATAACTTTCTAAAAATACTTGATTCTACTCCTTCCTTCGTTTTTTTTCCTATAAAAAATATCTTGACAAAAACTTTGTCTCACTAGCATGAAACTATGAGTATATGTTGGCGCATTTCGATAAAACCCGTCCAATAATTCTTTCTAATATTTTAGAGTAATAAGAAAAGGGGACAAAGAAACGTCCAGTCAAAAAACTAACTTATGAATTACAGATTACAGGTAAGTTTATAATAATTTCATTCGAAGTATAGAATTTCATTATAGTTTAAAACGAAAGGACATATTACAAATGCATATATTAATATATAATACATTAAAATATATTGAATCATATCGAGGTAACGCAAGGTGAAAATATTTACTGTAAATACGTAAAGTGAAAAATTATATATATAAAAGTAAATGAAAAAAAATGAATCTAACCGATTATCATTAGATCTCAGTAGAGGAGAAAAATATTATAGCAATGTACATAACGACTAAAATCACATACAACTCAGCTCCAGCATTCAAATTTTTCAGACTACGAATGACCAAAAAGAACGTATTCAAACTTTAGACATATTGTCAAAATAAATTTCCCCTAATCTGGGTGAGGTCATATTGGTTGGCGCCAACAACCAGATATATTGGCCAGGTATGTAATGATACAGGACGCCCTTGGCTACGTTGAGAACTTCCCTCGATAGACATCATCATCTAAGTTTTACTTTATCCCCAAGACTCTCAAGTCGACAGATATTGATTATGCAGAAGACCTAACTATTACTGCAGACATCAATGTCACAATACTCCTATATCATGTAGAAAATGCTGGCAATGATGTTGAACTCTGTGCTAATGCCTCTAAAATTTAATCCATACGCTTCAACCAGTAGACCACAAAACAAACTGTCTCAAGTGAATCAATGAAATCTATCAAATATTTTACATAACTAGAAAGCGAGATAAATTCTATTGAAAAGATTATGAAAATTCGCATAGCTCATGCCTGGGCCACGTTGAATAAAATGGATAATCTGAAAATCTTATGTACCAGACAACCTCAAGCGGAGATTCTTTCGCGCTACTGTAGAGACCGTGTTAATGTATGCTGCCATTGCCTGGATATTAAATAAAGCCCAAATATTTTAGCGTCATGAAACCTACACTTGGATGTTGAGAGCTAATCGTAATATCACTTGAACACAACTTCCAACTGAATATACCCCATCCTATAGACCCATCCCTGATATTTCTACAATTTCACTTGAACGTAGAATGCACATTGCAAGGAAATGATGAGGAGTAAAACAAGAACTTGAGAGTGGGCTAGTGTTTTGGACACCTATCCATCGAACAAGATGGGGTGAATTTCCTGTAATCACCTATATCGACCAGCTATGTCATGACACAGAATGCCTCCCTGATGACCTTGCCAATTTGATGCAGAGGTGTGGTGGTTGGCGTGATAGACTAATGAATGTCTAAGCTACCATGACCGAATAAAAAAAAGAAAACGAGAAGAGGGCACTTAATACGAGTCACGACCTACAACATTATAACCTCCCAACAACTCCTGTATACAAAGAAAGGATTGCTGAGATTTTACATATAAAGTCTCATTTAGATTCAAGTGATAATCTTAATGATTTCTACTGACAACTGAAAAAATGTCCGGCGAAAAGATGTCACAGATAGAATTATATGTTAGGTTTTCTGCAAGGTGTTGAATGTATTTTATGCACAGTATATTAATTATATTAGATTTGCTAAATATTTAAGTTTTAAAGCTATAATAGCTATAATAATGGCAAGGACAAACCGTCTCCATATAGAGCAAATTTGACAATCATTTAACTAAGATTTAATAATACTGTCGGTTGAAATCTATGAAATCTTTTTCTTGAAACCGTTTCTTTTTTGTGGGGGAGGGGGATAGACAACTTCCGTTCACTGTTATCGCTCTTTTTAATACAGATGAAAATTTGTT
>OZ010577.1:110792813-110797813 GCA_963932145.1 Acanthosepion lycidas | reverse complement strand
TATATATATATATATATATATATATGTATATGATATTTATATGTATGATATATATATATATGTATATGTGTGTGTTTGTAATTTTGCCTAAATATCAACAAATGTCATTGTTAAGGATTTACATATATTTTCACATGTTTAAGACCATTTTCTTGGTTCCCGATACAATATTCTTATAAAAATTGGCCAATGTTAGTACTTTTGATTTCCATATGCCATTAACGAAGTAATTTTGCTTTTCGTGCAACATCGGCTTCTGATGTCGCTTATATGTTTCTTATTTGATTCTCGGTGTTGCTTTTTATTTAATTTAATGGAATATAATATGTATGTCTGCTTGTTCGTTATTTTTTTTTATTCTTAATGCCTCTCAATTTTGGCATTTTTTATACTGGATTTCACTATATGCTTTTAAAAATATTTTCAATTATCAATTCTTCTCAGAAAATATTTCTTTTTATCTTTGGCAAATATACAGTGTGATGTCAATTATAACTTGGTTGCAAGAGTCCATTTATTGCTACTTTTCTGGTATCGCGGATGATAGTGACGATGATCAAAATATACAAGATGTTGGAAAGTACTTCTTGTACCCAGTGTTCTATTGATTTTCAAAATTACCGAATTATCTTTATGCTTTTATTTATTTATTTATTTATTTTTAATCAGAGATATTTCTAATCCTAGTTCGATTTCTCGGCACACAATTGGGAAGACATTGAAAGTTAGATAATGATTCAACGCAAGTATTTCATACGTTCTGGACTTGGCTTCAAGTTTTCTCTTTCGAAATGTATTTGAGTCTTTGTTAATATAAAAAGGAACCTAACAAAATTATGAATAACTGTTACAAGAACAACATCATCAGAAAATGCCTTCACGAATCCTTTAATAAACAAAGTGGTCCACGAAGGGGCTAATGCTAAATAGGAAGCCAAAATAAATCACAAATATATATCGGACATCTTAATAAGGTCAGTTATATTTATCTGAAGAGTTCCAATTATAGCATGACAATAACATTGACACCATTTGATAGAACGACAGTGTGTGTGTGTGTTTGTGTGTGTGAGTGAGAGAGAGTGCGAAAGAGAGGGATTGAATTAGAGGTGAAGTTGCTTGAAGATCACCGAAGATATTCTTAGTGTCCATGTTAATTCATTTTCAGCTTGCAGACTTGTTTTGTCATGATTTTCGGAGGAAAATATAAAATATGGGAAGTAAGTAGCCACACTTAAAATGTAAAGTTAGTTTTACTTGTATTGGCACTTCTATTAACATTTAATCAGAAGGATTTTAGTTTTTAAAGAATTCAAGTATGCGTGCTTAAATCTAGAAAAAATACATCAATGAAGAAGGTAAGAAAATGAAGAGAAAAGATTCAATAGTTTTTCTCTAAAATAATGATATGAATGATATCATTATATGTTTCATGGCTCACGGTCATATCACGTTGGAACGCCGGTTGTCATATGTTCACCAAAGTTATGCAACGTCAAGCCGTGATAAGTGATTTATAACGAACCCAACTGGAATTGAACCTCAGCTTTACGAATAAAAATTCCGTGTATCATTACAAGTATCCAATTATATAGATAAGGATGAAGCAGTTTATTGCTTGGTTGCCCATGTTGTGGGTCGTATGCTGAGTGATGTGTATCAGAAGGTAAATGTTTATAGGGTGAAAGTTATGCGTGTTTGCAATTGGATTATCCCACAACAAATAGATTACACAAAGAACCTAAGGACAATTGAAACCAAGGAATGACTGAATAACGTGATTAGATATCAACAATAAAGAGATTTTTATATACAATAAATACACATGCAAATAATTTTTTTTTGTTTTGGTGATTGAGATAATATTGTGGAGTATGTTCGTGCAGAATTGTGGTAAGTAAATGCTGATGCTTTTGGCTTGTTATTAAAATTAAAATAATTTTTGTTTCTGTGTAGTAAAATATCAAAATGTATTGTTCAGCTGTTAGTGTGTGTGCGTGTGTTATTTATGAGTCAGAATTAAAGTTGCTAAGAGTTGTTTGCCTTTAACTGATAGGCTGAATTGATGAATGTATAATTACTTTGACGTAGTGAAAATGTTCAATCTTTAAGTCAATTGTAGGTGATGAATATCCACGCGGACAATGGTTATTTGAATGCTGCGTTGACTTTGCTGAAAAACTTTAAGTTGTTGCGAGTCAGTAAATTGAACAGCGTGGAGTTTGTATGGATCTCTTGAAATTTGATGACTGACTTGAATTGAGTCATGTGTTTGTTTATATAGAGTAGGGTGTTTAAAATACGGCTCCAGGGACCTTAAGCGGGAAAAGGTTCTGTTGTGACATTGCTACAGTTTTAATCAATAGAAGATTGAATTTTACTGAAACGAAATGCTGATTGATTAAGGCTTTTTTTTTATAGAATGAAATTTTTTTTTATAGAATGAAATTTTCCAGAAAGGGGTGAAAGGTTAATATGGAATATTCCACAAGTATAAATAAGCAATAAGTTCTCTCTTCCACTGGAATATCATCTCATTTTCGTTAGACACCATCATCTCAGACGTCATCGAGCAGTTCCCATCATAGTTTATCAGTTTCCGTGTAACTTATAAGACAAATACTGTAATAGAAAACTTTACTGCAATTAGGGCGCGTGAGAAGACCTTAAGTAACAATTGAGGATGGAGCATGCGTGCAACATCTTTGAAGGCGCTCTTCTACCTGCTGCTTAAATGGACATCTCTGATTTAGACAGTGTCCTTACAGATACCTCCCCAAATGGCTCGATCATCAATCATTTCTTTTAATTTATTATGAAAGACATTCGAAGTATGCAACTGCTGTTTCAGTATCGCTTTTACTAATCAACAAGAGACCTTTAACTTGATTTCAATTCATTGAAGATGTACTCTGGGGAAAATCGATTCTCAGGCAAGCGGATAGCCTGGCTAATTCAACGACATAGATGCCGCACGACACATGATTTGTTTCGTAATCGTTGTCTGCAAATATTTCTGAATGTGAAACTTCAAATTTGATATATTTCTAATTCATTCTATTAGGTTGGTGCAAAAATAATGTCGTTTTCTCACATATGTTACTATGTGATAAAACGACATTATTTTTTGCACCAAGCTAATATATAGCCAGCGGGTGTGAACACCAAGAAACCAAAACTAAAAGAAAGTCGTCCTCTGCAAGGGGGCTACGGGAATCACATATTGTCCACAAAACAAATCCTCTCAAGAAATATAATATATATATAGAATATATAGAAGAAGCCAATGACTAACGTTACCGCCAAAGAAAAAACATGAAAGGAAAAGATGAGTTGATAAGAATGAGAATCAAGGGGAACGGACAAACTTTAACTAATCCACCACTGGCAAGCTCTCACGTCAACACCTGTATTCACAGTCAACAGACCCGATATACATATCAACTCGAGGCCCTACCAACACTAACCTTCTTTCAAGTCACTTCCCTTTGCCATAGGAAGATATTCCGCTCATATCTTCTCTATCGGCAATACAATGAATTTCATATAAACAATTTGTATTTCTTTTTCCTGTCGTCTTTTGTGCTACCACACCCGTGCTTATAACATGAATTTAGACATGTGGTACGTAATCCCTCCAATGTATGCTGAGGATTCTTTTTATAAATTTTGGACTATAGTATCTCTTGTGACGTATCTCAAAAAGTATTCCTTTCTATTTATTTTCACGTGAGATATATAATAAAAAATAGCACAATCAAATAGCCGAATAAAATATGTTTTACGCAACAGAAAACTATATTTCATTGTCGCGAACGTAGCCTGCCATACCCATCACCGTCGACTAATACTAAAGCGCATTATCAATCCCCTATCCATGCTCATATCTATTGTATTGTCTTTATGGAGAAAATCATAGAATCTAATTCGTTTACAATTTCATGACATGTTCTTTTATCATTTCACCCCAAGCAAGGCGGGAATGTTACTAGTGCGCGGAGTCGGGGGTTTACAGGGAGTTGAAATAGAATGGAAGACTAAGGATAGGAGGAATTGAAAAAAGCTGAAAAGATAAATGGGATTCAAGAAGACAGAAGATGGCGATTGATATTGTATTTACTTTTTTGAAGATTGAAGTTATCAGTGAAACAAGTAAACAAGAAGTGCGAACAAATACACTGTTGGATAAAATTGACGGTTGCATTTATCTATTTCAACAGTAACCCTACCGATCTATTAGGTCACTTAAATTCATGTATTCGAGGCACTAGGGGAAAAAAAAGCTTGTCAGAGCAGTTACCTTGAAAATATTTGTAAAAAAGACCGAGCGAAGCCACACTACATCGGTGAGAATGTGATTGAAGCCGAGACGCCTGGTCAGGATTGATGACATTCAAGATCCGTCTTTGGATTTTGTCTAGAATCTCGAGATGTATAACCGAAGCACAAGATATGGCAACACGATTCAATTCATAGAGGAATGGTAGATTTGTAAATGTAAAAGATGGATTCTGACGAGAAAAATTTTCTGGTACGAAATAGTGACCGAACTTTCCTTGCAGTAGATGCAACTATTGATTATGAGTTAATGTTGGGAAGGTTCAATGTCTGCTGATATCCTTCTAATATGCGACTGGGATGTCTTGTACTGAATAATTTTCCCGAAATTAATTTCTATTGCAAGTGTCTAAAACATTCATCGACTTTTCACTAAGTTCTGCAATCAATTTTTAAAATTTAAAATTATTAGATAAGAAATATAAATATAGAAGATACTAAAACCTAATATATGAGCCGAAGTTGCAATTACAACATTTAAAGCAAAACTCCGTTTCACATCACGTTATTAAATACTAAAATGAAGGATATTTTTTTTTTAAATGGCGACTTTCTAAATGAATCAGTTAAGAAATATGTCAACAAATCGATAATAATATGATTTATTTTCACTATTTAAAAAATAAAAGTCATCTTTGTTGAACACTATGAAACTCTTTCGT
>OZ010577.1:110677813-110787813 GCA_963932145.1 Acanthosepion lycidas | reverse complement strand
ATTCACTTAGACTGGTTCCTAGCCAAGGCTAGAAAGTCCTGTATACACTGCTATTGGACACGTAACTGGAGAGAGAAAAGACGGAACCATGGCTTTTCCAAATCTATTTATGAAAATGAGAACACCACAAGCTATCATACCTATTCTGTATACCACGCCTATATCATTTACAGTAAATAAGTAGCAGAATATTTTGAATATCCAGAACAAATCACAAATTTTAGATTCATAATTCAGCAGATAAATCTCTTCCTATACAATGTCCTACGTGTATAGAAGCGAAGACGTAAAGAGATGTGCATTCACCGTTTAAACATTCCATACAACAAGCCAAAGGAACGTTCTACAACAATTGTGTACAAAGGAACTATTTACAAAAATTGTTTCCAAGTCATATAATAAACTTTCTGAAAAGAATTGGTCTTTTTATCAAGGATGTAGTCTGATGTGTAATTAATATATGTTACTTTTTAACATTGTGCAAAGACATTGTCTATAATAAATTGAAATCCTTATCCTAGACAGTAATACCTGGAATTATTTTGCAGTGTGCAAGCAAATAAGCTCTAGGTTATATAGCTTATAGACGTTTACAAGACCTATATGTTTAATATATATATATATATATATATATATATATATATATATATATATAAACTAAATTTGTCATTAAATGACCTACAGTGGTTGATATGCCTTAAAACCCAACCAACCATACCAAAGGAATCTATTAATTGAATATAGCTTTCCTACATTCCCTCCTAAGGAGAATGTATTGATAAGGAAGATGGCCATGCTGCTGACATAGATATTCATAGATGGGATGAGAATGATCTTTAAAATAATAATCTACCAAGTGCTTCAAGAAATAGGATCAAGTTAAACATTTCTAAAAAAACAAAGCAATGACTCGAAAAGAATACAACGATGTAACATAGACTGAATCCATTATCAAAATTCAAAATGTGTATCAGGTAAATATCAAATACTTCAAAAAATTCGGTGTATAGATCACTTATAAAAAATAGTATAGAAGATAAGGCAACTGAACATAGAATAAGAAACGCTAGGGGTAGTTTTCTACGACACGGCAAATTACAACAAAACTTAACTTAAAATTCGAGTCATGTTCCTAATTAGCCTTATTAGATCGAGACTTTCATATGAATGTCATGATGTGGCGACAAAATCGTTTGCAAATATCGAAATCGAAAATTGTCTAGAATAATACAGTTTCATATTATTTAACATTATAGGCCTTACCAAGTACCATCCTTCTTCGACACTTGTGAAATAAGGCTGCATAAACAGAAATAAGTGTACCAAATAACAGAATACACATCATTTGAGGACATTCAAGATGAGAAACAACTAAAATAGACATAATGAAGATGTTGAAGTTTCACACTACTTCAAACAATGGGTTAGGAAAAAGCGATAACCGTATCTTTACGTGAAAACCATTTTCCGAACGACTATGTAAGAGAAAGATTCTATAAATATCATTATCATTCAGGAAACCCAATTTGCACGTTGAGTATTCAAGACACAGAAGATTGTAGACACTAATATATTTCAGCTGAAGACTTTCAAAGGCTTTGCAATTGTGATATGTTCGTCAGCTTTAATGTGAGCAAACCTTGTAACATTATCCTCGTTTTCAACAAGAGCTAGCTTGCCAGTCCGATGTCTCTAAATAGATTTGGCCTCTCGAATTGTCATTAATTCTCTGAAACCTTCCGCTTCTTCTTTCTGTATAGTGTCCCTTCAGGATGTAGGCGATCATGGCCCTCCGCATCTTCCTGTTACTTGTAGCTCTTAATAAATTTGTCTTTTTGTTAGTGCTCCCAAACATAGTTCTCCCATCAATATGATGAATCTCATCATGAAAGTTACGCGCTGTTTTTCTCTGTCTCTCTTTCCTACAATTTGTCCTCTGTGTATCATATTTTCCAAGCATTCCTTACTCATTATGTAACCCAGAAATTTCAACTGGCTCTTGCAGATGTTAAGTATAATTTCCTTTTTGTTTCTATTCTCTCCAAAGCTCGTTGTTGCTCAAATTTTCGGTCCATGGTATCCTCAGCATCTTTCTGTAGAACAACATTCTGATGCATCAAGTTTCTGTTTTATGTTTAATGGAGATTGTCTAGCATTCGCTGACAAATAGGAAGAAACATATCCAGTAACAGTTCAATATTTTTTTTTTGTTTTTTATGAAATGTGTTTAGTATAACCGAATTTTAATTTGCATTTTGGGCTCATTCTTTTGCTGATCAGCATATAGTCTGTTTTCATGTAATTTATACTTAGTTCCTTCTTAGATGTTGGTAATTTCTTTTCCGTGTCTACAATCAACACTTAATCATCTGCATATATTGTGTTGATAAGATTATGGGCGCCAATAACTTATCTCATTACTGTCGTTACCTCAATTTCATTATTTCTGCAAAAATACACTGATCTCCTTAAATCTTTGCTATATTTCCTCATTCCATTAAAAGAATCTCTAGCTGTTAAACGCATTCTGTTAGTGTTCAGAGGGTCAGCAATTTTGAAGGACTATCATGTGCAGGAAAATAGAATATAGCTTTTTTTATTTCGTATATTTTATACGTCATAGCTAAAAAGGAATATCATAGTAATTATGAAAATGCTATTAAAAATAAAATCAGAATAAATATTGCGCGTACGTCATTTATATATATATATATATATATATATATATATATATATATATATATATATATATATATATATATATATATTAGACAAAATGGTGATAATAATATTTATATACAAAAAGATGTAAAAATTATAAGGATATGTAAAAGGGAGTGACCAAATGTTGGTGACCCGGTTCTCACCATCAGAGCTCATTTGAGTTGAAAAGAACCCTGCAAATGAATATGATTTCAAGTCTTCAGCATTGCTGCTGATTTCTAAGTATAATGATATACTCATGTCCATGTGTATTTCTTTAAATCTAATAGACCCAACTAGTGGTTATACTGAAACCATCTCACTACATTAAATACCAAATGACAAGACAAATTACTTTCGACCATGTAGTCGGGGGTTGCACGATTCAATAACAACGGTTGATCTTGCGATTTCTATGTGCAGAAGGAGTTAAATCGGCTGGAATCCGTCGTTGTGTGTAGATCGATCTTAGCGGCCACAGGGATCCGTCCCTGTACTAGTAGTACCACGGCTATGAATAGCTTGGTCCGGATCTGAACAGCTTGGACCTGCTAAGATCAGCTATGACTAGCTTAGACTAGATCTGATCAGCATGGACAAGCTATGACCGGCTAAGTCTAGCGGTCGGAGTGATGGCACTTGGGTCCCCACGTTAAAAACCGATCTTGTGTCACAAACTGACTCAGTGGGTGGGGGGATCAAGTAAATATAAATACAAATGCATCGTCGTGTGTTGGTGCAGTATAGACCACGCACTGTGAATCAATGAATCTTGAATGTGTGGGGAGAAAGCTATCAAGCTGAAAAAAATGTAAATGGGGAAATGTGATCTAGCCATTCATCAACATCGCGCACAGAAGAAAGCATTCATAGGATGGATGACTTCATCAGGAAAGACCGACGAATTGCATTAATACAAGTGTCAGCAAACATGGGCACAATCTATGGATCTGCACGGACCATTTATTTATTCTGTCGAGCTGGCATGAGTGTATCATGCCACACAACACGGTTCTACGTCAAGGTCGAAAAGTCCTTACAGTTTGGTTCGGTTTACTTTGTTTTACGGCATATCGATATCTCAATGGGTTACTTAATTCTGACAAGAATTTTAGGATAGGTTCGTATGAATGAATAGAATATGTATACTTCGTAAGAAATCAATTTGTAGATCAGGTTTCATTGACGTATTTTTGGAAAGAAATGTTGTGTCGAGAGTGAAATGTATTGCTGGTAATTCTTCTTTTTTTTTAAGTATTACTGGAAATATTTCTTTCCAAAAATATATTGTTGGTATTTTTTACTATAAAAATCTATTTTTCTACTTTCATAGTGCTTGACCCCAGTTTGTTTTGTTAAATAACACAACAATAACCGAGACGCTAACAGGTGCTAAAAGCCTGGGTCAGGGTGGACCTGTAAAGAACAGCAATTAAAAGATTGTTTCACGCTCCTCAAACCTCCCTATCAGAGGTCTTGCTGTCGGATGTAGTTCATTGTCATACGCGGGACGAGTCATTAGTGTGGCATCCTATTTTAATACATAATTGTTCAATATAGATCGTTGCTTGGCGACCAACGCGATTTGCGCCATGCTTCGTGTCAAGAGCAGCAGGTCACACGCGTTCTTGTCTTGCTTACCGGTAGTGTCATGCAAATCACATTCTGCGTCCGCGTAAGATTGTAGAAATATCAGGGATGTTTCTTTAGAGCTGTGATTTAATTGGATGTTGTCTCCAAGGGATGTTACGTATAGCTCAACATAAGAATGGAGGTTCCATCAAGCATATACTCAAGGAATTTCGTTAATGTCCAAGCTATGGCACGATACATTAATACCGATTCTACTCTGGCGTGAAAAATTCCGTTTGAGGTTTTTTGGAAGATTAGATTTCCAGTTTATATCCATCTTAATGAAATAATTCCTGGCAAACCGTGAAATGTAGGTCGTCCTAAATGGGTTCTCTTCCAGTTTCTTTCACACAAAAGCTGGTGTTACCCAAGGCCTTATCCTGGGTCCTACGTTGCGTCTGATCTTCATCAACGATCTTCCTGATGTCAGCAACTCCCAAGTTGGTATCTACGCTGACGACACTACTATTTACTCCTGCCTCAAGAGTAAATTCATCGTTGACAAAACTAACCTGGCCGTAGCCGTCGAGGACACCCAGTCCGTGGTTGACTGTAGCAGGAAATGCTTCTGAAACGAAACTGCTCCCATTTACCCACCGTAGAGAACTCTCTCTGTCATCTAACTGGATGGCAGATGCCCAACTCCCCCAGAGCGCCTCTCCGTGCCTGATTGCTCACGCTGTCCATTGACCTTGGAACAACGTCATTGAATCTATAGCTTTATCTACCGCAAGGAAAGTTGGTTCTCAGTGTCACTCTGCAAGGTTTTCTCACCCGCGTCCATCCTTCAAATTTACAAATCAACCATCCGTCTTTGCATGGTATACTGCAATTATCTGGTGCTTCCGCTTTTCATCAGGAGGTCCTCGACAAAATACAGAGACCGATATGCAGTGTTTCGACCTGCTCTGGCATCTCGTCTACAGTCATGTTCTCACAGACTTGCTGGCTTCCCTCTGTCTTTTCTACAAGTATTTTCATGGCAACTGTTCTGAAAAGCTACTTTCACTGGTACCCAAACTGCATGAATTTAAGCGTGCTACTAGTTTGGCATCTTGGTCCCACCTTTTCATTGTCGAAACGGCTAAATGTAGCCATCTCTTCTAATCCAACGGCTTCTTATCTTTTCACGTCAGTGGAACTCCCTTCATATCACTTGCTTCCCTGATAGCTATAATCTTCAAATATTCAAATGTAATGTCAATCGACATCTTCTAATGCCGTTACCTTGACCACTGCTCTTCTCATTATCCTTTTTCCCAAACACTCCTCTTTATACTTTCTCTTACTATCTGTAACCTCATGCGTGCAAGTTGTACTCGCGCTTTGCTTGAGCCGATTTGCTTAAAAAAAATCTTATTTAAGGCGGCCCAAGATGTATAAGAATGTTCACATCCTTTTAAGTAGAATTTATTTCGCTTCTTAGGTATGTAAAAGATTCAACATATTTTATTGATTCACTTGAGATAATTTTATTGGGCCTTACTGGTTGAATCCTATGAATTCAGTTTTATAAGCAATAAACATCGTTAGCAGTATTTTCTAGATTATGTAGGAGAACTAATGATTTGTAGAAGAAAATAATCATTCCGAAAAGTAAAGTTTTTCATGCGTATAGAGAGTAGAAAGAAACTAGAATAAAGGATTTAATCCTAACGACAATTGCGACTTTCAGAGAGGATTGCACTAACTTTCCGAGAATTTTCGTCTGATATTCATTCAAACATCTATAACGTTCGGATTACAAAAACATCTGTTTTATGTAGGAGTATAGATTGAAAGAGATAAATATAGATAAACCAAATATTTACATTATAAATGGTGTGGCAGAAATGCCACCCATATGTACCTCTCAAAGATACGTCCCAAATAATAGTAAGAGATTAGAGAGGATGAAGACCTTATTGGCCCGAATATCTCACCATTATGTGGGAGGTATATTTGCCGCTCACTGTATAAGTTTTCTTTTTTGCCGCTACCTTTCAGACTGTGGGCGAAATTGGTTCTCCACAATATCTTATGTTTTGTAGCTCTAAACAATATCAATATTCTTGTCATCCCTCCCAATCTATGCACTGCTCTCAGTTTACACGCACTCATTAATTAGGTTTGTCAGTCTTATGCTCTGTCCCTTTTATTTACTTTAAGCATGCTTTCCTCGTGTCCATTCGGTGTCCCATTTCTTTCTAAAGAACTTACTTAAGTTGAAAATCTTCAAGACAACATCGAATGTGGGACCTGTGAAATCGTTGCTTCAAGTCGGCTTTCCTGGCGTAGGACAACACGTCGTTGCCTAAGGAGGTATATGTGGGAGGTATTACTGCGGCTCCATGTATGCCTTCTTTTTGTCGCTACCTTTCAAACTATGGACGAAATTGGTTCTTCGCAACATCTTATGTTTTGTAGTTCTAAACCGTGCCAGTATTCTTAATTTAATTTGGTTTGTCAATGTTACCTTCAGCCTCTTTAGCTCAAGCACACTTTCCTCATTAAACCTCTCAGTATTTTCTAATTTTAAGTAACAGTGTCCATGTTGTTCGCATTTTTCTAAAGGATCAGTTGAAAACATCCATGGCATGAACCAACATCGACGGTGAAATCTGGGAAAATGTTACTGCAAGTCGGCCTTTCTGGCGTATGATACATCCGAGGAGGGACCGAAACTTTTGAGTTCAACCGTCAACATGAAAAGGATCTGCGACGTGCTGTCAGGAGATCCCGAGTCGTCCAGTCGTGTCCACCTCACGCTCACTTCATCATTCCTCAGGCGTAAGCTGGGTCTTCACAACCATCTCCTTCACCGCCAGGAAGGGGACAAAGGAGACGGGGAGAGATGTCAATCCCAATGCTCTGTTGTGAGCAGGTGTCGACTACGAAACATTTTTTTTAAGGGAAATTGTTTTTTTGTTTTTTTTACAAGTTCACTGACCGTTATCTCACTTTCCAGAATTGATAGGATCTTCATTCTTGTTTGAAGTAGTGTGGAACGCCGGCCTCTTGATTAGGTTATTACATTCTCTTACATCTGATACCAATTTTAGTTGTTTTTCGCGAAAGATTGTGGAAATATCTGGGATGGGTCATTAGAACTGTGATTTATTTGTCTGTTGTCACCAAGAGATCTTAAGTATCCAAGTGTAATTTCCATCAGTCTTATCTCTGGGGTTTTAGTTAATGTCCAATCAGTGGCACCATACATTAATAGCGAAACTACAGTGGCTCGAAAAAATCTCCACTTGAGGTTGTCTGGTAGAAAAGATTTATAGATTACATCCATTTTATTCAATGCGAATTTTCACATCCTTGTGAGTAGAGTATATCTCGCTTCTTTGATATGTAAAAGAATTCGGCGGATTTTATTGATTCACATGAGACAGTTTGAGTCTTGCTGGTTTAAGCTTATGAATTCAATTTTAGACGCATTGATATTGAGCCCAATAGCATTTTCTTGATGATGCAGGGGAGGGTACGGTATGGTTAATTGTGTATGCAGTGATAGTGTGATCCTCTGCATAGTCAATACCGGACAACTATTTTGCAGGATATCAAAACTTTAGGGCATAATAAGTTGGGTAGCGTAGATATTGTGGCCGAACAAGCAAGCGGGGCAGCTATGGCTTTGGGAGCATAAGAAAATCTTCTTTCTGGTACGGATGAAGTAGCTCGTTCAACAACATAAGTACATCGAAAAGTGACATTTGTCAGTGGACATAAAGTTGTTGTAGAGAAATTGTCTTTAGTTTTTATTTAGTCCCGCACACACACACACACACACACACGCATGCACACACGCATATATGTATATATGTATGTATGTATCCGCATATCCTTATATATACCATCACGTACAATTCACAAGTATATGTATATACAGTTCTATATATGCTCAATATTTGTAGATTTATATAGGTATATATACATAAATGCCTACATATACAAAAACATATTTTCCTATGCATATCTATCCAATGATATATATGTATGTATGTGCATATATACATATATATATATATATATATATATGTGTGTGTGTGTGTGTGTGTATGTATGTATATATATATATATATATATATATATATATATATATATATATACATGAAAAGCAATATTCTACCTATATATATATACATACATACATATATATATATATATATATATATATATATATATATATATATATATATATATCTTAATGTGCATAGACACATACCCATGAATACACACATAGTTCTAAGCATATACTCATATATCTATATGCATACGTGTGTCTGTGCATATTTCTAAACTGATATATTATATTTCGCCGAAAATATACATACACACACAACCACCCACCCACACACAACCATCCAACACACACACATACACACACATACATATATATATATATATATATATATATATATGTATATATATATATATAAATATATATATATATATGAGAGAGAGAGAGATACATATATGTATAAGTCCACGCACGCATACACGCACAGGCACAAATATATACATATATACCATGTATGCATTTTTTTAGTCATTGTATCTGTATACGCGTGTGCATGTGGAAGTATTCTGTCGGCAAGTCATAAAGCTAGGAACTGTAAAATGAGGCGGAAATTGCTCCAAGTCAAATCTATGACTATCAGCTGTTGAACTCCTGACACAAGGACCGGGAGTCGTCGTGGGAATAGAGATTGTACTTTACATCAAGTGAAAAGAAGGTTAAAAACTGCCCTGGTCTGTCATGAGGCAACAAGTGTATGGAAATGTAAAAAAAAACAACAAAAAGAAACATGTATTTACTCGATGGACATATTCGATTTTACAAATAAAATGAACTTTTTATAACTGCCGCTTTCATATGCATATGTGCTAAAAATCAGACCTGTAACAAAAAATATTACCGTTAAAAGCATACATAAAGATGAAACAATAATTTCGCTATCTGAAACAGTTAAGTTTTTATCATTTCACACCAGACAAGGCGATAATGCCACTAAGACGCAAGGTGTTACTGAAACTGAAAGAAAATGGGAAAAATGAGGAGAAAGGATTCAGAAAAGCTGAAATTGACGATTGATCGGTTGAAATTTGTTCAGAATTTTTCACTTAGTTCTATTTATAGAAATTATAGCCGTTATAAGGCACAATAGCCACAAAAGGTATAGGATTAGTATTAAAATAGCTATGAATGTCGTGAGCAAGTGAAGATTATGCGAAAGGGGAAGACTGATAACATTAAGACAATTATCAGGAAGAGGTTAATATATTAGACGTCGAGAAACCATTCCCACGGGAGTCTTTTTCATAAAATGACAAATATTGTGAATGATTTAATCCGACATATTTTTATTAATTCAAACGTTGATTTAGGGGAGTTATTTATATCGTCTACTCGAATGGACAAGTCGAAAAATATGCCTATGGAAAGATTCGGATCTACATCCATCTTTGCAAGAGAAACCACCATCTGACCCGGCGTTGTTTAAACACACACTCACACACAGATATATGTATAAGCACACAAACATACACACACACATATATATACACACAAACACACGCACATATATGTATATATATATATATATACACGCACATGTACACACATACTCATATGAACGCACATGCATGCGCACATATATATAAGCACACACACATACGTATATATGCACAAACACACACACACATATATGTATAAGCACACAAACGTACACACACATATATACACACAAACACAGGCACATATATGTGTATATATATATATATATATATATATATATATATATATAAACATACACATGTACAAACATACATGCACATATATATATAAGCACACACACATACGTATATATGCACACACACACACACACAGAGGATGTGTAGATATACACCATATATATATATATATATATATATATATATATATATATATACTAGCAGCAAGGGCAAGACTGCCCGTGCTTATTCCAAAATCGTACGATCACACACCAATCGCTATCACTTGACTTAATATAGTTTTGTCCATTCTTGCCTTTAAAGAAGTGCCAATTGCCGTGCTGTCACGAAATAAGCTGCTAATGTATTCATACTGAGAGTCAAGCACTATACTAACGTTAAATCTGTTACATGAAAAAGAACTAAGATAGAATGCACTCAAAAGTAGGACAAATTTAAAAAGGGACTCGTAAATGGAAAAACCGGATGAAAATAGTGTGTTAACAACAAATACTTTTTCGTATCCAACCCAGTTTCGCTTGCGCAAACTCATCGTTGATTCTGATTCCGCAGAACTGGGTTGGATACGAAAAAGTATTTGTTGTTAACACACTATTTTCATCCGGTTTTTCCATTTACGAGTCCTTTTTTAAAGCTAATCGTTTTGAGTTCATTCTGTTTAGTTCTTTTTCTGTAACAGATTTAATGTTTAGTATAGAGCTTAGAAAAAATTCGCAGTATGAAGTAAGGCATGTAGCAACATCAGCACGGCAAAGGGCACTTCTTTAAAGGCAAGGAAGGGCAAAAATATTTTAAGTCAAGTGATAGCGATTGGTGTGTGAGTCGTACGATTTTTGAATCAAGCACGGGCAACGTCGTGCCATGCTGCTAGTATATATATATATATATATATATATATATATATATATATATATATATATATATATATATGTGTGTGTGTGTGTGTGTGTGTGTGTGTGTGTGTGTGTATATATATATATATGAAGGTGGTTCATAAAGGAAATGAGGGGGATTAGACTTCCTTGGATGTAGCATTTGGCACTTTAGTCGTAAATATCTCACATTTGGTTAAGAATCTTTACGTACATAATAGAAACAGGATTATGTTGTGATCTGCGCTATGGTCGGAAATAATGATTATTGTGATCTCTAGAGAATTAACGAATTGTAATGATAATGCATATACAAGGAATCTGATATTTCCTCTAAAGGATAGAAATATTTATCATGGCTCTCCACAACATCCTGTTTCTTATAGATGTCAACGACATTTTCCTCTTTAGATTCTCTGCGATTCAAGCTCTGGTTTCTTCAACATATCCTGTGAGCATTAAGCTGTCTATTTCTTTCTTACTCATAATGTGTCACGGAAATTTCAAATATATATAAATATATATATAAGGGAAAGTTTTGAATTTTGGTGACAGTGAGTATATATTAGCTATAAATATAAATTAGCTATATATATATATATATATATATATATATATATATATATATATATATATATATATATATATATATATATATATATATATATATATATATAATAGTGTTTCGCTATCTGAGGGAATTCATCAAGGCAAATATAAGGTCTTTGTTTTGTTACAAGTATTTATAAATGTCATTGGTTTTTCAAAATAGTTCGTATAGGGGTGCTCATCAGATGAGTGGAAATGTCAGGCAAGTACATCGATGTGTGGTAATGTTTATAAATACTTGTCATAAAAGAAAATCGTTACATTTGTATTGATAATGCAAATAAGAGAACGAGACGCGCCGGCTAAGATAAGTTTTCTCTTTTCACTTTTTGTCCTTTTACAGATATATTCTATCTTAAATTTGTACACACACACACACACACACACACACACACACACACACACACACACACACACACACACACACACACACACACACACGCACAACCATGAGTATATATATATATATATATATATATATATATACTTTTAACGTATACCATATTTATGAGTAAAAGTTTTCATTATCCGGGATAGAGCGCGAAAAAACTTTAGTTGTGTGGACACTGATGACGACACCGTGTGGTGACCGTCTGCTCCAAGCTTGAACACAAACTTCAGGCCATTATATATATATATATATGTGTGTGTGTGTGTGTGTGTGTATTAGGTTGGTGGAAAAATAATGACGTGATAATGTCGTTTTTTGACGTTAAATATACGTCAAAAAACGACATTATTACGTCATTATTTTTGCACCAACTTAATAGATATATATATATATATATATATATATATACATATACATATATATATACATATACATATATATATATACATATACATATATATATATATATATATATATATATATATATATATATAAGCGTGTGTGGGTATGTGTGTGTGTGCACTTGTGCATGTGCGTGTATGTGTGTTGCAAAGATCTAAGCCCTGTCCATTTCATATATAGGCAAAAACAACAAAAGAAAAAAAACACTCTGTATTTTTACTAGGTTTTCTTGATCGGTCTAAGACCTTTCATCATCCTTTCCTACAAAACGCTGTATTTTTAAACGATCGGCCATTTCTTGCTCAACTTTGCGTAATTTCAGAGGTTTTAATTGTTAATACATATGCCATGTGCTGACATGTGCCTATCTGTATCCCTCCTTTTCGACCCGATTGCACTCCTATTCAGTGTTATGGAAACACCGAGAAAGCAGACACATTTATACTCAAACAAGTGTTGAATGACTACGTTAAACAATAACATTTAATAGCGATATTCTGTCCGTATGGAGCTATTAAAATTATTATTAGAAAATGCACTTAGAGTCGCGGTTACTGGCGTAGAAAGTGACATCGGTGAATCGAGTTCAAATCTCAGCCAAGGAGATTTTGTTCCCTTTTGCATAAATGTGCTTGCTAAAGGTATCGATCCATCTTCTCCAGCACAACTACAGGTTAAAAGCAGGTCAGCCATTAAGCACCACATAGCGTATTGACGTTGTGATCTTGTAATCCATAGGAAATCTACAGTCTAGATCGACCGACCGGTTCTAAAAGAAGGGCGTGCCTTAATTACTGATTTTTATTGCACACCATACGGATTATGTATCAAAATATTAATAAATTTTATTTTGAATACAGTAAAATGAGATGTATAATTACCAATTTTTTTATAACTTCAGAAAATGTTTAGTTTCTTTGAGCAGCAAATAAATAAAGCCAAAAGGGACTAACATGATCGAGCGATATAAAAATTGATGAAAACAAATAACGATATTTATTAGGTTGGTGCAAAAATAATGACGTAATAATGTCGTTTTTGACGTATTTTTTAACGTCAAAAAACGACATTATTACGTCATTATTTTTGCACCAGCCTAATAGCTAATGTATCCTCTATTACGTGACATCTTACACTGGAACGCGAACGATTATGTCTCTCTACAGTTGTTTATCCTTTGTAAGCAGACGAAGAGTGCTAATCTTTGTCCACTTAGTGTTATTCTAGACCCACACAATACCACCTGTTTATATGAACTCATTAGATATGGTATTACCGTTTTTCCTCTGTTCCACTTGTGTTCATTATTACCTGAAAATATTAAATTCTCAAAGCCTATTACTCTCTTTATCTGGCCCAGAAATATCAACTGTCTCTGTAAAAATATTTTTTTAATAAACACATGGCACACTGGATAAAGGCGTTGGTTAGATCCAGTGACAGGACCCAAAAAGTGTGAGTTCAATACCCGGTTAAGGCAGTGGAGAACCTTCAGAGGCAAAATTAGCAGGAGATAACTGATAACTGACACCCATTAAACATGGCACGTGGGACTAGAACAGTCTACCACAGTGAGCGAAATAAAGGGTTCAGTTCGACATTCCAACCACCTGAAGAAGGTAGGAGCGTACAACAGTCGAAACGTTGTAATAAATATGGCGACAAAGATGAGGACAATAGTCCGAATATTGTAAATAATATACATAATACCTCATCTCGGAAATACAGACAGATACTGAAGTAAAAACTTATCCGCCCTTTCCTCATATTTTAAGGTTTGTCACACTGAATTCTGCTCATTCGTGCTTATTGTTAGTATTATTTTGACCACATACTCGAATTTTTTCTTTGATCGCGCCTGTTACTTTCCTGCTTGTAACCATGACCGCTTCTTTAGCAGTGTGTCTCAAGGAGGAACAAATAGCATTGATCCGAATTTGAAAAGATCGTAGACAAGCTTGAGCAGAAAGCAGCGGCACAAACCTAAAGATACGTTTTTGGCGAAAGTCCGTAAAATCTTTGACTTAGCCTCATATGCGTACAAGTGGTTTTCGTTTCCATTTTCATTCAAATTTAATCATTCCTTACTTATTGCTTCCTTGGTATTCTCAGCATCGTTTTGTAGAATCACTTCACTTTTTTGCCTCAAATTTCTTATTCATTTGTGAGCGCATTGTTCAGAATTCGTGATGGTGGCTATTGCCTAGAAGTTCAACACTCTTTTCTCTATTTCGAACGAATATTTTCTACGTTGTAATACATTGTTTAGCCTATGGCTGGCATATTTTGCTTTACATTGGGCCTTGAGATATCGTTGTTACATTTTCCGTTCGCTGTTGTGACAATAGCTAGGTAGTTAAATTTCTGTACTAGTTCGATTCTTATAATTCCAATCCGTAGCTCCTGCTTTATGTAGACGATCATACAATCTTTTTTCTTACAGTTTATAGTTGGTCTTTTCTTCTCGCTTTCATTTCCTACATTTTCTGAAAGTTGCTGGCGTTTCCTTTCTGAATCTTCTATCAACACACTTGCAGTGGTTAGCTAACACCCTTCTGCATTTTTATTAACACAAATGTAACAAAATAGACAAAAACAAGTAAATAACAAATTTCAAGACAAAATGTGCACTAACAATGAATAAATTATATTTATATACAATAACAAATACAATATTTGTTGAGTGTATCATTTTAAATTGTTTAAATATTTTTGTGTTTGGTGATTTGAATGTCAATAATATTTTGTATCAAGAGGCCGCATATTTTTAAAATTTGTGCGCAAATATAAGAAAGTATATTTCACTATTTAAGTATTTATGGTGAATTTAAAACAGTCTATGTTTGAAAATAATTTGTGTAAATTTCATAAAACTTACTGAGAGTTTGAAAGTGTTATCTTTCTTTAATCAGATATCAGTTTGGTTGCGTATTCAAATTGTAATTTTAATTGAAATAATATATATTACGGACTGAGTATTATGTTAAAAATAGGTTTTTAATGTAAAGTTAACTTAGTTGAATTGGAATAATGATACGCGTGGACTGACGTCAAGTAGAAAATTTCCCTCCTCACTGAAAAGGAATGATTTAAGTGTCGCTTAAATTAGAATAGTTCGTCACGTGATAGGCCCACAATGACTTGGGAGGACTGTCTTTTCATTCAATTCTCACGTTGTCGAAAAGAAGTCATCTCTTATTTTTCATAATTAATAGCTAATCAGAACGCGTCATCCGTATTTCTGCTTTGAGTCTATATTAATGTGTTTTAAAAAGAATGTACGATTTTGAATTGTACACACTGATATCTGTTTATCGTATATTATTAATCTTGTGTCTAAGGATAAATCTTATTAGAGCTTGTTCTCTTATGATTGCCTCGTTCTGTAGGTTGAATAAATCAGAATAAACAGATAATCCATTTGCTTATTTCTCCTCTAAGTTAACACCTACGTACGACCTGCTATCTCCTAAGGTAAAAAATGGACAGTTCTGTGTTTACTACGAGGAAAGACGGAAGAGGAGAAAATGCAAGACGTTGTCTATATTTCTGAGATGAGGTATTATATACACTATTTACATTATTCGGACTATTGTCCTCATCTTTGTTGCCATATTTATTACAATGTTTCGACCGTTGTACGCTCCGGCCTTCTTCAGGTGGTTAGAATGTTGAACTGAATCCTTTATTTCACACACAAGGGTAGACTTTTCTAGTTCCACGTGCCATGTCTAATGCATGTCAGTTATCAGTTATCTTCTGAGTTCAATAAGTCGGTGGAGAACTTGGAGAGTGGAATTAACAGGAGATAATTAGATATGGCACGTGGAACTAGAAAAGTCTACCCCAGTGAGTGAAATAAAGGGTTCAGTTCGACATTCCAACCACCTGTAGAAGGCCGGAGCGTACAACGGCGAAAACGTTCTAATAAATATGGCGACAAAGATGAGGACAATAGTCCGAATAATGTAAATAATGTCAAACATTACCACTGAGTTCTCCCTGAGTGTTCCAAACTTGCGACCTTGTGCCATATATAAGCTGCGCTTAAAGGAGGTATACATAATAATATGATGTTGATGAAAGCGAGCAAGAAAAAGAAGAAACGTATGATAGAGTAAAAGATGAAACTCCCATGGGTTTAAAGTCTGCTTCAGTGAAATAGAAGACACGGTTAATTTTTTTTTTCATTTGTACTTTTTAATAAATAATGACCTACATTCATTATATTTTGCTAAAATTGTCAACTGTTTCCTGTATCGCTCCAGTAAGTATCTGACTCCTACTGGTGTTCTCCAATTAACAAGAGCCAGATCCGTCCGACAATGGGGCATTCATGCTATATATGGATATGAGCTGTTCAGTATTCACTTTCCAGTCTTGACAGAGTCCAAAATTGTCTTCGTATCCTTGTGGGTGACGAATTATTTTCCACCCTACAATTCCTTTCTCGCAGACGAAAAGTCGCAAGCAATTCGCTGCTCTATTGATATTTGCATGGAATATATTCAGACGGGCTATATTTCTTATTTTCACCCGTCCTAATCACGTCTAAGTCCCGCCGTGCCAGGCACATTGCAACAGACAACCTTCATTCCTTTCATATTCCATTGGTGAGATATCCGTTTCACTCGAGCAGCTTCTTTCCACGAACAGCTGCTTTCTGGAAGCGACTCCCAAGAGGATGTTTCACCGAACACGCCAATCTTAATCAACCGTTATCATATACCCATAAACTGTGCATCTTATTCTGTACCCCTCTACCTCGAGTAGCACTTAGTCCTTGTACAGGCTGAAAAAAAATTATGTAGGTAAAAGTGAAATTTATACGGTTAACTTATGTAACATGCAAGGGGTTTATTCAATCATCCACCAGGAGCTTCAAATAGGAAAACAGTGAAATTTTCACGGGTACTGTTAGTAATATTAAAATCATGTTATGTATGTTCAATAGACAATCTGAAAATGAAAAATGAAACATATATTCTTGATTTCTGAGTTGAGGTTTTTTGTTTTAAGTTTTTTTCCCTCATTTACATTGAGTCATGTTTAGACGAAGTTTAATTTTATAGCCCTTCTACATGCAGATGCAAAATAACGCAGCCTCGAGGGTGAATATTCATTCTCCTGTGCACTGTCGATTTGTATCCATATGTCATCACATTTTAATGTTCTCACTAATCTGATGAATGGCATGTTTGAAAAACCTTGCTTCGGGACAAATAAAAATGCACACAAGGAAAGGAACCATTACATTTTTAAAGATATGAAAAATAAACATTCATTTTACATATTTTTTTCATTTCTTTTGACTTGAGAAAACAATTTTGTTAAATAATACTTTTTCCTATCTGTATTTCACTGAAAACTCTACAGTATTTGATTATTTTTTACCAACATGAAAAATACGCCAGATTTCAATGAATTTCTCTCTCTGCTTTCGACTTTTTCTTTTTATTTCAGGAGAATGCGGGCAGTATAATGAATGGCGACTATGCAGGAGAAATCTTAGAGCCTAGTTCGAATTCCAGTCAAGTCTTTACATTCATTTATGCGCAAATAGACTGCGGAAAGGTATGAATTCAAGTTATCCCCTCAGATATGGGTTTAATATCAAGGAAAATAATTATAATACCTAAAAACAATGTTGACCATGTTTGCCGTTGTCTCGGAATATGGAATCCAGTGAAGTCCGTAATCTCTTCAATATCAGAGGTTGGCAGTGTAGATTGGGAGAAAGTAGTGGCTGTTAATTATTTAAGTCTTGGATATCAGGTTGACAGTGGAGATATTTTGGGAGAAAAAAACAAAATGGTTGCCTTTATACACGTCGGATTGAATATTTTGAGATTTCTAATTGGTTAACCCTTCTCTTGGTGGACTATAAAATGAGTCAGCTCATTTTGGCTAGCTCACTAGTACATAGAAATATCCAAAAAACTGTAACAAACAAATATTACGGTAATATTCACACGCATGAAAATAATATTCTTACTATTGTGAGACCGTAACATACCTACAACATGGACTCTTCCAGGACTATATAAAGTATGCGACATAACACTCTAGAAGGAGAGAGAAGAAGAAGAAGAAGTGGAGGAGAGAGAATATTCTAATATCGTAGTATCAGCCGCGTACGACTACCAAAATTGGACACTAGCACATAGTAAGCTCCGCTTACACTTACACTATCTTTGTAACCTTTCTGTTTAATATATCTTTCTTACCTCTAATCCGTGTTCCGTGTTCCGTGTTTTCCTTCCGTGGTCCCGACTTTGGCATCACATCAGTGGCGACAGAGAATTCGAGAAATGCACTCACGCCGAAACCTCAATACCTTACCAGTCCCACATCTGTGTCGACGAAGAATTCAAGAAACGCATTCATGTCGAAAACCGCAATACCTTGCCAGTTCCACATCAGTGGCGACAGAAATATTCGAGAATTTCGTTCTCACCATATCAATAGCGACAGAGTACTCGAAAAATACACAGAAACTCCACGCGTTCCGACAGTAGTGTTGAACGAGAAATTAAGCTGGTATTACTACATTAGCGATTTAAACGCAACACCCAGCGTCTACATATAAAAAAATATATATTCCGATATCAAACAGCAATGAAGAACTAGCGATTCGACATCTACGAAATATTAAAGTCTGTCCAAATAACATTACGAGAACGATTTCTTACACACCCACACACACACAAAAAAAAACAGTTTGTTCATAAAACAAACTGACAACACAAGAGCCGAAGTACTATTTACGACTCAAGTTTTCGAAAAAACTGTCTAAATTTTTTTTTTTATGTTGAATCTCGGTCATAAAATTATACTCCCCTCAAATTCACTGAGGCGAGTTTTCTCTTTTTTGTACCTCTATAAAAAAAAAAAAAAAAAAAAAAAAAAAACGTAAGTGTGATGAAAATTGATACAATTACGTTAAAATTAACGGAACCACGGAATTGCAAAAAAGCTAAACACATAATTAGTTTAGTTTAACTTATTGTCTGTCCATATTTTTTTTTGTAAAAGAAAAAAAAAGAAAAAAAAAACTATCAAGATTTTTTTGTGTACCTCACCTTGGTACACGGGTTTCAAAGCAACAAAAAATCACTGTCATTTTTGTCTGTCTAAATATGGAAGATTTTCAAAAAGTAATTGCCCAAATGCTAAAAGTAAATTTGGATCAGCAACAAAAATCAGAAAAAAGACAACAACTATTTTTGGAATTACATAAACAACAAATGGAATTCCAACAAATTATGCCTCAGAATGCTGAACTACAACAGAAAGAACTTAATGAATTACTCGTAAATGCATTAAAAGACTCAAACTCTGAAAAAGATACTATATTCTCCCAGAGTAGAATCTACAATTCAATGGAAACCTTTGAATACGTACCAGAGAACGACAAAACGTTCGAGGCTTTTTACAGGCGCTACGAAGATATTTTCAACGTAGACTGTGAACAATGGCACAGTAAAAAAAAAGAAAAAAGTACGTCTACTATTGAGAAAACTGGGAACTACAGAACATAGTAGGTTCGTAGACTTCATACTACCCAAGAAAACCACTGACTTTGATTTTTCAGAGACTATTAAGCTCCTATTGGAACTATTCGGGCCTAACACAACCTTGTTCCACAAACGTTGGAAATGCCTGAACACAGTCAAAGACAACCAGCAAGATTTTCTAACGTTTGCAGCATCGGTAAACAAGCTCTGTAATGATTTTAAACTAGCCGAACTGACTCCCGATTATTTCAAATGCTTAATTTTCGCACAAGGTCTAGTATCAGCAGAAGACGCCGAAGTCAGACGACGGGTACTGACCAAGCTTGACAACGAACAAGGATTGACTCTCCAAAAACTGGCAGAGGACTGTCAAAGAGTTATATCTGTAAAGTGTGACTCAAACATTATCGAGGAATCAGGTGTGGCTCAGAAGCAAGTCTGCCTCCTATTCCCCTCAAAAAGACTAGAGGCAAATCTCATGTCCTAAATTCAGCAGTAACCAAAACCAAAATATGTTAAAGAAACCACCCGGACCATGTTACCATTGTGGTAAATGGCATTGGATGAAATTCTGTCCAGTTAAAAACAAAAAATATTACAAAAATTGCAATAAAAGTGGGCATACTGTAACTTCGTGCTGGTTCGCCAACAGAAAGAGAAAACCCAAAAATAAAATTTGGCAAGCTCAATCTGACAATGTTGTCGAGAGAAATTTAAGGAAATATGTAACTGTGAATATTTTCAATAATTCCATTTAATTCCAGCTTGACTCGGGTTCTGATATTTCAACCATTAACTGGCGTACTTGGCGAAAATTAAACAAGCAGGCCTTATTTAAAACGGATAAAATAGCAAAATCCGTAACTGGCGAAAATATTAACATTTTAGGCGAGGTAATATTTACAGTAACACTAAATGAAGTTACCAAAAAGCTCAAAGCCTGCGAATTAAAAACTTCAGACAACTTATTTGGAACTGATTGGATAGAAAAATTCGATCTTTGGGATTGCCCAATGAGTACATTTTGTCGCAAGATACAAAGTACAACGTCCAATTTGGTAAATCTAAAAAAGGAACTCAAACAACAATTTTCCCAGTTTTTTTTCTGGCGGCCTTGGGAAATGTAAAAAAATGAAAGCAAAGTTCAAGGTGAAGGACGGTGCACAATCGGTATTCAAAAAAAAAACGGAATGTCCCTTTCGCTGTTCTAGAGCAAATCAACATAAAGTTAGATAGACTCGAACAAGCAGGTAATCTGTCAAAAACAGATTTCAGCGAGTGGGCAGCACCTACGGATTACGTAAAAAAGAAGTCTAATCAAATACGAGTATGCGAAGGTTTTTTCACAGGGTTAAACGATGCCTTGCAAGATCACCACTATCCTCTCCCAAGCCCTGAAGAAATTTTCAATAAACTCAATGGTGGAAATTTTTTTTCTAAAATCGATCTCTCGGACGCATACCTTCAGATAGAGGTTGAAGAAGAGAGTTCCAAATTGCTCTGCATTAACACACATAAAGGGTTGTACAAATACAACAGACTGGCTTTTGGAGTAAAGGTTGCGCCTGCAATTTTCCAGCAGGTCATGGACGCCATGCTGGGCGACCTTGACTACGCAACAGCCTATTTGGATGATATACTGCTTACTAGTAAAACTACAGCAGAGCACCGGAACCATATAATAAACGTATTTGAAAAGATACTAGAATACGGATTTAAGGTTAAGGAGACAAAGTGTGACTTTTTCTTACCAGAGATTAAATACTTAGGTCACATTATAAATAAAGACGGTCGTAGGCCGGATCCAGAGAGCCAACGAGATCAGAAACACGCCGGTCCCAGATAGCGTTCAAGCGTTACAAAGCTTCCTCGGCCTAGCTAATTTTTACCAAGGGTTCATTAAGAACATGCAAAATTTGAGAGGGCCTCTCAACCAACTCTTAAAAAAGGACAAACCTGGTCATAGTCCCCGGAATGCCAAGACGCATTCGAGAAGATCAAGAAAACTCTTACTTCGGACCTCTCCCTCACCCATTACGATACTAGTCTCGACGTAAATCCCAAGAGAAAAAAGTATTAACAGTTTTATGTTTTTTTTCTCCTTTTCAAAAAAAAAAAAAAAAAAGAGAAAAAAAGAAAACTCTTGGAAGGGGGGTATTGGGAGACCGTAACATACCTACAACATGGACTCTTCCAGGGCTATATAAAGTATGCGATATAACACTCTAGAAGGAGAGAGAAGAAGAAGAAGAAGAGAGAGAGTATTCTAATACCGTAGGATCAGCCGCGTACGACTACCAATATTGTACACTAGAACATAGTAAGCTCCGCTTACACTTACACTATCTTTGTAACCTTTCTGTTTAATATATCTTTCTTATCTCTAATCCATGTTCCGTGTTTTCCTTCCGTGGTTCCGACTTTGGCCCCACATCACTTACAAAATATGTTTCAGTTTTAAATAGCCCGCAAAGGTTGATAATCCGTAAAATAAGAAAACAATCAATTAGTCATGTCCTTTCAGGATGTAAGACTCCATTTTTTTATTATATGTGAATTTCTTTGCATTTCTAGGAAAAATAATGGAATCGTTTCTTGTTTCCTTTTCAAATGTTTGGGAATTTCATGTTTTCTTTAACTAAAACCAGATGCCAGTGAAAGGTAGAGAGCAGAATATAGCCTGCTTCTTAAAATACATCTGGATTGATCCCTTTCGTAATGGCTTTTGTCTGAATTTGAGCTCAGTTGTGCGTGAATAGAGTCATTGAAACCGTCATGAAGAGTGTTAAGAGAAATCCAGATTGGAACATCTGATATGTCAAAAAGATCTACCTATATCGGGCCGGTCGCTCTGGAAGATTTGGAATGAAGATTTGGAATGAAGATTTAGTGCTAAAACCATACAAAATTCAATGAAGACAGATGCACTGAAACGGCTCATCAAAAGAAAGAAAATGTTCAAGGAGCTGCATCTTGACGCAGACCTATTCTCGTTTGGTTACACGAAAGTTTACACAATGCGGAGGCCAACAGCAAAAACGAAAGGGTTTAAGCCACTTCATCGGGAAACATTTCCAAAGGTACCAGAACACATTTCAAGCGATATAAATCAACTTGCTATTACTGCCTCTTTTCGTTCGTTTTTAGGTTTCATTGAAGGAGGAGTGAAAGAGGAAAGTGGAGTTTACAAGCAAGTGTTAGAGAGAAATGTATTGCACTGGTTTTCTGGGCACATTTGAACGTTGCTGTCTTCAGAGCACCCGCACACAGCCAATCTGACAAAGAACTGGAGCATGAGTTATTACCATAGATTTTTTGACAAGTTAATTTGATCTCCATCAAGCCCTGACTTTAATCCTACGGACGTTGTGATATGACCCGTACTGGAGTGAGATTATTCATGTATTTCATTCTCTAGTATGCCAGGCCTAAAGAAATTCTTATGACGTCGTGGTACTACTACTTGAGTGAAAAATTGGCAAAGAAGAAATTCAGTTAAGTTGAGAAGAAATTAAAGGCTATTGTGAAAACAAATGGTGGTTATTTAGAATTGTACATATATGTAAAATATTGTCAATATATATATATATATATATATATATATATATATATATATATATATATAACAATGAACAGGTAATTTTTATGATAAAAGGAATAATGAGTTGATATATATGTAACACCTGGTACATATGGCATATTTCGTTGATTCTCGTTCTGCTGAATGTTTTTGAGTTTTGGTGTTCCATTTTCCCTCGTCTTTTTTAGCGTAATGCTCGATAACTTATTCTCGCCCATTTCAAGGATTTTATTTCAACATCTCGATCTCTACTTTGTTTGGGGCATTGATATTGGGGTAAACCCTCCTACAGTAGAATGAACTCTTTCTCCTCTCAGAAATACTAACTTTGAGCGTCGGTTGAGGGGAGCAGTAGACGCAGTGCTATCCTACGTATACCGCTATCTACTTATTACTAACACTCTTGCTTTGTATATATCTTCAATATGCTTGTTCAACCGAGCTTCGTCTTCCATGTCTTTCATTCTGGCCCCTAAACAAGCCACAACAATTGCAAATAGATATTGTCTCATTTCCTTACATTTTTAAAATTTTTCACGAAGTTCCAGGGAATTTGAAGTCCAGTTTTAACTCATAAGTACAGTATATTTACATTTTCAGAATTTCAATATTTGCAGATCATCCATTTTAACATCATTGTGTTCAAGATATATACTGAGTTCGGCTGAAAAGTTCATAGGGTGACCAAGATAATTCTTATGGATATTAAACAAATGAGGTTTATTTTTGAACATTGCCCCCTTTGCGGTCAACACAATTCTTCCATCGGTATTGCAGTGCATAGGTCCCATTGGTGAAGTAGTTTTTATCCTGTTGGTTTAAAAAATGATCAACAGTGTATATGACGCCATGAATAATATGATACTAGTTCCCAACCAAATGTGTATTTTTCATATTGGGGAATAAATGATAGTCATGTAAGGTGATCAACCAGTTGCGTCACAATGACGCAAAGCAGTCATAGAAACCAAGTAATTGTGTGCTGCAGGATTGTTCTTGTGGAACAAGATGTCTTTCGTTAGTTTTCCTGTACGTTTGGATTTTTGTAATGCCTCAGCATGTTGGCATAGTACTCCCTATCAATGTCATGGAACTCTTGAAGTTAATTACGGCAAAGACTTTCACGTCACCACAAACGGAAGCCAATAATTCCCCTGCAGATGAAACGAATTCGGCCTTCTTTTGAGCAAGTGAGGAAGGTTGATTCTACTGCGGGAATTGTCTCTTTGTCTTGAATTAGGAAACGTTCAGGCAAAACCTTCTGGACACGTCTCAAACAATGCCAGGTTTTCCTTTGATGTAATCAACGTGATTCGCTTTTGATCTGATGCCAGAAGACGTGGCATGAACCGAGCAGAAACCTTCGTCATGTCAAGTTCATTGTGCAGAATATTCTCAACTTTCATACGAGATATGATAATAGCATTGGTTGTTTCATTTATAGTCAATCGCCTGTCATCTATTACGATGTGGTGAACAGAATCATTTTTTTCCTCGGTGGAGGCGCTTGCAGGTCGTCCAGATATAGTGATTTTCCAAGCGTAACTTAGATGTGGCACAAGGCCTAAAGTATGGGGCACCCAGTGAGGATCGAACTCACTACTTAGTCGTAAATGATCTAGCGAGAAAAGCTTGCTAAACATTACGCCAACTTAGGGTGCCCAAAAGTGATTTTCCAAGCGTAGCTTAGATGTGGCACAAGGCCGAAATTATGCGGCAACCAGTGATGATCGAACTCACTACTCAGTCGTAATTGTTCTAGCGAGACAAGCTTGCTAATAATTACACCGCCTCGAGGTGCCCAAAGGTCGTCCAGAGATTGGGTTATCGTCAAGTCTCTCCCTTTCCACTCTTAAACTAAGATGCCCACTTTTGCCCTTTTGATAAAGCTGGAACAATTTAATATAGCAACAATGGCCCAATGAATATCTTTCGGAGTTAAACAGTTTTTTCTACAGATACTCGAGGCCAAATATTATGTATTTTCATCGAAAGTCGCTACTAGTTGATTTTTAAGTCTTCTTTGAACAGACAGCTGTCAGTTAACCTGGAACGAGATGATGTGGTTTTAAATGGAAAGAATTGAAATGAATGCATGCAAGATTCCACAGCTCTAACACCAATCCTTCATATTAAGCCTATGGACCTTTTCATTGCACCCACGTGCTGTAAAAATATATATTGATTTCGATTTGATTGCATTTCAACATTTTGCTGATTATTTAGAACTGAAACATATATTTTGTGTTCAGGCATATAAATGGATGTATGCAATTGGTATAGAAGTATTCCATTTAAGCATTATATTTCCAAGAAACTTAATGTAATATTAGTACGAAAAAAATCATATTAAACCTTGTCTCTATAAATACTGTAAATTCCGGACGAAATAACCCCGTTTCACTACTGTGTTCAAGAGATAAAATTAGCAATCAAGAATCCCTTTTTTATTCCAAGAAGTATACTGTAACTTTAACACAGAAGTATAGTTTTAAGCGATATTAAGGAATATACTATTCATTTAATCCTCAGGAGAGTAACACTTTCTGCCTTCTTAGGCTCACGTTTTACATTGATATGAAAGAGTCGTTGTATTCAATCGTTAGGTTTACTGTTCAGAATGTTGGTTCACAGTATCATATTTGTCGGTTTTTAGCGTCAGAATACATCTTGCACGTTTATAAATCTACCATTTGTCCGTGCATTGAATATTGCAGCCATATCTGGTCTGCTTCTCCTATTATATATTTCAGGATTCTTGATAAAATCCAATGAAGGGTTTGTAATGTAATCACTCCTAACCTGGAAAACCGACTTCAGTCACTTTTCCATCGCCGTGTTGTGACTTCTATTTGACTTTTCTACAAGTATTTTCATGGCAATATATTTCCTCCTTGGCACCTCGACAGCAGGAATTTAAGCGTACTACTACATTGGCAAATATGTTTCACCATTTACATTATTCGGACTATTGTCTTCATCTTTGTCGCCATATTTCTCACAACGTTTCGGCCGAAACGTTGTAAGAAATATGGCGACAATGATGAAGACAGTAGTCCAAATAATATAAATAATGCACATATTACTTCATCTCAGAAATATAGACAGATAATATTTCACGATTTTAAAGTTGAACTAGCTAGCTGCAACCGTCAGTTCCTTTTCTTTCATTTATCGCCTGCGGAAGTCTCTTCCGTTTTCTTTGCTTTCATGCTACATATAATCTTCAAAGATTTAAATATTACGCTAATCGCCAACCTCTATTTTCCTGAACTTGTTCTTTTATAGTCCTTTCTCCTTACCAAAGGTTTGCCATTCTATTTCACTACCAATAAACTCATTGGATCTTAGTGGCATTATCGCCTTGATTGGAGGTGAAATGCTAATGTACTATTCACATATTATTTATCTTGAACATAAATCTTAATATTTTTATATAAAAGTAAAATAAGAAAATAACTTCTCAGACCAAACATTTTTCAGTACAATTTAGGAATCCGTTTATTTGATTTAATCTCTGCCAATATCATTTTTATGGGTAAATGACAAAACCTTCTTTTGTGTGTTTCTCAGTGATCATTTTTATGACACCCATCATTCATATCCTTAGCGAACTTTGCTCTCCACAACTTCCTGCTTTTGGTTACTCTAATTATTTCTGAATCTGTCCAATCCATCTTTGGTGAACCAAACTGGTTACTGTTTCCTCTTTCTTTATCGTACCTGTAGTATGTCCTTTGAGCGTTAAATTCACTAGGTCCTCTTTCCTGATGATGTCTCCCAGAGATTGAAATTACCTTTTCCTGAATGAAAATATGTTAAGAATTCTTTTTTAATTATATGGCCTTTTCATCTATAAAAATAAACTGTTGTTTATGCCAAATATAATATATATATATATATATATATATATATATATATATATATATATATATATATATATATATATATATATATATATATACACACACAGTACATATGAATATATGTGTGTGCGTATGTGTGTGTGTGTGTGCATTGTTTCTAAGGATATTTTATAATCTTTTGTTTCTAAGAATATTTTATTATCTATTAATACTTTACTTTATTTATGGATGACATCTTTCGCTATTCCTAGGCGACGTCTCTGTTATATTTTACATAGTTTTTACTACACTACTCAGGGAAAATCTGATGCTCACAGGGCAGATTGAGGGAAAAAGTGACAGAGGAAAGCAGCGCGTAACGTACATAATGAGCTTGAGTAAATGGATGATAGAACAGTATTTAGGAGACATAACCAAAAAGACAAGACTTATTTTAGCGCTACAAGGGATAGGAAGATATGGAGGGCCATGATCGATTACGTCCTGAAGGGACACGTCGCATAAAGAAGGAAGAACCACATAGTTATATTTCTGTTCATATGTCATTTTGACGTCTAACATATTGGGCTGTCACTTTTGCTGACAAGATGATATTTTTCAGTTAATATTTAAAATTATTTACTTTCATTGTTTCAGTTTTCTTTCATCTGTTAAATATCTGATAAGTTATTAATCTTATGTAATCCGATACTAGATCTAATATTCTCAGGATCGTCTCGCTGTATAGGATAAATATGAGAAAACATATTCTTGCCTTTCTAGCCTTTCTATTATTGTGTATTCATTAAAATCATTCTCAGTTTGATGTTCTTTAAATATATTACGGATACTTGAAGATCTCTCAAGGTTTCCTAGTAGTTGAAGTAGATATTAGCAAAATATACTTGTAAAATATTTTTTTATCTCAAGCTTAAAATGCTCAAGATAGAAAAGTATTTTTGGATAAGCATATTTATCTTGTTTGACACTAACATTTTTAAACATGGGATCCGTGATATAATATGCTGAACTTAGAAAGGAATTATTACGGTATTAAATTACCTAAAAATACGATGCAGAATATCAAGGAAATGTATGTGAATTATAGTAGACTAAAGTAATGAGAGGATGAACATAAAATTTTCTTTATATTCTTTTCTCAACATACTGTACTTGGCCTAATCAGATCCGACCATATTTCCTCTATTCATTTCGCTTGGTTTAAAGAAATTTAGAACAAATATATGTATCTTTCTGTAAGCGTTTTAAACCCAGACATTTAAAGTATATTAAAAATTATTATGGTACTAAAAATTTTGCAACGATTTTATTCCTGCTAAGTTTACGTTTTAATGGATGGATTTTATTTCGCTGTCTATTACTTTATATTTCTTTGGTGTGTGTTATTACTTTGGTTGTTAAAAACGATGTTTTTTTATTCTAACGTAAACAAAATCAAGACAAAAAGAGACGTGTAAAATAATAAAGAAAGTCTTACTAACAGCAAAATCTACTAAAATGAGCAATTGAGATTTAGTTCTTGATTACTAGTTAAAACATATTCCGATTGACTAATAGGAAAACATATTCATTGCATAGTTTCATATAATTTACATACTTAATTCAATGTATAAAGTTTTTATAAGCTATATGTTGCTTTATTATCCATGTTGATTGATTTTTTACTTCTTATCAACCATCTATGAGTTATGTAAATCCTAAGCATATTTTAGATTGTAACAATATTTCTCCTTGTTACCACAGAAAATTACATTAGCATTTATTTTTTGAGAACGCAAATTATTTTCCCATATAAAAGTCCTATCATTTAATACACATCCGCATTCATATCTCCCCCCCAGGGGTATAATTGCGTAAGTGAATATAACGGGACCGACTGTAATTTGAACTTGGTTCTATCTATTACACCACCCGCAATCCCACTTGATTTTACTCAACTTGATATTTTGAGTAAAATTTTATATTTAAGCCTCTAACTTTCTTCATCGATTTCCGGAATTGATATCTTGTAAATCACAAGTAAATGCCACAATATGTTTTATATTTTGATCATTGATATTTCTTCTTTTCGACAGGCTTCAAAGAAATATATTGTTTTAAAATCCATTTAATATAGAAAACACGATTTGGTCTCTATTCGTTTTTCTTCGGTATATGAATAAAAACTTTGTAAAATGTTCGGCTTTTCCTTCAGATATTATGGTATTATGAAATCAAATATGATTTTTTTTTTTCTTTTATACCTCCTGGGAAAATACATTGTCATAGTTTGAAATCCGCATATTTAATGTAACTCATTATATTTTCCTTCAACTTTCGACTGCAATGTTCTTAACCCTTTGAGACCTGTTTTCCTGAGCCGTTCTGCCTGAGCTTCTGACTCCAAATTCGCAAATAATTGGTATGTAATGTTTCACGGTAGATATAAAAATAGTTACAAGTGTTTACCAACCGTTCAACCGGTGGCTGGCCATTACATAATTTTTCCGTACTACTGTTCAACTGGTAGCTGGACATTACGTCAATTTTTTCTACCACTGGTGTAGTAGTAGTCAGGGATCAAAGGCTTAATTCTTGTTCAGATCGACCTCCACTTCTAGGAAACCATTCACTGCTTCTTGATCTATTTAACTTTATTTAAATATTCAATTATTGACGGATAAACGTTTTAAGGGTTATAATAATGTAGATAAAAAATATTGCCTAGTACATTTATTCAATTTTTGTACAATGATTTCCTACTTGTACTATACAATCGCTTCTGTACAATAATACATTTAAAAGTTACTACTGAGACATTCTGAAAAATTACTACGCAAATATTAGGTTTCCTATGTCTATAATAATTTTAATAAGACGTTTGAGGAAATAGTTGATAATAATAATAATAATAATAATAATAATAATAATAATAATAATAATTTCCGAATAATCATTACTTAAAGTCTTGTTCTTTAATGTACACACCTTTATATACTGACTAAATCTTCTGGATTTCACCATATTAATAAATCGCACATGACATTATATTATGTTTTTGCTGCAGATACGGAAACGTGATCACTTCAGCTCAATTACCCACTTTCTCTAATGTCTCAATATGTTCGCTGTTTTCCTATAAATATCGCAAGACATTCATGATATGATTATCTTTAAGGCGGTGTTCATATACTTAAGAGCAGTGATTTTTAACCTTCTCTGCTCCAGTGCTTCCTTTTAGATATTTCTGTAGGCTGGCGCTCCTTATTCTAAAATTACACTGGTAAATTTAACTAAGTTGATGCAACAGTGTAAAAATCATGTTTTCTTGCGTCAATCAGCCGAAGTATACTGTTGTGGGAGTCAGCCAAACGGACATTAGACTGTAACTTTTTGCTCAACGCATGCAAATATAGATAAAGTTTAAAATTCGTCTAAATATAGTCGAAAATATAACCAAATATGTACATAAAACGTCTAATCCAGATTAAAAGGATTTAATGATAAAATTATAGATGCACACTTTATAAAATTCCAGAATATTTACAGTCATTGAAAGAAATGTCAGTGTTTCAATAATGTTTTTTCGAGATGGGGTTATCATGCATGTTGGACAACGACACTACCATAGAGCAATAGTTAGCGATATATTTTCGCATTATGTTATTATTTCCTGCCAAACAAAAACTGAAAAAAGGATTAAACTGATTGAGTTACGAGAAGATACAGTTTCAATAAATGCTCCTGTTGCAGCCACAGAACTCGACAATAAAAAATTTAAAAAATATGAATAATCAACGAAATTATAATCTAACAAAAGTGAATTGTAACAGTTAGGCAAATGGTTCATACATAACCTGTCGCCTACAACGATCTGATTGTTCAGCGTTAATATGTTTTTGTGAGTTCCAGATGCATTCTTTTGAATATTGTTGTTAGTGGGGATGGGAAACGGAGCTCTTTACACAATGTTAAATAACTTCTTCAGTAACTCAATAGCGAGGACAGAACCGTGTTATAGCGAAGAGACACACTACTTATATATATATATATATATATATATATATATATATATATATATATATATATATATATATATATATATATATATATATATGTGTGTGTGTGTGTGTGTGTGTGTGTGTGTGTGTGTGTGAATCCTCTTCTTCTCACTCTAGCTATGGGTAAATAGCAGGACAGACTGAGTTCTATAGCCTTGGATGGCAACTGGTCTAGGAGAAGAACAACTCAGAATTCAAAACCAGCGGAGGGTCGTTTGGGGACCTTGTGGTACTTAGTGCACCAGGTCTCTGTATTCAGCCCTTCAAAAAGTGTGGATCGTCCTGAACGAAACTTTCACCACTATAATCAAATCTCATGTGCTGTTGTCGGGCAGTCGGTTTCCTAGAATTGATCTGCTTGACCCTCATACGTCAAATTCGACTAGAGAGTCGAGTATATATATATATATACAAGATATTTTTAAGTTTATACATTCTTTTCATTGATACAAATATTTAAGTAAATGCTCTGTTTATAATAAACAGTATTAATAACATTTACCGACCTGAATGTCCGAGAAAATTTCATAAATAATCTTCGTCCTCCGACAGGAATCGAACCTGTATCCTATACGGAACCGTCATATAATCTGACATGCCTTAAACGATTGAGCCACAGATTTATTGCTCTTTAAACTACAATCTTCCATGAATCTTTCACGTACATTCATATTTACTCAAAGCGTATCCAAATGTAAACAAATGATGTCCATTTCATTATATATATATATATATATATATATATATATATATATATATATATATATATATATATATATATATATATATATATATATATATATATATATATATATATATATATATATATATATATATATATATATTAGTTTGGTGCAAAAATAATGAGGGTTTTTGACGTATTTTTAACGTCAGAAACCGTCATTATTTTTGCACCAACCTATTGGATCGTATTTAAGATTCCAATGGAATAAATTATGACCATGGAATATTAGTGTTTAGGCCTTTTTATTATATATATATATATATATATATATATATATTCATTCATTTTTGTAAGTGCTATCTGATGATCCGGAGTCGTTTAAAAGAGGTCTTGTGAAATAAATTATCATAATGGTAACTTAAAGTGGTCTGTTTTTCTTTAATATATATATATATATATATATATATATATATATATATATATATATATATATATATATATATATATATATATATATATATATATATATATATATATATATATATATATATATATATATATATCCTTTTAATAAAACTTGTATATACATATATGTGTGTGTTATTGTTCATTTGACATAACATAGAGTGATACTGAGGGAGATAGCACAGCACGGAATAACTCGTAAGTCCAAGCCGTTTACTGACTAATCAGTCCGTTATGTACCATGCGTGATACAGGTTTAGGTGATCATGTATCTTTCGATGCATGACTGACGAGGCTGATTTTTTCCTGCAGTAGGTTGCCATTTCTTTCTGCAGTAGCCATTCAAGGCTATAGCAACCGGCCTCTCCTGCTATTTACGCATAGCTGGGGAAAGAAGGAGAGGATTCCTACCTTTCCCAAGTGTATTATCACGTAAGTGGATGCACTGGATTCGACTAGAATTCGAACTCGGTTCTCAGATCCCTCAATCCGAGCCACTATCCATTACTCCATCGTAATAATAAATATTATAAACGTTATCTGCTCTCCAGTATTCCGGAAATGATCTGCGTACGCTGCTGACTCTCTTTTTTTTCTTTTTTTTTTTTTCATATTTCATAAATAACATTTTTCTATCTCTATTTTATTTCCAAATAATTGTTTTAATTTGGCTGATGCCACGGACGAAATTATATTTCTTCGTCCAATTTCGTAAAATAACATTGGAAATTTTTTTGTGTCATGACAGTGAGAATTATTCAGTTCAGAAGTTCGACCATGACACAGACACAGAAGTGAAGTTATTGAGAGATTGTAAAAATAAAAAATAGTGCTTCAGCTAAAAATCGATCTTGATTCAACGAATTTTATAAATGTTACGTTACCTCCTACCTACAACGGAGCTTCATCTCGCAAATAAATATAAGCAAAATATTATCTGATGAAAAATATATTAAAAAAAAAAGCATTAGGAATAATTTATTGTATGAATAGAATTGCGTGAAATAACGCAATGAATCGGACAGGATTAAATTTGCCTCGTTGAATTCTTGGCTGTTCACTCTCCATGATTTTGGCGCAAATATTAAATTGCTATCCAGGAAACTCTGGGTAGGAAAAACACATATTAGGAATTTTCCACTTGAAATCAATCGGAAATATATAAGAAAATAACAGCAGAATTACTGAAAATCAATCCTGAAAGTAAAAGAACAAACAAGGTGATAACTATATTGGCCAGAAGCGAAGACTCTATTGATTATGCAAATATACGAAATGGTGCTGAAAAGTTATCGGTCAAACGATGAGCTCTTTCTCGCAAAGCTGTGATTTTTGGTTACATTTTGGTCAGTGTGTAGAATCAGAAAAAATTTCAGCACCTCCTCGCGTGAAGCAATATTTATATATTATAAAATGATAATCAGAAGCGAGCAAAACACGCACACTCACACGCGAACACCCGCACATGCGCGAACACACACACACATACAGACACACACACAGACACACAAACACACACACACACACATATATATATATATATATATATATATATATATATATATATATATATATATATATATATATATATATATATAATGAAGCAGAGAGAGAATGAGTGAGAATTGAGTGTGTAAGAGAGGGAGAGAGAAAGAGAGAGAAAGAAAGAAAGAAAGAAAGAAAGAAAGAAAGAAAGAAAGAAAGAAAGAAAGAGAGAACTAACATAAGTCTTGGGAAACTGAATTATGCAAATACCATAAAATTCTTACATATGGAATTCGAAAAAAACGATGCAAAACGCAATAAGGAAAAAAGCAAGACGCAATAAGCAAAATAAGAAAGTCGTATCTCTTCAATACAAAGTAAATGCTGCCGAGAGAAAAATACCAATAATCACATTTACAGTAAAAATGCAATCTTTTAAACAAAAGAATACAGCTCCTTTCCACACGCAAGTACGAAAATAAGTTCCTACAACACTATCTAATACACATTTATTCCCACAAAAATTAATAGCTCATATCCTATGATGGAACTTTAAATCTGTTTTAATTTGTCACACAGTTTCTCTATTTATATTTAGGTTTCTGCTGTAAATTACAATCTTCATCTATGATTTGAGACCGCAACAACATTCAAATTTTACTCACGACATTGAGCACAATGTTCAGCTCCCATTAAGTCTCATTTCCTACAAAATTTCTTCACTGGATATTTATTATAAACCATTTTTAATAAGGATATTTCCCCAAGCAAATTTACTAATATTCACAAAATAATATGAGTTTAATCCGCTACTACATATTCTTTAAAAATGTCGTTTTCCAGTATAGCATAAACACATGCAAATACCTGTACTGCTCGTCAACGGATAACTCGTCAAATTTGAATCACAAGAAAGCTGAAGTTGGAACATGCACGAACTTACTCAAATACAGATAGTTTTCTGATTCATTTTCCCTGCGACACGCTACTGTCATTCCAGAAATTAAATCTTTCATACATTGTATTTTTCCTGCATTTTTCATTCAATTTCTCAAAAAAAATATTCCCCTGCCACACACACACACACACACACACACACATATATATATATATATATATATATATATATATATATAAACGGGTGAGTGGTAAAAGTTTTGCACCTCCACCCGCCACCTCAATAAATATAAATAAACGTCAGAATTTTCCCGCGTTCGTTTTGTTAACACATGGTACTTATTTCGGGCATATTTTATAAATCATTTACGTATAAAAAAGAAAGGATACTTATCAAATCTGAACTGTTATATCACTTCACTTGTATGATAATGAACTGTTATATCACTTCACTTGTATGATAATGAACTGTTATATCACTTCGCTTGTATGATAATGTTAGACTCGTCACGCAACTAGAGAAAGGCAAGCAAAGGAAAATTTTTCGTCTCCACATCTAGTCGAATCGTAAACACTGATCTGAGAAAAGCGATTTTTTTAAAAATATTCTTTCATTTGTAAAAAAAATGAAGATTTGTAGTTTATTTGATTTGACATTAAAAATTTATAGCATAAATTTCGGTAAAATTCTTCACTTATCTTTGTCGAATTTTCAAATTTTATTTTTATCTCAAAATTTAAGTTGCTAAGGCTTTCATATCTGCTGATTGCATAATATATAATTAAAAAAAACAATTTATACTTATTTCTAAATTTAAAAAATAAAAGGACGTATCTGCAATGTTATTAATCTCGACATGTCATCTCATCTTTCGTCACTTTCACACTGCCATAATGTGGATTCTCTGTGGCCCTTCTAGAAATATTTTCATGGTAATTCTTCTGATGAGTTTTTCTTCTTTGATACCAACACTTTACGAATTTAAGTGCAGTACTAGATTAGCGGCAAGGTCTCATCAATTCACAAGTGGCTAAATGTAAGCCTAAGTTCAATGCTAACACTTACTTCTCTCGGACTCTTTGCTTCTGGAACGCTCTTCCGACCTCTTGCTTTCTAGACAACTTTGAGCTTCAAAAATGTAAAGTCAGTCGTTTCTTCTTTTTTCTTGTATTGTTTTCTTTCCTCAGTGATATTTTTATCATATTCTTTTATACTCAGTAAACCCTTGCAATCATATTGGCTTTATTGCCTTTCTTATGGAAAACCGTTAAAATGCATATATTTTTCTGTAAACCAAAACTGTTTTTCTGTTTCTCATTTTTACGAGTATTTTTCTATATATAAATGTTAGAGTGTTTATAATTATTTACTTAAAGTTCTAACTCACCTGCAAGTGAAAAAGGGACAGCGGAATGCCGCAGACAATCTCCTTAATTAGCTTGCGTGAATGAATGACAGGATAGGTGTTACGAGTATCTACGCAGAGAGAAAACCGTTGATCATTCTACATGGAATACGAGGTTTTGGAGAGCCATAATCGCCAACGTCCTGAATGGACACTGCCGATATATGAAGAAGACAAGAGTACAAAAATATCTCCATAAGTTCCTAAATAATTCAGTAACTAGGGAAAATTCAATTTTAATTTTCAAAAATTTAAATGCGATGTCAATCGCGATTTGCTATCTTTCTGGTTACTCTTCGGTTCTTCTCGCTCATATGTAATGTTTCTCTTTTCTAGTTCTTCGTAGCATCCCCTTGTGGCATAACTAACTTGCTTGGGGTGAACTCGATTAAGAAAAAACATCAGAGTCACTAAATAGATGAGTTTTACTTCTAATTTCAAATTCGAGTGTATGTTTATAATTTTTCGAATGGAAATTTCCAATATATTTTCTACCTATATTTCCATTCAGGAGTTTCAAACATTGGAAATAAATTAATAAAAACTAAATTATGTTTTTATTTATTGCAAGAACATATTTTTCCTATCACTTTTCTTTTTAATGCGACTTTTAATTCTTCTTTTTAATTATATAAATTTTGCGAAAATTCTTTCAACTGTAATGTTAGATAATGCAGTTATCACCCTTTCACAGGAAACCTTAATTATATCCCAAGGCGCTCATAAGTGACAGTTCACTGGGAACAGTAGTAAATAGGTGTTTAGATTTACAGTGGCGAGGACACATGTACGAAGTATTTACAAATGAACATAAATGATGCTAAAACAGGTGTCTCTCTTGGTAACGTAATAAGAATTTCTGTTTTTTATTAATCCTCTTCACACACTATTTGACTTCTTGTATATATCTAAATTTTTCCGGTTTGGTATAACATATATATATATATATATATATATATATATATATATATATATATATATATATATATATATATATATATATACACGCAAAAAATATAATACAAAAAATTAATCGCAGTGCCTTGTCAGTCATATTACATGAAACCTATACAAAGAGGGATTTCGGCCCAAATACACAATTATATATATGTGGGTGTGTGCATGCGTTTGTGCCTGTGTGTATATATATATATATATATATATATATATATATATATATATATATATATATATATATATATATATATATATATATATATATATATATATATATGGGAGACTCGGATTGAAGAATCGGCGGAGTGACGAGTTCGAATTCCATTCGAATCAATTACATTCACTTACGTGCTAATACCCTTGGGAAAAATAATAACTCTACTCTTCTCCCTCCAGCTATGGGTAAATGGTAGATCAGACTAGATACTATAGCCTTGGAGGGCAACTGATCTAGGAGACGGATAACTTAATTCAAAACCTACAGAGGGACTTTTGGGGACCTTGTGGCACGTAGTGCACCGGTTCTCTTTATTCCACTCTTCAATAAGGATGGTTGGTCCTGCACAAAGCCTTCGCCACTATAATCAAATCGTATGTGATGGTGTCTGGTTGTCACTTCCTAGGAATTGAGCTGCTTGACCCTCATACTTCGAATACGACCGGAGAATCTATCATATATATATATATATATATATATATATATATATATATATATATATATATATATATATATATATATATATATATATATATAAGGTATTAAAAACAAAAATTTTATATTGTAGGCCATGATAGATGTAAAACAAAAACACGCACCAGTCGACCGGATTCGTCTCCTCTCATCAGAACTGTTAACGGGGATCTAAAATTATGAGAAAAAGAAAAAGTCTATTATGGATGACATGAATGATTGGACAGGGAGAAAAAAAATATTATAAAATTATACCAACAAAGATGCTAGAAACTCAGCACAGCAAGTCCAAGCAAACAATCTCTTTGTTTACAAAGAGTAGGTTGCCTGGACCTGATGTAAAGCGTCTCCAACACCTTAAGATGGAATAATGAGTGTGCTCTGGTCAAAACGGAAAACCAGTTCACACTGAAATCCATCGCACAAGTGGGATTCTTTATAAAGTGATCCACATTCGAAGACCAATACGTGTTACGAATGGTATCACCCAAAGAAATATTTTATTCAGTATTATAGCAGGTACGTGTTATTTAATTCTAACGTCCAACCGCTGTGTCGTTCTACCTATGTAATCGCATCCACAACTACATTTGAAATCGTAAGTAACAGAATTAATATGTTGGTGGGGGGTAGAACATCTTTACACATAGATGAAAGGACGGACTTAGTTTGAAAGACAACACGAACGTTGGCTGCAAAATAACACTCACGTGAACTCCATGAAATACGCTTGGCGAAGGATTCACTAATCCTACCCAACCACGGTAAGCGAAGATAGACCGGACATTTACCCACCGAAGCAGGTTTGATTTTGTTGAACCTGGCAGTCTCATCTCGAATAACCGATTGAACAATGTTCAACGGATAACCATTAATCACAAAGATCTCAGTTAAACAACTGATTGCATGTTTCAAGGTGTCACCCGACCAAATCATTAGCGCCGTATGTGTCAGGGTCCTAATAACATTTTTCTTTTGTCGTTTAGGACAAAAGGAGTCCCATCGAGTATATAGTCCTGTAAAAGCAGACTTCCTGTAAACAGAGGTAGTAAACGAGGAAGGAGTTCTTTGAACAAGAACATCTAAGAAGGGCAATGAACCATTGACCTCTTTATCTACTGTAAATTTAAGGGCAGGATGAACACCGTTGAGTAGGGAAAAAATTGATCCACTTCCGATTCATGGCTGAACACACAAAAAGTGTCGTCCACATACCGAAAGTAAACCTTGGGTCGGGCAGAACTTAACATAAGGCTATCCTCATAAAAATCCACAAAAATATTTGCCAACACAGGACCCAAAGGGGAATCCATCTCTACACCATCGATCTGACGATACATGATATTGTCGAAACTAAAATCGACAAACATGGTGGCAAATTTCATGAGTTCAACGAACACTTCTTCAGGTATATTCGGATGAGTCAAATCACTACGATATAACATATCGATGCAAATATCAATAGTCTTCGATAAAGGAACACAAGTGAAGAGACTACAGATGTCAAAGGAACACATAAAACCATCAGTGGCATCACAATTCCGAATGAATTTGGAAAAAGAAAATGAATCTTTAACACAAAAGGAACTGTAATGCTGCAACACTGGTTGCAACAATATAACAAGCCACTTTGCGGCTTTATGCTGTGAAGACCCAATCATCGATAATATGGGTCTCAACGGGACACCCTTCTTATGAATCTTGAGTAATCCATGAAGACGGGGACGAATAGAGCTAAGCGGTCTCAATTGCTCCGCCATTTCAGAAGAAAGAACACCACTTTTACCCATTTGACAAGACGTTTCTGAAATCGAATTTCAGAAGTCAGCGTAGAATCATGAGTGTCAATGGAACCAAGACGTTGAAACTTGAAAGGATCATTCAGTATACTTAACATTTTGTTAATGTAGTCATGGCGGTCCATGAGGACGACACCCAATCCCTTATCCGGTTTCGTAATAACAATAGAATAGTTATTCTTAAGGGATCTAATAACCTTATGGTGTTCACTTCTCCATTTCGATTCAGAGAATGAAATAGGAGAACTAGCATAAGAATGAGCCAAAGCATTCAATTTGGCTCGAAAGTCACTGGATTTATCACCAGACACCGGTTGAAACTTCGAGAGTTGAGCATAAAATACTTCAAATTCAGAAAAAATATTCTCCCTACTAATAGAAGTAAAAGGAATGCTAAAGTCTAGGCCATGGGCCAAGATAGCAAGCTCAATCTCTGAAGGAGAATAAGAAGACAAATTAACTACATTTTTTGTAGCATTTGGTTCAACCATACAGCCAAATCTCTTGCAGATAAGATGTTTTAACTTATTCTGAAAACTGCTAGCCATCTTAGAACGACAACGTGCAGATATCAAACCAACATAACGGGCAAAGCGGATCCTATCAAAATATGATAAATAATTACCTGCCTCACGCCATAACAGATGATATCTTCTTTGTAGGCCCAAATCCTAGTTAGAACATTGTAAGAGAAAATCCTTAATAAAGGTTCTCTCTATACTCCAACCAGACAACAACTTCGCCCGCCTAATCCGAAAGAAAATAAAAGATGGGCAAACCTGGTGCTGAAGACAAGAATGTAAAAAAGTTGTCTTCACCTTCAATGTTTCAATTTTAGACCTAATCTGTAAAATTTTATTCAATTTTCTAATTGACTCAGGAGAGTACCTTTTCTTAAAATATTTAAATATGTTTGAAACAGTACAGTTCCGTTTTGGCCAGTTCGCACTCATTATTCCATCTTAAGATGTTGGAGACGCTTTACATCAGGTCTAGGCAACCTGCTCTTTGTAAACAAAGAGATTGTTTGCTTGGACTTGCTGTGTTGCGCTTCTAGCATCTTTGTTGGTATAATTTTTATAATATTTTTTCTCCCTGTCCACTCATTCATGCCATCCATAACAGACTTTTTCTTTTTCTTTTCCTCATAATTTTAGTTCCCCGTTAACAGTTCTGATGAGAGCAGACGAAACCGGTCGACTGGTGTGTGTTTTTGTTTTACATCTATCATGGCTTACAATATCAAATTTCTTGTTTTTAATGCCTTAATACGCTTCTGTACTGTTTCAAACATATTTAAATATATATATATATATATATATATATATATATATATATATATAATTTTGTATTTGGTTAGCAATCACTCTTTTTTACAACTTTAATCAAAGATGACTGATAAAGTACTGCGATGAAGCTTTTTATCTATTTCCTGTGTCCCTATAATTATTTTCTTTTCTGAACATACTGTGAGTAAAAAAATTTCATATGCTCTATACATCCGAGCGATTTCGACTATTCTATTAGCCATTATCAATGACGTTTTATTTTTTAACTGAATGTGTAGACTTTTGTCCTTCTTTCTAGAGTGATGGATTTTTTTTTTTTTTTCAAAACATGTCAGCACATTTGCGGTTATGTCCATAGTTGATGTTTTTGAGTGTTAACTTTGTCTTTTTTAATATTTTTAGTTTTTATTCATATATGGATGAGTCTATTATAGCTGTATGAGGAATGATTTTGAGAAGTCTCCTTGTGTGTTTAAATGAATCCTAATTGAACTGTGGTCATAGAGGTGTAATGTGAGTCTTCTTGATAGGCATGATATGTCTAACAAGATTATTCATTGACTTTTTTTTTATCAGGAACGCCTTTCCTTAAGGGACATGTGAGTTCATAAATAATATTTGTTCTGTGTAATTTAGATCTTGCAGGGGACTTGTTTTTTACTGTAATGTTACGCATTTAAATTTTTTTATTGTAGATAATTTAATTGTCATCACCTGGTCGACTAGTGTTCTGTATTTCTTTATAATATTTATAAGAGAAATTACATCTGGCTCATAGTTAACGTGTATTTGATTTTTATATAAAATGTTAATGTTATTGTTTTTATCTGTATATTAGTGTTGCTACTGGCTACCGCAGAAATATTCTAATATAGTGATCTATGAGGTAGTTCATAAAGCCGTTAATAACTAGCGTCGGTTTCACGTTATTGATCTCTTTGAGGAAAGTATATGTACGATGGTCATTCCTGAAGTTTTGAGAATTTTTCAGGAGACAGGTTTATTAATTTCATAGAATTAAAAACTCTGATTTTCTTCAAAGTAGGATCATCTCACGTCAATGCAATTATTATAGCGTTCCAGCCGACACGAGAAAGCAACATAGAAGCCATCCAAAATGAAAGTGACTCTTGTTACAGCCTCCCACATTTTTTTAATATCTTCAAAACGACTTCCCCCAAGGTTTCCTTTAAGCTTGGGAAATAAAGTTCCGGTGAGCAAGATCTTAACTCTAGAGAGGGTGAGGAACACGTAGTTCTGAGCGGGTGCATTGTTCTAGAGCAGGTTTCACCTAACTAGTTGAAAGAGGCTTTGGCCTTTTGCGACGTAATCTCTTCCTGAACCCCTGAGAACCTCCACTATGAACTCTTTGTAGATTGTCTGACCAGAAGCAATCCAGTAGATGTGAATGATATCCGTACTGTCGAAAAAGGGTATCATCATGAGCTTCACGGTGGATTTCATTTGATTTGGCTTTTAGGGTCTGGGGGAGATAAGATGTTTCAGCATGGTACAGTGTCTTTGGTCTCTGGATCATAACAGTAGATCCGGGATACATCACAGTTCACTAGCGACTCAAGTAATCTTGAATTGGAGGTAATGTACGGATCCAACACCTTGCTGATACGAACGTGACTTTTCCTTTTGTTTGTCTGGAAATAAGCTTTCAGAAAAAAAAAACTATTCGGGTTGTGATCTCCATGAATAATTCTGTTTACATTTGACCCTTTAACTCCAAACAGTCTAGTTTATTGTTTTTTAGGTAAACGACGATGTTCATCAAGAAAACTGCGAACAATCTCAACCAGCTCTGATGTACCTCGCCTTCCAACATCTCACATCTCTTCTCTAGCGTCATTGAACCTCATGTGATAGCAAAAAACAGAGACTTAGCTCATGCTAGTTAACCTATCGAGAATCATGAGGATTTTATAAGAATATGTGCCGTATTTACCTAGTTTAAGAGAAAACTTTATTGCATTTCTAGCTTCAAAATAATCTTCAATTCTTGACTGCATCTGCAAACTCGCCAGCTGTGACAAGCAGAGTTTAGTGGGCTTTGTTCAAAGAGCTCTTTCAGTTGTCTCTTGGAATAACGAAAGTTGGTATGTCAAACGTTATTTTTAGAGGATAACCGATTCGAAAGGGAGGCCACGTGTTTATCGGCCTGAGCAGCCGAGAAATCTTAATGAAAGATTCCAATCGGAAGGCCATTGACTTTTTAAAATAGAAAGAAAACGAGACGTCTATTTTCAAACAACTAAAAAACCTTTTGAAGTAATAAGACTGTTGGATTAAAAATAAATCAAGTAATTTCTCTCTCTCTCTCACACACACACACACACACACACATACACACAAACAAACATATATATATATATATATATATATATATATATATATATATATATATATATATATATAAAAGTTGAATCAGACAAGGAAGCAATAGTATTAACGGTAATATTATAAGCAGTATTAACAAGTATTGTTAACAAGAAAGCTTAGCTATAATAACATTTACAGACCCTCCCAAGAAACTTTTGAATGAGAGACCGGAAATTATGACCCGTTGCATACATACTAAAAAAGTTCATTTTCAGTTCATATGAACTGGGGTGAAACGAAAGTTCGTATATTTCAATTAACCCCACACCGATATAATTCCAATAAACTTGCTTCTCTCCTCCTCTTTCCATTCTCTCACACCTCACGTTGTGCGCGTGTATAATTATTTTTAAATAATCTAGTGTTCATTTAAGGTTAAGTAAATCGTTAGGAAATCACTTGATCGACATCGCCTGAAGATACCGAAAAAATTAAAAGAAAGGTAGCAGAATCAACTGACATCCTGATTTTCATACTGCATATATATATATATATATATATATATATATATATATATATATATATATATATATATATATATATATTAGTGGTAAATATACATAACTATGCAAAATATATAAATATATATACATAGATGCATACGCATACATATATATATATATATTTTAATACGAAATTCCAAGAGGATAGAATCCAGGTAGAACTCAATGTCCAGGACAGAGTAAGGATATAATAAAATGGCTTAAACACTAATATTTCTTGGTCATGATTTATTCCATTGGAATCGTAAATACGATCCAATATAGGTCTGATGAATTGGATCGTATTGGCGATTCCAATGGAATAAATTATGACCATGGAATATTAGCCTCTTTATTATATATATATATATATATATATATATATATATATATACACACACACACACACACACACACACACATATATATATATATATATATATATATATATATATATATATATATATATGATTAGTATCCCTTACACAAACATAATTATGCTTTTCATATAAAATGTTTCTCTTTTTGGTTAATTTTTGAACTTCCTCATTTTGTGTTGTTCTCGTTCTTTTTTTTCAGCCTTGTTAATGTGTTAGTCTATCAAGGATACACTGATGTCCATTTTGAACTTTCGAGATCAGATATGATCAAGATATTTTTCTCGTAGCAACAACCGCTATAAAAAAACATTTCTATGGGGTTTAGTACATTTTATTTTTATTTTTTATTTATTGAAGTGTGCCTAAGTTAATTCTTATTTATTTTTTTAAGTTTTGTTATCTTACATAAAAGGCATAAAACTCTCTTCAGTCGACAATGATTGAAAGTATATATGGTTTTATAGTCTCTAACTTGCTTAAGTTAAAATGTACAATAGGAGATAAGAGGTGGGCTCATACCTATCCCGAGGGTATTTGCGCCGAAGAGAATCTAGCGAACCCAACCGAAATTGGAAGTCAGTTCTCCGATTAATATTTTTTAACTATTATCCCTTATACCACCTGCTACATCCAAGTTTACAACCTCTGGTATTTCCAAACGGTCACTCCTCTAAGAATTCACCAAGTTCTAAGTTGCTTAACTTCGGCAATCGTACGGGGACCGGTATATCAATGTGATGTAGCTGTAAGCCTTGAGAAAATATGGTAGTCACAAGTTATATCGGAGGCAAAATGGTGGGACAACGAGTATATATGGAGTTTTGCAAATGAATAGTGGAACAAAAGATGGTAAAATGACAAGCATTGCTATAAGATCCAAAGGATAGGATCCTGCGGAATAACTTGATTGTTCATGCCTTGAAGGAATACGATACAGAAGAATCAATCACAACAATGCAATCGCCTATATATAAAGACCACAATACTATTACTTCTATATGATATGTCCCTTCAGAACGTTGGCGATAATGACCCTCTATAATTTCATATTCTTAATACTGCTAACAATACTGTGTGTGCGATGATATATGCATGGGATTTCTGATAGATAAAAGTGCAAAATCACCGCATTAGTACCGATAATAAAATTTCGATACAGGGATTAAGAAACTAGACGAAAATGATACTTACAAGTATATGAGGGTGAATTAAGCAAATGAATGGAGCATTAAAATCAAAGAGAATATCAGAAAAGTGTGGAGGATTCAATCGTGTATCAAATTGTGTACCTTCCGTTAGCTACAATTTTCCATCTTCCGAAATACGCACCATACGACTCTTCTTGGCAATTTATTGTCTAATCCCGGACGACTTCAGGTTCACCAGCAGTGTATGCTCTTCCATAAAAAATGGAAGGAAGACCAGCCACAATTTCTATCTGATCGGGAATATGGCGGTGTGCTTGTCGTGAAGTGGTAAGTACAGATTTGATTCCCCACCACCGAGACATACACACAAAAACACGCACACAGAGAAACGCACTCAAACATCGCATTCTGCTTTTACTTATCCCCATTTTCATTCATCTTATTCCAACTGACAATGAAGTGTGAAATTTTTAAAAAGCTTCATTCTGTGTCAAAATAATCCCATAAATATGGAAGAGAATTTGAGTTAAATCTTGAAACTAGCTTTAAGTAGAGACAGCTGTCACAAAATCAGCAAGCAAACTAAAACAAAAAGTGAAAAACACTAGGTAAAAAGCAAATAGAAGAAAGCTGGATCCCAAATCCTCTATATAGCCAGTTCCTTCTCCGAAACGAAAAACGCTAATTTACATCACTTCGTAATCCACCAGTGGCTAAGAAGTTCAGGACTGAAGTGTTTATTCTTGCTACATTGGGCCAGAGCCTGCTTATACGTAACTACCAAACCAATCTTTCTTAATAGTAAAAATGTAAGTTTTTGATCAATACACTGAGAATATATATCATCTCATTTCTGGATGCTCTATTCTCACATCCAATCAGTAAAAAAAAACCGTCATGATCGGGTAGATCAATATCTACATTAGAAAATCTGTCATCATTAGGTGAAAAAAAAAACACAAAAAAACAGTTGCATGCTGGTAAGAATATAATCCTTAATCTGTAGTTAAGGGAGAATAGTTCCCCATACTCTATGATTTTTCTATCTGTACAGATCGAACAATATAAACAAATTTCCCAGGAATTTTTATTAACGACAGAAAATAAAAAAAAAGTTTGCATGCTGATTAACATGAGTGTACCAAGTGACAAAAATATCTTTGGGAAGGTTTTTGAAATACTAAGCAAATACCTAGAGATGTAAATATGACACTTAAAAATAAAATTGTTCCTGTTGTAGTTAGAGTTTTGGGTCTGATGAAGAAAGCAAATTCAAGAACAAATCAGTAAAATACCTAACCAATCATCTCTCCAGGAAATTTTAAAAATTATTTATAACAATTCCATCCCATTTCCAGCAAAATTCTTTGTCGATTTAAGATGTTTTCTTTTGCTTATAGCCATTATTTTTTTTTTTAATTAAAAGAGAAAAAGAACAAAATCGCATCCTTCGTTTGCGCTAGGACATAGTTCATGACCTGGCATAAAAGAAACAAAAAAAGATTAAAAAGATTTAATAATAATAAAAAAATAATAAAATGGCTAATACAAGCTTAATATGCTAATTAGTTATTTCCATTATACCGACGAAATACTGAGAGCCTCTCGCTGCTCCATCTCTATTTCCATGGCGTGGTTTCTAACAAGCTATAGTCTATAGTCCCATCAAACCTGACCACTAAATTTCGAACTAGTAAAATCACGTACGCGATGGCGAATCATCTCCATTTCGCACATATACCTATAGCAAGAAGTAAGTTCCATTCGGACAGCTTCTTCCCAAGAACTTAGAGGAACAGACTCCCAACAGAATGCTCTCCCAATCATTACAATTTGACCTCTGTAATTCATGGCTTAACCGTTATCTTTCCTGCTTAGTCACATTAACTTCATCCCTTGACTATTCTTATGCTCATACAACACACAGTAACCCATTGACTTAAGTAGCTTTTGGGTCGTGTATAGGGTGAATATTAAAAATAAAACTCGCTAAACTGGCTAGTTAGTAAGAGATATGCAGGTAGATATAAATAATATGACTGTTTCCGTTCCATGTTATTTTATTTGATATATTCACACACAGAGACGGCCAACATTTTATAAGTAGAATTTTTTGCAACACAGTGACGCTTGTTGAAATCCCTACTGTATTTATTATTGTTGAAGTTATCGCTAACATTCTTGTCGAGATTTTCAAACACTACGTTTCGTTCAACTTCGAAAACCAATCGATGAAATTCGAATGAAGTGATTTGTTTAGAAAAATTCTTTGACGAAAGCCCTACTTCTCGGTTTAACAATTTATAATTCTCATAAACTATGAGCGAACTGGAAACTGGATCCTTGTCTATAAAAAGTTAAAGAAAAGATATTCAAAAGACGTTATTGCATTTTTATTGAATGATTATTTTTTATTTTAATCATTATTTTTTTTAAAATAGTGGGAGTATTTTGTATTTTAAATAATAAAACTTTTAATTTTTTCAAAAAAATTTAATGAAAATTTACTGTACTAAGCTACGCTCTCTACTGAAGCCAACTATACTTCGTACACCATTATCTGTTTCCATGTATCTCCAAAATTTGGTTTCGATCGTTCAATGTATGACCATTTTAGAGGGTGTGAAGGACGTACAGATCGACTAATAGAAGTCACAGAATTTTATATACAGATAGATTAATTATCGAATATCGAACAGGAAAGATGTGTTTTAAATATTAGAAATGAGTGTACATGTATGCTATCACATATTAACCTATACTATTTATAGATGTAGTGTGTATGTAGTGACAACATATATACTGCGTAAGTGGTTTAAATGCTGACAATATATATAGAGAGAGTGAGTGATACAACGGTTATGTGTAAAAATAGACAGGTGCTTATATGCAGTAAATCAAAATCACGTATTTATTAAAATTTATTCAAACTATCCAAAACACACTTATTTCACATGCGCTTGCAGTTCGCACTTTACCCTTAGATATGTATATAAAAATTTAACCTCTATATTTATGTATGCATTTTTATGCATATTTCCTCGTCGATTTGTATGAATTCGCTCAGCTCTTTTGCTTGTGCTATTTAAATGCGGACAATTTATTCGCAATGATGCTATTGAATAGCTATGTGGTGGGGCGCAGATGTCTTTGCCGAATGAATAAAAATTCGGTTAATGATGTCCGCTTCGTAAAAGATTTCATTCTTGCCTCTTTTTTATCTAGATTCCATTCTATCTGTTGTTACCGACATGAAAATGCTTCATTAAAACAAACCATTTTTTTTCTTCTTATCTCTATGTTCCTTTTTTTTTTCGGGGGGTGGGGAATGATTTTTAAAAATATTACAATCAGTCAGTTTTCTTCGCGTAGATATATACTTAGGTCAGAAGCACTTCAACGTCGTGCAATCGTTAACACGCTTGTCCCATTAGTTCAATTGATTCGTGAGTTCGATCCTCATTGGCTGCTCTATACTTTTGGCCTTGTGCCGCATCTTTATTAAATTATTATATATTATACAAGAACAAATCTGAGGAAATTGAATGTGAGAATGATTCTATTTCTCCAACCTTCAAATATAAAAGATTAGTACAGCATCCAATGTTCTTTTATATTACTTTTTCCGAATTATCATAACTCTTCACTGGTTCTCTTTTATTCCTGTTCTGGCCTTGTTAGGGCCAGAAATAAAGACACAAAGAGAGGAATTGAGGTAAAGAAATATATCAACAGAAACAGTAATACAAACATATACAAACGAGAATATTACAGCAAGAATATTTGGTCCGACTGTCAGACTACTGGAAACTTCTCCCTCCAAAAGACAGTACCTGCTCCTATTTATAGCTGGGAGAATCCATACGTGCGTGGGTAAATTACCATAACAGTTACTAGCATTTAATTTTTGACTCTTAGCCTCCATTCTTTTTTATTTTATGATCATCAATTAATTCAAATTCAGAGTCTGTCTATATTTCTGAGATGAGGTATTATGTACATTATTTACATTATTCGGACTATTGTCCTAAATATTTGTCACCATATTCATTATAACGTTTGGCCGTTATACGCTCCAGCCTTCTTCAGGTGGTTGGAATGTCGAACTGAACCCTTTATTTCCTCACTGGGTTAGACTGTCCTAGTTCCACGTGCCATGTTTGATGGATGTCAGTTATCAGTTATCTCCTGTTAATTTCCTTCTGAAAGTTCTTCACTGCCTTAACCGGGTATTGAACTCACACCCTTTGGGTCCTGTCACTGGATCTAACCAACTAAAACGACAAACTAGACAAAGGTCTAATATTACTTTTACCATAACTAGAACAGTCTACTCCAGCGAGGAAATAAAGTGTTCAGTTCGACATTCCAACCACCTGAAGAAGGCCGGAGCGTACAACGGAATGTTGTAATGAATATGGCGACAAAGATGAGGACAATAGTCCGAATAATGTAAATAATGTAACTCAAATTCATTAAGTAGTATACTCCCCGTTCCATCCGATTCTTTTGCGTTTCATATGTTCTGTGTGTATTGAATTCTCCAGATCTTCTTTCCTCATTACATATCTCAGAAGTTTGTGATTGTAAATATAAGTTTTCGGGTATTACTTATTTTCGATAACATAAAGCGATAACAGCTACTGGACTTGAGAAACCTGTATTACCTAAAAAGTGTTTTAAAAGCAACATTTATAAATTTCAACTGAAAACAGTACTGGCTGCTCGGTCAGTGAATGCCAAATGTTTCCTTGTAGGGAAACCGCTATATTACCATTAACAAACGTCTAATTTTACTTTTACTATAACCAAACGCTTAATTTTACAATTACTATTAGAGGAGAACACTTGGAAAAGGGTTGCCTAATATGCGCGCCCGCGAGGAAAAAAGCTATGGACATATAGAAATATAAACAACACACCCAAAGAAAAGTTAGGCTGTTTCGTAGACATTTGAAAATTTTAGGACACCGTACCGACCAGGGACAAAGACCTGTTTCACACATAAACTGGCTGAATGTCATGACGAATTCTTGGTGATAAATAAAATGAAATCGTGTTCATTAAAAATCAAAGACTCATCATTTATTTTTGATTATATATGAAAGCATTTTTCTTCTTCTATATAACGTGTTTCTTCAGAACTTGTGCGATCATGGATCTTCACATCATCCTTTCTTTTCTTAACTTTGATTTTTTTTTTAAATTATCTTTCCTAGTTCCTGTTCGGTCAAGCATTTACTCAAGCTGGTTAAATAGGTTGCTCGCTGCTTTCTTTGTCCATCTAACCTTCAATGTGTCCTCTGTGTATTTAGATCGTTTTTCTTCATCATATGCCCTAGAAATTTCAATTATCTCATTCTGATTCTAATCATAAGTGTAATTTTCTTTCAATATCCTTAAACTTCATTGTTGTTCACATGTTCAGTCTGTGGTATCCTCATTATACTTCTGTAGATATCTTACAGTCATATCACGTTAAAACACTGGTTCATGTTCGATCACCGAAGACAAGCTTAGTCGAGCCAAGTCATTACGTAAATATATGACTGCTTGGGACTGACAGCTACTGTAAGCTTGGATGTGTGAGAGGTGTATTGGGTAATGACTCGGAGTTGGAAATCGTAGAATTGAGTTCCAATTCAAATTAGGGCCATTATATTTACTTTCGCGCAAATACCATTCGAAAAGTTATAAATCCATATCTACTACTCCGAGCTAAGGGTCCATCGTAAAAAACAAACAAACAAATAAATCAATCAATCTAGTAGAACCGATATTACAATTATGTTCAACGCTATTTTCTTCGTTTCTAACGAAACATTCCCGTTTCTTAAGTTTTCCTTTGTTTTTACAAAGCACCCTTCGCCATTCCAATCCCAGTTTGGATTTCAGCGTCACATTTGTCGTCTTCTGTTAAAACACTACATAGATATTTACATTTTTGCACTTGCTTCATCCTCACGTTTCCAATTCGTAGTTAACATCTTAGGTTATTCTTTTTGCTGACACCCAACGTTCTGTTTTCAGACAATTAATGCTTCTTCCTTTCGTCTTAGTTTCTTTTACTTAAAACGCACGTTTGCAATGGTTTTTTTAGTGTGTTTGTTACACATGAACTCACTTATCATATTTCATATGTATACGATAAAGGCTATTAAAAATTCGTTAATTCTCACGTATATTCCACTGAACATACAAGGACATTTCTGTCTACATATTACGTGCTCAGACATTGGTGTTTCTTACCATTCATTTAATAAATATTAGGTTGGTGCAAAAATAATGACATAATAATGTCGTTTTTTGACGTATTTCTAACGTCAAAAAACGACATTATTACGTCATTATTTTTGCACCAACCTAATAATTGTCATCAAAACATATAATCTGTACACTATTTACATTGCTTGAACTATCATCCTCATCTTTTTGCCATATTTATCACAAGGTTTCAGCCGTTGTACGCTCCGGCCTACTTTGGTTGGAATGTCGAACTGAACCCTTTATTTCCCTCGATGGAGTAGGCGTACAACGGCCGAAACGTTGTGATAAATATGGCAACAAAGATGAGGATGATAGTTCGAGCAATATAAATAGTGTACATAATACCTCATCTCAAAAATATAGACAGATATAATTGGTAATATCTAAATAAAAAAAAAACCCTACAAATCTTTACTTCCTTCTAGAAAAATTATTTTTCATATTTCATTACACTAGTCAACACGATTTTTGGTGCCATGAAACAAAATACACTTTTAGCTAATTTGATGTTGCTGATTCCTAAAAGGATCTTAGTTTTTCATAGATACTTTTTGTTATACTGAAATTGCTCCTTTTTGGAAAAATAGATCAATAGGCCGAGCAATTTATGTCAGCCACCTGAAATAAACTATTTTCTATAAGAAAAAGGTGTTTTTTTTGTCAAAACTGTTAAAAAGAATTACCCATTTTTTTCCAATTTATTGCCAAAATTCAAATTATCAAACTGATAACCTTTATTATTAATACACTTTATTATACCTGATAATTACGATGACATAAAAAATGAAACCCTGAAATCCTCTGTTTGATATTCATAAATTTATCCCATCAATTTATCCCTTCACTGCGGAAGGAAACCAAGCATATTGAGAGAATTTTGTTTTCACAGTTGGAAAGGAACACTAAAAAGAAAGACATCCCAATTGAATGTGCCTATTGCATTGTAAATGATGGAGCATCAAAAGGGATTAAATAATATTAAACAAGACAGATAATCAAGAGAATTCTTTACCATAGTTCATATGTTCACGAAGGTTTTATTTCTGCTGTTACTTTATTAAATTATTTGATTAAAATACTTGTTGCTCTTGCAATTCCATCGTGTTATTTTTAAGGACATAGGGTTTGATTGTTATGGCAAAAACAGTATTTCTCAATAAGCAGACCAGTATTTGTTGGTTGAAATACGAATTGAGAAGTTTCTAAGATTATATTTGGGAAATATTGCCATCGGTCGATTTCATATAAACAGAAAACAAATGACAAAATGTTTTATTTCCAAAAATGAGGCACTTCTGCACATCAAAAACGGTAACTAAACAAGAAAAATAAGGTCATTTTCATAATCAGCGCCCCCCTCAAATTAACTAAAAAGATGTTTGGTGTCTCGGCACCATTTTTTTTTTTTTTTTAAGCATTTCACCCCAAGCAAGGCGGGAAGCCACTAGGATGCAAGGGGTTACAGAAAATTTAGAGCAAGATCAGATAGGAGTGATAGAAGAATGGATGAGGGTAGTGGATAGATCAAGGCAACTGGAGATGTCGATTGACATTACACTTGAATAGCTGGAGATTATAGCTCACAGGGAAACAGGAAAAGGGAAGGGAGTTCCACAGGCGAGAGCTGCGAGACATGAAGCTATTAGAGTAGAAGAGACGGCTACATTTAGGAGTTTCGACAGTGAAGGGGTGAGAGCAGGATGCCAGCCTCGTAAGGCGCTGGAACTCATGACGTCTGGGAACCAGCGAATGCAGCTCCTCGGAGCAATTTCCATGAAAGTATTTGTAGAACAGACAGAGAGAGGCGACGGCGCGTCTTTTTTTTAATTTGTTGACCAGGGCTATTCAATCTATGAATATCTTTTATTCTTCATTCATTTTGTTTCCAAGAGAGAATCAAAACCATAAAATGGATAGATTAAATTTGAGGTTTTAAAGGTGCTGGTAATTCTTTTCGGACTTCAATGATTAATTCTTTAATGTTCCTTGAAAAACTGAGTTTTTTTTTCTGTGGGCAAATAATAGTTAGCGGCTCGGATTAAGGAAGTTGAGAGCTAAGTACTAATTCTAGTCGATTTCATTACATTCACTCACGTGCTAATACACTTGGGAACGGTATGAATCATTCTCTTGTCCCCCAAACTATAGGTAAAATAGCAGGGCAGCCATATTTTATTTTTTTCTTTATTGCTGTTTTTCTAGGCAACCAGTTTTTCCTCTCAGAATTCAAGACACCTGCTGCCTTTTAAGTCTTGCCACTTTAGGCAAAAAAGGTAACGAAAAAACAAGTCCAATTCTAAGAAGAGGGACGCGGTAACCTCAACATCCCTGGTGCAATGGCACTATTCTGCCTTCAAAGCCACGATGAACCACGATTGTGAGATGGAGGGGTGTGGTGACTACAGCGCCGGCGTAAAATGCCATAACTGCATAAAATGGGTGAATGAATACTGATTTGATTTAACATTTTTTCTTTTTATAATTATAATAAACGAAAATGCCATTTACATGCACATTATTGTCCTCATCTTGAATTTTTGTTGTTACAAATTCCCACAGGCTCCAAGTTCTCTATAGAGAATTGTTCCATGATAATAGCCTAGTAGATTAAAGCTTTAGTTCGTGAATATGGTAATATAATAATTGGAATTTCAATCACTGGGCTGGGCTGTGTGTACTTGGACTAATTGGAAACTGGGCGTGTAATACTAAGAAAAATTATAGACTACTAGCAGCATGGCCCGGCGTTGCCCGTGCTTGATTCAAAAATCGTACAACTCATACAGCAATCGCTATCATTTGACTGTAAATATTTTTGCCCTTTTTTGCCTTTAAAGAAGTGCCTTTGCCATGCTGATGTTGCTACATGCCTTACTTCTTGCCTATCTCACACTGCGAATTTTTTCTACGCTCTATACTAAACATTAAATCTGTTACGAAAAAAGAATTAACAATATGAACACAAAACCATCAGCTTTAAAAAAAAAGGACTCGTAACTGGAAAAACCGAGTGAAAAAAGAATGTTAACAACATATACTTTTTCACACCCAACCCAGTTTCCTGAAATATTAAGACTGGTCATACTACTTGGGCGGGGTTGTTGTTGCCCTTGTTTTGTTAACCCGGTACTTTCGAAACCAAACATTGATCCGATTTTAAGTTCAAATAAAAAGAGCTCAAAAATATTTAACAACGCGAAGTCAACTGCACAGAGTCCAAAATGAGGTGAAAAGCTTAGATGTAGTGGGCCGCGTAGTGCAGGCGAGACATTCAACTTAAAACCCCCAAAATCCGTGAGTTAATAGTTTTTTTTACAAAGTTTGAGTCCCAAATAAAAAATCGGGCTCCGGCATGACACAATGACGTAAATTGCACTACCCGTCTCTTATCCACTTGTTGGCCCTTTACCACGGCTGTAAATCCTCCCTCAGCAGGACTTCTTCGCCAGTACAGTGGATAACCATCGCTCCCTGTAATGGTTTCGCTAACGAAATCTTGTGGGTACTGCCGGGTGCATTTGCCGTCGCTGTTGTGACAGCTGGTGTAATTGTAATGCGACCGCAGGGATTATGAATCATGTTGGTTGTCACTATTTCGTAAAATTCAGGGTCAGGAATTTCAGCAGAAATAGGATGATCGATATCTGTGGCCTTAATCTTGTCGCACAGCCAAATTAGTATATGTGCGTGAGGCAGGCCGCGTTTCTGCCACTCATTATTGTGCATGGGTTTGTAATCACATCCGTTAGCTTTCCCAACTTTAGATGGTAAACGTGCGCAATTTGGTTTGGTCGGTCGTAGGCCGATTGCCCTAAGTTCTTTAGCAATTGCGTACCATTTTGGGTTACACGTGAAAATTATGAATAGGTCTGGTCGGCCGTACTTACGAACGTATGTCATCGCGTCTTGCGTCCTCGCGTGCATGTATCATGAACTGCCTGTGAACGTTGCAGGTAGTATGCTCATCTTGCCTATATTGCGTGGATCAGCGTCATTTCGTAAAGCATCACGGAGGTGAATGTAAGAGTCGCAGCGCAACTTGGTCTGATTCAATCTGATGTAACAGAGTCTTTCGGATTCCATCTTAGCAGCCATGTCTACTAGGAACTGATGGAAAAGTTGCCGGCTTCGATGAAGATGATTGAATGCACCCTCATGTACCAACAATAGGTAGGCATAGAAAGCCCTGCAAGACACTTTTTTTAAGGTGGACCCATTTTGCAGAATGACAAAGTGGTACCCATCTTCTCCGTAAGGGAAGAGAAGTGGGTATTGCAGTGCATCGTAAAACCGGTGCGTTTCACTGATTCTTCGGAGCCCACAGCCGCGCGATTCGATAACTATGTCACGTTTGTTGTGCTGATTACCGCTGACAATGACGGAAACTTCGTTACTTGCGGGAGCATTGTAACGACGTTCGTGCTCTCCCTCAGGCCGTTTGTCAGCATCAATTACAATAATAAAATCAGAAGTGTTATTGTCGAGAGCCTACTTAAAACTGCGGACATAGCTTTTTGTCTCGTGGAGCATTTGTTGGAGACTCATTATGATATCCTTGCGAGGATGATTGTCATGTATCGTTCTCCGGAATAATGCCCATGCGGACATCTGCCTGTTGAGTGTAGTTAGCTATGAAGTATATTTGTAGAAAGGCCGAATCAGTGGCAGTTTCCGGCAAAAGAGACGCAATCCGGTGGTAAAACTGACCTTGAACCTTGAAGGTGGGATTCCAACCGATTTCGCGGAAGCCATTACCACCAAAAGAGGTCATCTGGAAGGCACAATTGTACTGTCTGATTTTTGCGAGGAAATGTTTGGAGTCTAGACTGGAACCCTCCAACAGAGCTTTCAACGGAGCAGGTAGCTCTTGAAAAGTTGGCAACTATACCTTACCGTCTAAACAACACAAACCTGCAGACTCTACAGGCCATTTTTTGGCATTGCAATGCTCACAGACAATTGACATGGATTCTATTTGGAGGTCTTTGGGACAGGAAAGCCTCAAAACTGGCTCATAGTTGAATGCCACCTTAAACCAAAACTGCTTTGGTGGGCTTACAGAGCCCTCGCTGTGCATGGCGGCGCTGGTTAACAGTCTGCAACCTTTCAAGCCTTTCAGTAGGTCCTTCTACAGCTCTAGCAGCGGAAGTTGAAATTGTATAGCGTTCCCGCCTTGTGCGCTTTTGCGCGGAACATTCCGACGCCTTTGCAGCAGAAGTTACAGGGGCGTCGGCTGCATGGCGTGCTTTTTTCTCAGCCGTGGTCTCCTAGGACCGTCGAATGGAAGTTGCAGCGGCGTCGGGTGCATTGCGAGTAGATTTTCGATGCTGGCTCTGTCGAGACCGCAAAAGCGCTTGCGATGAAACCGCTTTTTTGTTGTCTTGCAAGCGTTTAGGTAGTTTCCTCTTACTTTTCAATGAATATGTGTAAACTTATTTGCAGTACAAACGGTAGTTACACTCACCAATCGTTTCATGTAACAAAACATACTGCCACCGTTGAGATTCACTGGAAAGCCTCAAAGAGGCCTCAACCTCGGTTTCCTCCTCCCGCTTTCTCCTTGCCGTTGAAGCTCTTTTAGAACGCTTGCTAAGGTTGCTTCGCCATGGTATTTTGGCACGCTTAGCAAAGCTGCCGGGTCGGTCATCGACACGGCACTCAGAGGAGTGCAAAGCAGAGGTTGAAGTAGACGCCAGCCGCTTCTCCCCCAAGGAGGCGCACTCAATGGAATCCTGCTCCCGTTTCCCCTTAACCGGTGAGGATTTTTTAGAATGTCTCCTAAGGTTGCCTCGCCTGGGTATTTTTGAATCCTTTGCAGAGCTGCCTGGTTGGTTATCGCCACGGCACGCAGAAGAGTGCAAAGCAGAGGTTCAAGTAGACGATATGATCATCTGTAACCGGAGTTATTATGTGCTCCTCCGCAGTCGCCTGTGTATCGTTAACGGTATTAGGGGTATTCATTTGCTGACGTGCGGATGTTCGTCGTGTAGGAGCCATTAGAAGGGGTGTAGAAATACTGTGTAAGAATGCGAATAGAAGTTGATGCCGAAGCCGAAGCGGTGCAACCTCGTTGTATACGAAAACTAAAAACGATGTGGAGCGGTATGGAAAAAGCTTCTCCTATGTATGGGCTGTGCTTTCTGGCAGCAAGGAAACGTCGCTGTAGGAAGAGGCTACGCAACTAAAACGTTGAAGCGTTGAAGGTTAAAAAGTAGTGAAACACTGAGGTGTATTGGGCCGCGTATTAAAGGCAGAAGAGAAGTAACTTGCGATAGCAATTAACTTATAGCAAAACTGAACTACGAAAATTTAAAAATAGTTATGGAACGGTAAGATGGACTGGGCTGTGTAGTAATGGTAGCACGCGGAGATAAAATGGGTAAAGCAAACGTCTAAGCAAATAGGCAGTGAAGTACTGAGGTGTACTGGGCCGCGTAGTAAAGGCAGAACACTTCAACTTACAGTGAAAACTGTAACGTGTAGGTAAAATAGATTGGGCAAACGATTGAGTAAATAAGTATCTTCCGAAAGCAGTTAACTGTCAAATAGCAAAACTGAACTACGAAAAGCTAGAAATAGGTATGGAACGCTAAGATGGACTGGGCTGCGCAGTAGAGGCAGCACGCGGAGATGAAATGGTAATGCAAACGTGTAAGCAAATAGGCAACTTGCAGTAGCAGGAAGCTGTTAATTATTCCAAGGACAGATGCGTTAATGGCGATCAAATCAAGACGTGAGTGCGGATGCAGCTGCACTGAAGGGAGCGTGACTTGTCATTGATTGGTGTAGCCTGGACAATGGCCATGACTTAGACCAATGAATGAGTTCACACAAAATGGAAGATTCTAGCGCGCATTCACGCACGCGCGCATGATTTGGCAAGCGCAAGGCTTGGCCGTAAACGGGGTCAAGCTGCATGGTGCATATGCAGCTTGGCTCTAACGCACTTGATGCTGGCGGTGAGAATGCAAGGATCTGCAATGAAGTGTTTGCTCGTTTGGTTTGTGCGACAACGAAAAGCCGCTAACCGTTTGCCGGCATTAGCTTTGAAATGAATTGGGAGGAAGCCCTGCTGTTTTAGCGCAAAATTCCTTGTCAGGTCTGGGATGCGGCCTGGGCTAGGGGAAAAGGTTTAAAGAATTGGAAAATGGACTGCTGAAGGCGGAACCACTTTCACTCAGCACGTATGCGGGTTTTTTTTTTCGTAAAGACGCGAATAAAGAAAGTGCTTATTTTGGTAAGATGCGACGATTAAAGCAAAAGTGTTGACAAAGTCGAGTATGTCATTTGTGGCTCAAAGTCAGACCTGGGAGCAGGGATAAAAAAAGCCGAATTTCAATGGCCCTGCACACATTCCAGAATTTGAGGTCAGATGTTTTCTTCCACTCTACTGCAAGCACTGGCCTGTTTCTTCGCGCGCATAGCGTGACCTTAAATTAATCTGCATTTAGGAAATACCCAACCGGAAAAATATTTTTAAGGGTTGACCGATTGTTGATTTGCACTCTGTTTGAGGGGAGCTCAGAGTTGAAACTTCACATGGTGACTCCCAATGGCCTCCTCATAAATCCGGTCGCTTTTCGCTAAAAACTGACATCTGTTTTGGGGTTTTATCGATTTTCCGTGCTGTTTAGGAGTCCGTGGTCATGAAACTTCTGGGCAACACTTCTAATGGGAGACTCTAAGAGGGTGTCAAATTTGGTTGAAATGCGATCATTCCTTCTGTAAGAAGATTTTTTCGATTATCGATTTTTTTCGATTATCGTTTTTCCGGAACCTAAGTCCGAACTCAAAAATCGGGCTCTGTCATGTCCTTACGGCAGCGATTTGCAAACTTGTGGTGAAAACCGCATCGAAATCGGGTGAGAAATGCGGCGTGGGTGAGGTAATATCGCCCACGACAGTTACACAGACAGACAACATGAGAAATATAGATAGTAGATATATAGATAGATAGATAACGCTAAATATGGCAGTAGAACGTGAACAAACCACCCCGTCGGTTGAATATGGCATTCAGTTGGGAATCTCCTGTAGGTTAACCCTGTCCACATACTATACGTACTGATGAGGGCGGGAAGAACAATCTTCGAAACATTATGATAACAATAAGAAATATGAGAACAATATCCCGCGTGTAAATAGTGTAAATAATGATAAATCTTGTTCTAGAAATTCATACAGAAAATATAATACGTTTAAAATAGTATTAAAACCGGATTCGTGAAGTGGCTAAAAGAGAAGTTTATTCAGAAAGTAATGTCGCATTGAAAGTACTCAAATCTGGAAACTGATATTACAAAAATACAATTAAACGTCAAACTGTAAAATTAAGAATTTGTTCCGTCAGGCTTTGTGCCGTTCATATTGTTTGGTAATGTTTGAACATAACCTACAGAAACAACAATTTTAATTAATATCCCATTGCCGATTGAATGCTGGATTAATTTCATACAGTCAGTTTACCGCTGAAGATATTAGGTTGGTGCAAAAATAATGACGTAGTAATGTCGTTTTTTGACGTTAAAAATACGTCAAAAAACGACATTATTACGTCATTATTTTTGCACCAACCTAATAAAAAGCTGCTTCTGCTGTCACCGGAGAATATTAAATGTCAGACATATTTTACAAAGTTCAAATACAATGACGGTGGTCTTTCTGGATGTCACAAACTAAAGATAACAAATGTGGGATCGTATCCTGGTTAAAACCTCAGACATATTATAAAACATTAAAATAATTAATGGTCAAATATATACGAAGATATCAAAGAAAATCTGAAGTAAATCTAAAAGAGGAAATCAGACTCCCTATCGATTATCAACGGAGAAGCGAACGCAAATTTCAACGATCTGAAAAATGTCCACTGACTACGGATGAACAATTCTGATTTGGTACAACAGATGATAAATAGGTACCGTGTGTTGCCAAACAGGGAACCGAGTAAGCAACAAATGAATCTTAAAGAAAATGGCAAGAGAAAGGACACTTAGAATCAGGAAAAAACAGGTGATGAAAAAGAAAAAAAAAATGGTATCAATTCAGATAAAACTTACCCCGACACAGATATCATTATATAAATTAACATGATTTGCTTTTATAACTAGTAATATATATATATATATATATATATATATATATATATATATATATATATATATATATATATATATATATATATATATATATATGCAGTGATGAATAGAGGAGCTGATTTAATTTTATTTTGTCACTTGAATCGTCATTACTTAATATTTTATAGACTCAAATAAAATGTCCGTTACTCTCGATCAATTTGTAGTGCGGGCTCTCTCGTCCCGGGTTCGAGACGTGGATTACCTTCCGTCTGTGACGTGTTAGAAAGTGCATGAAACTCTTTGGGTTGATTGTTTAAAAACTGCGTGTATTAAAAAATCTTTTTCATACTTTTAAAGGGGTTGCAAGTGTAAAGTCAAGTGCTTTCTCCGACGACGGCCAGGTAGGTCCATGATGCAACTGGATACTTTGTTGATTGATGTAAATAGTGCGTATAATAATAAATTCCATTCACGCTAATTTTTTAATCATTTCACTCCAAGTAAGGCATTTAATATCCATGAAGATGTAAGGAATATACTGAGTGTTAGAGAATATGAGAACAAAAACAGTTTGTGGAGAGCATAAAATGAAAGAACAGAAATTAAGAATACAGAAGATAACGATTATCTTTGCATTGACGAGCAAACAAGAAACTGGAAAAGATTTAAACTAGCGAAAAATACCATGGAATAAACTATTGGAATAGAATTTATGGTTACATTCGGCCACTTCACCTGTAAAATGACCAGTCCCTGCCGCCAAAATCCATAAAAGTTAGGTAGCAAGAGGAAAGATCGACAGAGCAATTACCATGAAAAAATTTATAGAAAAGGCAGAGGGAAGCTACAATATGCCAGTAGAATAGTGACTGAAGGCGAGTTGCAGATCATGACCAATAACATTGCAAATTCTACTTTGGATTTTATTAAGAATCTCTAAATATATAGCAGGAATACCATAATAGATATATCAATATACAAAGCAATGGCGAATGGTAGACATATGTACATAAGATCAAATTGATGCCATGAGGAGGCTTGAGAAAAGTATAAAAAAAGGAACAAGATTCAAGAAGACAGAAGTTTACGATTGACATTAGATTTGAATTTTTGAAGATTGTAGTTATCAGGGAAGTAAGAAATCGGAAAGGAGTTCCACAGGTGGAACGTTCGAGAAATAATTGTTAGAGTAGAAGTGGCGGTTGCATCTTACTTGTTCAACAGTAAAATAGTGAGACATAGTTTCTAATCTAGTAGCACGCTTAAATTTACGTACTCGGCGCACCAGGAAAGAAAGTTCATCCGATCAGTTGACATGAAAATATTTGTCAAGCGGAAAAAAAAGAATGGATAATATGTGAGAAATTGGATAGCTGTGTTCGAATTCCAATCGGATTCTTTACTAGCAAATTCACTTGAAGAAGGTATGTATTCATCTCTTCTCTCCAGCTATGGCCTAAATAATAGGACTTGTATCTGGAAAAAATTAATTGTTTTTCTCAAAAAAACAAAATGTTATGCAATATTCATCAGCAAAACAATATTACAAGTCGAAAAAATGCTTCGATTTTAAATAATACACAAAGGGTTGATAATCAATCAAAAGCAAATCAATCAACACGCTGCTACATTCAGAATACAATTTCTTTCTAGACTATTTTAAATCCAGGTTATTCAGAAATACGGAAGACAGTTTCTCTCAGTGTTCTATTCATTAAACCTACACTAAGTTATCAGCTGGTAACGAAAACTCGTTTTCTATATTATTTCATTCTGCATAGCATAGTGGTTAGCGCATACAATATGAATTAGTGTGTCGAGTTCGGATTCCAGTCGAGGCCGTTGTATTCGTTTTTGTATAAATACCTTCTGAAAAGTATGAATACATCGCTTCTTCCCAACCCACTACAACAGCTAGTTGTTAATAGCCGCACAGTTTTGTTTCTCTAGCTTTGATTGCCAAACAACTGAAGGGAAGAACATCTCAGATTTTAAAACTGGCTGGCCGAAAGTATAGCAAATCCACGCTGTAAAAACGTTCTTACTACAGAAAACAGAGTGTCAGGACCGAGCGTAAATGAAACTATAGCGCTCTATTCACCCGGGGATCAATAGAGATAAATAAAAAAATATTACTTGTAAGGGATTCACACCTTTTGGGAAGTTACTTGTGTAAAAATGAACGTTAGTGTCTGGGCCGGAATTTGAGCCAGGCGCGACGATTCCATTTACCACGTAAATCTCAGTTACGCTATGTGTGCATACGCGACAGCCTTACATATACGTTAAAATATGATACTATTTGTGAATAAAATGACAATATGTATGCATAATGCATTAAGTGCATATAGTTATTGTATATGAATATGTATAACATCGTGTTGTTTACACTGAACCGTTTTAGTAGAGAGTTCTCTGCAGTATTATTGTGATAAAATATTCGAAAAAAATTAGCTCAGTGTCTGCAGCATTCTGTTGCACAAACATCACGAAATGACAAACGCTGAAGAAGCGAGTTCAAATCTATTATTTCATAAAACCTCTAGAAAAGCATTATTCTCAACGTGATCACAAACAGAAATCCAGAGTCAAAAATGTGGTACAATTTTAATACTCATTCTCATATATGCTGTACATGATTTTGTAAAAACACGTAAATATGCGTTCCTGTTTGAGCTTGTATATGTCTGTGTCCTTTTGTGCGTCTGCTTATCAATTGTTCTGTATATACATAAGCATGTGCATCTTACACCTCAATATTTCTTACACCAAAAAAAACACTTAGGCTAAATAAAAACTTACGATAAATTCCCATGCAGATATCTTTACCATATTCAATTAGAGTGGATCAACAGCAAGTACACCGATACACACACAAACACGCACATACACACACTAAATATGTCCATATATATATATATATATATATATATATATATATATATATATATATATATATATATTATTCCTCAGTGGTAGCACGACGTACAGCACGCAATTTCATGCATAACTCAATCTTCCGGTGCAGGGTAGAGACTGACCGTTACATAATTTAAATTTTAATATCGCGTATTCCATATATTATATGGGGTTTACCGTATTTTATTTTTAAAATATACATTGAATTTAAAATGGACGGGATTTCTATTTATACATATACGCACACACAGATCTATCCATCTATCCATCTGTCTATATATATCTATATATATATATATACGTGACAATATTACTGAAGGGGAACGTATAGCCCTCGATACGCTGACACACAGAGATGATCTAATCATAACACAGGCTGACAAAGGGGGTGCGACAGTGATCTGGGGAATCGAAGAATACATTAAAGAGGCCAACAAACAGCTAGCCGACAAAGAAACCTATAAAAGCATACCTACAGATCCCCTTCCAGAATACCAAAAAGAATTAACTAGCTCACTAAACATAATGCTTCGCAACAATCTAATCGACAAGGAAACATACACAGCACTTACACCTGCTCGTTTCTATCTCCTTCCTAAAATACACAAAAGCAACAACCCAGGAAGGCCGCTTATTTCATCGTTCAACTGCCACACGACAAAAAATTCCAAATACATAGACCATTACATACAACCGCTAGCTAAGGAAATAAAATCCTACATCAGAGACACAACAGATCTACGGAACAAAATTAATCACATACAAACAGTACCAGAGAATGCTACTCTAGTGACTATGGACGTTAGGTCGCTCTATTCAAACATTAAAAACATCGAAGGGCTAACCGCCCTTCAGGAAGCACTTACTAAAAGAAGAAAACAAGACACCCCCACAGAAGTCATCATAAAACTCATGGAGCATGTCCTTACATTGAATACTTTCAACTTCAATGGAGCACACTACCTTCAAATAAGAGGTTGTGAGATGGGCACCATTGCAGCGCCATCATATGCTACAATATTCATGGGAAAATTTGAGGGGACCCATATCTATCCAATCATTGGTAGCGACTGCATATTCTATGCAAGATATATCGATGATATATTCTTTGTATACACAGGTAGTGATGACAAACTCACCCAATTCCTTATGACCCTAAACACAGTGCACGACTCAATTAAGTTTGACTATGAAAAATCCGCAACATCAGTAACATTTTTAGACACCCGCATTTACATAGATGAAAACAGGAAACTACAAACGACACTACACACTAAAATCACCGACACCCACAACTATCTACACTTTAAGTCTTCCCACCCCCAAAACAGCTCAAAGAGAACCTTCCCTATTCACAAGCACTTAGACTCAGAAGGATATGTTCCAACAATTAAATAAACACTTTGAAAATCTGGAGCATCAATTCACAACACGTGGCTATAAACAACACCTAATCAGGGAACAAATAAATAAAGCAATTTCCACACCTAGAGAAGACACCCTAATGTACAAGATTAAAAATAAATCTAGCCGCATCCCTCTAGTAACCACTTTCAATCCCACTCTGCCTCCACTATCCCAAATAATCAAACGTCGCTGGGAAATGCTACATCTCAAACCAGACGTAAAAAAATTGTTTAAGGAACCCGGCCTTCTTGCATATCGTAGACCTAAGAACCTAAAAGAAATCATAGATAGTAACCACATTTCAGGGGACAAGGTAATCCGTAATAAACTAAGAACAAAAACAACAGGATTTTCCCAACGATGCAACAACAAAAGAAGTTTATGTTGCAACCATATTAAAAACACGAATTCATTCACTAGCTCAATCACTAAATCTACTTTCAGAATCTACCACGATTCTACCTGTAGAAGTCATAACATAATTTACCTCCTAGAATGCACACTATGCCAGAAACAATATGTAGGAAAATCTGAATGGCCCTTTCACTACAGAATTAATAATTATCGTAAACGAATTAAGTCGACTCCCCATGCAAAATTATTACCGGTAAAACAACATTTCCGCCTGGAAAAACATGATTTCAAAACCCATGCCAAATTTACTATAACTGAGAGAATAAAAAAGTTCAGAGCAGATAACATTAGAAAGATTTTAGAGTCCCATGAAAATAAGTGGATACAACGTCTAAAACAAAATATCCAGCCGGGCTAAACCATAAATTTAACAATATATGACTCAACAAATTAAAACCATATTTCTCACCCAAACAAGACAGACATGCCTACGGAGGTGTGGAGGCCTCACACTTATACACTCACCCACACGAATATATACACTTACACACATCATACTCACTCACTCCCTAATGAGCCAAATAACACACACCCACAGCAATGCACACGCTTACACACATCATACTCACTCACTCCCTAAGAACCAAATAACACACACACAAACACTAAACAGAGACACATCCCCTCACCAAGTCCAATAAAACTGTCAAACCGACCAGCGAATTCATAGCAGCATGTATCTATCCAGCTCTTATCTCAAATAACAACTTAAAAGAGACTGTTTGACCAACACAAGGAATGTTAAAAGATTCATGTTAAAAAGATAAAAAAATAAAAAAACAAATGAAAACTACAGACAAAAGTTCATTTTCTCCATCAAGATATTCATTTCTGTAGTTCACTGCTAGAAGCAAGCAGAAATATTTCTCCTCCCGATGATGGCCATTTCGGCCGGAACTAGTCGAGGAATCTAAATGAAATAATAATAAAAAAAAACGAAAGAATATTAATCTACAACCCAGTGTGTCTAAAGATTTTAATTTTTTAATTTTTTTTATTGTTCAATATATATATATATATATATATATATATATATATATATATATATATATATATATATATATATGGGGATACATATTTTATTTCATATTTAAATAAACAGGGATAAATAGTATTTATTTCTTAAAAATATATTAAAATAGTCGGACCGAAAACTATATGAAAATTAATAAAATTAAAGTTGGGATTATTATTTTATATTAGCCAAAGAGAGATTACTGTTTTTGATTTTTTTGTTTTGTTTTTTATTTGAAATTTTAAAAAAAAATCACAAAAAAATGATACAAATAAACGGATCTAGAAATCATAAAAGGGGAAAGATCATAATTTACATTCAAAATTAATCTGGATCAACGAATTTCAACAGATAATTATTTTTAGGTCTATATGTAACTCATTTAATACATTCCTCGTACTTAACATGATGGGTCATTTAAATGATTTAAGATAACTATTTTTTCAATAAGACACAAATTACATTTATCATATTTCCTTACAATATCCGATGTAATAATGAGTGTATTACCATCATTCTTTAATCGCCAGAAATTTATGAAGAGATCAGTTCTGTTCATCTATCGAATATCGTATAAAGTCATCCGATGATGATAGAAACGAAATTTACTATGATTTTCAGTGGAATCGAAATAAATGTTGACATCGTTACCGCAATGTATTCTCGGTAATCCATATTATCAGTCATACACTGGCCGTTTAAGGGACATATGTTTTTCGACAATTGCATTTATTTTTTAAAAAGGGTAACGTTGATGTCTTTTTTGGACATATATTTATTTAGTATATTATCGTTATGTTGGGGTATTGATTTATTGACGTTTTTTGACACAGCTATAGCAAATATTTACATTATTTTTTTAAAACATTCTGATTATGAATTAAATTTAGGAAGATACCATCAATATTCGTTTGAACATTACAATTAAAAGTGAAATTAAACCATATTAGATTACTATGTCTTTGTTTATCTCCATCACATTTTTTATCACATTAGCATAGGTGGTTGTCGTAATAGTTAGCTCGTGATCTTTGAAAAATATTATCACCTCTAAAGCTCACGATCTAGAATACAAATGTGTAAGGCAATCCAAGCTTTTGGTTAACATATTTTCTTTAACAAGTCTCGCCAATGCGCAGACTTATAGATATAATGTTTTAAAAAGAGAACAGTTTACTTACCCATGTGTAGCCACTAAAATAGCATTCTGATTAATGAGAAAAATACATGCACAATACTGTTTCAAAAATTTAGCTGCAAATTTAAATTAAAATATATTGTGCAAAAGTTTCTTAATTTGTATACTATTTACTCCATGTTTTCAGACTGGTAGGTAATAAATTATGTCATTTAGTTGTAAAAATTACTTCCGATTTTGATTTTCAGTTGATTATTGGAGGATAACAACATACTCTGCGTAGACACTTGATAGCTGGGTCAAAATGAAAGCTGAAATCACAACTAAAGAAAGGAAAATATGACCTCTAACCATTATTGATAAGAAGTTAAGATTCATATATATCAGCCAAAATTCTTTTAAATATCAGAGACATTAAAGTCAGGCAGGACATCTCGATGTGTTGTAATGTCTAGCAAGCTTGTCTCGCCAGAACAATTAAAACAGAATAAGGAGTTCGATCTGCACTGGGTGGCCTATACTTTCGTCCTTGGGCCATATCTAAGCTACGCTTAGAAAAATGCCATATAGAGCAGGCAGGGATCGTAATTTAGCAATATAGTTATTATAATAAAAGTTGATGGAAAATGCAATCCAGAAATCCGATGGATCCGTGGGATAGCGAAGGGTCCTTCTCTGTTATTGTAATTGGCATTAAGGGATGGGAAACAAAGAAGAATTATGAACAATATCTTATCTTCTTTATAGCAGTAACTTCTGGACAATTTCCTCACATATGAAAAAAAAAGCTTGAATTAACAGATATAGATCTCCGGACAAATCTTGCGAATATTTCGAAAGTAAAATATGAGAAAAGAGTAAGTTTCAAGGAGAATAGAAAAATAAAAAAGAAACAGCCGTTAACAATTAGAAAAAAGAGTTGTTTTTTTTTTACTTTTGCGGAAACAAAGGAAAAAGGACGTTTATAAAGGCATGTTAAAGATAAGTGTATTTGTAAAGACATGTTAAAGGTAAGTGTAACAATCAAAACTTGTAAAGGCATGTTAAGAGTAACAAACAAATTCTGTAAAGGCATTTTAAAGGTAAGTGCAACAAAGTTTGTAGTCATTTTAAAATTAAGTGTAACAAAAACAATGTTTGTAAAGGCATTTAAATTGTAAGTAACACAAACAAAGAATGTTTGTAAAGGCATTTTAAAGTTCAACAAATAAACAAAGTTTGTAAAGACGTGTTTAAGGTATTTGTAACAAACAAATTCTTTAAAGGCATGTTAAATTAAGTATAAAACAATCAGATTTTTAAATGCATGTTAAATTTAAGTGTAACAAACAAACTCTTAAAGATAACTGTAACAAAGAAACAAAGTTTGTAAAAGCATGATAATGGTAAGTGTAAGTGTTAAATATAGCCGAGAAACAGACAAACAAAGAGTCTAAAGGCATGTGAAATGTAAGTGTAACAAACGAAAAATTTTGTAAATGCTAGTTAAATGTAAGTGTAAGAAACAAACAATTTTTTAAAAGCATGTTAAAGTTAAGTGTAAAAGACAGTGTTTGTAAAGACATGTTAGACTAAGTGTAACAAACATGTTTTCTAAAATAATGTTAATGCTAAGTGTAACAAACAAACAAATTTTGTAAAGGCATGTTAAAAGTAAGCGTAAAAAACTATCAAAGTTTGTTAAGGCATATTAATTGTGAGTTTAAGAAACGATGAAATTTAGTAAAGCTATGTTAAATGTAATTGTAACAGACAAACAAAATTGTTAAATGTATGTTGAAGATGAGTGTAACAAACAAATAAATGTTTTAAAATTATGTTAAATGGAAGTGTATCAAACAATATTTGTAAATGCATGTTAAGGTTAAGCGTAACAAGCAAATAAAATCTATAGGGGGCATGGAAAAGGTAAGTGTAACAAAATATCAAAGAAAGCTTTAGAGGTATATTAAAGTTAAGTGTAACAAACATCAAAGTTTGTAAAGACATCATATTGTAAACTAACAACTTTTGTAAATGCTTGTTAAACGTAAGTGTAATAAACAATCAAACAAAGTTTTAAAGGCATGTTAAACATATGTGTAGCAAACAAACATTGTGTAACAGATAAAGTTTCTAAAGGCATGTTAAAGAAATGTGTAAGAAACAGACAAACAAAATGTATAAAGGCCTGTTAAAGCCAAATGTAACATGCAAACTAGTTTTGTAAATGCATGTTAAATGTAAGTGAAACAAACAAACAAATTTTGCAGAGAAATGTTAAAGGTGAGTGCAACAAATAAGCAAAATTTCTAAAGAAACAAATTTTGTAAAGACATGTTAATAGTAAATATAATGAATAAATAAAATTTATAAAAGCATGTAAAGTTCACCAAACAAACAAATTTTTAGAGGCATGTTAAAGGTAAGTGTAACAAACAAACATCAAAGTTTGCAAAGGCATCTTCAATGTAATTGTAAGAAACCAACAAACAATCAAAGATTTAAAAACATGTTAAAAGTATATGTTGCAAATTTTTAAACGAACGTTAAAGGTAAGTGTAACAAAAAAAGTTTCTAAAGGCATTTTAAAGGTATGTATAACAATCAAAGTTTATAAAGACATGGTAAATGTAAGTGTAACAAATTTGACAATTTTGCGTAAATAACTATGAGAAACGAATAAGTTTCAAGGAGAATTTAAAATATAAATAAACTGCTTTTAATAATTAGAAAGAGATTTTTATTACTTTTGCGAAAAAAAAGTGAAAAGGAAATTTGTAAAATTTAATAGTCGCAGGCATGTTAAAAGTAAATGTAACAAGCTTGACCATTTTCATTAAATAAGTGAAAGAACAGGAAAGAAAAAATACAAAGCGGGATTTTAAAAGAGAAAGATTTATTTTGCGAAATAAAGCACAGGATGTTAGGGAAAGCAGTCATTACCGAGGACGAGAACGGAAATGGAGCTTAGAAAATAAATCGCCAACTTTATTGTTTCTTTATTGCTTTTCTTTCAAAGATGTTATTTAAGCGGATTCAAAGGTATTTTTTAAGTACGTTACGGCGGAGTAATTGGTAGCGGCTAGGATTGAGGAATCCTTTCGAATACATTACATTCACTGACGTGCTAATACCCTTGGTAAATATATGAATCCCCTTCTCCCCCAAAGCTATGGGTAAATAGCAGGACAGACCGGATTCTATAACGTTGGATGGCAACTGGTCTTCCGCAGAAAGATATGGCAACCTACTGCGGGAATAAAAAAAACTGTCTCTTCCGTCATGTATCGAATGATCACATGTGTGTATCACGCATGACACATAACTGATTGATATAGAATATATTTTTACCCTCATTGTAAAGATTTAACTTGGGACAAGGCAAACGTTGTTTGATCAGGATGTTTTTCTCGAGACAGCGCTACAAACCTTTTATACTTTTATAAATATATCTTTAAAATTTTAATAAAACCATGATATATGACAGTGAATAGCGTCAACATATGCTCTTAAGAAAATTAATCAAGAAGTAATCCTAGGAAGTTATCATTTATTAGACTGAGAAAAATGTATAAATTCAATGACGTATATTTTATTAAAATTATAAGAAAAACTTTTTTTAAACCATAATAATTACAATTGGAAACATTTTTCAAAAATGACGAATACAACTGCCCCCAAATCCAAAACATAATTGAAAATGCACAAAAAATAACGAAAACAATTAGTGCTGAATATTTTTGTTGTCAGTTTCCTAGAAAAAAATATATAAATTAAATTTCATATGTTATAGTTTTATTAAAATTTTGATAATATCTTTTTAAATCAATGAAAAAAATAAACGAGTAAGTATATGGTAACTTAGGTATACTTTTTCTCGTTAACAAGCTGAATTTATACCCTCTGGATATGATTTATATATCGGCGGTTTTCCTTTTCCTTCGTAGACTATTTTAACTAAGTCTTTATATACCCCAGAAAGCGTATTGTGATTAAAATTGTAATGGTGACATTTTTTTTTTTAATTTATAATTACATAAATTATTTTCATAATTAATACAAAACACTTAATTTACATTTCGAAACGGAAGATTTGAAACATGATTCTTTTCCTAGCAGTTAAGTTAAAAAGAAATTACAGTATATCCTGTGAACGCATTAAGTCGTTTCTGATTACGACTTTAGCTTGAGATCCTCTGCTCATTTCTCTGTCGTTCGTGAAGAAATGTTAATAGAAATCTGACCTTTGACCGAGTTTTCCTGTCAGATTTTAGTCTGAATCTTTGTAGCGGCGAAATAACTTTGATTATAAAGGATTTAAAATTTTCAAAGCGATTTCTAAGAATATGCATTTTCAACAGAATATTTTTTTTTCCGAAAATATATTTGGTTTAAGATTGTCCAAAACAGACATCAGAGTGAATTCAGTCTTTGATAAAAAATAATTATCTCCCTGTCTATGGTAATACAGAAAATCGACATAATCCAGATACCACTGAAGACACCATAAAACAAAAACCAGCGTATCGAATGTTATAATGAGAACAATCTATCCGTGGTAGGGAAAAAAGTTTGATGCGAAATTCCAAGATTTTGAGAGTACAAAGACAAACACCTGAAGAAAACGACTAAAATATTCTGAGTGTAAAAACCAAGATGATATTGCTGGTCGAAATAGCGAAACATAATAATACTTCACACTCAAAAATTCAGATAAAAATACTTTGCAGCTACGAAATGCCGCTCGCCAGTAACCCATTCTTTAACGCCAGTACCCGTTCTTAAATAATAATACGAAACACTTTTCCATTTGACCTGCGCCCTTATAGCACCAAAACGAGACATCAGACAACGATAGGTTAAATTTGTTCTAAATGATTACATTGCACTATTCCATAACATTGAAATTTAAAACTTATTTTCCTACAAAATATTGAAAAAGGCCTCTCTTGTGACGAGTTCAATAGGAGCTTATGATGCAAGCCGGTCTTTGTTCTAGGTATTTTTGATTGTTGTAGTGTAAACACGCACTACACATAATTCTTTGGTTTCATTAATAATATCTGTCGACGAGTTTCTTGGAATCTCATCAACCAATCGTCTGATAAAAGGAATATATTTTGTTATCAGTTTGCATGGTTGAACAGGTTGCTTCCTTACACCTCTGATAATTCTACTACGCTTGAGGTTGAGAACAATCTGACAAGAGTTTTGGGGTATCAATTTAAAGTACCCTGTTAATTTTTGGAACTGCGATTCTGTTTGTTGAAAGTAGTAACACGTTCTTCCAAGAAAGATTTTAAATCTCATGTTAGTAAAATAATCAATAATGCTTTATATATATATATATATATATATATATATATATATATATATATATATATATATATATATATATATATATATATATATATATCAGTGGCGACAAAGTCAGAAATTAAGTAGAAAAAAGAATGAAATAAAATTAAGCGACTAATCGGGCTGCATAAATCTGAGCCCCATCGAAGCTGAAGGCATGCATAATAGGCAATGTATTTATTGCTTTATTTTTATAAATACTCTTTTTAAAATAGTTAATGACTCGTATGAAATGTTTATCACAGTAAACATTTTTAATTTTTTTCATATGTACATTTTAAATAATTTATTCCGTACAGTATAAGTCTTTCTTTGTTTGTTTTTTATGTTATGTATTTGACAGTGTTAACTGGAGCAGTGTTGAGGAAATATGATATCAATCAGCAGTACTGATCACAAACATACAACAAAATGAACAAAAATTCACATACAGAGAGAGACATAAACAGACTAACGCATAGGTATATATATCCAAATGCACACTATGCAATCAATGACTTGATAACCAGGCTATTAAACAATAGAAGATGTAAAGTGGGGAAATATACCGTCAGACATCTCAAAGACTTTGCCATCATTCTTTTCTCTTATATGTCTGGATTATTCTAAAAATAAATGTCTAATCTTTTGTAATTAATAGTAAAAAAAAATGTTCGTTTTTTTTTTTTAATTTCATGCACAAAGATTTTTAAAAATTATATATTTTGGTTAGAGTAAAGGAATCATTTTAGCATCTAAGATATGCGAATCGTATATTTTGTTAAAGATTGCAATGAGCCCAACAAACATTGATGACCTCGCGTCACTATTATATATATATATATATATATATATATATATATATATATATATATATATATACACTATTACATTAGAACATGTGCATACCCACTACAAAACTTTATATTTTGTTTCAACGTTAAAAAATTAACACTTCTTCAGCTGGGAAATCACGATGCTACTAAAATATTTTATTCCGAAATACAGTCAACGATGCACATCTTCCATTTCTGTCATTGGAAAGTTTCCCATAAATTGTAAAATGGATTGACATATGGAGATAGAAAGAAAGCTAAGTGTTTAGAAGTGAAATAAGAGGGAAAAGTCCAAGAAAAGGAAATGAATGTTAGAAAAAAGGAGAAGGGTGGCGAATTAAACAAAGAAGCAACAATTCAACCAATGGAATTCCGTCGAATTTGAACGGTAACATAGCGTGTTAGGTTAATGTTTCTATGGCAAACACTTTCTGTGCTCGGAGAAAATTATTTATGGGATGTAAAAGAGTACTACTGTATTTTATGAAACTGACTTAATAATATAAATTAGAATACTAAACCGATTTTAAATTTTTATTTTGTTACATTAATTATACTTAACCAAATTTTACTTTACAATATGAATTAAAATACTACATACATTTTTAAAAAATTCGTATTATTTTTTTAGAATTTATTAAGAGAAATTATTTTTTTAGCTTTATTAAGAGAAAAATAATTCAAATAATATAACAACTAACTTTTTAAAAAATATGTAGGAAGTGAATTCGAGATAGAAATAAAGGTAAAAATAAAAGTTAACATTAATATTAAACTCCAAATTTCAATAAATTAAGTTGGAAAATCGAGTTGATGTTATTACATCTAGAAAGTTAAAGAAAAGGGGGGAAGTAGACATAGATGAGCTTGAATCGAAACGCGACCGATTCGGCGCCAGTCAGAGTTTCTACCATTATGCTATCAACACTCCGCCGAGTTAGGCCTACTAATTTTATGTGTATTGTTTTTATGAATTTGGACGTACATTCTAAATTTCTATATTATATTAATTTATTAATATTTATTGTGAAGTATTATTAAAGAGGTTAAGTAATAGTGTCTAAAACAAATTAATGGAAAAATAATAAAAGTGGCAAGAGTAAAAGAAAAATTAATATTATCATATATTACGGTTAACTTAAAGAAGTAAGAATAAATTAGAATATATTTTAGGTTTGGAGTTAAATATCAAAGTAAAATTAAAATACAAGTACAACTAGGCTATACTGAGGCTGGTTACAATATCATGTTTATAAACATAAGAATATTCGTTCGTAGATTAGAAATTTCTTTAGGCATATTGTAAGGTCAATTCCTTTGTATGTTTACAATTTATATCGTTTCATATCTCCGATTCAACAGACTGTCATTGTTCGAGAATTTAATTATTTGCATTTTCTCCTGTAGGCAGAGAAAGCAGAGTTCGTTTAGAGACCTTGAGATTCTAGCTTGTTTTAGGATTTTCCGTTTAACTTTGGATGTTTTATCTTTGTCTTTTAATTCCCCAAAATACTTATAAAGTGAAGTTTGCGTTTATCTGCGTTATACAATTATGAGATATGTTTATAAAAGCGCTTTTTGAAAACATTCATTGTATTCCCTATGTAAAAGTGTTCAGAATTCCTGGGATTTTAAACCGAGGTAATAGTACACACGTATACTATGGATTTTGTAAACCACCTGTTCGATAACGGGCATTAGTTGGAATTTTTACAATTACACAGGTTATTTGTAAGAGACACAGAATGGTCAGCCCTCGTATACCCGTTACGTTTGTTATATAATTTTAATATTTTAGTGTTATGTGATTTAATTATTTTTTCTAAATTATTTGTTTTAAAGTGTTACGATTGAAAAGTTTCCTCAGAGACTTCTTTTTAGGGAAATGATTTTCAACTAATTCTAAAAATTTATGTCCTAATTTTGTGTGCGCTAATTGATTGTATGGATGAGTACCATGATTTCCCACAAATTCAATTAAACGACTATCCTTAAAAATGTTATCAGAGACCGTTTTATGTTTTTCAAATATTTCGTTACTAGAGGTTTGCTGGATAATTCGCCGTTCTACTGATGACGGAGCATGTTTGATTATAGACGGTTGGTTGTTTGTTTGTAGCTACGATGAATATACACTGGTTTAGCGTTATTTTACATCTAAGGTTTAAGATTATTCATCTGTAAATTAAATGTAACATCTAGAAAACCAAATTGTTCAATCTAAGCATTGATAAATATGTTGAAACCAAACGATTTAAACAGCCTATGTATTATTTTTAATTGAACTTCTAGTATATCCATTAATAACTATGAGGCCATCATCCCTATAAAGCCCTATGCTGTTTAGGTTAATTTCTTTAAATGCTGCAAGGTTGTACAGGAGAAGCAGTCCTACTAAATCTGAAGATTCTGCAGAAGTCAGACACACCCATTGATAAGTCAAAATTATCTGGTGAATTCTTAATCCACTGTTCGTTTTCGTGTATTAATACTGAATTCTTGCAGTTCATAACAATATTAATTTCTTCTTTCCTAATGTCAGAATAAAATTCAGCGAATTTTAATGCAAATTAAAAAGTTCCTTAGAAAAATAACGATATTAAACTAAATGAAGGTACAATTACTTTTGTTTTCCAAGTTTGTAAACCGAAAAAGAAACTTTTGTTGGAAATACACACACACACACACACACACACACACACACACACACACACATATATATATATATATATATATATATATATATATATATATATATATCAGATAAGTTTTACTCTTTTCTAATTGAACGTTTTTTCTGATCGACCAGCTGGGTATGGCTGCTAATACAGCTGGTCGATCAGAAAAAACGTTCAATTAGAAAAGACTAAAACTTATCTGAGATATATATATATATATATATATATATATATATATATATAAAAGTGAACATAGAAGCAACACTTAGAGGCGACAGTCTGTTTCATGCTATATGCAATCGTCAGGCCACATGTGCTGTTATTTTTCTCGGCTATTTATATATATACGGGTCAGTGGTGCATTGTAGGTAGTCTATTATGGCGGTTATTTTACCGGAAGTCATTTATTTATTTGGGTTAAATTATTTTGCTTGTTTTAATTTATTTTTATTTTTTGTTTCGTATTTTGTTTATTTATTTATTTATTTATTATCGGTGTTTTTATCAACGTAGTAAAAATTTGTTTATATCACTTATTTAATAGTTTTTTTTTGGTTTGCGAATCTAATTAAAGCTATTTATTCGATTTTGGGGTTGATTGTTTTATTTTATTCTAACTATTATTTTAGCAGGAACAGTTTTTAATTTGTATTTATTTGGGTTGATTATTTTTATTTGTTTTTTTCTAACGGTAACTTTATCGGGATTGGTTTGTTTATTTATTTAATTGGATGAATTTAAGTCAATTTATTTTACTTGTATATTTTCTCTTTTCGGTTTTTCGATTTTTATTTAACCATAAACGTTGCATATTTTCAAAATCTCACCATAGTGTAATACATTTACTAGAATTCTGATAATATCATATAACGTAAATGCGCTTTCAGGCACTACAGTAGTGGAAGTATGAAATATATTCTTTATTCCTCTATGTACAGGGTGGTCCAAAATTCTTGAACCCCCTACCAAAAACTAATGAGAACAGTAGAATAAGGGATACAGTAATGCAGAACACATGTACTGGATTCAGTTTATTCACTTTCATTGACACTGTCACACATCGAAAATGTCTGTATGAAGAGCATCAATTTCGTATCAGTCATTTGAAATAGAAAATTCTATTATGTAGGGGTAACAAAACTTTCGGGCCACCCTGTACATTACCAGTAAGTTTACATTAATGTGTGAAAATATATTCTTAATTGACACGTATGATTAGTTATTACAACTGGTTTCCCAACACGGAAATTATTTGAGCCAACCTAATAGAACGAAATATATTCGCGTAATCGCGCATTCATTTCTTGACAGAGACCTAATCTCATCTTTTGACAATAGATTGTCAATCCTACAGGGTTAAGTCATAAATAATTCCTCTTAATATCCTTTTTTAACTGTGTACAGCTCCTGATCCGACATCTCAGTTTCAGTCACCTTCCCAACATTCTAATGTTGCTTCCCTATATGTCTTTGCTATAAACCGTACCTTTGAATACTAATGGATAAGTCCCAATCCTCATAAATACGTTGGACACTAGTGGGAGCAATGTGCTGTCTAAGATGGCGAAGCTCTTGCCGTGTCGAACTCTCTGCCTGGACGAGCCTATGCTAAAGGGCAGAGTCTGGTCTAGGGAGGTAGACAGATACCCGATCTCGCGTATGCGGGGTCTACGGGCAATTTTTGTCCGAACCCACGGGCTCGGATTTCCCAACATTAAATCTAGTCTTGTGCCGCATCCTACCTCGTGGTAGGCAGGTAAATATCGTAATATGCTGTATAAGTAGTCCACCACTCTCAGTGATTTACCTACTTCACACCGCTTTCAAGTATTGTATTTTGTTGATGTTATAAAGATTACCATTTCATTTCCAAACTCCGTTTTGGTTATTCCTCAATTAGTACCACTCTCTGTAAATATTTTCATGACATTTGTCCTAATTGGCTTTTTCAAACCCATGAATTGAAGCGTTGTACTAGATTGTCAAATACTTATCAATATTTTACTGTTGAAATATGTTGATGCAACGGTAGGTTCTATTCTAATAGATTTTTTCGCTCGCTCTACTAATATTTGGAACATTATGCCAGCTTCTCGCTTTCCTGTAAAGAAGGATCTTCAAAAATGTAAATGCAACATCAAATGCCACGGTATCTCTTTCTAAATTCTGTTCTTTTTTCCTTTCTCCCCAGTAAAGTTTTCTCATTTTATTTCATTCTCGATAAACACTTTCGTCAGTGAAATTATCGTCTTGCTTGGGGTGAAATGATTAAAGAAAAATAAAAAATAAAATCGTTTTGCGTGGTTTCAAATAAAATTAACCGTCTGTTTTAAAGTTCGTATAACGCTCGGAGTTCTTGTTAATAATACTGCAAGGAAAGACTAGAACAAAAGATTGAGTGAAGGACAGATTTAATCACATGAGAATCTTAGATTAATAATAGAGTATTAGCAGTTCAGTGTAACAAGGCGTACGACTCAACCCCTACGCCTTGCAACAACCGTTCCTATCAATAGATGTTCTTCTCATAGCTGATGAACAAGTCCCTGTTCAAAAATTAGTGTAGAGAAGGTTGGTCGTCTTTTTCCACAACACTTTCTTTAAAAAAGAACGGTTGACGTGTATCAATTCACGAGTGACACAGTAACTACTTCTAAGATAAGTCTCTTTAAATTAGAAGGAATTATACTACATGTTAGGCTACAATCTTTCAGATATTTCCCTGGATAATTTTGGTTACGAAAGATGCTGACTCATTAATTCTACATCTTTTTTCAATGTTTTACAAATATTTTTTTGGCTAATTAATGAACTAGGATATAGGAATTCATTTTATACTACTGGTCATTTAAGTGCAATATCAATAACATAAAATTACCGCCAAAATGAATAAATAATGAGATATATTCGGATTTGTTTCCAGGAAAGACGATTTGGGATAGCCCTCACGTTTGATGTAGGAGGGAAACAACCCTCACGTCCGATATATTGAAGTTTTTAAATTCAGGTGTCGAGTGTCTGTGACCGAATCCACATTTTATCCAACGATTTGCACAAGACAACCCACTGAGTTGGGACAATATAAATAAGATCATAAGCCGATTTTTTTTCAGATGTACTTTTATTCTTGACAGAGAACTGAACTGATTGTACTGGTCTTCCATTCTTCCAAAATTGTTTCTGCTGCATTCTGATTAGATTTGGAACTTCCATAGTGTATTAAATGTGATATTTTTAATGTAATTTTATGCAGCCTCAGATTCAAAAATCTTGAGGTCCGTGTAGTGGGCGAAAATTTAGGTGGGGGTCCCATGTCCCTTTCAGGTACGCTGGTGTTTACTAGAGCTTAACAAGGAGAAATTCACGTTGTTATGTTGGAGTCAGAAGTAAAACTTGCAAATGGAAAGACTAACGCTTTCAGATCTTTTCGCCTAGAAACAAAGCAAGGTGAAGAGTTAGACTGTTACTTTCAGGCATGGCCGGTAACTATACAAGCTGAATTTCATTTCACTGAACTCGAATTTGATGGAGGATGTTTCGTTAAGATGTAACATAAAATAATTAATTACGCAGACTCGATTTGCAATTAAGCTGACGTATAATATCTCACTTTATGGACTTGAAAATAACGATAGGAATATGGCTTTCATTTACTTAAAGGCCTACCTTAAACCCAGCATTAATTATAGAAATTTAAAAAAATATCAGGTATTTCTTATAGTTTAAAAAACTTAAATATCTGTTATGAACACGCTTAAAATCATGCAATTTCGGAACCAGTGAAAGTAGGGCGTCAGAGTAGTTGCCATGAGAATACTTGTAGAAAAGAAAGAGGGAATCCAATAAACGTATATATATATATATATATATATATATATATATATATATATATATATATATATATATATATAGGGATAGATACTATTTAGATACTAATTATCGTTTTATAGAAAGTACGATATTATTTATAGCTTTCTACTGATAAATGACCACAATACCGTTTTCAGTCGATGGACATTGATGGATAAAGGCACTTTTTTTCTAGAAAAATATTTACGTTTCGCATGACAATTTTTAATTTAGTTACTATAACTTTAAAATACGAAGCATTAAGCAAACATCGTAAATGAGAGAAAAGTCAAAAGTTTAATAATCGATGTTTTCTTATACGACATTCCTTGACCGAGAAGCAAGTGCTATTTCTGTTTCAAATTAAGAAGAGCTTTCTCTTAAAAGAATTTTTTTTAGAAAAAGAGGTTTTCTCTCGTGCAAGGTTCGATAAAACGTGGTTCTTGTTCAAGCCTCCAGGTTGCATTCGCCCAAAGCAAGGTTAGCCATTGTGACGTCACCCCGTTTGTCTCCACGCCGTCGCCGTCCTATCCTGTCCTGTGACAACTAAAGTGACTTGGTATTGGTCGCGGCACCAAATGTCACATTCTAACCTTTTACTGATTCAGATGGGAATCTGGTTAGATTCGATATCAGCCTTGTCGTTCCCAGCTCGCCTCCAACGTCTGGTTACCGAAGTAACTGTTTTGATTTCTAGTCTAACCTACCCACGTTGTGATTTGATCTTAGGTAGACGAAATCAATCAGTCGACGGACCATAATGCAAGTCGAGTCCGAACAAGGGTAATATCGCACAAGTATATGTAAAAGAAAATAAAGTAACAACTCGAAAAGTTCAAATGTGTTAAAAAAGGATAAAATATTTTATATCTGGTTGCTGAATACAGGAGTGCGTCTTTCTCCCAAACTGCTAATATGGATACGTGTCACTTTGCTTTGTTAGGCGAGTCTTAACATCTTAAGTTGTTTTTCGATAACTGTTTTTTTTTTTTTTTGGTGTATCTTCAGGCGATATTCGTAAAACATGTTTTGGTGGTATGAGTCTAAGTCGTTCTTCAAAAATAAATTGTTCTTGGTTAGAAGTGAGGTCGTGATACGTGGATCTCAGTCAGCTTTCTGCGAGGCGGGTCTCAGAGCTCACAGCTCAATTCTGCGTCTCTCTCTCCAACTTCCAACTCCAACTCAACTGCTTGCCTGTCTTCAACCCCAACTGCCGTCCACTCACTGCGACTCAGCTTATATGGACGCCGACCAAAACGGGGATGGGCCTGTCGGGTTTGAGGTTCCTTGATAACTCTAAATTCGCATCAAGGATTTCCTTTGTTTTCGGTCAGGAAAATTTATTACTTTCCATTTTTGGAAGTCTTTAATTTCTAGCTTAAGGGAATCATCCTCCCAAATTTTTCCTTTCTCACAGAGGCATCTCACACCAATCCCTTCAGGGGGCGTCAACAGGCCTCCCCTCCTTCTTCATGGTTTACCTTCGCCTACCGCTCACGCCACCCTTCAGTCAATGAACGCTCAGCAGCGTGGGTGTTTGCAATTATCGCTCAATGAAGAAAAAAAATTATCTTCTATTTTTTTTTCTTTTCTTCTTCCCGACAACAAACCCTTACGACTCTTATCTTAACCGAACGCCGTCTGGAACTCGTCAACGAGACCTTCGCCAAACAAGCACTGAGGCTGGTCAATGATCTTCCGCACCCTGTCGCCAATTATTCGTTCCGATAAAATAAATTTTCTATCATGACCAGCTCTAACACAAAACAGGTGCTCTTCTCAAATGATACCTCCGCAGATAGTTAATGGCCTAATCTTTCCTTCTTTGTACTTTATGGGTGGTCCAGCGGACATTTTTCTCGGTCAGAGCGCGACCCAATTAATTTTTATCTCTTAGCATTCTGCCTTGTAGGCCACTTGACCAACCTGAAATTTTCATTATTGCCATGGGCAGATTGCTATCTTCTTTCGCCGCGTCGTAACATAAATCAAATTAAATCCGGTATCTTAATTTCTTCGCTAATGAAAATAAAATCTTTACCACTTTTCTTTGTTAGAAAAAATAACATCGCTCAGTGTCTTTTCGTGATGGCTTCTTATCACCTAAATTAATTCTTGCCTCTTTTTTTTTCACGCAACCCTAAATAGTTTCACACCATTCATCTTAGAAAGCGGTTGTATACAGCTGATAGTTTAGATATTTATGAACGAGTTTGGAGTCATGAATTATATCCATTTGTAAGTCTTGATCTGTCTAAGCTATTTACGAACATGACTAGAGTTTTTAGGTTAATGTTTTGGTTTTGTAGAAATTCAAGGTGTTGGGCAAAACTATTCCTAGCGCAAATTATTCTATATTCAATTTTCATATCCCCTATACTAAATCTGTTATAATCTGATCCATACTCTGAGGTATTTGATATGTTATAAATGACTCTTTCGGGTAAGGAGCGCAGCTGTCTAACAAATCCATACACAGTAAAATGGCTTAATTCTGAAACAGAAAAATCATGTTCATCTCTCTGTGACAAGTATTCAACGAATAACTTGGATTATCATTTATATAAGAAATGTTATATTACTGTGCGCATTTACATGGTGACTTGTCTGTGTGTATTCTAATGTTACGTGTACCCATTACTTTAATGCATGCAAAATTGTGTGGCAAAGCCATTGGCACTGATGTTTAGGTTTAAGAGACAGTATTAAAGACGTATTTCCGAAAAGTGCAAGTAAAAAACGAAAAACCCACTCGTTTCCTTTAGGGTCAGGTGTTTGCTAATGTAATGGCTAATGCTTTGGTTATATGGGTTGATTGTGGAAGTGAGCGGTGAAAAAATATATCAGTCCCCAGAAGAGATAAGCATATGCCTCAAGCGGTATGTCAATATGTCTATGTGCAAGAGAACTCATGATTTTTATCGGTCATATATATATATATATATATATATATATATATATATATATATATATATATATATATAATATAAAAATTTATAATACACACACACGCACACACACACACACACACATATATATATATATATATATATATATATATATATATATATATATATATATAATGAATTACAGTTACTTTATTTTTAATGGCAGGAACTAGACTGGCGTAATGAACGTTCGATAGCTATGCAATGATCTCGTCTACAGAATTTTAAAGAGAATTGCCTCCTCTTTTTCAAGCATCATTTGTATGCATAGCGTACTAACATAAACAGGATTCTAATGTTAGTAGCAGCATTTCTTGATTTCTAAATAAAATCACTTGACTTCATCATCATCATCATCATCATCTGGTCATAGGATCGTTGCCCAGCTGACCAGTTCCCTTCATGTATATATGTTAAAAACCATAGAGATATTTATTCATACGTAGTTTTTCTTGGGCAAGTAGACCTGGCGTAACCCATCACTCTCATGTTCCAGCTACAGCCGATGTCCACCAACCTGAAGGTTAGCCTTGGTCACGGAGACCTAGTCGCCCGCTTTTTCCATTCGAGGAAACTTCTGTCCTGATCGTAGACATCAAACTAGGAAACACTGCATTCAGCGATGCCGTTTCATCAGACCCGATGTTTGCATACATATCGATCGAGCCCAGTCTACCACATTGCGCTTAAATCGCCTATTGTTCGAAATCTAAGGTGCCCAACGACTCACCTCGTGAAACAGTGAATCCCAAACAAAAGCAAAACCCTAGGAAAGTATACAAAATACATTTTTATAATAAAAATAACAGCAATATATATTTTTATATAAATGATTACCAACAATATCTATTTATAGAAAAATTATTTAATCTGTTGTTGAAGGCACACAAGTGCGTTCAAAATATTTTCAATTGAAGTCATAATATTGTGGTCCAAATATTTAGATTTCGACATTAATTAATCCGTAGACATTGATATCCTACTAAGCAAAATCAGTCAAACAATTCTTGCTATAAAGCCCAACCTGTCGGGGTTTAGGCTTTAAAGCGAGTTTTGGTTGGTTGATGAGCAAAACGACTGCCTGCTTACATTAAACACATCATTGCCGATCAGACTCTGAACTCCCACCAATGACAATGAATGGATGTTCCCTCAGGAAGGACTCGTGCCTTGAAGCGACTTTGGGGTTAACTCAACGCAAACCTCAAGTGGAACTCGTACATAAGATACAGTGTAACCCGGATATAAGAGACCCGAATATAAGAGAAACCCGGATATAAGATAGATTTTCTCTGGTCCCAAATTAGAGCCATACTTACCTAAACAAAAAGATCAAACCCTGATATAAGAGAAAACCGAACATGAGAGAAACCCGGATATAAGAGACTTCTCCGGTCCCGTCAACTCTCTTATATCCGAGTTACACTGTACATCGTTAAAGAAGCAGGTAAAATTGTCAGTTTTCTGTACCGATTCAGTAAGTATCTTACTCTTCTTACTATGTTCTAACTTTACAAAAGCCAGACGAAGCCTAAAATGGAGAACTACTGTCATATTTGCGCAGGAACTTCCCAGTGCTCACTTTCCATTCTTGATATAGGCCAAAAGTGTCTTCACGAATTTTTGGATGTCAAATTAATTTCCACCCTGCAACTCCTCTCTCACAGACGAGATGTCGCAAGACTATCTCTATTCTTTCGCTATTTCCATGCAAAATGCTCATACAGACTTCATTTCTTTTTTCCACCAGATCTAAACTTCACGGCTAGGAGCCGCCATGTCCCTCACATTGTAGCAAACCACGCACATTCCCTCCGCATTATATTGATAAGAATTTTCACTCGAGCAGATTCTTCCCGTTCTGCTCTGTTGAACCGTCTCATAAGTGGATGTTTTCCCTATCACTACAATACTAAATTCTTCATTAGGATTAACCGTTATGTTCCCCTCATATCCGTAAAAACTGCCTCCTACCGTAACCTTCTGACTCGAGGGGCGCACGACCTTTTACTGTTAAAAAAAGAACAATAACATGCCAACAAAATAAAAAAAAAATCTTCCCCACATACCCGGATAAACTGTGCCTCCTACTCTATAACCGTCTACCTCGTATGGCCCCGGCCTTGTACGGGCGGTGAAACTCACTGAAAAATAATTTTAGATACCTCGTAATATATTCATAACTGCTATCAGCAAACAGAAAAAAAACCTTTGTAAAAATATGAGAGTAAAAATGTTAAATGTTAACCAACAATTCTTTTGTGATATGCGAGTAGGTATAAGATATACAATCCTACTCGATATTATAGTTATTGAATTTGGTGTGTGATAGGAAAAGACGTATATGTAGGATAGATATCGACTAAATCTAGTCGGGAAGAGGTTAAGATTGGGACTTTGTTTGTGAAATAACAATTCTTAGGTGGAGGCATTTTCAGGCTGACTATACAAAATTCGCGGTAAAAGTCTAGAATCGGGACCAGAAAATTAAGGCCATAATTGGCATGATGAAAAAAATGTAAGTAATTTCGTTAATATACTTATAAGAGCTTAAAAGATATCCCGAGTGTTTGATTTTAAAGTTATTACAGTTATTCGACTTATGCAGTAGTTGACTGGTTCAGATTTTATAGGAATGTTTGCTGCTATTTCACTGACCAAACAAACAAAAAAACACACACAAACAAAAAAAGCCCGTGAAGATAAAATTGGAGGTCCCAACAAAATAGTGGAAGCTGATTAAACGTTGATTGTAAAAATAAAAATATAACCACAGCTTCATCAACAGTGAAAACAATTTTATTTTTTATTGGTTGTTAAACATTTTTAAAATTCAACCATTCAAGATATATTTTAGGTTCCCATAAAGAGTGGTAACAAAATTACTCTCAATTTTTGCGCGTGTGAATTATGGCCCGAATTCTAGACTTTTACCAAATTCTCGCGTGTGCAAAACTCTATCCTTCGATGCAAGCTTGTCCTTTCTGCTAATTACCTTAGCGGTTCTCTCATTATTTCTTAGCCTCTCATGGACAGATATCTTCTTGTCATTAGCTGCCATTCTTAATTGAAATCTCATCAGTGACAGTCTAAGGAACCCATTTGCAGAGACTAAAAAAATGATTCTCAACAACTTCTTTACAACTTACCCACACACGAGTGGGGGATGCATTCTTCCTTGATATTGGCCTCGAAGTAAAACTCACAAAAACAATGTTAGTATTTGTTTTTGTGTGTGTGTGATCTAATGTCTATGATAAGAGTAATATTAGTCGATTCTTTCTAAAGAAACGTTCATTGATCAGCAGCCAGTGCTACCATCGTTTGAAATATATAAAATATTGCCTTTAAAACAATTTTTTAGGAAAATAGTCTTCTCAAGTTTCTGTAGGAAATATAAAATCATCCATGTGTATCGATATCAAAAATTGTCTTCTATGACGATTAAAAGTTCTCTCTCTCTCTCTGTGTGTTTCTCTGTCTCTCTGTCTCTCTCTCTCTCAATATTTGTAGTAAATTCAAAGTCAGCCCCATGTATGGTTGCCAAAATTTGTTTTCTATGACGATTAAAAGATATATATATATATATATATATATATATATATATATATATATATATAAATATATATATATCTGTCTCTCTCTGTCTCTATCTGTCTCTATCTGAGTATCTGTAGTAAATTTAAAATCATCCACGTGTATCGTTGTCAAAAATTTTTTTCTATGACGATTAAAAGATCTCTCTCTCTGTCTCTGTCTCTCAGTGTCTCTCTCTGAATATTTGTAGTAAATTTAAAATCAGACACGTGTATGGTTGCCAAAAATTGTTTTCTATGAGGATTAAAAGATCGTTGTTACGTTTTGGAAACGTTAAAATTTAGGAGCTTTAGCAACCTTACCTCGGTTAACGTTTAACTGGAAATCATTTTCGAAATTAGCTGTCAGTTCTACTTTGTCGTACCTATCAGACTTGTGACATCCGCATAAATGCCTATTTGGAAACAGATGACATCGGGAAGGAGATATCGTTGGCGAAGATAAGCAACGTAGCTCCAAGGATAAGTTCAAGTTCAGGGATAAGAAAGGATCTAGAATCGCGACAGTCCAACACGACGTTCACTACGCGATTTGTTAAGAAGAATTGGATTAATTCAAATATTCGTCTAGAGATCCAACAGAGCCTGCGAAGAAGCCAGCTTGCTGTCGTTCTTCTCTTCTTGATAGACAAATTCAGTAATAACTGTTAACTAATCAGCGGCTGACATAGAGAAACAAGTGCCATATTGTTTATCTGAAAGAAGACCGTGTGAAGCAAGATGCTTAAGCAATTCAGAGTTGATTAGCGCTGCTAGTACTTTATGAGGATTCCTTTAAAAGCTTTTATTTAAAGAAATATGGAACGTCAATATATTGATTATGTCATTATTTTCTCTTAAATTATATGTATGAATATAGCCACCAGGACTGAATAAGGGTTTCGATTGGAAAATTCCAAAAGGTGTACTCATTACGAACACAGACCCTGAAGAAGGCTAAAGGGTACACCGGCTGAAACCTTGAGAGTCTAACATTCAGGAGTGGCATTTGTGTATGCATAGCAATGTTTGCACGATGGATTTTTAAAGTTAGGTTTCCTGTGTGATTTTCTTTTTATCACCAATCTTTGGAATATTCATGGAGCGGTTGTTAAAACATTCTCGACCCGACAAAGATATGATTAAAAAATGTAAGCTAAGATTCTTGTATTGTGTAAGGCCAAGAAATTTCAGCCCATTTTCGTAATTCGAGTTTTGTTTATACTCGAATATTTGAGCACTTAGACGTGGTGTAATTGTTTGCAAGTTTGTCTCGCTATATAAATTCGTAGTGATTTCGATCTTCACTAAGCGCTCCATATTTCCGGCCTTGTGTTATATCTAAGCTTACCTTAGTAAATCACTATACACGATTATTGGCTGCTAAAGTCTATCAGCAAATACGTCCATTGCAATAAATTATGTATTTTTTTAGTTATTTCACATATACATTTGATTTTAAATTTATTCTGCATATTTTGCCGTTATATTAAAGAAACATTTGCAATGATCTAGGGGAAGGATTTCTTTCGGAATTCTGATAGACTATATGATAAGACTTCACGCCACCTTATTTACCGTTGTCTCGATGTATCAACGTTCCATCAATGGATTTGTTCATTGACAACTGATATCTTTTTTTTTCTTTTTAGGAGAATATTGCTATTCACGGCAACGTACGCTATTGGTAAAACACAAAACAGTGACCGCGAAAGAATTTATGTGTGTATAATACGCAAATATAAAGGTTACTCAGAGTATATTAGCTCTCCATTTACGCTTCTTTCGTGGTTTGCATCTGGCTGGCAGAATATCTTTCTAATCTTTTCCTTTGAATTTATGCAATACGTTAGAAAAGTAAGAGGAAAAAAAGTACTACAACTAAATACATTTTTATTTACTATTTATATATGTTTTTAAAAGCCCAAGGCTTGCAGCAGTAGAAAAGAAGGAAAATGTTATACATAAAATAAAATGGCATCTAGTTCCGACGTCAATTCATTGTCACTTTGAGAAATTCTAAGTTTATTCAGTTTTTCGCAGCAATAGTTATCGCATGAGAACTTCTTATCGAGATTTGGCACGCGTTGCTCGCAGATCTTGATATTCATATTCTGGGTCAGTTCTTACTTCCTGCACATTGAAAAAATCTATTAAAGTCATGCATAATGGTAATAGTGCATTAATAAACCTGTGTGAGGGATACCTGTCAAGGGTACCAATAAACATCACAGATTTCAATGTAACTATTAATCGAGTAAAATGGAGAATGGTTTTACTAAAGTGCTGCCTCTAAATCACTCATTTATTCGTCAGCTATTATGATATGCCAAAAACGAGGCATTTTTCACAAGATATCTGCTGATAGAGCAGGCTGTGCATTAAAATTTCGCGAAGCCTGTCTTCTCAAAGCAAATACAAACAGCCTGAAATGACATAGGATCTCAATTTACATATGCCTTTTTATAGCTATTAACATTTAAGCCACTTCGGTGTATATTTACATGTAAAAATTCATCCTAACTGGATAATTTCTGTTCTGAGTTTTCATATGACAGATATTTAAAAGGAATAATATTAGTGATCACTTAACATATTAGGTTGGTGCAAAAATAATGTCGTTTTCTCACATATGTTACTATGTGAGAAAACGACATTATTTTGCACCAACCTAATATATGGCACACACACGTGTGTACATTTACAAGCAGACACACAGTAGTTAAAGGCGGGAGTTTAAAGTTCTGTTGCACTGGTATCTCATAAATTTCTTTGTAAGTATATATTGTAAACTTCCGTCTTACATCTGAAAGTAATATCACTTCCTGTAATACTCTCATTTATGAAGATATGTAGGCGTAAAGGAAGTCCTTTTAACCTTAAAAAAAATCCTCCACAAAATAGGAGACTTTGTTATACTTCAGGTAAAAAATGAGAACCTTAAATCCGGTGGGAGTTAATTGACAATATCTCGTTTTATTTTTTTCGAGCAAAAACACAACTGGCTGTGTGCCTCAATAATCCGTTTAAAATGTCATTTGAGAGCAGTGGAACGAGTGGATGCTTAGCAGGGAATAGTCATTCAGGCTAGCATAATAGCATACTGAATACGTAGAACCCACTCATGAGATCATAGTTGTCAATTAAAAATATCTGCCAACCGTTTTTTTTTTATTACAGTTTGAGCGAAAAGAAGGTATATGCATACTGAATTTATTTAACAAATTCAATACGGTACATTTTAAAATACGATTTGGTGGGACGTCTTCTTGTACAGCGAATGTAGCACGAAACCTTCATTTTAACTTGAAAATTTTGAACTCGTTTATAGGCCCAGTCACCTTGTACAATATAATATATGCTGGTATTGATATATAATAAAGGCGAAATTTTATTTAATTCAGGTGTTTATTTCATGTTTTTAAATACAACGTCCATTCAGTCTATAGGCGCCATGCCTCTCTACCTTCTAGAAAAAGGTAGTGGGGTGTTTCACGTTGCCTTTTCCGTTGTTTTGAATATATATGCCCCTTCCTTTGAAGGCTCCACTGTTGAATCCATATCAGCGATACAGAAGTGAACAATTCACAAATTTTCCAAGGAGAATAATGTGAAAATCAATGCAGTAGACTCTGATGCAATTTACACTAGGCCCACCGATTCCGCACTCTTAACCGATAAATGTTACACTAATCGCAAATCACTATATATTTATTTATTTATTTATTTCAGCATGTTCATCCCAAGCAAAGCCATTGAGACACAAGCGGTTACTAGGATGGACGAATTTAAAAACAGAAACATTACTGAGGAACGGCAAAAAAGGAGGAGTAATCAGGACAACAGATAGTGATTGACATTGCATTTAATTTTTTGAAGGTTAAAGTTAACTGGAAAACATTGAGACGATAGAGTATTCCACAACCGAGAAGTCCGAGAAAATAAACTGTTAGCATACAACTTACGGTTACATGTAGCCAACTCAACTGTGAAACCTCGTCAGCAATCTAGTACTGCGCTTAAATTCATAAATTCTAAAAATCGTAGCGAAGAGTACACCCGAACATTTAACAAGAAAGTCTTTATATAAAAGGCACAAGAAAGCAAATTTGTGCCGGTGAGAAATTGACCGAAGTCAAAACGCCTGGAGATGACCATTAATTTATAAATAGATAATAGAATTTCTTTTGTGTAGTTAGGGTCGGTGGTAACGTCGTCGTATATGATATTATATATTTAAGATAACTACATTTCAAAGTTGTGTGGAGTGAATAATGCTAATGCGAAATTCAATAAAATGTTTAATGCCAAACTAGAAAATGGAAACAAAAAAGGACACTTATACGTAGCATCAGAAAGAAGGAGGTGAAATTTAAAGAGTATCATAATGAGGAAAGAGGGCATAGGAAATTTGACACTCACATGTTATATTCAAGGTAAGAGGGACAGAAAAAAATAGTGCATCACCCTCCTAACGAACTTGGGAAAATGGTTGGCGGAACTGGGAATAAGAGATACAGGAAAAAGACAAATTTTACTAAAGGTTACACAATCCAGGTTCACATGCGCAAGAGATACTGTACATAGAAGATTCATCTGATATGTGCCAAAATTTGCGCCAAGATTTATAACCAACTAACTGTAATTTGACGTGCTGAGTGAATGTTTAACAGGACCCTGATTTAGTGTCTGTTTAGGCAAACTAAAAAATAATTTAAATTCGTGTGAAAACAGATATAAAATATAAAAAATAGAATAAGGCGTTCCAATTGTCAGTTACAGCAAAATTGTTGCTTATTTTGAAATCTTTATTGAATAAAAGTTTTTAATTTTTCTTATTGGCGTGGCGAAGAATTTACGACCTACTTTCATGAACGCGCACAAACCATGGTTCAGTTTCAACTCAAATAGTTTTACACAAAATTTGTTAAAAAGAACAGCAGCGATTAATTTAATCTTTTTCAAAACTGATTTAAGAAAGAATGTTAGATTCGAATAAAGAAAAGGAAGCTACATAAGGAAATATATTTGAGATAAAAACTTGTTACTTCAGGGTAAATATCTTCTACGGATATCTAAACATGTATCTAAAACATCATATATATATATATATATATATATATATATATATATATATATATATATATATAGTTATAGAGGCGGATAAATCAAATATGAAGATATTAGCAACCGTATATAGACGCGTTAGCGTGCATACACAGGTAAGCAAATAAATATTTAGTTTAAGGTATAAACATAAAATTGCTCAATGTGGTTAGACAGAGGGAAGTAATATATATTAATAAATATACATATAACTACGTTTGGAATGCGACTGATTTTTTTGTTGTTTTACCAAATCAAAAAATAGGGTATAATTAATGGGCTCCTACCTACAGCCTATGTTCCGTATTTACACTCCACACACACACACACACATATACATATATATATATATATATATATATATATATATATATATATATATATATATATATATATATATATATATATGTATGTATAAAGGGTGTTTCATTGAGACGGATTATATATAAGTGTGTTTCATTAAGACAGATCAAAGTCAGCAGTAAATAAATCCGTGTTATTCGTGAAGATTTATTTATTTCTTTATTTGATCATGTTATTTAAGTGATGACAATTATGCGTGAAAAATAATATCGCCCAAATGTCCGCCAATGTTCTGAAAGAAGAAATGAATCATACGACGCTTAAATTTAATTCACATTTAAAATCGGTCTTAATTAGTCCCTATATATATATATATATATATATATATATATATATATATATATATATATATATATATATATGTATATATATATATATATATATATGTATATATATATATATATATATATATATATATATATATATATATATATATATACAAGGATAATTGGTACAGTTACAAAATCCACTCCTATATTTATATTTCAAAGACCTATTATATTAAGAACTTTAACTAAAACTTCGTAATTGCAGGTTATATCTATTGTAAATACATTTATTTATCTAATTTACTGTCGTTGTCTTATTCATTTTTAGAACTTAGTCAAATTTAAGCTAAATGCATGACCTCTCCTAGTTTCAAAAAGAGCAATTTGTTGAAGCTCGCATGACAGGAGCCTCGATCACTAAGGTTGCTGAACTGTTTTGTCTTTCAAGGGCTACCATATCAAGAACTCTGATGCAATTCGAGAAACAGGGCAAGACCTCTAGCAACCGTAGCAATTCGGGTCGGACTTGCAAACTTACTGACAAGGACTGACGTGCATTGAAACGCAATATGGCAAAAAATCATCGGACAAATGCGGCCAAAGTGACTGCTGAGTTGAATGAACATCTGAATAGTTCAGTTTCTACTAAAACTGTTCACCCTGAGCTCCATAAGGCTCCTTATTATGGAAGAGCTGCTATGAGGGAACCTCTTCTCTCCATTCGCAGCATTCAAAGAGGTTGAAGTGGTGCAGAGATCACAATGCCTAGTCTACAAACCAATGGAAGCAAGTCATATTCTCAAAAAAGTTCAGTTTTTCTCTTTTCCCAACGTTAGGGTGAGTTTGTGTGTGGAGGCAGCCCAAAGAAGCTTATAACCCTGCCTGCCTTCTTCGAACAGTGAAGAGTGGAGGTGGATCACTGATAGTTTGCGCCGCCATATCATGCAGTCCAATAGTTGCCCTGCATGGCAGAATCCACGGCAAAGATTACCTGAACATTTTTGGAGATCATGTTCATCCAATGGCTAAGACTTTATTCCCTCATGGTGACTGCATCTTCCAAGACGATAATGCATACCAAGACGATAATACATACCGCACAAGTAGTTAAAAATTGGTATGAAGAGCATAAAAGTGAGCTAGAACACATGGAGTGGCCTCCCCAATCATAAGATATCAATATTATTGAACATTTGTGGTGCATTTTGGAGCAACAAGTTAGGAGCCGCTATCCTCCACCGTCGTGTCGTAAAGAGCTGGAGAAGGTTTTAATTGAAGAATGACTGAACATTCATCTGGATGTTGTCGGGAAGCTGTATGATTCCATTCCTAGACGTATTAAAGCTGTCTGTGAGACTAAAGGAGAAACAACTACATATTAAATAAATTTTCTTTGAATTTAACAAGTGTTCCAATTATTTTGTCAAACCCCTGTATATTCTGTTTATATGTTATTTTAATAGATACAATTTAGATAAACAGTATCAATTGCATTTACCGACTATATGTTCGAGAAATTTCGTAGAAAATAAGCGTTCTCTGAAAGGAATCAAGATATATCGCGAACATGCACGCCAATAAATGCAAATAGTAATGTTTATTTAAAAAACAGGTCATTTACTCAAATAAATTGTGTTTAGTAAAATAACGTATAAGCTGAAAATGTATAAAATAATTGTCGGACTTAATCCATTTCATTACAAACACACATATATCTTCATATATATATATATATATATATATATATATATATGAATTTAATCGGAGTACTGCATAGCCCGTTATCATCATTTTACCCTTGTCTACTGATTGTTGCCGTGAGTTCTATTCCAATAATTTCTTTTGTATTTTTTACTTATGCTATTCTCTTTCCTGTCAACTACGATCTTCAAAATTTTATATGTAATGCTTCTGTGTCCTTGCATTGTCTTCGTTTATTGCTCTACTATTGGATTTTAAGTTCGTCTACGGGGGGGGGGCGTTAATAATGATGTATTTCTTTATATTTTCTGATGTTTCCATGATTTTAATACTGCAAAGTATCTATTGGACCGTCAATATTTGAATTTCAAATAACTATCCTCCGTCGTTATTTGCAGGTAATACTTCAGTCACGAGCTTAGTCCAGATCTGGCAGAATTCACCTTCGGGAATAACTATAATAATAGCATCTGAAATTGTCACAATGACCGCTTCCTTAGTTCACTTGTAAATTCGTATACAAATTTTTTAAACTCCTATCAATTACCATGCAATTTCCTAGAATGCAGAATATCCAGTTATCAAATGAATTCCATATTTAAAGCCTCTGAAATTTGTTTTCCCATATCTTTCGAGGTTGTTCTCTCCCAAAAGATTACCGACTTAATATTGATTAAAACTCACTGATTATTCCTCATTTCACGAAAAGTTGAATGTAGAGAAGAAGACAATAGAAAGATTTTGTTCCATCAAACTTCTTTTCGCGAAGGAACTTCATTTCATTTAGTCTTTAAATAAAGATGTATATGTTTTATTTTCCCAGATAAAAAAAAATCCTTCAATCAGCAATTGCATTATATCATTGCTAAAGCGTTTTGAAATATAATCTATTTTGTCTTCCTTATATTAGGTTGGTGCAAAAATAATGTCGTAGTAATGTCGTTTTTTCACGTTAAAAATACATCAAAAAAACGACATTATTACGTCATTATTTTTGCACCAACCTAATAATTTCCAAAAAGATTTTTTTTTTTTTTTTTTTTTTTTTAGCTAGACTTATTTTTAGCCCTGTTTCTACGCACCATTTATCCCCACTCTCACTCTACTGTGTATTCGATTTTGACATGCTCAGTTATTACAACAGCCTATTAGTTTGTCCATTTAGTATCAAGAACTAATCGATGCAGGGGTTATAATTATAGAATTTCATTGTACACAATGATATCGGCAACATTTTCGTTTTCTTCGGGCGAAATAATGCGCAAATCATGAGGGCTGGTGATTCTGCTTAGAGCTGCATATTATTAGCCATGCGTGAAAAGATTTTGCAAGCAGCTGATACCAGCATGCTTAGTATTATGTCCTTGGATTCTTGTAGCGGTCATTCCAAAAGCTAATTTTACAGGAAAGTCAGTTTCATTGAAATACAATTGAATTTTCGGAACATATAATATCTGTTCTATAATAATGCCAGTGGCTAACTCTTATTTTAATATTCCGCGAGATGCTTTTCATAACGACACATCTCATCGTGTTGCTATGGCATTCGAAATAATTTAAATTTTCTGAAAGGTGTCACAATAGTGTCAGAATTTAATCTAAATCTGTTTAGTGGTTAGCTAATTATATAATAGTGAAAAATTCTACTTGAATGAGACCAACATTTTGTGCGTGACTATTATCTCATGGCGTCGCTAAGGTGAATACTATTCATGTCGGTTTGAGCAAAACAATCGTTCATCGTTAATCGTTAGACGTCATTAGTAACCACTATATTTAAACTGTATATTGCTTACCGATATCAAGTCTCGAGTGCCACTTAGGTAGAGGGTTACTTTTAAAAGTGTGGAATACAAATGAAGTAGGAGATGATCGACAGTGAATATTATGGCAAATTACTAAGCGTAACTTAGATGTGGCACAAGGCCGAAAGTATGGAGCACCCAGTGAAGATCAAGCACTACCCAGTCGCAATTGATCTAGCGAGACAAGCTTGCTAACCAGTATACCACTTCGAAGTGCCCACCAGAGATGATTATGAGGGTAAGGAAAATAAATGACGATCGATCCTTGACTTGAAAAGCTTCAGATTGTAGTGTTCAGGGAAGGGTCTATGTGAGATTTTTTTTTATAAAGTAGCAGATTTTGAGGAAATGATCGCTGAATTGGAATACGGTGGAAAAGAGGATGATTCGACCATATGGAAGTAGTATGGCGTGTTCTACCTGTAAATTTGTGGAACTAAAGAATGAAGCTGAAATGGACATATTCAGTCAGTTATATGCTATACGTGATACACACTTAGGCGTTCATGCATATTTCGATACATGACTGACGAGGCAGATTTTTTCCTCAGTATGTTGCCATGTCTTTCTGCGGTAGACCAAATGCCATCCAAGACTATAGAACACGGACTGTCATGCTACTTACGCATAGCTGTGGGGAGAAGAAGAGTATTCATACCTTTCCCAAGAGTATCAGCACATAAGTGGATGCAATAGATTCAACTGGAATTCGAACTCGTCTCCGATTTCTCAATCCAAACCACTATCCATTACTCCTATAAACATCTTAATAAATCAATGACCGCTTTTGATTTTTTAGCGTGTTTTTGTTTATTGAATCTAATTTTAAAAGGCGAAGCATTTATACAAACATTATAAAATATAAGGGAAAACTTATAATTTATTTTAAGATTTTTAAGCTGTTTATCATAGACTTTTTGCGACAGATTTTTTTCCAACTGATGCTATTATTACAGTAAGAGACTTACGTATATACGTGGTGCGATAGGTAAATTGTCGTCATTTTATAATTTTAATTTTGTGTATGCACGTTGTTTTTTTTTTGTTGTTGTTTCTTTTTTTTTCAGCTGCAGATTATAGTAAGGTCAGTTAGGCACCGTCTGTGAGAAAGAAAACAACCATGACGTAATTCGCTTCGCCAGAAATTTGTAAACGGCATGCTGTACTGCCCTGACATTCGCGCCTGTAGCTCCAATACGAAAATTTCAGAGAGTTTGGGTAGGAATCTAAGGACAGTGCCGAAAACTCGGAAAGAGTTGGATGAATCTAATGGTGATTACGAAGGTACGGCGGCTCGAAAAACATTCTGTTCGTTCTGATAATGGGGAGAGCTTCAGACTTGACACGAAGTCTTACATCAAGTGACCTGAAAACGTAGAGCCTCACAAGCATGAGAACACAGTGATGGCTCTAAGACAATTTCCGCGATCACATCACCCCTTACCTAAACACCCAGACCCAATCCTTTGATTATTATGTGTAAATCTCAGTTGAGCGAGAGACCAACAAAACTCCTTGAAACATCAAAGATGAACTGAAGGCAAGGATTATGTCTGCATTCGCTAACTTTAACAATGAGAACGGCCAGGAGAGATGCAGGAGATTCCGAAGTTGTCTGAAGACCGTATTGAAGCCAATGGCGTTATACTGAATATTTATACGTATTGGAAGATATTTTTGTGTAATTTCGGTAAATGTATCTGTTAAAATGAGATGTCAGTGTTATTTTCATTTTTACGTAATTTAGACGACAATTTATCCATCTTTTTGTGCCTGTGTGTATAAGGGGAAAAACTATTAAGAAATGTAAACAGTTTTGTGTGACAAATTTCACACTTCATCGGACGAAAGTGATGTTCACCAAAGAAAGTATTAAATTTACAAATTAGATAAAATTATTTCCACATCAATCAATTTTGAATATTTTTATCCATTTCTCAGAATCTAATGCCCGTATTATGCGAGATGAGATATTCTGTCTATGTAGTCATATCCACAACTACACTCAAATTTATACACAACGGAATTAATATGATGTGGAGGTAAAACATCTTTACGAATGGAAGACAAAATCGGCCGAGGAAAATATATTACTCTCACATTAGAGGCAAAATATCATTTACCGATAGACCGGGAAATTCGCCTAGCTAAAATCTCACCTTCCGTCCCAATACAAGGTAGAGGCAAATAAATTGGACATTTTGTTAAACAATGCGTTTTAATCTTATGAAAATTATCCATGACATTACTCATAATGGATTCCAAAATGTCTAAAGGAAATCCATTTTTGGAAAGTGTCAGCTTAATAAAATTCATTTCAACGCTGAGGAAGGAATTAGAGCAGATTTTAAGAACTCTAAACGTCAATGTTCTAATTAAATTAATTTTATGTTGGTACGGAATAAAGGAATCCCAACGTGTATATAAACCTGAATAGGTTGCCTTCCTAAAACTGAAGTCGAAAAGCCATCACGGTTCTTATGGACCAAAACATCCAAAAAGGACAAACAACAATTCGACTCGTTTTCAGCGGTGAACGAAAGGTATCATCCACAAAGCGATGATACATTGGAGGCCGATTAATACGAGAAAATAATAGGGCTACGTTGGGATTCCTTGCTGTTATAAAATTCTGTACCATTAAGTATCTGTTCACACACACACACACACACATATATATATATATATATATATATATATATATATATATATATATATATATATATATATATATGCAGGCTGTTTATTTTAAATAGACATATCGAGGATGATCTAATGCCATAAAATCAAATATATCATAAAGATATTCTAAACGATATTAGTAATAACTAACAACATTTCACCAATTCCAAAGTTTCGAACCTTTTTTCAATTTCCTTCCGTTTAAGTGCTGAGAATTACGAAAATGGAAAAAAGGAGGTCTATGTTTGTTTTTTCAATCATACAAGAAATTAAGCAATTTAAATTCACTTTAGTCGAACAAATTTCGCATATGATAAAATAAGTTCTCTGTAAATGTGATTCACTTGGGATTTCCTGCATTTCGACTTTTGTTAAATTTATTAAAATATTTGATGTAAGCCATGATATCAAATAAGATCTATTAAAACAAATATCAATAATTTCGTTTACTGTAATGTTCAGATAGATAATAACTGGAAATGTAATCAGTTATAAGGGAACTATTTCGATAAATCGTAATAGAAAAGAAACAATGATCTCGGTTGTATCCCAAAGTCGACTCTGCTTGAACCCGACATAGAGCGATAATAATTTGTTTCCTCTTATCACTGCCCTCTAATATTACTGCTGCAATACAATTGCAAAAGCATAGTTATTTATTCCAAGAAGTACCCAAACTGGCAGAATGGAATTAATACCAAATATTTGAAAATTTTTATTAAAATCAGAAAAATAATGAATTATCATTAACTGAGAATTAATGCAAACCTTTCTTAGATAATCCCGAGATAATCTCTTTGCTTGTGGGTGCAACACCAATGCTATTATACATCGTGGATTAGCGTATAAGATATTCCCGGTGCCTGAAATAGGAATAGGAATGATCTACTTCAACGTATTGAATAAAGGGTTCGATTCGAAATTTCAAGGAGGATATTGACTATAAAGTAACACAACTGACGAAGTGCTTTGGACACAACTGCCGAAACGTAAGCAGCAAATATGATTATTCTCTTTCGAATAAGAAAGCATACAATTTTGTTGATATTAATTGGACATGGAATGATGGAAGATTAACTGCAGTACAACATATCCTTTGCATGTCATTTGGGAATTTGTTTCTCATATGACAACGTCATTGAGACGCATTGTGTTGTTTTGATTCCGTTTCCAAAGGCAAAACGAATGTCAATTATTGTGACCGCCATTTGAACTTATTGTACCGATTTCCTTTTATAAGTGATGACAAGAATCATTTTCCCATATATTCAATATTATCTGCTGTCATTGTCCTCCATACACGTACAAAAATATGTTTAAATACATGCAGAAGAAATATCTATCTATCTATCTATCTATCTATCTATCTATCTATCTATCTATCTATCTATATATATATATATATATATATATATATATATATATATATATATAAGTGTACACATGTTTCCACTTATTCAAATTAACAAAATGCATTTACGTGCTATATCGAATGACTCAAAGCAGTCAATCAACAAGAGCCTAAGATACATGAAGTATAATCGCCCAATAAAATGTAAACATATCTTACTTTCAACTTAGAGTGCCATTGCTTACTCTTTTCTTTTTGTTCCTCTTAAATTTCAGCAGTTATTTATCATCCTGATAGCGTTCAATATCTGAATGCACGACAAGAAAAATGTACAAATTTTTAAAAACAGCAGTTTTTAGTTTGAGTAATAAAGGTTTTCCGTATTCTTTAAAAAAAATAAAGCATAACTACTTTTTATTCAATTGTATTTTCACCACTATTTGCAATGACTTGTTTTCATTTATTAGTCATCTCTTAAGCTTTTGAGTAAAATTCGATTGGTTTTGGTGCGTGAAAATCATCGACGAACTCTTGAATCGGGTCTTCATTGGAGAATGTTTTCCACATCGAAGTGGAAAACAGCAATCAAAAATGGTAACGTGCATGTTGCTATCAATATGACGGGTATCGTAGAACAGACCAATTGCGTTGCGAAATGTTTTCCTTTGTTATTCATGTTGTCATAGAAGAGAACATTCTTCCTATAAACGAGGGCATGGCGCTTTTCAACCATTTAAGAATACATTGCCCCTGCTGGACATTCAAACGTGCATTTAGTGCTTCTTTGCGTTTTCAGAACTCAAAAGCAACAACCCACCACACGATTGACATTAACTTTTCTTATTTTGAGGTCCGTGGTGGATATATACCCTGACCAATTCAATTTCTTCTGTTGAATATTTTCGTTAAATAACAGGATTAGTTCATTTTCTATCATGACATAATAAAGTAACTGTTAGGATGTTTCATCCATCATTACAATTGGTCCGTAAAAATGTGAATTAATTACAATTTTAATGAATATTAGATTGAAAAGAAAGTCCTGTTACATTTAAAGATGGTAAAAGAAACAAATGATTACTTTGATGAGTTTAATCAGAATAATATTTCCCTTAGTTATCGATAGCAAAATTATTGGTAAATGGTTGATTGGTTAGAAGAAAAATTACTCAGCTTTTGATACAATGTAGCAATCAATATCCATATTTGTCTATTCACAATCAATAAACAGTTTTCCCTTTTAAAATGTTGCAATGTGAAAAGATGATGGAGTAAAGTCAAGAGGATAAGGGTCATGAAGCAAATCGTCCATATTTAGTGTTATATTCTTTAACTGGGTGACTCGGGTAATATATGGTCTTTAATTATTGGTTAAGAGCAACGCGCTTTACAATTATACAATGAAACTCTTGCGCAATGCTTCTAATGTACATCCGTATAGTACGCATTGCAGTTCACGCTTTGAATTTAGCACTTTACAATAGACAACATCTAGATCATGTCGAAAATGCAACAAGACTTTCTTTGTCATTAGGTTGGTGCAAAAATAATGTCGTTTTCTCATATATTATCATATGTGAGAAAACGACATTATTTTTGCACTAACCTAATACTTAATACAGTTCGCTGTTAACTTTTGCACAGATTGAGGGAACACAGAACATATTACAACCAGTTCAAGCTTATTTAGCTGTGCTCTTGATTGTTGCCTATATTTCACTTTTGGACATAATATTTAAGATATCCTCTTTAGGCCCTATCATATCGCCAGTCATCTTGCTGCATAATAAATGGACGTGTATGTCCATTGATCGAAAACAGCTCATCGAACATTCATTAGAACTACATTAACTTTGCCAGTCATAACTGATGGACATAATCGGCTTATTACAGATAAAGTGAAACTTGTATAAACCTTACTGAAATATCCGTAATTCTGTTTACTTCTATTTTCTTATTCACTGTATCACTGTTTTTCCATTCATATTTCTACGAAAATGCAGCTGTAGCATGAAGATTATAGGTTCAAATTCTCTGGTCATAATTATCGCGTTTGATTCTCACTATCAATCATAATATCATAGTTTAAATATTTTTTTTTTTTTTTTTTTTTTAATATTAGGTTCGTGCAAAAATAATGACGCAACAATGTCGTTTTTTTGACGTTAAAAATACGTCAAAAAACGACATTATTACGTCATTATTTTTGCACCAACCTAATAGCAATCAGATCGAGAAATATTTTAATGTTTGTGCGCGTCGTCGGGTTTATGTGGTAAGTAAACCTATCTAATAAGGACTTTTTCACCTGTATCCATGCTTCAATACTACGAATAAACCATTCGTCCTTGCATTGAATACTGTTGCCATATATGGTCTGGTGCACCCGCTGTTCATCGTGAGGTTCTCGACAAAATCCAAAGACGGATATGCAATATAACATGTCCTGGCCTGTCATCTCAAGTCATTTTCTGACAGACGTGCTGTGGATCTCCCCGGTCTTTTGTACAAATATTTTCATGAGATATTTTCTCTGACGAGCTCATTTCACTGGTACCCCAACTGCATGAATTTAAGCGTGCTATTAGGTTGGCATCTCGGTCTCACCCTTTCACTGTCGAAACGGTTAAGTGTAACCGTCTATTCTACTCCAACAGCTTCTTATCTCGCACTTTCCGACTGTGGAACTCCTTTCTTCTTACTTGCTTCCCTGACATCTATAATCTTTAAATATTCAAATGTAATGTCAATCGAGATCTCCTGACGCTTTTATCGTGATCCCGGCACTTTTCTTTATCCTTTCCTCAAACATCCCTCTTTACTCTTGATCCTATTCTCTGTAACCCCTTTCCTTCTAGAGGCACTTGCGCCTTGCTTGGGGTGAAATGCTTTAAAAAAAATGAAATATGCCTTCGAAAAGTCAATCAAAGCATTAAAAAATAGGAAAACTTTCGTTAGAAGAAAGAAATCAGTCTTGAGCTGCTATGTAATTCCAGCCTTCCTATATGCTAAAGAAATCTGGAGAATCTCTCCAGTTGATTTGGAGATCTGAGACAAGAGAGAAGGATGTTGGGTGTAGTATGGACGGAAGACGTTAGCAATGAGGACGTTTTAAAAAATAATGAAACAAAAATAGCACTTGCACTTATTATCGTAAAGTGACTTTTTAAATTTCTGGGACATAATATGAGGAAAGAGGACGTGGAGAATTTAACACTCACAGAAGAATATAAAAGCAGGAGGGGCAACGAGAAGCATCAAGAAATCTATTTAAACGTCGTTGTAAATTGATATCACTACACAGATGAGAGGGAATGAATATGCCAAACATTTCTTGAGCTTCAAATAGGTTGGTGCAAAAATAATGACGTAATAATGTCGTTTTTTGACGTTAAAAAATATGTCAAAAAACGACATTATTACGTCATTATTTTTGCACCAACCTAATAGCTGTTGTGAGCTACGATCACCCATGTCATGAAGGGACGCACAACTTAAAAAAAAAAAAAAGAACAAGTATCAGATATGAGTTCGTTTATTTGTATACTTGTGCCGGTGGTTTTGTCACGGATGTGTAACGTTGGATGATAGCCGGGAAAATGTAAAAGATTCTCCCTAATGTTCCCATATCCTACCATGCCAAACCGATGAGAAAATGAAGCTGCCGACAAAACGGTAGCAATTTCTGATTGTCGAGTTGTGATGTCATTTCACCTGGGAAAGTCATTTAGCCATTATCCAGAGGGAAACGTACAAGTTTTTAAACGTATAAGTGTGATCTTTGCTGACCGTCTCCGCCAAGGGTTGAACTGCTAATTGTATTGTAACTGATATCATGACTGCTACAAGTTACTGAAATTACAATCCCATGAATCAAAAATCCATAACGAATTAGAATGTTTCTAGTTGAAATTTGTAACAGCAAAAAAGGTTGTTTTTATTGAAATATGAAGAGTATTTAAGGTACCAAAGATAGGCGATTACACCGACTGCATTTTTCTTCTACTTCTATGTGAAGCGTCCATTCAGGATATTGCAGGTCACAGCTCTCTACAACTTCCCGTCTTTGTAGCTCTTAATAAATTCTAATTTTGTTATCTCTTCTAAACATTGTTCTAACACATATTTACTCAAGTTATTTAGGGAGGTCATGCGTTATTTTCTATTGTCCATCTTGCCTTCACTGTGTCCTGTGAGTATCAATTTTTAACGCTTTCTTTTCTCATTGTTCCCATGAAACTGTCTTTTCTTGATGTTAAGTATACGTATCGTTTTTGTTTCCATTTTCTCTAATATATCGTTATTGCTTACATGTACGGTTCATGGTATTCTCAGCATACTTCTGTAGAAACAGATTTCTGTTTTTCAAGTCTCTTCTTCATCTGTGAGGAGATTGCTCAGAATTCACTGTCATATAGGAAGAATGGTAGTACATAGCAGTTCAATAGTCTTTCCTTTGTTTCTAACGAATTTTTGTTTTTCTTTAGATTTTGGAAGGTATCTTTCACTATTCCAATGCACCTTTGAATTACAGTTTTGCTCTTTACGTCCTCTTAAAATAATTCCCAGATATTTAAATGTTTTGTTCTAGTTTTATTTTGGTATTTCTAATTTGTAAATTTTATTTTGGGCAGTTCCTTTTGCTAAAAACAATGCATTCTGTCTTCTTGCCATTGATGTATAATCTTTTCCTCTCTCTTTCCTTTACTGCCTTCCATTGAAGTTCTTGTTTTTTTTATCGATGGTTCTTTTTATATAGGTTTAATTTTTTAATTATTTTACTTATACTAATCTTGAACACATTCTAGAATTATATATACTGCAGGGATCAGAATAGATTATAGGGGTAGGCTAGCAACCCTGCCTCGAAATTTCATTGAAAAATAAGGAGAATCTTAGAAATAAACAGATGAAAATAACCATATGCGTGAATATGACTTGGCGCAAGGAAACTTGGTTCACCGTGTCCTGCCAGAAAACTTCTCTCGTCAGAATCTCTCTTGCACATTTACAAATCTACCATTCGTCCGTATAGTGAATACTTTTGCCATATCTGGACTGGTGATCCTCCTATTCATCTCGGGATTTTTGATAAAATTCAAAGAAGGATTTCTAATGTAATCGACTTCAGTCACTTTCTCACTGATGGGACGTGGCTTGCTTATGTCTTTTCTTCAAATATTTTCATGCCAAATTCTCTACAATCTTTCTTCCTGGATACGGCGTCTAAATGAATTTAAGGTGCTTCTAGAGTGGTAACTAGGTCACACCGTTTTATTGTTGACATGCAACCGCTACCTCTACTTCAAAATGTTTTTCTGTCGCATTTCCCACCAGTGAAACTCTCTTCTGTTACCTTTCTTCCCTGATAACTACTGTCTTCAAAAATTTAAATGTGATATCAATCTCCATCTTATATCTTCTTGAACCCTGTTAATTATTGTTCATCTCTCAATCCTCCCTATTTTTAGTCTTCTCATTCTCCTTCAGCTTCACTTCCTCTAAACCACCCAATGCTAGTGGCAACACAATCTTGCTTGGAGTGAAAGAATAGAAAAAAATATATTATATACTACTTGGCATTTAAACTTACTTTGCTTTGTTTCTAACGAAATATTCCCATCTCTTAATACATTCCAGAAGATGTATTTAGCTTTGGCAATGCTCTTTCAGATTTCCGTCACATACTTTGTTGTCTCTTAATACATTGCCAAAATTCTTCACCGTTTGATTTTGAGACCGAAGTGCATGGCTCATACTTGAGCTATCACTTTTTCAGACAGATATTAGTTCTCTATTTTGACTCTCAATATTTTGTTCTTCTAAAATTGAAGATAAAAACAGTGAATATATGATGTAAATGGGTCACTACTTAAAAGTATTATGGGTACAAGTTCAACATACACTTGTTTGATTCTCACTAGTTCCTTCGCTGTTATGACAACGTTCCTGACGAGTTAAGCCTGTTTCAAAGCTTAGGTACTTAGGTATAATTCTCCGTATCCAGCGAATATTTTAAAAATCCGGTAAAACTTATGAAATACAATTAATAATTTCAGGATAGCCAAGTTTGCATTTGTCAAGTTTCTTTTTCTTTTATTCTATCCTAAATATTCCCCAAAGAAAAATGTTTACTGAATGAAGTTGTAGTAAGGTGTACAAGAAGTGCATATTTTGAGGAGATTAAGGATAGAAAATGTTTGATTCTCTACTTGACCAGGTTAAGATTGTAGTGATCGCGGAAGCATTCTCTCGGGAGCCTATTCCACAACGTAACCGTTTTGGAGAAGACCAAATGGAATACGAAGTTAATGCAGATGAATCCCCCCCTTTGTTCGTGACATGGTGTGACGTTCTGTACTAATGGAATGAAGAAATATAGCTCGTCTGCACATGTGCCATGAGAGAAGCGGGAGATTAGCCACGTATTGTATGTTGAAAAGGGGGCGTCAGAAGGAAAATAAAACATTGCCCTCAAGACCAGGTTTTTGAACTCTGTCAAAGTTGGAAATTGAGAATTGTGAAGGTCCTTTTCAGATATGCCAGTAATACTCCAGTAATATTCTTAAGCTGGAGCAGTAGGGTAAAAGAAAAATATTGAGATAAGTAATATTAAATGTCAGGATTTTGCCATAGAATAATCTTAAATGAAACAAAGGGAAACTAAAAACAGAATCTTTCATCGTAGCAAGAGAAAGAAACATAAATGAATTGATTAATATTAGGTTGTTGCAAAAATAATGTCGTTTTCTCACATAGTAACATATGTGAGAAAACGACATTATTTTTGCACCAACCTAATAAATATATTATTTTTTCAGAACGTAGGCGATTATTTCTCTCTGCAACTTCAGGTCGATACAATATTTGTCTCTCTACTATCCTCCTTAGTTACTGTTCTGCGATTTGTATTTCAAACAGTATGTATTAAGTCTATGTAGTTTTAATCCGCTATTTTTATTTGTATTACAATATATATATATATATATATATATGTGTGTGTGTGTTTGTGTGTGTGTATTTGTTGTGTGCGCGTGTGTGTATGTATGATAGATATTTTCAAATAATGTAAACATAATCAGAATTGTATGGCGACTACATATGATCTGCTTGACTGGTAATGCGATGGAGTTTTCTTTCAAACGTTTGTATTCAAATATTTACAGTATTCTGACTATTGTCCTCATCTTTTTCGCCATATTTATTATAACGTTTCGGCCGTTGTACGCTTCAGCCTTCTTCAGGTGGTTGGAATGTCGAACTGAACCCTTTATTTCGTTCACTGGGGTAGACTGTTCTAGTTTCACGTGCCATGTTTAATGGATGTTAGTTGTCAGTTATCTCCTGTTAATTCCCCTCTCCAAGTTCTCCACTGCTTTAACCGGGTATTGAACTCACACACTTTGGGTGCTGTCACTGGATCTAACTAACGCTTTTATCCACTGTACCATGTGTCGTTGAGGAGGTTTGTATCCTGTGCGCAAAACCAAATCGAAATCAATATTGTAATTACTCCTTTTCAAACTTAATAAAACCTCAATATTTTCTTGTACATTCATCACCCACTCTCATATTCAGTTAATAAAATTACTATTTTTATAGATAGTTTATAAATTCCGAATATTTTTTTTAGAAGGTCAAAAACGGAAACTGGATAGAAGAAAATTATGTCACGCCTATCTTTCAGGTGGCAATAACTTTTCTGTCTTGAGAATTAGCACTTAAAAGGCTTACTGTAATCACAGACAGAGTAGGAAATAATTTTGTGTACTGAATGCCCTACTGAGCGACACTAAAACTTAATGCTCATTGACGTTTAACGAATTTATCGAGGGCATCCTGCTACTATCTCTAAAGTGATTATATATGAATGAAATTAGATATATGGTCAGCCATGTTGGCCCAGTATCTATATGAATATAGTAAATGTTTGGTTGTAAATATACGGAAATGATTATATAATTCAGCAAAATACTATAAACCTTTTTAGGAAACTCATTTGATTTGGACACATCATTTGCTTCACATTTTTATGAGAAAGATACAAATTTAGAATCAAATCTGTAATTGATCAATGGCGAGTTCATCGTGGCGTAAATTCAGTGCAGACGATAACTGTTTCCCAAAGAATGTATAATATCAGATATCATTATGTAACTCAATGATTTTACAGTAATTCTACAAGGAATAGCAAACATTTTGCCCCATTAAGCTGCTGCCATGTTTATTTTCGCTTTTATATATGAAAGGAAATAACTGAAAAGTGTTTCCATCGTTATCTTATTTAAATTTTCCTATTTTTCTATTACAGTTTTCCTATTTCTCTATTTAACATGTTCGAAAATAGTTTCTTGAATTTATTCGAGTGTTTTTGTTTATCTATTAATACTTTTCTGTTTACCTACTAGTTGACTGAAAAACGTTTTCTTATCTAACTACTGATTCTTTTCTATTTAACTGAAAAGAGTTTTTGTTTCATTCCAACTTTTCTAGTTTATCTATTGAGATTTTCCTACTTCCTAAATTTCTTTTTTTTTTATTTAACATAACTAAAAAAGTATTACTTATGTATTCACGGATAACCAAGTCACTATTTCACAAAATTCAAAGCAATGCCCAGATAATAAATAAGAGGTATCTTTTTTTTGAATCCTGGTCGTCTACGTTTTGAAGTGAGAGAGAATTTTAAAATAAATATAAAAAAAACAATAAAATCAAATAAGTGAAATCCCCATGAAAATATAGATTATTCGAACTATTGTCCTCATCTTTGTCGCCATATTTATTACAACGTTTCGGCCGTTGTACGCTTCGGCCTTCTTCAGCTGGTTGGAATGTCGAACTGAACCATTTATTTCGCTCACTGGGGTAGACTGTTTTAGTTCCACGTGCTATGTTTAATGGATGTCAGTTATCAGTTATCTCCTGTTAATTCCCCTATCCAAGTTCTCCACTGCCTTAACCGGGTATTGAACTCACACTCTTTAGGTCCTGTCACTGGATCTAACCAACACCTTTATTTACTGTGCCATGTGTCCTTAAGGACAAATAGTTGTTAGTTCAATAACTGATTACGGCAGTGGAGAACTTGTAGAGGTGAATTAACAGGAGATAACTGATATCCATTAGATATGGCACGTGGAATTAGAACAATCTGCGACAGTGAGCGAAATAAAGGGTTCAGTTCGACATTCCAACCACCTGAAGAAGGCCAAAGCGTAAAACGACCGAAACTTTGTAATAAATAAGGCGACAAAGATTAGGACAATAGTCCGAATAATGTAAATAATGTACATAATACCTCATCTCAGAAATATAGATAGATACCCCATGAAAATATGTTTAAAATGCTCATTTTTTTAAAAATTATAGACAGAATAATATACTGAACAACTGTAATAATAGTTGACTACTGTAGACTTGAACGGACTTTAACTTCACCTGCATCATTGCTTCATGGCTAATCACATCATTAATATTTGGTTATGATATCCCCATCATCTTCAAGGACGGTAGATGTTATCGTTTAATTCCTCAACAATTGCAGTTTCAGAGCTGTAATTCTTAATTTGACACCTTCGGGTGCTATCAACAGAGGAATATGTTTTATAGATTTGAACATACCCGCTAATGGACGCATCTGTTATTTGCAAGTAGGATTTTCATGCTCTCATTTACTGATTGTGCAATTCCATCAATCTTGATGACGAAAACTTGGAAACATAGCATCGTAAGTCCGCTACCACATGTACAAAATTTGATATTCACAATAATAAATGTAGATTAAATGCGACATAACGATGTATTAAGTTATAAAAATAAACAAAAACAAAACAAGATACAATGTAAAAATCA
>OZ010577.1:110627813-110670313 GCA_963932145.1 Acanthosepion lycidas | reverse complement strand
TGTTTCTTTGGAGTTTTTCTATATTTCTTTGATAAGCCAAAATAAACTAGTTTATTAATCTGAATGCATTTTTACAGTCACTCTCTGTTTATTTGTTCTCATCTTCTTTTCTCTGTTTTTTTTAAATTTTATTTTATGTTTATATCTTTATGTTTATTACTGTGTATCATCATCATTTTACGTCACCAAGTGATACCTGCTTTTTATGACCAGCTTCATGAAGAAATCGGTAAAAAATATTATAATTTATTACTTACTTTTTTTTATCTTCTTTATTTGATGCTTTTCCGTTCTGCTTGTATTTCAGGAAATAATGTAAGCATTTTATTATAGTTTACATATTAAGATATTTTTAAACTTTAGTTTTTTATAATTCTACTGTTTCGCGTTAACAGACACCAATATACGATGGTGCTTAGATATATCAATATGTCAGCAACCTAATCAGGATAAACACATTTATGTTTTTTATATACTAATCTTTACGCAGAACAAGGCTGGGGTTCCAGTCAAGGAAGAGGGTTACTCTCAAAATATATTAATAATTAATGGTTTTTGTTTTAGGAATGAAAATCAAGGTGATAGGACGTGAAGATAATGTAGATGTTAAGAAGGAAAGAAAACGTGTCCTAGCCGTAAATGTTTAAACTGATGGAGAGGCGCTCATTTGAACACAAATAATTCACAAGACGTAGATAATTATTGACTGGGGTTGTTGAAAATTGAAAACGGCTTACACTAGACTTGAAGAGGGAAAAATAATTGTAGTGATCGGGGAAGCATCGTCTTGGAAGTCTGATCTAGAAACTAAGCTCCTTTTTTTTTTCTTTTTTTTTTTAGTTGTCTAAAGGGAACTTTCAATAGAGCGGCGACAAACTTGCAAAGTTTCCTCTGTGAGGAAGAGGATACAGTGTGTGGAATAAGTACAGCAGAAATATTCCTTTTTCAACGTAATATTTCAAACAAAAGGAAAAAAGCCCGATTCGAAATTCAGCTCAGAAATGCATGCCAGTTATTGATCTTCACTGATATGCCGGGTTTAACAGCAACATTGTCCAAACCGTATAACAGCAACATTGTCCAATTGTTGGATTAAGATTTGAAGCGTTGTATCTTAGAAATGATTAAACTTACGGGAATTCTCCGAGGTTTTTCTAAAATTATTGGACTCTACTTTGAACAATAATAATTTATTTAGCTGTAAGTTAAAATGATGATCCCTCATGTTGTGACCTGCTCCAGCTTTTTTTCTACGGTTCCCGCTTTAAGTACTTCTAGATGATTTCAAAGCTATTGCTCTGATGAGCTTTTCTTCTTGCTACCTCGGATTCATCATAAATTTACTGACAGCTTGGTTTGATAATTTTACTGTTATAATGGCTAGGTGTAACCGTAAGATTTCTTGGAAGTGTTTCTTCAGTCGTTCTTCTCCTTTGTGGAATTCACTTCCGGCTTCTCCTTTTCCTATCAACAAAAATCCTCAAAAATTTAAATGCTACATCAATCATTATCGTCTGTCTTTTTAAATCATGTTCTTTTATTATCCTTTCGAATCAATAGCGTTTAAACAGTTCGTTTCACTTTCAATAACCCGTTGAATTTTGCTTCTGGCTTAATTATTAAAAAGGGAGAACAAGAATCAAATCAGACAAAAAATTGTATATTGCTAATATACGTAGTTTAGAGCTGCTTATTTTTCCCTTTCAAGCTTTAATAGACTTTAAAATCGCTTATGCGTTGCTATTAGCAAACTCTTACTCCACATAAATGAGCTTCCTTCCTATTGCAACCACGCAAACCTAGTCAAATTTCAAAAGATCAATCTCCAGCTTCTCCCTTTTGGAAACGTGTTCTATTATTGTCCTTTTTTCCCCACTAAACTTTTTCATCTTCTTAAACTTCTTACATTTTCTCAGTAACCTCTTGTGATTACTGGCTTTGTAGCCTTTCTTGGAACCAAATGATAAAAAAAAAAATGATTTCTTTTCAAAATCAAAACAATTCGTAATATTTTCCTAATTACAACTTAAAATACATCTTGCATTTAAAAAAAGAAAAAAACACTCCTATCACAGGATTTAGTGTAGTCTATTACGATCTACCGTACCAACAGACTAACTTTTTTTCTTATATCCGTTTTATTGATATTCTGAATGCTTGTTAATTTCTCAGCGGGGGTAATCAAAAACTTCTACAATTAGTGTTTTTATGTGCATATATTAGGAGCCAGTAATTAAGTGGGTCAGGAATTTTTGATACTTGAACAGATATGATCATGCGGAATCTCAGATTCAAGAAAACTTGAAGGTGGGGTTTTCAGAATGAAAATATTTAGCAAGGAGTAGGTTACTAGAGACAGAAACGCAGAAATAGAAGATGCCTTTGTAGGTTTACTCCCTCGAGAAAATAGGGTATTTTTTAGATCTTCTGATCTATGTTGCTGATGCAGTTTAATGTGATGTATGCAACTGAGGCACATTGACGCCAAATGTCACACATGGGAACAATATTGAGTACATAATATTATCAGTGTCTCCGGGCGCTTTGCCACCATCTACCGACATGTTCAAGAAGATAAGAACTTTGGAGATTTTCTTTTTCAAATAAATTTCTGTCTGGTTTATTAATTAAAAAAATATAACTTATGAGACTTGTTTTGTGATTATACAGTTACTTCCTTTAGGAAATTATTTATTTTATTTATATATTCTTTTAATAATTGGAAAAGAGTGCGAACAGTGGCCGTTTTATTAGTGCCTAATTACGCTTTAGGGTTTAACGAAATTCGACAGCTATTTCATACTTTGTCTTTAAAGTAAATCTTTGTCTGCTCAGCACTGAAAGGCTGTAGCATGTGTGCAACGCAGTTCTTTAGTTTATGCTAATGTGAGATTAAAAATGGATTAAAATGGCAGCAAACAGCACGTTTAAGTAGATCAGATTATGAAGAACCTTTACCTTTAGTGTAAGTATAGGTGGAATTTTGTTTCAGATAAAATACCAGAGATATATTTTTAATATCTTAATAGATGTAGCATTGTATATTAGCATAAGTTAGTATTCTTCTTTTTCTTATTATCCTCCCCTACTCTGTCTTATTGTTATCCACGTTCTTCATCTCCACAAGATGTGTATAATCATCACTTTTCAAATATTCCTGTCTTTTACTTCTCTAATTAAATTTTAACCATATCGTCCTTGAAATAAAAAAGTAGTGTTCCAACCATAACGCTCTATGGTCAATTTGTTACAGCTTGATACTATCGGTCTAAGGAAATGATCCCAGAATTCGTTGGGAAGGGTCTGAGAAAATACGCCGACTAATGTTGACCTAAAAGGTTTGAGGGAATTTGGGTAAGCGAAACTATGAAATCCGTTGTTGGTTATGTTGACAGGAAGTCATATGTCCGTGGATTTGAGCGTACTGGCCTGGTTTAGTATGTTACCAGATTATGCACTCTCTCCAGCACACTGTAACGAAGATCTACTCAGCATTGCTTCAGTATAACCCACCACGCAAGTCACCAATCTGCCACTGGATAGCATGCCACTAGTGTTTGCAGCTTGTAACCCGCCGTTGAGCCGTCGGCGTATACGTGTCAGCAATGTTACCACTGACGGACCGCTAGAAGTCCACCAGATGTTCGCTGGTGTGGCCATCGGCAGCCCACCAGCGTGTCATTAGCGGCTTGCGCGTGGGGAAGTCAAAGGTTAGCTGTGCGGATATTAAAACATAAGAAAAACACATATACGTCAGAGCAGCCGTCTGCAACAAGGATTAATTATCCACCGAATCAATCTGGCATAACCAGGAACGAGCAGCCAAGCTTTGCTAAGAACATAATATAGTATAATTAAGGAATGAACAAAGATATAATGACAAATGCATTTGTGAGAGAAGTACTTCTTTGCTGTACTTTATCTCCTCAGGACGTAGGTGAACACAGCACTGCACAGATCCCTGCCCGTTGTAGATCTAAGTAAGGCTTATATTTTGCTATCTCGCCTAATCCATGTTCTGCTTACCTTGCAAAAGCTCGTTATGTAAGATTTTCTCTACTTTCCACCGTTGCTCTTGTATTGAATATGTCCTCTTCTTGTCAAATTATCCGCGGCCTTCTTCCTCATTATGTACTAGAGAACTTTCAACTCTCTCTTTATGATTGTAAGTATATCTGTCTTTTTTTATTCCCGTTTTCCTCTAAAACTTCTTTATTCCCGTTTTCCTTCAAAACTTCTGTATTCCCGTTTTCCTTCAAAACATTTTTATTCCCGTTTTCCTCGAAAATATAGTCAGGCCATAATTTTCTCATCAGCCTTTTGTAGGACCCCATTTATGCTATTTCGAATCTTTACTTCATCTGTAAAGAGAGTCTCTAGCATTCACTGCTATATAGGAGGTCCGATCTTACATAACAGATAAGTCATCTATGTTTTATTATTTCAAAAGGCATGTCTCACTCTGAACTTTCCATTTTATTGAAGAGTTTGACAAATGCGAATTATACAACCTACATTACACCAAGGAAAGTTCTAAGGAAAAGCTAACAGAAAATGAAAGCTGCCATGGTAGACATGGCAATTATATTTTATTTTTATTTAAACTACATTGAAAATGACAATGCGAATACCAACAACTTAGAGTGAAAGATTTCGTCAAAGTCACGACTTTTACATATATGCCAACTTCCGGCATTCATAACCAAAAAATTATTTTAAAGCAGTTGCTTACGTACAAGATGAATCATCGCTTTGGTATACGAAGACAGTTCGAGTTCTCGATTTTTTGTGAAAGATTTTTTAAAGTTTTTAATCCGGACTTTCAAATGATTGATTGGAATGTCATGCCTCTGAGATACTAAAAAGATATTTCAATTAATTATGAAAAGAAAAGAATCCTAAGTATGACGACCTGTGTTAGTGCAAGATCAGATCGAATTGCATGTTTATTTAACAAGATTCACCGACAATATAAACGACATTTCACGAATGTCAGTTCTGAAAGCTACCATAGTTAAATGTGCACTTAATTTCAATTGGAATTTCTATTAAAGCTATTTACCTCTACGCAAACGACAGGCAGTCAAAACTGAAAGAATTTTTCTCTAAAGCAATGACATATATGCGAGATGAATCACCGCGTTCAGGAGACGATTTCGGCAGATTCTAGGCGTCGTTTGTGTGCATAAGCAGATCAAAGGTCGTAGAAACCTCCGTCAAATCCTTTCCCACGATACCTGGATTTCAGTGCAGTTGTGATGCCCAGTTACGTGTAGGTGGAACATAATTTTTCTATCGGCTAAGAAATATATTTATGTCGTTGTCACTGTTTTTATATCTGTCCCTTAACCAGTTTCAAAATGACTGTGTCATTGATTTGTTTTTGCGGTTTGTCAACTTTTTATGTTATTTAATAGCAGAAAATATTTTTTTTTAGATCGTAAGAATTTTTTTGGAGATAATAATTATTTACTGATACAAGTCTTACTAGTTAAACTATGTTTTTGCGTATAATTGAATATAAAGGAACGCGACTGCCATTGGAAACTTTGCTCTCAGATTTCTAATTCCAAGTCGTTATCCATTAAACAAGGGCAGATTCAAGCATACACCATTGTGCAAATTAATTGAAACAAAACTAATAATTCCGTTATTATTTACTTTTTTCGTATTTTTTCAATGAAACATGACCCAGTACACATGTTAGTACATCGTATGTCCATTTTACGAAGTTGTTACTTGCAAATTGACCACAGATACTTGATTGGATTTAAATCAGGAGAATTTCCGAGCCAGTCTGTAGTAATTTGATTTGCTCATTGGTGAAGCTTGTCAGTGTGTTCGTGCATTGTTACAATTTTCGAACGCTTAATTGGATTAATGTCCATCGAAGACAATAACCGTAGGACAAATAATCGACAGTCGAAAAAATAGTGCCTGGGAGTGATAAAAATCTGATGCAATCACGGATGATGCAATATTTTTCAAGTTCATACAAATGTCATCATACACCCCGATAATAAATTCATATTAGTGCACACCGCTGCAAATGACCTAATCTGAGAAAAAAATAGAAATCAATTATACCCTGTCACACCAGTGGCTCTAAAACTGACTGTATGTTGAAAGCAAGGAAACTAAAGCAGATTTTTCAATTAATTTGCACAATGTTGTACAGGACCTGGTAAATTCTAAACAGTCACCTATCTAAGTTTTATTTTTATTGTCAACCTTCCTAAACGATAAATGAAAAGAGAAATTCTGAAATAATAACTTATTCATTTATTTTGTTGCAATTGTATATTCTTGATATCAGTAAGGATATGAGTGTGAGAAAAATAAAACCGATCGATTATGCGATTAGCTGATAGTTAAGATAGAAATATAGGGCCAATAAAAAAACATTACGTCGAAACTGATAACATCTGGCTAAGAGTATGCTCTAATCTTTTGTGAATATCTATGCAAATGATACAACGGTATATGTGTGCACCTCCAAATTCTATATGACCAGCGCTTGGCGGCTGATCTTTCCACTGACCAAGCTCTAACAGCTCAATGGGAGAAAAACTGGCTGGGCACATCCACTGATTCAGAAACCAAACAAGTAACATTCCATCATCGCTGATCAGACCTAGAGCTATCGCCAATCGTGATGAATGGGTGTTTCCTCGGGGAGACACTATGCCTTAGTGCTTATGGAATCTTAAACCTAACCCAGACCTCAAGTTTTACTCGTACATATGATCCATCTCTACTGATACCAACATCCATCATTCATAACAGAACAATATTTATTTTAAAGTAATAGCTTACATAGATAAATCAGTACTTTCAGTAAACGAAGACGAATTGTCAATCATTTTGAGAGATTGTTCAAAGTTTCAAATTTGGACTATCCGTTGATTTGTTCCTATATCACTCCTAAATAGGGCTGCAATCTTCTACCTTTATAAGAGCCAAACCAGGTCACAAATGGAGTACTGCTGTCACATACAGGCAGGAGTTACTCAGATGTTAGTTTTCAGTTTTCACTAGAGTCCAAAATCGTCTCGGCGTCAGGGCGAGGGACGAATTAGTTTCCATTCTAACCATTAGCTTACCGCATATTTGCATAATCTGTATCTCTTACTCTGTAAAGCTTTATCTCGAGTGGCTTTCAAGCATTTTACAAGGTAGACACATGCAAAAAAAAAAGAAACATATAAAAACATTTGATTTCTATAAAAATAAATGACTAGATAGGTAGGTAGGCAGACATATTTTGTGAGTGTAAAATTTTTAAGCCTCTTTTCTTATCTGCCCTATAAATTTCAACTTTCTCACTTCCTCCCCCCCATATATATATATATATATATATATATATATATATATATATATATATATATATATATATATATATATATATTATTGACAATGTCCTTTGTCCTAAAGTGAATATTCTTCAAGACATTTCTAACAATTATTCTTTCCATTCTCTCTGAAATTAATCTATTTTCTTTTTTGTCAGTACTTATTCTCAACACATTGAGTCTCGTTGTACCTCTTGATAATGCTACGAATTGTCGATCTAGTTCATTTTAAACGCTTGTAAAGTGTGGTATATCCATCAGTTGCTTTGTACGCATCAACTATCTTAATTCGAAGCTTCTTGCCAAGATTAGCCTTCTACGCCATGATTGCAGAACGAATGAGATATCGCAGCACGTGACACTCACATATTGTCTTCTTCATTACCTTCTGGAATGTTATACAATAAGTTCGGTCAATACCATTTCATTTTCAAACGGATAGTGTGTTAAATGTCAAATTAAATTTTAAAAAATGCATTTGCCATAGAGCCATATTTTTATTTTATAATTTCCGTAAATGGAACGAATAATTTTGGACTGCACAATTTTTTAGAAAAATCTGTAGCTATGAATATAATAGATCGAAATGTCTAAAAATTTGACGAATTCTTCAAAACTAAATGCAGTATCAACTATTTATGGTAAAATGCAGTAATTACTTGCAAATATTTGCATTTTCTAAGAAAGTATTCAGATATTCAAGGGGGGATAATTATGTCTACAGAAAGAAAGAGAGAGAGAGAAATAGATAGATTTCAAGAGCTGACACAAAAATTTGACTAAGAAGAATATTTCTTTCTGTGCATATCTCTCTCTAGTGAATAACTATGGCAATATATCTATCTGTGTTTCTATAGATAGACAGATAAATAAGAAAAAACTGATATATATATATATATATATATATATATATATATATATATATATATAGAGAGAGAGAGAGAGAGGGAGAGATAGATAGATAGATAGATAAGAAAAGACATATACATGCATATATATGTGTATTTAGGCAGCAATCCTTCTTTCTTGCACATTTCATTGAATGCGGCAGACGATGTGATGAGAACGAAAGTAATATATAAATTCCAACGTTCACAGCATTAATCCAAAAGACGGCTCAATACCAGTAGTAGAGCGATAATTATTTATTATAATTTTATCATATAGACAAAACCATTTTACTCACTACAAAGATGAAACTTCGTTTCAGTGCAATTCAACTGCACTTCGACGGGTGAGAATCGAAAATTATTATGAACAATCCTGCTTGTAGGCAAGCCGTATGTGAAACGTCATTCCTTTTTTCCATTTGTTCGCGATGAAAAATATACATAAAGAAAATAGGTGTCGGAGTGAATCAGTAGTGTTTTTTGACTGGTCTGTGGAGATTTTTCTTGTCGATAAACATCGGTCAAATGTTTAGGCACATTATCACACAAGCGTCCGAAGAGTCAGAGATAGGGGAGGAGATGTGGAGATAGGGGATAGTAATATATTGGAGTAAGCAAAATTCTAGCGATAGTTCTAGTAGTAATTAGGAATGTTATTTTTGGTTTACTATTAAAAAAAAAGAATCTAGAGCTGAATCACATGATCTCCTTTGCAAATACGGCCAAACGCAATGTTGTTGCATCTGCAAGTATATGTATAGGAAAATGGAAATTGGTGTTACCACCCAGCGACGACAATTTGTTTCATGGTTAAACGCAATTTTCAAGACATTATATATTTAACCTACATATATAGCATACCTCATTAATATATATATATATATATATATATTAGCTTAAAAGCCGCCCTATTGGGAGACATTTAAGGTTTCTACTGCGTAACGCTTTCATCATAAATTGTAGGGCGGAATTGACGCGCTCGGCTGCAATAAACTACAGGAGAACTCAAAATTGGTCGGTGCATTTAAGTATTGCATTAATACTTAAGCTTGTATTTTAAAATTTCAACCATAATTCTTCTGTGGCCACTTAATTTAAAGACAATTTGATATATATATATATATATATATATATATATATATATATATATATATATATATATATATGTAGATAGATAGATAGATAGATAGATAGATAGATAGATAGATAGATAGATAGATGTCTTCACTTTCCGTACAAATAATTATTTTATTTCATTTTGTTGGATTTTCTAATTAATTTCGTTTATTCCCAAGTTTATTTCCAGGTTATAAAAATTTTAATCGTAGAGAAAATTCGTCGTAAATGATCACTCAAAAAAAGCCGACGGAAACAATTACAGCAATGACAACTTGCGAATTCAAAATTTCTTGATTGCTAGTCCGGATCCGGCTAGGAATGTATTTAATTTCGCTTACTGGGTCGGTGTGATTCCAAAATGGTATAATATGTTTCTCTACGGCCTTTAGAAGTAAAGTTGAAAAAGTGACACAAAAACACACTGGCATTCGCATTTATTATTATTATTATTATTATTATTATTATATATATATATATATATATATATATATATATATATATATATATATATATATATATGACAATGTGTTTCAACGCAAGAGAGAGAGATAGAGAGAGAGAGAGAGAGTGAGGGAGAGCGAGAGAGAGATGAGTAGAATTTTTAATTCCACATGCCATGCCTTTGAATGCTTCTTTTTATAAATCCCAAAATTTCACACACTATATGCAACCAAAGACACAGCCAAAATCCATATACACATAAAGTGGATAAAAGCTTTGGTTGATTGACCCAAAATGTGACTTAACACAAATAGTTGTGCTTTCAATGCCTGGTGGCAGCAGAGAGAACACAAACTTGGGGAGTTATCAACGGCAATTAATTAAACACATTCAAAGGCATGGCGCGTACAATTAGAAAAATCTACCCCTGTAGACTGAAAAATGTGTTCGGTCCGATATTCCAACAGGTCCAATAGAAATTCCTGAATAAGGCTAAAGGTCAGTTGGAAACAGCCAGAAACTTTGAAAATAATTATCTTTCCAAGAGTCCACGTTGAGGTATTTTGAACACTATCAAGACTACACTTAAGTCTTGATAGATTACAAAATCTTCTACTAGGTTTCTTGAAAAGACAACTGCAGGCTGTTAGTCAGAAAAGGGCGGAACTGGTGCATTGCTGCTATAACAGGCTAGTCTATCTACTCCTAATAGAGCAGCCGGTTATAGCAGCAATAATCCAGTTCTGCCCTACTCTAACTCTTGTAAAGCATGACAGGTGGATTGAGAGACTTGCTGTGTCAATGGAATGAGCGTTAGCAATAGTTTGCATGTATGAGCTCTGCTTCAGGCCAGTTAGCTGAACATATGACTCAGCAGAAATGCAAAGCATAGAATCCTCATTCGAATTCAAACGTTCATCATCACTGGATATATGTCGTGAAGAACTATGGCCCATGTCATATCGCCACGGAATTATTTTTTTTATTTGTTTGTTTAACGGCATACCAACTCGTTATGGGTCATTTAATGCCTAAATTTAATTGTCTTGAGAGTTTTTAAGTAATAAAATGTACGTTACTCTGCTTTCACATTTGATAGATTATACAAAGCATATGTCCATATACATGTTTTTGTTGGCATGATTACTAGAGATGGTGATATTTGGGATTTATATTGTAGCTTTGTTGAAATTATGTTTTAGAATGCAATATGATTTCTTTAAGAAATTGTAGGATATTATATGGACTAAAGTGATGAATGATTTATTTTATATTGATTAATGTATTGTTGATTGTACTACAAATAGGTAATGTTGGCAATTTTGAATGTAAAAATGTTGTTATTTTTATTATAAAAATGTATTTTAATGCATTCATAGGATTTTGTTCTTGTTTGGAAGTGTTCACTATTTGTCTATAGTTGGGACCCAAACAGGTGCTACGAGCTAGGTCACGGGAAAATCTGGAAGTACCTGCAATTAATAGCTGGTTCCAAGTTACTCAAACCCACCAATCTCCCAATCAGAGGCCTTGATCTCGGATGATGTTTTCGTCTTACCAAGAACTCCAGAATCAAAGTGACAACCTACGTAGAAACGTTAGACACAATATCCAAACACTGAAACAATGGGTTGTTTTACATGTTCCAACAGGACTCTGCAACTTCCCCACGTGGAGTGTCTAACCGAGAGTTCTCACGACCATATCACCCACAAAATAGGACCTGATATATCTCCTGTAGCGTCTTAGCGTGGGAGACCGACCAGCGTTCCGATAGTACTAAGAATTCATTGTTAGCTGCCACTGTGACTAACTTGATCACTTGATTAAGGCATTCTATTACTTCTGAAGTTGAGGGCGGATTTATTAAATAATGTTTTAATTTTTTTATATACCTTGATCATATTTGAAATTTCCCTTTGAAAATATTGTTTTAACTGATTTAAAGTTTTGGATCTACATTATAATTCTTGATTATTTTGCTCACACACATACACACACACGTCCGCACACACACACACATATATATATATATATATATAATTATTTATTTAAAAATATTTTTTATTTATAAAATTTCAATTTAATTCAAATAATTATATTGAAGTTTTCGGCTCTTGTTTTGAAACCTGCGAACTCTTATGTAGCGATGGAATCATATTTTTAAATAAATAATTATATGTATGCTCTACTTTTGTATCGAGCACTATTTTTAAAAATAATAACAAAAATACTAAAGAACTTTGGATTATTTACCTAACGAGTTCTTTCCTATTTTCTGTATATGTTTACACACACACACACACACACACATACACACACACACACACACACATATATATATATATATATATATATATATTCTGTGATTTTAGGCATGAAATGTTCTTTAGGCCAAACACTGTTAAAAACGACAGGCATTTTGTGTCGATTAAGTTTTATGATCGACACTTTCAAGTTTTGAATAATCCATTTCGGACAAGGTGGAAATTCTGTCAGAATATTTTCTGTGTACATTTCTGAAGAAGACAACAAAAGCAACAATCAGTAATTAAAAAGAATTATAACTTGACTATGAATCCTTAATAGTATATAGAAAAAGAATAAAAAAGACGTCATACGTCGCTTACGTCACGACACTACGTTACAGTACTAACTACTTCTACGAATCTTAGCAATTGTCTCTACCTGCCCTGATGATGAGTTAACTAAGTAGAGAGATTGGACCATATTTTATGTACTTTTTCCTGAAATGAGCTTCGAACAATTTCTGCCGTAATTTCCTCCCTATCTGAGAAGGATTATTAACACTGAAATTTCGATCATTAACATTAATCGAAACAAAATGACTGTCGTATATATATATATATATATATATATATATATATATATATATATATATATAACATTTTAGAAAATTTAAAATGAAGAAAAGTCCAATGAATGGTCTCTCCAAAAATTAATATCGATGATCATATTTAGCGAACTGCGTAGCTCAAATATATATTTTGGTAAGTAGATTACGTCAAGAATTTTCTAGTGTCACTAGTAAAAAAAACGAAATTTGGTTCACAGCCTTCATTTGTTAGAAAAATTAAACATCTTATATCTTATTTTAGGATTTCCTAAAAAAGAGAATACTAATATAAGAGGCCCGAGAGTCACTCAAAATAGAGAATTGCGAAATTAGGTTGTCGCCGAAGAATCAAAGCAGCAGAACTTCTCACGGTGTCGGAATTATTATACTTGAGCAGGCTTCTCAGACACCGAGGTAGGCTCGTTTGCTTTTGAGGCAGATTGGGAGTAGAGGTGGGTATCAACAGTTTTTCAGGGATGAGCTGATATCCCCTGCTCCTATGTCTTACTGTACTACTCTAGCATTAAGAAAATAAGTCTAGGTAAATTATGTGTGGCAATGTAACAGTGATTGGAGGAGCATCAGACTAAATGGGTGTTATGTTAAACATTTAACTTGATTAAAGTCAGAATGTTTTCTACTTAAACGAGAAGAGAGATTCAAATTGAAACAAAGATAAATACAGAATGTATAAAAAAATAACTTAATATTTATTCTTTCTTTGCTTGTCTCTATAGCTAAACGAAAATAGTGAAGGCTCTATTTAACCTCCAAACAGAGTTCAGCTCATTTCTTATATTTAGATAAAGATGGCTACTCTTAAATCTGAGTCTACTGAAAAGAAAATTCATAGAATAAACAACAAAAAATAACTGTAAAGATACGGCAACCTATCTGCAGTATTCCATCAACTATACCGAAAATTATTATAACCATGGTTACATTCTTTCTGCCAACCAACCCAGATTTTTTTTACTGGAGGATTCAAAGATTCGTTTCACATGAATTTTTCTCAATGCTAATAATTATGGTTATGTCATTGAAAATATCTTTAGCTTTTATAGCAATCGAACAGATTTTCAAGTCATCTCCAAAAATTACTTTTGTATATAAAACGTAATGTCTCTCTCTCTCTCTCTTTCTCTTTCTCTCTTTCTCTCTCTCTCTCTCTGTCACTCTCTCTTTTATATATATATATATATATATATATATATATATATATATATATATTGGGATGGATAAATTGTCGTCACATTATATTTTAATTTCGTTTGTTTTTGATTTTCACAACTGCCCAGTATAGTAGCATCAGTTGGGCACGAGTCTGTGAAAAAGAAAACCATGACGCACTTTATTCCATCAGAAATTTGGACACGGCATGATGTTCGGCTCTGGTATTCGAGCCGGAAATTCCAAAACGAACATTTCAAAGTGTTTGGGTGTCCATCTTAGGACAGTGTATAGGATACGGAAAGAGATGGGTGAGTCTAATGGTGATTAAGAAGGAACGGCTGCTCGGAAAACTCTGATTGTTCTGATAAGTAAAGAACGCCAGAATTAGTTGGTGTAGGCATCAGACTCATCATGGAGGGCTATATCGTGGTTTGATGAGGTAGTTCTGTCTTGTTTCAAGAGAATGGCTCCTGTCTAACAACAGGACTCTGAAACATACCCCAAAAGCAGGAGAACCAAGTCACAATTTCTGCGATCATATCACCCCTTACATCTGGCCAAATAATTCCCCAGACTGCAACCCACTTGATTATTTTATGTGGAGCGCAGTTGAGCGAAAAACCAACAAAACTCCTTTTACTATCCAAGATGAACTGAAGGCAACTATTATGGCAGCATTTATCAACTCAAGGAAAGTGACCGCCTAGAAGAGTTGCAAGTGACTGCAAAGTCGTCTGGACATTGTGGTTGAATTTATTGAATACTTTTACTCTTTGTTATTTCAAGATATTTTTTAAAATATTTTAGTAAATATACATGTTTAAATGTGATATCAGTATTATTTTCCTTTAGACGTCAATTTATACATCATATATATATATATATATATATATATATATATATATATATATATATATGTGTGTGTGTGTGTGTGTGTGTATTTATATGTGACAAATAAATGTGGAAATTGAAAAAATTGAAATGGAGATATTTCGAAACATATTATGGCATAGCCGTACATCTCTCCATCTCAATTTAACATTTGAAATATCATAGAACTGTGAAACCGTTAAAGTTACTCTAAATAAATATTCTTAAAGACTCTTTTCGGTCCCGGCTTGAAGCAATCGGTCATCTACCCACACTGAGGAGCTGTGATACAGCGAAACAATCTGTCTGTTTGACTATATATATATATATATATATATATATATATATATATATATATATATATATATGTGTGTGTGTGTGTAGATAGATAGATAGATAGATAGATAGATAGATAGATAGATAGATAGATAGATAGATAGATAATATTAGTGGTAAATATACATATACATATGCAAAATATATAAATATATATACATACATGTATATTTTTTTGAATAAAAAATTCCAAGAGGATAGAATCCAGGTAGAACTCAATATTCAGGACACACTCTCTCTAAATTCTATTTTTTTTATTTCCGGAGTTATTTTTTCTGTTTTCTTTTTGAATTTGTAGGTCTCATGAATTGGATCGTATTTACGATTAAAATGGAATAAATTATGACCATGGAATATTAGTGTTTAAACCTTTTTATTATATATATATATATATATATATATATATATATATATATATATATATATATATATATATATATATATATATATATTAACTGACTGACTGATTGATTGATTGAAATAAGCTTGAAATATAGCACTAGTATTATCGCCGAAATCAGTTTTTATCAGCCCCCAGTATTAGAAGCTATGGTAGAACATTTTCATTTTGAAGATCGGTTTTCAGAATTGTTTGACGCCATCTTGATTTTACGTTGATTTGCCATGTTCAGTATTATGTTACAATTAAAGGAAATCAGTTCAGATTACGAGTACGAGGCGTCTCTTAAAGTCCTGAAGTGTCATCACCAATGTTGTGGCGTCTGATTGATTTGTATTTAATAGCCTATATACCATTTGTGAGTTATTTAACGCTGAAATATATTTATTGGCTGTAAGACCAATATATTTTTCCGAGTGAATACTGCATTAACAATATTTTGGGAGATAGCAATGATTTTTTGCAAGTCCTTTTATTTAACTCATAGCTGGGATGAGAAGTGATTGTTTCATACCTTTCCTACAGATATTTCTCCATAACTGAATGCAACGAACTTGACTGAAATTCGGAATTGATACTCCGTTTTATTGTGAGCCGATATCAATTATATGATGTAAACAAACCCAAGAAGAAACGATGTATGATCAATATTAGATATGATACCAGAATCGCTTATAAAAGTTCAAATGTTCAAATTAAAGTGGCCGAAATCTAGATCCTTAGGTATCATCCTGATGAACTGCATACTGTATATTAAAACGATATTATAACGGTCTCTGACAGGCCAGGAAGAGATTCCGTCCAAGAAGTGATAACAAAACGCGTTTCAGTAAACATATTTGTTTGAACAGAAGAAAAAAAATATCTACTGGCCTACAGACCGAAAGCAATATTGAAGAAAAGGAGCCTTCCGTTAGGATGCTAGTTTTTATTCCGATCTTAATTTGAGGAACCGCTTCATGGTACATTAACGCGTTTATACAAGTTTATTTCCTCCACAAAATGAAGACATTAAGCTTAGTGGATTCACCTGTTTGAGTACATATCCCTGCTTGTAGTGCTTCACCGACCCCAAATAGGTTGTCTTTTTTCTAATTAAGTTGAATTAATATATATATATATATATATATATATATATATATATATATATATATATATTAATTCAATTTAAATTATATATGCACACACACATATATATAGATACACAAGCACATATATATATGTATACATATATGTATATATATGTATATATATATATATATATAAATATAAAAGTGAACATTTTATATTTAAAAGTGAACACTTTTATATTTACACACGCTCTATCTCTGATATTGAGCACTTTATTCCATAAATATAGCACACCTTAAGACTATATTTCTTATATATATATATATATATATATATATATATATATATATATATATATATATATATATATATATATATATATATATTTCAAAATTCGATTAATACTACACACAAAAGACAATGGCTGAACATCGGAAAACATGAAGAAATTAATTCCTTTTAATAATATATTTAAATGACCACTCTTTGCCTGATTAATTACGCGAGACCGGAAATAAGTATAGAAAACATATAGGAATTAAAGTATAATATATATTTAAAATTCCACATTATGGCCAAAAACGTTTGCGGCTTCATTCTTCTCTTTAATATATATATATATATATATATATATATATATATATATATATATATATATATATATATATATATATATATATATATATATATATATATGCGTGTGTGTGTGTATTAAATGACAGACATTTGATTTTAATGATCGTATTTTTCAACTTACGAAGAAGCCTTCTCAAAAAAGAAGGAAATTTCATGAAAAATTATCCAAATTTAATTTCGGTTTGGTTAGCAAGGTCGAATTTACTGTATTTAAACTTCAATCTTCCAGGCACCACGATTAAGTCCTTGTTTTCATAAAAGGTGGTCGCATGTTCGAATCCTTCTTGAGAGCACACTTTCATTATTAAGATTTCTTGATGACGCAGACTGATAGATCTAATACACTGCTTAAAAAATAAAAACATGACCTCTATTTTCAATACGGGTATTGAATAACGTTTATATAATATATATGAACGAGGAAAGGGATATTTCGCATTATTGTAAGTATCAGGAAATCTTTAGTTCCAATGTTTCTTAAAAAGCATATGAATAAAGTTGACTCAACGGGTATGCACATTCAGTCCTTTATAGCTGTATGTTTCTTTCTCTGGAAATTTAATATAAGAAATCATTGAAGAACCTACGTCAGTTTTAGTCAACAGAATATAATGCTTTAGGCTCAGCCCATTAAGCTTCCTCATAACAAACCAAAGCATTGAAAAATAAATTCAAATTTTAAACAAAGTAAATGCAAACAAACAAAATACACAATGGCTAAATTCTAAATGTTGAGCGACTGACATTTGACACTTTTCACATGGCATCTTGTCCGTGACTTTTGTCGACATGAAAGATGCCTCCAGGAACAATCTATGTTCCCCTCACTGCCACAGTGAAGGAAAGAAAAAATGGCAACAAAACACGAACAACCTTAGTCTTATAGAGGAAGAAAGGAAAGAGAAAAAACAGTAAAACACGAACAATATGTTATCCTCACCCCTAATAGAAAAGAAAATATACAAAAACAAAGAAAGAAAGAAAGAAAAGAAATCAGTAAAATATGAACGATATGTTATCCTTACTCCTAATAGAAACTAAAATAAACAAAGACAAAGAAGAAAGAAAGAAAAGAGAAAAAAACAGTAAAACACGAACAATGTTATCCTCACCCCCAAAGAAAAGAAAATAAACAAAGATAAAAATAAAGAAAGAAAGAAAGAAAAGAGAAAAAAACAGCAAAACACGAAGAATATGCTTTCCTCAACCTCCATAGAAAAGAAAATAAACAAAAAGAAAGAAAGAAAGAAAGAAAGAAAGAAAGAAAGAAAGAAAGGAAACAAAACACGAACAACATTCTTACCCTCAGTGTTATAGAGGAAGAAAGAAAAGAGAAATGACAGCAAAATACGAACAATATGTTACCTTCACTTCTATGGAAAAAAAGAAGAAAAAAAAGACAAAAGATGAACTCCGTTTGAACTCGATAAAAAAACGTGATTGATCTGCGACACTTGTTCTTCTTGAATATGACGTAGCTTCCTGGAATGTCAGACAGCGACCAATGACTGGCCATCGCCTAAATGCGACAAGCTATGACACGAGAGAACACGATAGCTCAGTGGAAAATAATGGATGTTCCATTAAGTAGATAGGAAAGAAACAAAGACATAGTAAACAGGAGTAAGTAGGATGCCAAGCAGAAAGCGATAACATGCAAAGTGAATTGGGATTTAGAAGAAAAGAAACGAAAAGAAAAACAAATAAACGAATACGATAGATAAAGAACAGGTGTCACATCTTTTGATATATGACCGATCCTAAATTACCGAAAAGAAATCAGACGATTGATATTAGATTTAGCAGGGAGGCGCTATATTGAATTATCACGTCAGGCCGAGGTAAAAAGAAAAAAAATGAATAAAAAAAGGAGAAAAAAGTAAAGCAAAGACAAAAAAGTAACAAAAAACTGTTAAGAATAAATAAAAAATGAAGCATGAAAAGACAGCTAGAGAATTCTTCTCTCTCAATTAAAAGGAAATGTGTGAGAGTAAATGTTATTCATCTCAGGAAAAGGTATTTTTAATCAACTGCTTGAGATTTGACTTAAAAGAGATTCCAATAGTCAGTGTAATCAGTTTTATATATTATTTTTTATGTATCCTTATTTTTTTTTTATTGTCAAGGAAATGTTGACGAATCTATAGATATATGAGACTATCGTCGAAGAGGATCCGTTGCCTGAATTTATTACCTTCTTTAATGACACATGAATAACATCTTTCCAAATAATAGTTAAAAGAATAGCCTTACCTCTTATATGCGAAGGCGAGGCTTCCCTTGGACTAATTTTACCCGCTATGTTCACTAAGATTATAATTCTATTAACTTGACCGATTCCATAATATTTCTTACTCAAACTACATCACCTCCACCATCATCATCTTCATCATCATCATTTTTTTTCTTCATTTTGCTTTCTGTTTTGTATCTTCAAAAGTTCTCTAAAAAAAGATGGATACGTGATGAAAAAAGCAATGTCCACAGCTTAATTAAGATATTATCGTCGAAATCTGTGTTATTATTAAGAGTAAGGATAAAAAGAGGTTTTTGGGGAAAAAGTGATATTTTTATCCTTTTTAGAAATTTTGGTTAAAATGTTCTTTTTTCTGACATCAACATGGAAACTTCAATTTTATACAGGACATTTTTATATGGTGATATGATTTCTGATTCGTTCAAAAATCAAATTGATATCTGATTTTCTATTTGCATTATTCGGACTTTAATGTTTGTCGCCATATTTTCGTTTCGGTCGTTCTTCAGGTGGTTGGAATGTCGAACTGAATTCTTTATTTCGCTCACTGTGGTAGACTGCTCTCTTTTCAAGTGCCAAATTTTTAATGGATGGCAGTTATCAGTTGCCTTAACCGGGTATTGAACACAAACTCTTTGGGTTCTGTCACTAACCAACGCCTTTATCTACTGTTCCATATGTTCTTGAGGACATCTGTGTATGAATTTCTAGGTATTATAAACCTAATGTCTCAGTAACCATGATTTGCCAGTGCTCATATTGCATTTTTTTTTTTTTTGCTGTTATCATTGCATTTTTTTACCACAGCTGATATTGCAATTTATATTATTATCATTGCTTTTCTCTGACACACCTTATTACTGGTTCCCATATTGTATTCATTTCTATGTTTGGTCGGCTCAGATTTATGTGGCCGAAACGTTGTGGACATCCATTAAAAACATGGAACGTAGAACTAGAACAGTCTACCCCAGTGAGCAAAATAAAGGGTTTAGTTCGATATTCCAACCACATGAAGAAGGCCGGAGCGTACAACAGCCGAAACTTTGTGATACATAGTCCGAATAGTGTAAATAGTGTACATAATACCTCATCTCAGAAATATAGACAGATACTGAATATCAGATTTTGATGAAACTTTCCGAAATTATTCAGAAATAAATGAAATCATTTTTCAAAAATGTCCTTTCTGGAAAATCTTTGTATAAGCCAATTTACAGTGAAATGATCTTTAAAGACCACAATTTTGTGTCGATTAATTACATTAAGTCTAGGAAACTTACCAAATGTCTCTTCACACCATGATGATGATTTAAGAAAGTTCAATGCTAGGACTATGTTTCTTGTACCTTTCTTCCGAAATAAATTTCGAACAATTTCTGACGGAATTTCCTCCTGATCTGAGAAGGATCATTCGTAATTTGAAAAAGTCGATAAGTAAAATTAATGAGCACGAAATTTCAAATACTGTTATATAATTTCTTTGAAGCAACAGAGATATTGGATTAAAAATAAATCCATTAACTCTTTACACCCACCCACACACACATACATACATACATATATATATATATATATATATATATATATATATATATATATATATATATATATACGGTTGCATAGATGTGAGTTTGTGACCCTGGGTTTCACGCTTTTGCGATCGTCAGAGAAAGAAGTTTGTCTGACGATCGCAAAAGCGTGAAACCCAGGGTCACAAACTCACATCTATCCAACCATATATGTTAGCTCCATCTCTGATATTGAGGGCTTTCTAATAAGTACCCCGCATATATATATATATATATATATATATATATATATATATATATATATATATATATATATAGACACACTTTTCACACACACACACACACACACACATACATATATATATATATATATATATATATATATATATATATATAGTCCCCAAAAATGTATGGCTTATTTAACAGCCCATAACTCAATTTTCCTTTCTTTTCTGATTTAATCCATTACAAATATTGATGGCACCCAGAATAAAGTATGAACAAAGAAAATATATTCTATATTTGCTAATGGAATTTTCAAGATGGAGTTGAAGTACATAAACAATTCACCTGTGTGTTTCTAACAGATCCACGTGCGAGACTTACCGTATCTTGACTCAGAGATAAGTTTGAAGGAAATGGTACTGATCACAATCTGTACAAGAAAGTCCGGAAAACTGTGGAAATCTACGATCAAATAAAGTAAGAAAATGTATTACAGAAGTATTATCAGATTTCTATAAAATCCGTACGGCAAAAAAAGTCGCGAGATAGGAATTGCCACAACAATTGTCTTTGGCATTTAGAAGCTATTTCTCTGGAAAAGTTACAATCCATGTATATACTATGTATTCAATAAACAGGATCCGTGAAAAAGTGAAGTTTTTCTTGTGGTACTTGGCAAGATATGTACAATTTCAAGCAAAGTCTATTTGGGGTGATGTGGCTAAATTTAAATTAAATGTCTCAATTAACTGCTATACTTGTACCTACTGATATTCTGAGAATTTAAATATTATGAAATAAGTTCATTTTAATTTACCAGTAATTATCGTGTGGTGCGGTTTATTACCAAATGAATTATTTGAACGATTTTGACGGTATTGTGACTGAACCTGTTTATTTTAATTTGCTGCCACACATTCAAGAGGATTTTGAAAATGGGGATTTTTATTTCCAGCTAGATTAGGCATCTCCAGAATATCATTGTGATGTACGTACTTACCTTGTTGAGACTTTGTCAAACGTAATTGTGGAGAGCCTTGATCGTCCTGAAGTATTATAGTATATTCAACAAGGCATTGTCTTCTGTTATTCCTTGCTTGAGGAGATTTTCCTAAACAGGTAGATTGAACGAACACTTATACTGTACTTCCCTCAGCATTCATCGAACCTCACGACACTAGTCTTTTTAAAAGATTATAAAAGATAAATTATACCGTACAAAATCAGCAGAATTTGAAGAATTGATGCCAGCTATGGAACAAGAATTCGCAGAAATACCAGGCGCAATATTTCATGATGTTGCGATTCCAATGCTTCGTGTTATCACCAGTTTCTGGACGAGAACTGTCATCGGTTTGAAAACAGGCGTTAACAGAATAAAATCCAGTGGTTGGATTTTATTAAATACATAAAATTAAATTTATTTAAACAAACACAGGTTTAAATTATTCAAAGTATATATACATTTAAAGGGGGAGACTGTATATATGATTATTGGCGATTGTGTTACTGTTATGAAACTTAACGCAAATTCATGTTATATTTAAACGTGAAAGTAATAATTTCTTGAAATAATATGTGCGGTCTGAAAGCAAATTCTTCGAAAGTCAGCAAAAAGTTTTGATTTACAAGACTGCACCTGCTGTGTTTATATATTTTAGAAGATAATATCAACCGTGGGTGGAAATTTAAGAATGTGTAAGACAGGATATCATGTTGTCAAATAGAAAGATTTCCCGTAAAAGTTTATAATTAAAAAAAATAAATTACGTCAGAAAAATCGGCTACCAAACACCCTTAAATATAACCTTGAACCTGTGTTAATAAAAATGTTTCTATATAAATTAAATTGTTTCTCAAACTAATGATTTCAAGAAGTGAATTAATAAAGTATTTTGTTTTTATTCATTAAATTTATGTTTGCATTTATTATTTGGGCCAAATTTCCGACTCAGTATATAATAACTATAATGGGTTAGAAGTATTATGCTATACATTGAAAAAGTTAATGGTTTGGCTGATAATTTCTTTGAGATTCTGTTAAATATAATTGTGTTAGTATAAAAATCAGAACAGAAGGGTAGAACGATATAAAAGAGTAGATTGGAACATTCATGGATGACTTGGAACCAAAGGAGTTAGAGGAATTCTAGAAAAAACAGAAAGAATTGTAATAAGAGGAAAATAAAATAAACAAGAAATCTGGAAAAAATAATAATTCAAATAGCTGGCCAGTCCCGTCAGTTCCGAACACTAATATATATACATATATATATATATTTGGCGATACGTCCGATTGCTTCAAGCCGAGAATGAAACCTGGCAGATTTAGCATAACTCCTACCCCTAGGCTACTGTCGCCCGGCAGAGAGAAAAGGATGTTTCAAACTATTCTATACGAATTATGCCAAATGCCCCGAGAGCTCAATTCATTTGAAGAGCAACGCGTTAATAGCTGTAGGAGCCACTGTTATATATATATATATATATATATATATATATATATATATATATATATATATATATATATATATATATATATATATATATATATATATATATATATATATATATATATATATATATATATATATATATATATATATATATATATATATATATATATCAGAAAAGTCAGAGTAAAGTGATAGATCGAAAAATATACCAGAAAACAAACCACGCAGGGCGAACTAGTTGTTCAGAGACAATCAAGGACAATCATAAATATTTTCACAGAGACGAAAAAAGGGAACGATAAATTACTAATGAAAAATCACGACAGGAAGTCAGTCTTGTATATATTTAAATAAATGTTAAAAAATACGTTTGTAAGATTCAATAAATCCTTGTAGCCCCACATATTATATAATAAATATTATGATCTATTTATGGGTTATAAATCTTATTACGCTATAAGTCTTATTTATTCGTTATAACAACAATGTCAAGTTTTTATTTTTATAAATATTATTTTCAAATTATCATTTAATATAAATAGTCTCTTCAATTTATTCCTTGTAAATGTCTTTTTCAAGTGATTATTCATAATAATGGTATACAAATTATCGTACCCTTATAAATATCCTCTTCAAATGAATAATCAACACAGTCTCGCAAATATTCATATACGTGGGTGGATCTATAAAGCCAAAGCCTGACATATTTATTCGATGAATTTTTGAAAATCTAAAATATTCCACTTATCTGAATTAGAATGAATTTTTAATCTGAAATGTTCACCATGTATTATTTATGCTTCTGAAGAAGCATTGACAAGATGAGAAGTTATATTGAAAATTAAATATTTATTGTAAAAAATAGACGGCTGCTGAATACATATTTTATCTTCATAGATATTCAGATACGGGAACGCACGAGTCAAAGGTCTAAAAATCAACAGCCTCAGCCCTGAAAAAACAAAGGGGAAAAATAACTAAATATATGAACAGAGGATGCATTATCCACATATGTATCATAGTTCCTAAGCGAAAATTTATCGCTTTCTGTAGAGAATCTTGGGCTTCCTGCTGATTGGATCTTCAAGCAGGACAATGATCCCAAGCATACTGCTAAGAGTACGAAGAATTGGCTTGCTAATAACAACGTTAACATCTTACAATGGCCCAGTCAGTCGCCGGGTTTGAATCCAATAGAGAATTTATGGCGGTTTTTAAAAAATAAAATCCGTGATAGAGGTCCAACACAAATATTTCTCCGGTTCATTCTACTAGAGTTGCTGTGACACGGTAAAGGCAATCATTAATGTGATTGTTTTTAAACCTATTTCTATTGTAAACAAAGTTTCTTTACAGCTGAGTAACTATACCTAACTGTATCATTTCTAAAATCATTTATTAATTTGGAAAATGCACGAAAGAGGCTCATATTGCAGAAATAGTGAAACTCGGAAGAAAAAGAATGGATATCCGTATACCGCAAGCAAACATTCCATGGATAATACCTCAACTTCAGCTCCCACCATCTGTACAATGTAAAGATAGGGATCGTCTGCTGTTTACATCATCGAGCAAAAGTCATAAGTGGCGACCTAGAAACATACGAACAAGAAATGGTCAGTATAAGATGTACCCTACAAAGTAACAACTACTCTGCGTATATGGCAGCAGCTCCAAGAAACATGGATAAAAGAGTACAAGAGTATAACAGCACTCTGAAAATAGCTTCAGTCTGCCTACCCTATGTGAGGGAATTATCAGAAAAAAAGATACAAAGTATCTGTGGTCCATATAACATCAGGACAAACTTCTAAAGTGGTTCCACATTTGGCTGACACCGCTACTTAGTAAGACCTCACCATAGAAGAGAACATGACTAAGGATTGTGTGTACACATCCCGTGCAGCTGTGGTAAGACATACAAAGGACAAAAAGGCTGTCCCCTTAAGGTAAGACTACAAGAACATCGAAAAGCGATATCACGAGGGGAAATAGAAAAATAAGGCGTAGATGACCACATATTGAGGGAAAAGGGAGATCACCGCTACCTTTGAGATGAGGTTGAAATAACAGACAGAGAGCATTACTGGAAAATATGAAAACTTAAGGAATAAGCACATATGCTAGGACAAAAAAAACTTCTGAGCCGACCAAGCATAGAAATGAATACAATAAGGGAACCAGTAATACGGAGGGCTAGCAATGAATAACAACAGAATTTGTAATATAAGACCTGGTGAAATATACAATAATAATAAAAAAATTTAACACAGGTAAAAAAAAGTTGCTGTGATATTAGGTTTATAAGTAAAAAAAAATCATACACAGATGTCCTCAATGACACATGGCCCAGTGGATAAAGACGTTGGTTAGATCCAATGATTAGACCTAATACCAGGACACAGCAGAAACAAAACATGGAGAGTTGAGTTAAAGGGAAATAAGTGAGACGTCCGGAAGAGGCATGGCACGTGGAAGTAGAACAATCTAACCCGGATATGTCTAGTGTCCATACTGAAGAAACATGGCTTGGAAATTTTGATACTCACATGACATATTGAAGGCAAAATGGACAGGGGAAAACATCGCACAGCCTACCTAGCAAGCTACCGGAAATGGATGGCAGAAGGGAGTTAGGAGAGATGAGAAAAAGAAAAAGATTCAATAAGAGCTACGATTGGACAGAGAGCTATGACCTTCAACGTCCTGTAGGGACATGAAGCATAGAAGGTGTTCAGCAAGTCACGGTAATAGTTTACTGGAAATTAAAATCGGAAGATCACTGTAGCGTCAGTTTATCAAATTGATCAAGCTTGAAAAAAGAAGTAGAAATTCTGAAATTTTATCTGACTTCTAACATAAAATTTTTCTTCAAAAAAATATGAAAATCACAAGACAAACCCACTCACTTTCTTTCAAGCTACACACACACGCACGTACATATATATATATATATATATATATATATATATATATATATATATATATATATATATATACTTTAATTCAATTTAATTTTAACAATTATGTTGAAGTTTTTGGCCCTTGTTTTTCAAACATGGGAACTCTTATGTAGCGAAGGAATTATATCTATTTTAAAAATAATTATAATTTAAGCTGTATTTTTGTATGGAGCACTGTTTTTTTTTTTTTTTAAATAAAAACAAAAATATTAAAGAGCTCCGGATTATTTACCTGACGTGTTCTTTCCTATTTTTCTACATATATATATATATATATATATATATATATATATTGTTGTAGCATACCTACAGACGATAATGGCTATGTCCCCATTCACATAAATACAGTAGTAAATACTCTATGTTGGTCTGCATTAGGAGATTCGTTTCCAGATCTCCTAGCCAAATTCTCTGCAACCGGGCAGAGATGATCTCCAGACGAGGCTATGTCGAAGGGCAGAGTCTCGTCTCGGGAACGAGATACCCGACCCCATTTTATACGCAGTCTACAGGACATTTTTTGGCCCAGCATACAGGCTCGGATAGCCCATATTAAATTCAGCTTTGTGCCACATCTGACCGCGTGGGGCGGTTGCTAGATATCCTGCTGTTAGAAATTCGTCTCCAGCTGTAATAGTCAAAATATCTGCTTCTGGGCAGAGAGGATCCTCAGACGAGGCTTTGTGAATAGTTTCGTCTCGGGAAACAGCTACCCGACTCCATTTCATACGGGGTCTACGGGGAATTTTTGCTCGAGTCTACGGGCACGGATACCCAGCATAAACTTCTAACAGTTGACTACTTCTTCTACGCGCTGCTGACGAATCTTATATATGTTGTTCTTGTCCTAAGTATTATCGTTCATTACCAAACTCGGTGTGATCATTCTATTTAGTAACCTTCTGTAGGTTACAACATATATATATATATATATATATATATATATATATATATATATATATATATATATATATATATATGTGTGTGTGTGTGTGTGTGTGTGTGTGCACTAGCAGCCATAGCCAGCTGGTTGATCAGAAATAGCGTTCAATTGGGATGGAGCAGAAACACCATCCTGTTTATATGCAAAAGAGTCTATCTAATTATTTTAAAGTACCTTCATTAAAAACGTTTTGAATTAATGCAGTTACTGATATAACAGCAGTAGTCTGCATTTATTCAATCGAAATTAGCCTAGGACATGAATGAGTAAAACAGGCAACGTCAAGACCCACTTGAGACCACAATTATTTTGCACTTTTTGAAATTCAATTTGTCAGTGTGCTACCAGAGATGTAAAAGAGGGTACTTTTATAAAGCAATTGTTAAAGTTGATTAAAATTGGTTCAAAGATCAACACAAAATAAGAAAGAAACCATTAAAAATCGCCATTTTTCGCTATTTACGCGCGTTTTCACTATATGGGTGGACTCAATTATCAAGTTAAATGACTGTTAAACAATCAACTTATTGTTGGCTACAATTAAGTGAAGCTTGTATTAGATTGCTTGAAAATTGAGGGTTTTTTTTAGTTTAACATTTGTGTTGAAATCGATTTGTGTTGAAATCGATTTGTGTTGAAATCAATTTTTCGTTTTCGCGGTTTTTCGCTAAACTCTGTGGCGTAGAAATGAAAATGAGATATCGTTAACTCGCCATGATGTAAGTAACATATATACCGAGTTGAACGAGTTAAAAAGTTGAATTTATCGATTTTTGATCGGCTTTATCGATTATTGATTTTTATTTTAAATTATCGAATTTTTAAGCTAAAAACCTATCTCTTACAGTGTAGTCTGTGCGAATTTTGTTCAAAATCGGTTGGATGAATCTCAAGTGAAAAGGTATAACACAGACACATAGGCATCCTCTGTTTTTATATATATATATATATTACGAAATGGACAAAGTCTGACAATTTATTTCTTATTCCATGAATCTCGAACATTCATAACTGCTCATGGTGTATCGAATGTAAACAAATGACGTCATATATTACGAAATGGACAATGTCCGACAATTTATTTATTAAAGACATTTTTATGTTTAACTTTCTTTTTATAGATACAAGTATTTAAGTAAATGCTCTGTTTATAATAAACAGTATTAAATAATTTTTACCGACCTGAATGTCCGAGAAATTTTTCATAGAAAATATTCGTCCTTGGACAGGATTCGAACCTGCATCCTATACGGAACCGTCATTTACGCTGATCGTTCGGTAGGCAAGCTCGAATTTACTGTTTATAAACTTCAATCTTCCATGAATCTAAAGACATTTTTATATAAATGACGGTAAATGTTATTTAATACTGTTTATTATAAACAGAGCATTTACTTAAATACTTGTATCTATAAAAAGAACGTTAAAGATATATATATATATATATATATATATATATATATATATATATATATATATATATATATATATATATATATATACTATCAGCATGGTCCGGCGTTGCCCGTGTTTGATTCAAATATCGTACGACTCATACAATTGCTATCACTTGACTTAAAATATTTTTGCCCTTCCTTGCCTTTAAAGGAGTGCCCTTTGCTGTGCTGATGTTGCTACATGCCTTACTTCTTGCCTATCTCACACTGATAATTTTTTCTAAGCTCTATACTAAACATTAAATCTGCTACGAAAAAAAAACTAAACAAATGAACACAAAACGATTAGTTTTAAAAAAAGACTCGTAACTGGAAAAACCGAATAAAAAAGAATGTTAACAACAAACACCCAACCCAGTTCTGCGGAATCAGAATCAACGTTGAGTTTTAAAAAAGCGAATGAGCCAAATGGTGTAAATTTCGATTCAGATTTAAATTTTTTCCCACTTGTGACGAATGCAGCTACCGATTATTTTTTTTACATGCTAGCATGTTAGTTAACATTCGTGTCAGTCAGCTGTTGGCTTTCACGCTGGCCAATAGAATCTTTCTGCCTATTCGTGGCAGCCAGGTATAGGCTCTCACTCTGGCCAGTACAAAATGGCCGCAAACTACATAAAAAGTGCCGTAGAAGCATGAAAACATCGATTATTTCCACTGTCGATGGGAGTTGGGAAAAGCAATGTCGATCATGGCCTTTCCGCTAACTTGGAGCATGTGCATGTAAATTTTGGTGCAAATCCATCAAAAATTGCGGCCGTGCAATCGTCACACACACACACACACACATCCTGCCTTTTATTTATATATACATATATATATATATATATATATATATATAGAGAGAGAGAGAGAGAGAGATAGATAGATAGATAGATAGATAGATAGATAGATAGATAGACCTAGTGAGCCAGACAAACCTACCTAGGTTTCACCTAAACTGATCGTCAGGGAAAGTATAGGAAAAATTCGAGGGTTTTTCGAAACGAGTCTAGTTATCTATATTTATACATACATATATATATATATATATATATATATATATAGATAGATAGATAGATAGATAGATAGATAGATCCCAAAGGAACGCTGACATTTAATATCAACGAAGAACAAGGGGAAGTTTGAATTTAACTGATTTGGCACTATGTTAAGTGTTTTTGTATTCATATGTGATGAGAATATTTTTCAATAAGTAAATATTTTGGAAAGCTTATTTACTTAGCAAAGAAACAACTGCTGAGAAAGAATGAAATTAATAAATTAATTCCAAGGAAATTTTTATAACTTGCAACACCTGCCTGGCCATAACTGACACTGAAGATGCATTCTGGAGAGGTTTATACTCGTCTGCACAATATATAATTGCCTGTTGAATCCTATTCATTCTGTATAGATTTTTTTTTCATTTCTTATGTTGAAGGAAATTGACCATCATCTTCCCTTATCTTATAGATCAAGGATTTCCTGCCTGTTCTCAACTGGGCTTAAGTCAAGAGGATGTTTTTTTTTTTTTTTTTTTTTTTCAGGAAGGTTTATTCTGTATAAGGTCCTTGAAAACGGAAAGCGAAAACCTGGTAGAATTTGCGCAAATCATGCCAACAGGATTTTATTTTAATCAGGGCCATCAAAATTGAACTTCTCATCTACACACACCCCAAAATTTATTTTGCTCGTTCCACTTCATGGGGTCATTTGCCCAATTCAATTTGTTTTTACTTTTGATGTATTTTTAAGTCGTCATATCTTTCCTGGTTTGGGAATCAGGTTGGTTGCTTTCTTCAGTGCTTTATTCACACAGTCCTGCTTTTGAAAATAGTGACAAAATTCTGGTGAATGGTAAAGACACATTAGTTACAAAGCTGTAAGTAGTCAAAATTTATGAGCATCTTAGTACTGCAGAGAAACAGCACATCAAATAAGTCTACATTGGATAATAATGTCGAGGTCCTTTTACAAATTCTCTTTTCGGTAGCTCACTCACTTGATTCCAGCGACACTTCCAGGTTCTCAAACTATCGACAAAGTATCTTTTCAAAATTGTCACCTACTGCCGCTTCTCTCTCTTTGTAGTATAATCTACTCACTGAATTTTTTTTCATTTATCGACCGTCTTAGCTTTATTCTACTTTTACGTTTTCTGTGTTATCATAGCTCTCCACGACTTCCTGTCCCTTGTATATTCTAAGAGATCTTTGGCTCTTAAATCTCCCTATATGGCCTGGTCCTATCATCGATTCACAAAAAAAAACTCTAAAATGTTACTGTGTTTAATTTTATTTCTCTTGCCTTCACTATTTCCAATGAGTAATAAGGGTTACAAATCTCTTTCCGCCATATTTTTCCTATAAATTTTCCCTTAGTATATGTGCATTTTTAGCTTTTATTTTCTTTACAGTTCTCACATTGTTCACGTGTTCCGTCCATGGTATTTTCAGCATCCATATGCAGAACCATATTTCTGTCACGTCTAGCCTCTTATTCACTTGTAAGTCAGATGTTGATGTAGACGAAATGATTGCACAGTCAAAGTATTCACCATGGCTGGATACATTCTGAAGTATTTGTTTAATTTCCTGAACTACGGATTCTGGCAATGTTACTGAAATGAGCAATTTCCTTTCATTGGTTCCTGGAAATGCTGTTCATGTATGGATAATGATTTGAAGACATTCCAGAATGTGGATCGCTTTCAATGGAGTCCAAGCCAAATTTGATCCGTCTGTAACGAATATCCATCTGGGCTTCAGGCATTGAATCATACTGAAAATGTTGTTAATCATTTGAATTGTTAATGCACATAAACTACCTGCATATTCTTTGATATGCTTTTCTCGGTTTTTGCGAATGCGACGGCAACATAGTACATGTGATTAGTCAGTGGCATCACATTGCGGATCAATTAAATGCATGTGGTAGTATCTGTCCACACATATTCAATATGTTCTCCCAACATTTATCGTTACGTCAAAAAAATGTAAACGGCACTTGTGACGTTAAAAATAACTGAATACTTTTCAAAATTATTTTCCTGTGTTCCATGTCCCATCAGGATGTGCGCAATCATGGCTCTCCACAATTTCCTATCATTTGTAGCTATTAAGTAACTCATTCTTTTATATGCTATCACTGCTAATCTCTGTCTTGCCAACCATTTTCAGAATCTCGTTAGAAAGGTTACTCGGTACTGTTCTATGAGGATCAAATTTTTCAAACCGTCTTTCCTCATTATGTGCCAAAAAGATTTAACTCCCCTTTTATGATTCTATGTGTAAATGTTCCTTTTAGTCGTTGGTCACATGTTTGGTCCATGGTATTCTCAGCATGCTTTTAGAAGAGCGTTTCTGTTGGCTCATGGCACTTCTTCATTTGTGAATAGATTGTCCTGCATTCAATGCCATATAGGAGGAGTACTCTTTTCTTTGTTTCTGACAAGATTTTCCACTTTTTAAATATTTTGGTTAGCCTAATTTTTTATATATAGAGATGGAAGAAATATGATATATAAAATTCATTTATCTATATCTAACAATAACGGAATGACGAAATGAAATAAGCATTATTTAAAGCCTTTATATATATATATATATATATATATATATATATATATATATATATATATATATATATATATATATATATATATATAGTGCGATAGGTAAATTGTCGTCATTTTATATTTTTACTTTTACGCATGCGCGTTGTTTCTTTTTTTTTATTTTGCCGACTCTACAGTATGGCACCGTTGGACAGTTGGACACCAACTGTGAGAAAAAGAGAACCATAACGCAATTTACTTCGCCAGAAATTTGAAAAAATCATGCTCTACTGCTTGGTAATCACGCCGGAACCTCCAATGCAAACATTTCAGATTGTTTTGGTGTCAATCTGAAGACAGTACAGAGTATTCCGAAAGAGTTGGAAGAGACTAATTACCAAGGCAACGCAGCTCGGAAAACTCCCTCTGATCATTCTGATAAGAAAAGAACTACAGCCTCAGACACAACAAGGAGGCCTACATGAATTGCCACGAGGAGATAGATCTGCCTTGGGTCAAGAGGGTGGCTGTTGGAAGTCTTAATTATTAGCAACACGAGTATGCACCATGCTACACAAGCAGGAGAACCCAGTTATGGCTGTCAGACAATTTTTGCGACTACATCACCCCTTACATCTGACCACCTAACTGACCATTATAAGCCCCTCTATTATTATGTGTGGGGAGCAGTTGAGTTAGAGTCAAACAAAACGCCTTGTAACACCAAATGAAGGCAAGGATCATGGCAGCATTCACCACCTTAAAGAAGAAAAACTTTATCGCGAGAAGGCCCAACGTGTTATTCTGGAGGTTAGCATTCACCATGCTGATGGGAGGCAGTAAGGATTCTCACAGTCAATTAATAGAGAGCAAATTCGTTTTGGAAGCGTTAAGATTAAGAAGCCATTCACTGTGCCAGTTAACTACAGAATGTAGATTATTTTGAGATTAGCTGCCAATTTGGCATTATTGAACTGATCAAACTTGCTATCAAGCCAGGAATAAATAGTTGTGTCATCTGTATAGATACTGTGTTGAGAATGATCGCAGGTGAATGTACAGAGAGAGAGAGAGAGATTTCTATACTGTCAGAAATCTTGTATATTGTATTACATTCCAGAGAAGGGGAGTGATATAGGGAAAAAATTGAGTTAGCAACATCGAAAGTCGAAAAACAAGAAATAATCATCTGCTGACTCAAGAGACAATTCTTCTGCAATTCGAAGTTCTCCCCGGATATAAACATCGAGAACATGCATATGTATGCGAGAATCTTTTCTACAAAAAGGAAGATAGACCAAAACAAAGAATTCATTCGTAACGATTGAAGCGATGTAAATTTAGTTTCTCAAAGAGCGGATATATCTGGAAACCGTTTCAAGAGAACATATTTTACTATACAGAAATTACTACGTATTCCACGAATACTAGAGAAAGAAAGGTTAATGTCAGTAGGGGATTGTTTACTCATTTAATCTATTTCTATTTTCTTTTAAGAACACACACACATATATATGTATGGGATGTGTGTTTATGAAAAGAGAAATCAATATATAAAAGTATAAATTCATTCGAGAAGAGACGTACAAGTTATCAATTATAACATATTCATTTTTAATTATTTTATAATTAGGAAAACACATAGCCTTTCACGTGGTGGAGTGGCAGCAGAGATACTAGGGGTTAGACATGTCTTTTGGATTTTTAAAAATACTCTCCTCGCGCAGAAAATTCTCTCAGCATCGAACAGTGATTTGCGCCATTTGACACCCAACGATACCATCTTCCGGTACCAATGGAGATGAAGCACAACTTAATTATGAGTTAATTGAAAGTTTAGTTAGGGACACTCGTGCTTAAAGTCGTGCCTCATGTTGTCAATTTCTATGGCCGATGAGGACAGACATGCTCTCATACATACTGTGGACACTGTGCTGTCTTTACACGGTGTCGTTTTTTGACCTCCTGTATTTAAACTCGTCTACGGATAAAGGAATATTCAGTTGACATTTCTTACTAATATCAAGGCTTTATCTCGAACATGAGTGAAATTATCATCCATTATTCAACTTCTGACAGACGATAGGTATTGAAAAGAAGGAGTATGTGTTAGTGTATGTTTAATTATACCTGCAAACACTGGATGTTTTCACTCTTAAGAAAGTTGTTTCATTGTGTCGGGCCAGACACATTTCTCGTCAGAATCCATCTTTCACATTTATAAATCCACCATTCGTTCACGCATTGAATATTGTTGTCATATCTGGTCTGGTGTTCCTACTATTTATCTCGAGATTCTTGACAAAATTCAAAGAAGGTATGTAATCCATCCTGATATGACATTTTTTTCTTCGTCCTCTTTCCCTCTGTGACCTGGCTTCCCTCTGTCTTTAATATAAATATTTTCATGGTAATTGTTCTGATGCGTTTTCCACCTTGAACAACCTGGATGCAGCCTTATGTTCTTGCCTGTGGAAGTCCATTTCAACTTGGTACTTCTTTGCCGCCAATAAGCTTCAAAGATTTAAATGCAATTCAACTGCCGTCTTATGTCGTCTTGAACCATGTCTTTTAATTGGCACACTAAAGTTTTCTCATTCTCTTTCACCCCAAATAATTCCTTGTGCCCTAGTGCCATTATTGTTTTCTTTGGTTAGAAATTATTGAAAAAGCTTGCTTTTCCGACAAATACAAACTTTACATTGATATGAGTGGTACTACATAAAACGTGAGTGAATCATTGAAAATATTATCAGAATATTTGCTATTTGCTAGCATAGGCAGGTGCATTTCGGGCGTTGAAGATGCTTCTTTTCTGCCAGTGTATAACTACCGACAGGAAATCGAATTTGAAATGGTATGGGCAAGCCAGAAGTACCAAAAATCTTCCGATAATGTTACAAGGTACTAAGTCAGGCAGCAGAAGACAAATCGTCTGTAACGACCACTAAGTGGACTGGAAGATCTTTCACAGAGATTGAGACAATGGCGATCAACTGAGACATGGAGAACAACCTTATGATCACACCACGTTATGGGATGTACTGAAAAGTTATCAATGTGACCAACAAGCATAAGCTATTATTGATTTTGATAAGATGTGTGTGTGTTAATGTGTACACACACACACACACACACATATATATATATAAATACACACACACACACACACACACATATATATATATGTATGTGTGTGTGTGTATACACACACATAGAAACACACACACACAGTATTTCTCAGAAAACTGAATATTAAGTTTTCTCGGTTGACGAAATAAACACTGTGTGTGTGTTGGTTGGTTTTGTGGGGTTTTTGTGTGTTTGTGTGTGCGTAAGTGAAAGAGAAAGTGAGAGACAGAGAGAGGGAGAGATTGCATGTGTTCGCGCGTAAGCGCGAAAAACTCAGATTTGAATAAATATTTATGTAAATGACAGTATACATAGACAGGAAAGGAAAATTCTCTTTACCGGCGTGTGTAAATTCCCTCTGGGGACGAAACACGCCGTTAAGGAAAGGTTTCCCTTTATATATATATATATATATATATATATATATATATATATATATATATATGTGTGTGTGTGTGTGTGTGTGTGTATGTCTCTGTGTGTGCGTGCGTGTGTTAGGTACCTTTAAAAGATCGCGATAACTAAGATTTAAATTATTTTTATAATATGAAAAGGGTTTTTTGAATCTTTTTTCCCGCTTTAATTTAAAGCTAAAATATTACGTTTACTATTTCCTGTAAGCTAAATACTAGTGTATTTCAAACAGAAATTACATTGATTGTAATTGATTTCAATTTTTTTTATTTTTATTAAAATCAACAAATTCATCCATTTTTGTGACATTTAAAAACACAGTTCTCGGTTTTAAATATTTTATATAATCAAAATATACTTTATTTGAAGATTATTTGCTGATTTAAAGCATAATTAATCTGATTTGTAAGAAATATTGCTTACTTTAAGTTTAAAATATCGCAAAAATGCATTTTTTAACTTGACGATTGCTGTTGTTTTAACCCGTCAGTAACTGATTTGACAAGCCTGATGACTGGACTAATTTTGTTCCACGCAGACTACGAAGAAAATGACGTAAACGCCTTTTTTGTTATATAATTTTTAAGTATTTAGTAATTGCAAAAATTAGGAAAATATTCTCGGTAATCTAATATTTTATTAAATTCTAGTAATGTTGAATTAAATTTAATATAGACTTCACTTTCTCTCATATTTTCGTGTATGTTCATCCGTTCTTACATGAATTGAAACATTTATACACAACAAAAATTAAATATATTGAACATTTGCATTAAACTTTTCCATTTATGATTAGTAAATAAATTTTTCCCATAATGACAATTTTATTAATGCTAAGGAAATTAATACAAAATTTTAAAAGATTTAAAACTTAATACTTTTTAAATCAAAATAAAAATAAAAACCGTTCTTGCAAAAAAAAAATGTTTTTCTAAAGATATTATGACCCTTAATGTATCTTATTTATAAAAGCTTTTCTTATTAAATAATGTCATATTTGCACTGGATTCTTTTAAGATTAAGAGGAGATTTTCTGTAAATTTTGTTTCTGTTTGACGAATACAAATTGGTGATTTAAATTCTCCAAAGAATCGTCCTTTTAACTAATCTATATAAGAAGTTCCTGAAATTTTATAAAATTAGTTTAGTGGGGGTAATTTATGCCAAAAAAAAAAAAACAAGCTTTTCTAGAAAAACATACCTCAAAAATAATTTCATTCATTTGTGAAGAAGTCCTAAAAATTTAATTAAAACCAGACATTTATTTGACTTTTTCAACAGTTACCAAAACAATGTGTTTTTTACCACAAAAAAGACGTTAAATTTCCCATAGTAATTTTTGGTCCACTGCTGACGTAAGAAAAACCAGAATTTAATGAAAATTTCGAACGTGCTACAAACTATTAAAAATTTAATGAAATAATGAAAAGATACTTTGTTCTTTCTTTTAATAACAATATTAACCATTTGGCCGATAAAACTTTGTTTCATCAAATTTGAGACCGTTTTCATTATGATATGCTCTTTTTTCGACGAAAAAATGTAGTACATAATACATACATATTAACATACATACATATATATACATATATATATATATATATATATATATATATATATATATACATACATATATATATATATAGAGAGAGAGAGTGAGAGAAACAGACAGACAGACAGACAGAGACATACATAGATAGATAGATAGATAGATAGATAGATAGATAGATAGATAGATAGATAGATAGATAGAAAGAAAGAAAGAAAGAAGAAGAGAGAGAAGACAAAAAGAGTAAGGTTTAGCAAATGCATTCTGTTACAGGGATACCATGTGACAATATCTAATGGCAGTCATAAACTGTAGAAACAGTTTGCCAGATTAATTTACACGTCAATGTATCTTGATTCTTAATTGTTGAAACTACAGTATATTTTCTTCCCCTGCCAAATACTTGGATTTGAGTTGAGATAAAAGTTTTAGATAACAGGCACGGTTACGCCTCTCTTAAATTTTAGTGATATTGTATTGCTGACTGCAATAGTACATTCTTAATGTCTTTTTAATACATAAACACATATCTATACACATTCACACTCACACGCAGATATAAACACAAATACATATACATATGTATATATAGCCTTATAAATGCACATATATAAACATATTTATATATGCACACACATATATATACATATATATATATACATACACATATATATACACATACATATATATACATACATATATATGCATACGCATATATAGCTACATATGTACATACATGTATATACACATATATATATATACATACACGCATATATATATACATATACATACACATTTATTTACACACATATATATGAACATATATATGTACATATATATATATACACATATATATGTACACATATATACATATATATACATATATATACACATAGATATATATATACTTATATATACACATATATATACATATATACGCATATATATACATATATACACATATATAAACATATATATACACATCCACACATAGATAGATAGATAGATAGATAGATAGATAGATAGATAGATAGATAGATATGAAAATCAATATTAATTAAAATAAAAAATTGTTTTCAGGTTAGTATGTCATCTTACCACTTTTTGAAAATCTTTTAACCCAAACAAAGAGATATTGCCACTATGACGCAAGGCTTTATTGGGATTGAAATAGAATGAGAAAGCTTTAGTAAAACCAAAGCACAAAGAAAAGAAAAGTAATCAGGAGGAGATATGATGACAATGGAAGTTTACACTTAAATTTTCTAATATTTTTTGTGTCAAGGAATCAAGAAAGCGACAAAGAATTCCACAGAAATGTCCGACAAAAGAAATTTAGAATAGAACTGATGGTTACATCTAGCTGTTTTAATAGTAAAACAATGAGCATTAATTGTCGATCAATTGCCTCGATTCATACAGTCGATGTACCAAGGTAGAGAGCTGATGAGAACAACTGCCAAGAAAATAATCATAGAAAAGTCAGAGTGATGCGACGTCATAGTGGTTTGAATTTAACTCAATTCAAGATGACAGGCCACGGGTAATGGCATTAAAGACACTGCTTTAAATTTTAATCACCCAACTTTATGTCGATGAGAAACTTGAAACCAAGGTGCAATACTGATAAAGATTTACAGGTATTCGGAGCTGTATTTTGTATCTTAGAATTCTCGACTCGATTTTGGATGTGAAACTGACTCCAGAATTGAATGTGATATACACAGGTAACTGAACTAACAATCTGAATATTGCCTGTATGTATGTATATATGTGCCGGGATATAGAAATACTTAAGTTTGTGTCTTGGCTTGCGGTTAGCCCATTGCCTGATGGGGGCCTGATGGGGGCCTGATGGGGGCCTGATGGGGGCCTAAGTCTTTGATAAGGTACCCGTGGAGAAGGATGTAAACTGGTACTAATCCAGATATCACGTATTTTCTGGTCTTTGAAATTTTTAGCATGATAACTGCGAGTCGTTTTGGCGTTGTGCATATAATATCAGCCCAGTTGTTGCTAAGAGCTCGGCATGGATTTATGGATAGTTGATCTGTATGAGAAATATCCGTACCGAGTTCGAATTCCAGCTGAGTCACTTGTCATTCATCTTTGTGCAAATACCCTCCGTAAAGTAATGAAAACATCTCTACCCGCCCTAGATATGGGCTAAATTATAGGACAGAATTGAACTCTTCAGCATTGATCGTTTAACGAATGCATAACCATATGTATGCATGTTTGTATGTATGTGTGTATGGGGTTTTATCGGCCTGGTGACGTGAGCCCATCATAAAACACCTTTGAAAGGACCTGAAAATTATACCAGGGCGTGACCCAAATCTTTTGAATTAAATTGTGAAGACGAAACTGTTGGTGAGTCGTAGATGTTTACACTAGCACGAAGTTGCAATTAATCTTGACCCAAAGTTTGAGGGTACTAGTTTTGTTAAAAAAAAAAACAAGCGAGATTACGCGCTCTCCCAGAAACATTAACTCTGCTCTGCGCAGCATAATTGCAATATGCTGATCATACTGCAACAATGTAACTTGTTGGCCCTATTGATATACAATAATAGCAAATATGCTTGAGCTGGCGTCTGCATAACTAGCCGCCTTAGCCCACCGATGCTCTTGAAAAATTGAATAGCCACTCATTATTATGTATATGTATGTTTTTAAGAAATAAAGAATTAACGAAAGAAATAAAGAAAAGTCATCAAAAGATTAAGAATAGGAAGAAATGTAATACTGAGAAACTCACTATTTCTTTTTCAGATAGTAACCATTTTTAACCCATTAATGCCCATAATAAACTCTCTTGTACTGCATATAGACATTACGAAAAAATGTACATTTCTATAAAATGTGGCATTAATTATAACTTTATAGAAAATCTAGTATAAATTATCGGTTTCAACCAATAACTTATCAAATTCCTACCAGCAGCAAATTTTATTGTGGTTATTAATCGGTTCATCAATGGCTTTCGTTTAAGGGGAATTTAACTTCAAGAGATAAAGTCCCAGAGAAAAGTGGCTGAATAGACTGCTTCCTGAAGTACAGATTGTGTATACGAAAACCAATTATAGTTATTGAGTGACACGAAATCGTTATAAATTGGCATTTATATTTTTTCTGTTTTTTTCCATATATTAGTTAACACATGATTTTCCATACGAACCATTAACGTATCCCTTCTTGAACTAGGCGATCATGGCTCTTCACAATATCCTGTCCTTTCTAGCTCTTAATAAATTGTGCTTTTTGTTATTTCAACTAAATCCTGTTCTGCCATCCATTTACGCAAGCTCACTGGGTAGTTTATGCATTGTTTTCCCCTGTCCCACTTGCCTAGAATTTTCTTGTGAGAATCAAGTTTTCCGTGCCCTCTTTCCTCATTGTGCTCTAAAATATCAGCTGTCTCTTCCTGATATTAACTATAAATGCTCGCTGGGTTTCCATTTTCTCTAAAACATTGTCTTTGCTCAAATTTTCGGTCGATGGCGTTCTCAGCATCCTTCTGTAGTACCACATTTTTTTGTTGTTTCATGTATGATGAGATTCGCTCGTTATATTTCCGCACAATGTCATAAATCTCCAGGGATAAAATTCAAGTAGTGACTTAGTTAATTCAGATGAATTCAGAAAAAAGTATCCCGATATTCCATAAATCCAAGAAAGCTAACTTTCTTGCCATCAATTTCCTACGAAACAAATATAGATGTTTATTACAGACAAATATATTTACTCCATTCTTTTCTTCTGTGTTTCACTATTTCTGTTGTAAAAGTTTCTTCAGTGCATTTTCTAAATGTTGCTTCAAATCTCATCCTTATCTGTGCAGAAGATTGTCCAACATTGACAGCCATATGAGAAGACTGATATTATGTAACAATTCATTACACTTTTCTTTGTTTCTAACGAAATGATTCTACCATTATTTACTAGAATTTTCATACTTCAGTACAAATCTTATAAAATAATCTGATACTTAACACTTTTGGGTAAATGTAGTGTATTAGTTTTTACCCCGTGTTATAAGAATCTTGAAATAAAATTGTTGTAATTAAAGCAAGGAAAAATATGAAGAATGCAAATTGTTTCAGGTAAATATATACATGTGCTGATTGCAAATGTAGGTGGCCCTAGTTCTAATAGTACGCTGACATTGTCATTAAGTATGTTAATCTTATAAACAGAAAGCTAATCAGTTTTATTTTGCTTGGTAGAATGCCAAATATCTATATCTATTCAGAACTGTTCAAAATCCTGCTATTTTCTCTGAGAGCAAAGAAAACAACAATTCTTTATTGCAATGCATCAAAGTTCTTACCTATCACAGCAAATCAATTCCTACTTTTATCTTTGCAATTACAAAAGATTAAAAACAACTTATATCTGACGATCGGTACTTTGGTATGGATTATCTCGCCTAATTCGTACTCTGTGTTTAAATAATTCCCGTTCAGTCACACTCCATTCTAAGTTGAATAAAGCTTCATATAGTTTATGATTACGTTTGCCTTTTCACTACAATTTATTCAACTTAGAATCAACATGGGACATTGAGTGACTCCACAAAGGTCCGACGTCGACCGTGATCTTAACACATGAATCAATGAAACATAAACAATTTTTCACTATTTAGTCAACAAATTTGATTGATTCTGTTTTTTTTTTCTTATTTGATGTCCTTCGTCTTTTTTGTTAGTAAATAGATATTAAAAGACATTTGAAATATTAAATTTTAAGTGATATTTCCCGAAATGGAACCAATATAGATTTGTTTTTTACGGTTTATCATCCCTTTGTAGATTATTTGAAGCCGAAACATATGTCGGATTTTGGAAGATTTTTACAGTAACCGGTGTTCCCAATCGGTAATCTCC
>OZ010577.1:110565313-110622813 GCA_963932145.1 Acanthosepion lycidas | reverse complement strand
CAACAGATAATAAATGCCTTCAACAATGCATAGTAGGACAAAACTCAAAACAAATGACAGAAAGATCATCTCTCAACCATCACCAACTGAAACAGCCCGGACAGAACCACAGATCCAACTTCGCGAAACAATCTTGGAGAATGTGGATCACCTTCCTCGTGTTGGTAGACATCTTTCTTCTGACAATGATCATGAAATAATAGTCTCAAATGTGCATGGTCAGCTTTTGCTCATTTTCGAATTAGAGTTTACCAAGTTGTGATATCAGAAGAGACGCCAAAATGTCAATGTACAAGGCATTAGTGATTCCAACTCTCCTGTATGCCTCCGAGACCTAAACAACTTATCGACGACATCTGAAATTCTTTGAAATATTTCATCAGCGTTGTCTTCGAAGTATTTTGAACATCTGTTGGGAAGACAGAACTAACTTTAGCGTACTGGTAAAAGCTATAATAACCAGCATCGCAGCTATTGTCATAAAAAAATCAACTTCTATGGAATGGATATCCGATGTCAATAGATGAGAACTGGGAACTAAAGCAAATCTTTTAATCCGAACACAAAGAATTCAGAAAAGAATTTAAAAAAAAAGAGATCCAGTGACACTCTAAAACTAAACATGAAGTAATATAACGTCGACATCAAAAGCTGGGAATCTATTGCAATGGGCAGAGACGAAACACCTGTTTTCGAACCAGACAATCAGACGAACTAGAGGAAAAAGTAAGACGTCGAAAAGACAGTCAACAACTAAGGCCTAATCCACTATACGGAATAAACTGTCGTGAATGTCGAAAGAACTTTCAAGTAAAAATGGGTCAGTTATCAGTCTCAGACTTCAAAAACCCAACTGACTAAGGCAAATAAAAAAAGACCATCATCCTCGAGTTCGATAGATAGCTACGAGTAGGAAACTGTTTATCTCGCGAGATGAATGTAGCGCCCTGTTTGGTCAAAAATCAGTCATTTACTGTTGAGCCTGTAGTGACATCACCAGGGCGCAGGCCTGGGCGATGGGTTATGGAGGCAGTGCGCTGCCCAGACTACATGACTAACCCCCGTCGGTCGTTTCGACAATATCCAATGCAACGGTATAGAGAGCATTACATTAGGGATTGGCATGGAGTTTGAATGTCGATAGTCAACAACCTTCGGATCTCCTGGTTTTCTCTCTGTAATTATTGACAGTCTTTTCCGCAAGCCAACAGAGGTTTAAAATGAGGGTTTTCCTTCTGTTAGATGATCTACTTTCCTGGCCTATCGGTATATGACGTTCTGAACGCATGGAGAGATGACACGTTATTGGGAAGCTCCAAAAATGTAACGAATTCTAAGTAGGTACCTCCCACAATAACGCCATACCTAACGTTTAAAATGTATTTTTAATAAAGAAAAATCTTTCTTGAAGCTTTTAGTGTTAGTTATAATTTCAAGTTGAGTGATTAAATTTAATATAAAAATAATATTATATTTAATATAAAATAGTTTTCATTTTGAGATTTGTAATTTTTTTTTTTTAATTTAGTGCATTTTTATCAAACTGTAATAAAAATGCAAATATCTTTATTAAAAAATCTTCCAAAAAGAAAATATCCTTTTCTGGAACTTTATTTGAGGAATGTTAGCTGATTTAATATATAATTAATCTGATCTGAAACAACTAGTATTTTTTAAAGTTTAAGAAATTAATTTTTCATTTCGTAGCTTGTTTATTTATATTCACCGGACAACTCGATGACAGATCGTTATCTAACAATGTTTTACGGGGGCTGTAACCTTAAAAGTAATTAAGGAATATAACGCAAAACCTTTTAAGTACACGGTAATATTCTTCGTAATCTAATGTTTTATTGGTTTTTATAGAATCTTGGTTCTAAATTTACTATAGTTGTCGCTCTTATTTTCTGAGAGTGTAGTGTATGGATGACCGTATTTATAAATTTCGGCTCGTTTTTACACATAAAAATAATTCAAAATTCCTTTAAAAATATTCAGGGTTGTAAGATTGTGGTACGCTTTACGATATATGATTAGTAAATACAGTTTAACTTAATAACAATCTTCACATAAGAGATAAACTATTGAAACTGAATTTTAAAAGATTTCAAAATATAAATTATAATTAAATTTAAAAAAATTAAAACAAATACTACATCGAACTTTCTTTTCTTAAGACAATATTGTCCTTAATATATATTGTTCATAAACGTAATTAAAAAGCTTCTCTAATTAAATAATGTCTTAGTTCAATTCAATTTCGTTTTTTTTTTTTTTCAATTTTTAGATTCAGAGCAGATTTTCGTTAATTTAATTCAAGGCCCTTCCTGTCCTCAAAAATCCCACGGTATTTTCCTTAGACACTGTTTTATCTTTCCTTCTGACCTGAAGAACCAGAAATCAACAGACGTCGGCGAAACGTGTTGTTTATAGCCTTTCCACTTCGTCTCATCCACTACTGTTTTGTTTTGGATATTATTAGACATCCAATGAACACGCGCACATACACATATATAGTTTTATTAGGTTATGCATGTAGTGTAATGGATAGCGACTAGGAATTAGAAATCGGATTTCTGCGTTCGAATTGCCGTCTGGTTCATTATATTAAATTACGTGCAAATTGAATAAGAAATTGATGTGCTGTTGGATTTGTTACATTAAATTCCTATCCATATAAACTACCCCTTATCGTAACACTCTACATCGAGTGTCCCTTGACCATGTCCAGTTTGCACCTTACTGTTATACACACACACACACACACACATATATATATATATATATGTGTGTGTGTGTATATATATATATATGTATTCATTATTGATAATAGTATCCTTTTGTGACGATCTCAGCGGCACAATTGCGAAGTGCCTGAAAACATTATCTCGGCTTGAACCAAGCTTTTTGACCGAAATTGGAAGTCATCGATTGTTGTACAAGCAAGATGTCGCAAGTCATCGTGACCGAGGATTTGAGGATGCTGATCTTGTTGGAACTGGTGATCAAGCCAAATTATGAGAGATCTCCCGGAAATTGCAGTTAAATTCCGTTCATCATTGTTATCGCACAAACCAGTTTGGCGTGTTGGGTTTGGTATTCCTTTACTAACTCATCAATTTTTATTAAATGATAGCCTTCTTAATGCACTCTCGCCGAGTAAACATGTCGTATGCAAGTATGGCTATTTCAATGTGCTGTAGTGGTTAGCAAGCTCGTATGTCTAAATCAGTTACGACTGACTAATGAGTTCGATCCTGACTCGGTGTCCCATACTTTCTGTCTTATGCCACATCAAAGCTACGCGCAGAAAACCACCACGTTGTATTCCAGCATGAATATAAATTTAAACGTTCTATGTCTCTGGCACGCGCGGGACTAAACACCAACCACAACCGGTCCTAATGCTTCAAATATATAAATTTCACATCCACATAAAAATGATTTAGCAATCTTTCTCATGAGACATTCCAAAACCACATGTGTCGTAATAGCAAGAAAAAGCAACGTTTCATCATATAAAACCGTATCAAATAAAATAAACCGCCTCATAAAATTTCTGATCACATTAGACAATGTTCGACTTATATCTGAATATTCACTTATTCATCATTCCGGGTTCTTAATTATGGATAATGAGAAAACACAACTTTATTGCGTCTTCTGAAAATATTACATAATTTATTGATGAGATAAAAGAATCAACGTAACGTCATTATTTAATCGTCCTGTCGTATAGATAAAATCAATGTCTATCAGATGATTTTTTTTTTCTTATTTATAATCGCTTTCATGCGTGATGATTTTCTATACGACAGGACATGTATATATTTCCAATATCGGCAAAGAATTTACTTAAAATGCTAAATGTCTTAATGTGATTTACAGTCTGAACTTTCTTCAGCAAACTCCCCCATCCATTGCTTCCTTCAAACTAGTTCTTTCATATACACATATAATTTATTTTTTCATTCTCCTCGACCAGTATCATGTATACGAGATCATTTTTACGTGAAACAACGCAAACAAAAATACAGAAGTCCCAAACTTATCTTTTCAAAATCGGTAAAGTGGGAAATGAAGGAAAACGTAGTCCTTGTCAATCTTCCAATAGGAGAAAGAAATTCCTGCGGGCCTAAAATTCATCGTTCGAAAAAGGGATTTTGCCTGGACTCAAACTCTCATGTTGTTGGCTGGTTGATTTTGTTTAGCTGATAGAAGACAGAGTGAAGTCTCTTAGATGATTAATGGAGAAAAGTTTAGTTTTGGAGGCGCTAAAATTAACAATATCAAAATGACCAAGCTTACTAAGAGCCACAAAGAAAATTGCAGATAGCCATGATCAACAATGTCCTGAAGGGAAATGGCGTATAGAAGAAGTTTACAAATTTTAGGAATATTTTCCAAATAATGTCATCCTGCAAATGTAAATATGTTTTTTAATTATGTGTTCGATGTTTACATGCATTGGTTTTGATTAGAATTAATAATCCTTTCATTTCTATACATAACATAATTTTCCAAATAGATATATTATATTATTTTACTAATAATAATTGCATCCTAATTTTTATTATAATTATTAATAACCTTCTAAAGGTTGATAATAAAAAAAAAGAAACCAACAATCAATCAATCCCTTGAACTTTCAACAAACGTTTTTTGGGTGCGAGGGAGATGAAAGATTTGATGGAGAAAATTTTCTCAATAAAAATAAATTTAAGCTTTCATCGAAAACTTTTCATATCAAAACCTGGAGATTTTTTTCTTATAATTTATTGAAGAGCTGTTGGATGAAGAACATGTCATTGAAAATAATGTCGAATATATAACTGAATAGAAGGCAATTGTAGTTTTTTTATGAATAAAGTTGTTACGAGAGAAAAAAACGGAAGTATTTATGATAGTTATTAATCGACTCACTAGAAATATAATTCTAAAATATATCTCTTTTACTTAAATAATGAAAAACATTACTTTGGTGTAACTTTTGCTCAGGCCAGCAACTGTTGCAATTTGCTTGCTAACATATCGTATCATTTAACCTGGTGTAAAGAGAAAGTCCTACAAATATTCTTTTTAAATAAAAATCTAAACATGGATATCATAATATTAGTGGCAGGCACTAATTACTGATTTGTGTAGCCAAAGCTTATCGTACCAGCTATTTCATTGTTTAATCTCTGGCATTGGGATCAGTGTGAGACTACTACCACTATTCATAATCCTGGAGAATTTGCTTCTTTATTAAACTGATTTAAATTCGACAAATCCATATGAACAGATCTCATTGTGAGAAATGAACTCACTGCACAGGCTTGTGAACTTTATATACGATATCAGAAGAATGTCTCATCAGAATGAAGCAAGCTTTAAATTAAATTTAAATATGATAGGTATGCAATAGAAACTTATCCTATGTGTCGTGTCAATTTACGGCGTTCAGGACTATCTTTTATAACTCTTAATAAGATTTGACTTTTTGTTATCTCGCATAAAACCTATTTTGTCATCCATTTACTCAAACTCATAGTTGATTATGCTCTGCTTTCTTATGGCCCTCTTGGCTTCACACGGTACAGTGAGTATTAATTTTTCTAAGTCCTCTTTCCTTATTATTTGTTCCAGATATTTCAACTATTTCTTCCTGATAGTAAGTATAAGGGTAATTTTTTCCCATTTTCTCTAAAAGTTAATTGTTGTTCACACGTTCGTCTATGGTATTCACAACATTATTTTGTAGTGATACATTTCTATTTTTGAGTGTCTTCATCTATGAAGAGATTTTGCATCATTCATTGCCATATAGGCGGATTGACATAATATAACAGTTCAGTACTCTTTTCTTTGTTTCTAACGAATATTATCTGTTTCTTAATACGTTGCTTAGCTTTTGCAAGGCAGCTTTCGATATCGCCATGCGCAGTCGGATTTCTGTTGCTATGAAGAGATTTTCGACCATTCACTGCCATATAGGCGGATTGATATAATATAACAGTTCAGTACTCTTTTCTTTGTTTCTAACGAATATTTTCTGTTTCTTAATACGTTGCTTAGCTTTTGGAAGGCATCTTTCGCTATCGCCATGCGCAGTCGGATTTCTGTTGCTATGAAGATATTTTCCATTATTCACTGCCATATAGGCGGATTGATATAATATAACAGTTCAGTACTCTTTTCTTTGTTTCTAACGAATATTTTCTGTTTCTTAATACGTTGCTTAGCTTTTGGAAGGCATCTTTCGCTATCGCCATGCGCAGTCGGATTTCTGTTGCTATGAAGAGATTTTCCATCATTCACTGCCATATAGGCGGATTGATATAATATAACAGTTCAGTACTCTTTTCTTTTTTTCTAACGAATATTTTCTTTTTCTTAACACGTTGCTTAGCTTTTGAAGGCATCTTTCGCTATCGCCAAGCGCCGTCGGATTTCTGTTGCTATGAAGAGATTTTCCATAATTCACTGCTATATAGGCGGATTGATATAATATAACAGTTCAGTACTCTTTTCTTTGTTTCTAACGAATATTTTCTGTTTCTTAATACGTTGCTTAGCTTTTGGAAGGCACCTTTCGCTATCGCCATGCGCAGTCGTATTTCTGTTGCTATGAAGAGATTTTCCATCATTCACTGCCATATAGGCGGATTGATATAATATAACAGTTCAGTACACTTTTCTTTGTTTCAAACGAATATTTTCTGTTTCTTAATACGTTGCTTAGCTTTTGGAAGGCATCTTTCGCTATCGCCAAGAGCAGTCGGATTTCTGATGCTACGAAGAGATTTTCCATCATTCACTGCCATATAGGCGGATTGATATAATATAACAGTTCAGTACACTTTTCTTTGTTTCAAACGAATATTTTCTGTTTCTGTATACGTTGCTTAGCTTTTGGAAGGCATCTTTAGCTATCGCCAAGCGCAGTCAGATTTCTGTTGCTATGAAGAGATTTTCCATCATTCACTGCCATATAGGCGGATTGATATAATATAACAGTTCAGTACTCTTTTCTTTGTTTCTAACGAATATTTTCTGTTTCTTAATACGTTGCTTAGCTTTTGGAAGGCACCTTTCGCTATCGCCAAGCGCAGTCGGATTTCTGTTGCTATGAAGAGATTTTCCATCATTCACTGCCATATAGGCGGATTGATATAATATAAGAGTTCAGTACACTTTTCTTTGTTTCAAACGAATATTTTTTGTTTCTTAATACGTTGCTTAGCTTTTGGAAGGCATCTTTCGCTATCGCCAAGCGCAGTCGGATTTCTGTTGCTATGAAGAGATTTTCGATCATTCACTGCCATATAGGCGGATTGATATAATATAACAGTTCAGTACACTTTTCTTTGTTTCAAACGAATATTTTCTGTTTCTTAATACGTTGCTTAGCTTTTGGAAGGCATCTTTCGCTATCGCCAAGCGCAGTCGGATTTCTGTTGCTATGAAGAGATTTTCCATCATTCACTGCCATATAGGCGGATTGATATAATATAACAGTTCAGTACACTTTTCTTTGTTTCAATCGAATATTTTCTTTTTCTTAATACGTTGCTTAGCTTTTGGAAGGCATCTTTCGCTATCGCCAAGCGCAGTCGGATTTCTGTTGCTATGAAGAGATTTTCCATCATTCACTGCCATATAGGCGGATTGATATAATATAACAGTTCAGTACACTTTTCTTTGTTTCAAACGAATATTTTCTGTTTCTTAATACGTTGCTTAGCTTTTGGAAGGCATCTTTCGCTATCGCCATGCGCAGTCGGATTTCTGTTGCTATGAAGAGATTTTCCATCATTCACTGCCATATAGGCGGATTAATATAATATAACAGTTCAGTACTCTTTTCTTTTTTTCTAACGAATATTTTCTGTTTCTTAACACGTTGCTTAGCTTTTGAAGGCATCTTTCGCTATCGTCAAGCGCAGTCGGATTTCTGTTGCTATGAAGAGATTTTCCATAATTCACTGCTATATAGGCGGATTGATATAATATAACATTTCAGTACTCTTTTCTTTGTTTCTAACGAATATTTTCTGTTTCTTAATAAGTTGCCTAACTTTTGGAAGGCATCTTTCGCTATCGCCATGCGCAGTCGGATTTCTGTTGCTATGAAGAGATTTTCCATTATTCACTGCCATATAGGCGGATTGATATAATATAACAGTTCAGTACTCTTTTCTTTGTTTCTAACGAATATTTTCTGTTTCTTAATAAGTTGCCTAACTTTTGGAAGGCATCTTTCGCTATCGCCATGCGCAGTCGGATTTCTGTTGCTATGAAGAGATTTTCCATTATTCACTGCCATATAGGCGGATTGATATAATATAACAGTTCAGTACTCTTTTCTTTGTTTCTAACGAATATTTTCTGTTTCTTAATACGTTGCTTAGCTTTTGGAAGGCACCTTTCGCTATCGCCATGCGCAGTCGTATTTCTGTTGCTATGAAGAGATTTTCCATCATTCACTGCCATATAGGCGGATTGATATAATATAACAGTTCAGTACACTTTTTTTGTTTCAAACGAATATTTTCTGTTTCTTAATACGTTGCTTAGCTTTTGGAAGGCATCTTTCGCTATCGCCAAGAGCAGTCGGATTTCTGATGCTACGAAGAGATTTTCCATCATTCACTGCCATATAGGCGGATTGATATAATATAACAGTTCAGTACACTTTTCTTTGTTTCAAACGAATATTTTCTGTTTCTGTATACGTTGGTTAGCTTTTGGAAGGGATCTTTCGCTATCGCCAAGCGCAGTCAGATTTCTGTTGCTATGAAGAGATTTTCCATCATTCACTGCCATATAGGCGGATTGATATAATATAACAGTTCAGTACACTTTTCTTTGTTTCTAACGAATATTTTCTGTTTCTTAATACGTTGCTTAGATTTTGGAAGGCACCTTTCGCTATCGCCAAGCGCAGTCGGATTTCTGTTGCTATGAAGAGATTTTCCATCATTCACTGCCATATAGGGGGATTGATATAATATAAGAGTTCAGTACACTTTTCTTTGTTTCAAACGAATATTTTTTGTTTCTTAATACGTTGCTTAGCTTTTGGAAGGCATCTTTCGCTATCGCCAAGCGCAGTCGGATTTCTGTTGCTATGATGAGATTTTCCATCATTCACTGCCATATAGACGGATTGATATAATATAACAGTTCAGTACACTTTCCTTTGTTTCAAACGAACATTTTCTGTTTCTTAATACGTTGCTTAGCTTTTGGAAGGCACCTTTCGCTATCGCCAAGCGCAGTCGGATTTCTGTTGCTATGAAGAGATTTTCCATCATTCACTGCCATATAGGCGGATTGATATAATATAACAGTTCAGTACACTTTTCTTTGTTTCAAACGTATATTTTCTGTTTCTTAATACGTTGCTTAGCTTTTGGAAGGCATCTTTCGCTATCGCCATGCGCAGTCGGATTTCTGTTGCTATGAAGAGATTTTCCATCATTCACTGCCATATAGGCGGATTGATATAATATAACAGTTCAGTACTCTTTACTTTTTTTCTAACGAATATTTTCTGTTTCTTAACACGTTGCTTAGCTTTTGAAGGCATCTTTCGCTATCGCCAAGCGCAGTCGGATTTCTGTTGCTATGAAGAGATTTTCCATTATTCACTGCCATATAGGCGGATTGATATAATATAACAGTTCAGTACTCTTTTCTTTGTTTCTAACGAATATTTTCTGTTTCTTAATACGTTGCTTAGCTTTTGGAAGGCACCTTTCGCTATCGCTATGCGCAGTCGTATTTCTGTTGCTATGAAGAGATTTTCCATCATTCACTGCCATATAGGCGGATTGATATAATATAACAGTTCAGTACACTTTTCTTTGTTTCAAACGAATATTTTCTGTTTCTTAATACGTTGCTTAGCTTTTGGAAGGCATCTTTCGCTATCGCCAAGAGCAGTCGGATTTCTGATGCTACGAAGAGATTTTCCATCATTCACTGCCATATAGGCGGATTGATATAATATAACAGTTCAGTACACTTTTCTTTGTTTCAAACGAATATTTTCTGTTTCTTAATACGTTGCTTAGCTTTTGGAAGGCATCTTTCGCTATCGCCAAGCGCAGTCGGATTTCTGTTGCTATGAAGATATTTTCCATCATTCACTGCCATATAGGCGGATTGATATAATATAACAGTTCAGTACACTTTTCTTTGTTTCAATCGAATATTTTCTTTTTCTTAATACGTTGCTTAGCTTTTGGAAGGCATCTTTCGCTATCGCCAAGCCCAGTCGGATTTCTGTTGCTATGAAGATATTTTCCATCATTCACTGCCATATAGGCGGATTGATATAATATAACAGTTCAGTACTCTTTTCTTTTTTTCTAACGAATATTTTCTGTTTCTTAACACGTTGCTTAGCTTTTGAAGGCATCTTTCGCTATCGCCAAGCGCAGTCGGATTTCTGTTGCTATGAAGATATTTTCCATCATTCACTGCCATATAGGCGGATTGATATAATATAACAGTTCAGTACACTTTTCTTTGTTTCAATCGAATATTTTCTTTTTCTTAATACGTTGCTTAGCTTTTGGAAGGCATCTTTCGCTATCGCCATGCGCAGTCGGATTTCTGTTGCTATGAAGAGATTTTCCATTATTCACTGCCATATAGGCGGATTGATATAATATAACAGTTCAGTAGTTTTTTCTTTGTTTCTAACGAATATTTTCTGTTTCTTAATACGTTGCTTAGCTTTTGGAAGGCATCTTTCGCTATCGCCAAGCGCAGTCGGATTTCTGATGCTACGAAGAGATTTTCCATCATTCACTGCCATATAGGCGGATTGATATAATATAACAGTTCAGTACACTTTTCTTTGTTTCAAACGAATATTTTCTGTTTCTGTATCCGTGGCTTAGCTTTTGGAAGGCATCTTTCGCTATCGCCAAGCGCAGTCGGATTTCTGTTGCTATGAAGAGATTTTCCATCATTCACTGCCAAATAGGCGGATTGATATAATATAACAGTTCAGTCCTCTTTTCTTTGTTTCTAACGAATATTTTCTGTTTCTTAATACGTTGCTTAGCTTTTGGAAGGCATCTTTCGCTATCGCCAAGCGCAGTCGGATTTCTGTTGCTATGAAGAGATTTTCCATCATTCACTGCCATATAGGCGGATTGATATAATATAACAGTTCAGTACACTTTTCTTTGTTTCAAACGAATATTTTCTGTTTCTTAATACGTTGCTTAGCTTTTGGAAGGCATCTTTCGCTATCGCCAAGCGCAGTCGGATTTCTGATGCTACGAAGAGATTTTCCATCATTCACTGCCATATAGGCGGATTGATATAATATAACAGTTCAGTACACTTTTCTTTGTTTCAAACGAATATTTTCTGTTTCTGTATCCGTTGCTTAGCTTTTGGAAGGCATCTTTCGCTATCGCCAAGCGCAGTCGGATTTCTGTTGCTATGAAGAGATTTTCCATCATTCACTGCCAAATAGGCGGATTGATATAATATAACAGTTCAGTCCTCTTTTCTTTGTTTCTAACGAATATTTTCTGTTTCTTAATACGTTGCTTAGCTTTTGGAAGGCATCTTTCGGTATCGCCAAGCGCAGTCGGATTTCTGTTGCTATGAAGAGATTTTCCATCATTCACTGCCATATAGGCGGATTGATATAATATAACAGTTCAGTACAGTTTTCTTTGTTTCGAACGAATATTTTCTGTTTCTTAATACGTTGCTTAGCTTTTGGAAGGCATCTTTAGCTATCGCCAAGCGCAGTCGGATTTCTGTTGCTATGATGAGATTATCCATCATTCACTGCCATATAGGCGGATTGATATAATATAACAGTTCAGTACACTTTTCTTTGTTTCAAACGAATATTTTCTGTTTCTTAATACGTTGCTTAGCTTTTGGAAGGCATCTTTCGCTATCGCCAAGCGCAGTCGGATTTCTGTTGCTATGAAGAGATTTTCCATCATTCACTGCCATATAGGCGGATTGATATAATATAACAGTTCAGTACACTTTTCTTTGTTTCAAACGAATATTTTCTGTTTCTTAATACGTTGCTTAGCTTTTGGAAGGCATCTTTCACTATCGCCAAGCGCAGTCAGATATCTGTTGCTATGAAGAGCTTTTCCATTATTCACTGCCATATAGGCGGATTGATATAATATAACAGTTCAGTACACTTTTCTTTGTTTCAATCGAATATTTTCTTTTTCTTAATACGTTGCTTAGCTTTTGGAAGGCATCTTTCGCTATCGCCAAGCACAGTCCGGATTTCTGTTGCTATGAAGAGATTTTCCATCATTCACTGCCATATAGGCGGATTGATATAATATAACAGTTCAGTACACTTTTCTTTGTTTCAAACGAATATTTTCTGTTTCTGTATACGTTGTTTAGCTTTTGGAAGGCATCTTTCGCTATCGCCAAGCGCAGTCGGATTTCTGTTGCTATGAAGAGATTTTCCATCATTCACTGCCATATAGGCGGATTGATATAATATAACAGTTCAGTCCTCTTTTCTTTGTTTCTAACGAATATTTTCTGTTTCTTAATACGTTGCTTAGCTTTTGGAAGGCACCTTTCACTATCGCCATGCGCAGTCGGATTTCTGTTGCTATGAAGAGATTTTCCATCATTCACTGCCATATAGGCGGATTGATATAATATAACAGTTCAGTCCTCTTTTCTTTGTTTCTAACGAATATTTTCTGTTTCTTAATACGTTGCTTAGCTTTTGGAAGGCACCTTTCACTATCGCCATGCGCAGTCGGATTTCTGTTGCTATGAAGAGATTTTCCATCATTCACTGCCATATAGGCGGATTGATATAATATAACAGTTCAGTATTTTTTCTTTGTTTCTAACGAATATTTTCTGTTTCTTAATAAGTTGCTTAGCTTTTGGAAGGCACCTTTCGCTATCGCCATGCGCAGTCGGATTTCTGTTGCTATGATGAGATTTTCCATCATTCACTGCCATATAGACGGATTGATATAATATAACAGTTCAGTACACTTTCCTTTGTTTCAAACGAACATTTTCTGTTTCTTAATACGTTGCTTAGCTTTTGGAAGGCACCTTTCGCTATCGCCAAGCGCAGTCGGATTTCTGTGGCTATGAAGAGATTTTCCATCATTCACTGCCATATAGGCGGATTGATATAATATAACAGTTCAGTACACTTTTCTTTGTTTCAAACGAATATTTTCTGTTTCTTAATACGTTGCTTAGCTTTTGGAAGGCATCTTTCGCTATCGCCATGCGCAGTCGGATTTCTGTTGCTATGAAGAGATTTTCCATCATTCACTGCCATATAGGCGGATTGATATAATATAACAGTTCAGTACACTTTTCTTTGTTTCAAACGAATATTTTCTGTTTCTTAATACGTTGCTTAGCTTTTGGAAGGCATCTTTCGCTATCGCCAAGAGCAGTCGGATTTCTGATGCTACGAAGAGATTTTCCATCATTCACTGCCATATAGGCGGATTGATATAATATAACAGTTCAGTACACTTTTCTTTGTTTCAAACGAATATTTTCTGTTTCTTAATACGTTGCTTAACTTTTGGAAGGCATCTTTCACTATCGCCAAGCGCAGTCAGATATCTGTTGCTATGAAGAGATTTTCCATTATTCACTGCCATATAGGCGGATTGATATAATATAACAGTTCAGTACACTTTTCTTTGTTTCAATCGAATATTTTCTTTTTCTTAATACGTTGCTTAGCTTTTGGAAGGCATCTTTCGCTATCGCCAAGCACAGTCCGGATTTCTGTTGCTATGAAGAGATTTTCCATCATTCACTGCCATATAGGCGGATTGATATAATATAACAGTTCAGTACACTTTTCTTTGTTTCAAACGAATATTTTCTGTTTCTGTATACGTTGTTTAGCTTTTGGAAGGCATCTTTCGCTATCGCCAAGCGCAGTCGGATTTCTGTTGCTATGAAGAGATTTTCCATCATTCACTGCCATATAGGCGGATTGATATAATATAACAGTTCAGTCCTCTTTTCTTTGTTTCTAACGAATATTTTCTGTTTCTTAATACGTTGCTTAGCTTTTGGAAGGCACCTTTCACTATCGCCATGCGCAGTCGGATTTCTGTTGCTATGAAGAGATTTTCCATCATTCACTGCCATATAGGCGGATTGATATAATATAACAGTTCAGTCCTCTTTTCTTTGTTTCTAACGAATATTTTCTGTTTCTTAATACGTTGCTTAGCTTTTGGAAGGCACCTTTCACTATCGCCATGCGCAGTCGGATTTCTGTTGCTATGAAGAGATTTTCCATCATTCACTGCCATATAGGCGGATTGATATAATATAACAGTTCAGTATTTTTTCTTTGTTTCTAACGAATATTTTCTGTTTCTTAATAAGTTGCTTAGCTTTTGGAAGGCACCTTTCGCTATCGCCATGCGCAGTCGGATTTCTGTTGCTATGATGAGATTTTCCATCATTCACTGCCATATAGACGGATTGATATAATATAACAGTTCAGTACACTTTCCTTTGTTTCAAACGAACATTTTCTGTTTCTTAATACGTTGCTTAGCTTTTGGAAGGCACCTTTCGCTATCGCCAAGCGCAGTCGGATTTCTGTGGCTATGAAGAGATTTTCCATCATTCACTGCCATATAGGCGGATTGATATAATATAACAGTTCAGTACACTTTTCTTTGTTTCAAACGAATATTTTCTGTTTCTTAATACGTTGCTTAGCTTTTGGAAGGCATCTTTCGCTATCGCCATGCGCAGTCGGATTTCTGTTGCTATGAAGAGATTTTCCATCATTCACTGCCATATAGGCGGATTGATATAATATAACAGTTCAGTACACTTTTCTTTGTTTCAAACGAATATTTTCTGTTTCTTAATACGTTGCTTAGCTTTTGGAAGGCATCTTTCGCTATCGCCAAGAGCAGTCGGATTTCTGATGCTACGAAGAGATTTTCCATCATTCACTGCCATATAGGCGGATTGATATAATATAACAGTTCAGTACACTTTTCTTTGTTTCAAACGAATATTTTCTGTTTCTTAATACGTTGCTTAACTTTTGGAAGGCATCTTTCGCTATCGCCAAGCGCAGTCGGATTTCTGTTGCTATGAAGATATTTTCCATCATTCACTGCCATATAGGCGGATTGATATAATATAACAGTTCAGTACACTTTTCTTTGTTTCAATCGAATATTTTCTTTTTCTTAATACGTTGCTTAGCTTTTGGAAGGCATCTTTCGCTATCGCCAAGCCCAGTCGGATTTCTGTTGCTATGAAGATATTTTCCATCATTCACTGCCATATAGGCGGATTGATATAATATAACAGTTCAGTACTCTTTTCTTTTTTTCTAACGAATATTTTCTGTTTCTTAACACGTTGCTTAGCTTTTGAAGGCATCTTTCGCTATCGCCAAGCGCAGTCGGATTTCTGTTGCTATGAAGAGATTTTCCATAATTCACTGCTATATAGGCGGATTGATATAATATAACATTTCAGTACTCTTTTATTTGTTTCTAACGAATATTTTCTGTTTCTTAATACGTTGCCTAACTTTTGGAAGGCATCTTTCGCTATCGCCATGCGCAGTCGGATTTCTGTTGCTATGAAGAGATTTTCCATTATTCACTGCCATATAGGCGGATTGATATAATATAACAGTTCAGTACTTTTTTCTTTGTTTCTAACGAATATTTTCTGTTTCTTAATACGTTGCTTAGCTTTTGGAAGGCACCTTTCGATATCGCCATGCGCAGTCGGATTTCTGTTGCTATGATAAGATTTTCCATCATTCACTGCCATATAGACGGATTGATATAATATAACAGTTCAGTACACTTTCCTTTGTTTCAAACGAACATTTTCTGTTTCTTAATACGTTGCTTAGCTTTTGGAAGGCACCTTTCGCTATCGCCAAGCGCAGTCGGATTTCTGTGGCTATGAAGAGATTTTCCATCATTCACTGCCATATAGGCGGATTGATATAATATAACAGTTCAGTACACTTTTCTTTGTTTCAAACGAATATTTTCTGTTTCTGTATCCGTTGCTTAGCTTTTGGAAGGCATCTTTCGCTATCGCCATGCGCAGTCGGATTTCTGTTGCTATGAAGAGATTTTCCATCATTCACTGCCATATAGGCGGATTGATATAATATAACAGTTCAGTACTCTTTTCTTTTTTTCTAACGAATATTATCTGTTTCTTAACACGTTGCTTAGCTTTTGAAGGCATCTTTCGCTATCGCCAAGCGCAGTCGGATTTCTGTTGCTATGAAGAGATTTTCCATCATTCACTGCCATATAGGCGGATTGATATAATATAACAGTTCAGTACACTTTTCTTTGTTTCAAACGAATATTTTCTGTTTCTTAATACGTTGCTTAGCTTTTGGAAGGCATCTTTCGCTATCGCCAAGCGAAGTCGGATTTCTGATGCTACGAAGAGATTTTCCATCATTCACTGCCATATAGGCGGATTGATATAATATAACAGTTCAGTACACTTTTCTTTGTTTCAAACGAATATTTTCTGTTTCTGTATCCGTTGCTTAGCTTTTGGAAGGCATCTTTCGCTATCGCCAAGCGCAGTCGGATTTCTGTTGCTATAAAGAGATTTTCCATCATTCACTGCCAAATAGGCGGATTGATATAATATAACAGTTCAGTCCTCTTTTCTTTGTTTCTAACGAATATTTTCTGTTTCTTAATACGTTGCTTAGCTTTTGGAAGGCATCTTTCGGTATCGCCAAGCGCAGTCGGATTTCTGTTGCTATGAAGAGATTTTCCATCATTCACTGCCATATAGGCGGATTGATATAATATAACAGTTCAGTACAGTTTTCTTTGTTTCGAACGAATAATTTCTGTTTCTTAATACGTTGCTTAGCTTTTGGAAGGCATCTTTAGCTATCGACAAGCGCAGTCGGATTTCTGTTGCTATGATGAGATTATCCATCATTCACTGCCATATAGGCGGATTGATATAATATAACAGTTCAGTACACTTTTCTTTGTTTCAAACGAATATTTTCTGTTTCTTAATACGTTGCTTAGCTTTTGGAAGGCATCTTTCGCTATCGCCAAGCGAAGTCGGATTTCTGATGCTACGAAGAGATTTTCCATCATTCACTGCCATATAGGCGGATTGATATAATATAACAGTTCAGTACACTTTTCTTTGTTTCAAACGAATATTTTCTGTTTCTGTATCCGTTGCTTAGCTTTTGGAAGGCATCTTTCGCTATCGCCAAGCGCAGTCGGATTTCTGTTGCTATAAAGAGATTTTCCATCATTCACTGCCAAATAGGCGGATTGATATAATATAACAGTTCAGTCCTCTTTTCTTTGTTTCTAACGAATATTTTCTGTTTCTTAATACGTTGCTTAGCTTTTGGAAGGCATCTTTCGGTATCGCCAAGCGCAGTCGGATTTCTGTTGCTATGAAGAGATTTTCCATCATTCACTGCCATATAGGCGGATTGATATAATATAACAGTTCAGTACAGTTTTCTTTGTTTCGAACGAATAATTTCTGTTTCTTAATACGTTGCTTAGCTTTTGGAAGGCATCTTTAGCTATCGACAAGCGCAGTCGGATTTCTGTTGCTATGATGAGATTATCCATCATTCACTGCCATATAGGCGGATTGATATAATATAACAGTTCAGTACACTTTTCTTTGTTTCAAACGAATATTTTCTGTTTCTTAATACGTTGCTTAGCTTTTGGAAGGCATCTTTCGCTATCGCCAAGCGCAGTCGGATTTCTGTTGCTATGAAGAGATTTTCCATCATTCACTGCCATATAGGCGGATTGATATAATATAACAGTTCAGTACACTTTTCTTTGTTTCAAACGAATATTTTCTGTTTCTTAATACGTTGCTTAGCTTTTGGAAGGCATCTTTCACTATCGCCAAGCGCAGTCAGATTTCTGTTGCTATGAAGAGATTTTCCATTATTCACTGCCATATAGGCGGATTGATATAATATAACAGTTCAGTACACTTTTCTTTGTTTCAATCGAATATTTTCTTTTTCTTAATACGTTGCTTAGCTTTTGGAAGGCATCTTTCGCTATCGCCAAGCACAGTCGGATTTCTGTTGCTATGAAGAGATTTTCCATCATTCACTGCCATATAGGCGGATTGATATAATATAACAGTTCAGTACACTTTTCTTTGTTTCAAAGGAATATTTTCTGTTTCTGTATACGTTGTTTAGCTTTTGGAAGGCATCTTTCGCTATCGCCAAGCGCAGTCGGATTTCTGTTGCTATGAAGAGATTTTCCATCATTCACTGCCATATAGGCGGATTGATATAATATAACAGTTCAGTCCTCTTTTCTTTGTTTCTAACGAATATTTTCTGTTTCTTAATACGTTGCTTAGCTTTTGGAATGCACCTTTCACTATCGCCATGCGCAGTCGGATTTCTGTTGCTATGAAGAGATTTTCCATCATTCACTGCCATATAGGCGGATTGATATAATATAACAGTTCAGTATTTTTTCTTTGTTTCTAACGAATATTTTCTGTTTCTTAATAAGTTGCTTAGCTTTTGGAAGGCACCTTTCGCTATCGCCATGCGCAGTCGGATTTCTGTTGCTATGAAGAGATTTTCCATCATTCACTGCCATATAGGCGGATTGATATAATATAACAGTTCAGTACACTTTTCTTTGTTTCAAACGAATATTTTCTGTTTCTTAATACGTTGCTTAGCTTTTGCAAGCCATCTTTCGCTATCGCCATGCGCAGTCGGATTTCTGTTGCTATGAAGAGATTTTCCATCATTCACTGCCATATAGGCGGATTGGTATAATATAACAGTTCAGTACTCTTTTCTTTGTTTCAAACGAATATTTTCTGTTCCTTAATACGTTGCTTAGCTTTTGGATGGCATCTTTCGCTATCGCCATGCGCAGTTGGATTTCTGTTGCTATGAAGAGATTTTCCATTATTCACTGCCATATAGGCGGATTGATATAATATAACAGTTCAGTACTCTTTTCTTTGTTTCTAACTAATATTTTCTGTTTCTTAATACGTTGCTTAGCTTTTGGAAGGCAACTTTCGCTATCGCCATGCGCAGTTGGATTTCTGTTGCTATGAAGAGATTTTCCATCATTCACTGTCATATAGGCGGATTGATATAGTATAACAGTTCAGTACTCTTTTCTTTGTTTCAAACGAATATTTTCTGTTTCTTAATACGTTGCTTAGCTTTTGGAAGGCACCTTTCGCTATCGCCAAGCGCAGTCGGATTTCTGTGGCTATGAAGAGATTTTCCATCATTCACTGCCATATAGGCGGATTGATATAATATAACAGTTCAGTACACTTTTCTTTGTTTCAAACGAATATTTTCTGTTTCTGTATCCGTTGCTTAGCTTTTGGAAGGCATCTTTCGCTATCGCCATGCGCAGTCGGATTTCTGTTGCTATGAAGAGATTTTCCATCATTCACTGCCATATAGGCGGATTGATATAATATAACAGTTCAGTACTCTTTTCTTTTTTTCTAACGAATATTATCTGTTTCTTAACACGTTGCTTAGCTTTTGAAGGCATCTTTCGCTATCGCCAAGCGCAGTCGGATTTCTGTTGCTATGAAGAGATTTTCCATCATTCACTGCCATATAGGCGGATTGATATAATATAACAGTTCAGTACACTTTTCTTTGTTTCAAACGAATATTTTCTGTTTCTTAATACGTTGCTTAGCTTTTGGAAGGCATCTTTCGCTATCGCCAAGCGAAGTCGGATTTCTGATGCTACGAAGAGATTTTCCATCATTCACTGCCATATAGGCGGATTGATATAATATAACAGTTCAGTACACTTTTCTTTGTTTCAAACGAATATTTTCTGTTTCTGTATCCGTTGCTTAGCTTTTGGAAGGCATCTTTCGCTATCGCCAAGCGCAGTCGGATTTCTGTTGCTATAAAGAGATTTTCCATCATTCACTGCCAAATAGGCGGATTGATATAATATAACAGTTCAGTCCTCTTTTCTTTGTTTCTAACGAATATTTTCTGTTTCTTAATACGTTGCTTAGCTTTTGGAAGGCATCTTTCGGTATCGCCAAGCGCAGTCGGATTTCTGTTGCTATGAAGAGATTTTCCATCATTCACTGCCATATAGGCGGATTGATATAATATAACAGTTCAGTACAGTTTTCTTTGTTTCGAACGAATAATTTCTGTTTCTTAATACGTTGCTTAGCTTTTGGAAGGCATCTTTAGCTATCGACAAGCGCAGTCGGATTTCTGTTGCTATGATGAGATTATCCATCATTCACTGCCATATAGGCGGATTGATATAATATAACAGTTCAGTACACTTTTCTTTGTTTCAAACGAATATTTTCTGTTTCTTAATACGTTGCTTAGCTTTTGGAAGGCATCTTTCGCTATCGCCAAGCGCAGTCGGATTTCTGTTGCTATGAAGAGATTTTCCATCATTCACTGCCATATAGGCGGATTGATATAATATAACAGTTCAGTACACTTTTCTTTGTTTCAAACGAATATTTTCTGTTTCTTAATACGTTGCTTAGCTTTTGGAAGGCATCTTTCACTATCGCCAAGCGCAGTCAGATTTCTGTTGCTATGAAGAGATTTTCCATTATTCACTGCCATATAGGCGGATTGATATAATATAACAGTTCAGTATTTTTTCTTTGTTTCTAACGAATATTTTCTGTTTCTTAATAAGTTGCTTAGCTTTTGGAAGGCACCTTTCGCTATCGCCATGCGCAGTCGGATTTCTGTTGCTATGAAGAGATTTTCCATCATTCACTGCCATATAGGCGGATTGATATAATATAACAGTTCAGTACACTTTTCTTTGTTTCAAACGAATATTTTCTGTTTCTTAATACGTTGCTTAGCTTTTGCAAGCCATCTTTCGCTATCGCCATGCGCAGTCGGATTTCTGTTGCTATGAAGAGATTTTCCATCATTCACTGCCATATAGGCGGATTGGTATAATATAACAGTTCAGTACTCTTTTCTTTGTTTCAAACGAATATTTTCTGTTCCTTAATACGTTGCTTAGCTTTTGGATGGCATCTTTCGCTATCGCCATGCGCAGTTGGATTTCTGTTGCTATGAAGAGATTTTCCATTATTCACTGCCATATAGGCGGATTGATATAATATAACAGTTCAGTACTCTTTTCTTTGTTTCTAACTAATATTTTCTGTTTCTTAATACGTTGCTTAGCTTTTGGAAGGCAACTTTCGCTATCGCCATGCGCAGTTGGATTTCTGTTGCTATGAAGAGATTTTCCATCATTCACTGTCATATAGGCGGATTGATATAGTATAACAGTTCAGTACTCTTTTCTTTGTTTCAAACGAATATTTTCTGTTTCTTAATACGTTGCTTAGCTTTTGCAAGGCATCTTTCGCTATCGCCATGCGCAGTCGGATTTCTGTTGCTATGAAGAGATTTTACATCATTCACTGCCATATAGGCGGATTGATATCATATAACAGTTCAGTACTTTTTTCTTTGTTTCAAACGAATATTTTCTGTTTCTTAATCCGTTGCTTAGCTTTTGGAAGGCATCTTTCGCTATCGCCAAGCGCAGTCGGATTTCTGTTGCTATGAAGAGATTTTCCATAATTCACTGCCATATAGGCGGATTGATATAATATAACAGTTCAGTACTCTTTTCTTTGTTTCTAACGAATATTTTCTGTTTCTTAATACGTTGCTTAGCTTTTGGAAGGCACCTTTCACTATCGCCATGCTTAGTCGGATTTCTGTTGCCATGAAGAGATTTTCCATCATTCACTGCCATATAGACGGATTGATATAATATAACAGTTCAGTACTCTTTTCTTTGTTTCTAACGAATATTTTGTTTCTTAACACGTTGTTTAGCTTTTGGAAGGCATCTTTCGCTATCGACATGCGGAGTCGGATTTCTGTTGCTACGAAGAGATTTTCCATCATTCACTGCCATATAGGCGGATTGTTATCATATAATAGTTCAGTACTCTTTTCTTTGTTTCTAACGAATATTTTCTGTTTCTTAATACGTTGCTTAGCTTTTGGAAAGCATCTTTCACTATCACCATGCGCAGTAGGATTTCTGTTGCTATGAAGAGATTTTCCATCATTCACTGCCATATAGGCGGATTGATATAATATAACAGTTCAGTACTTTTTCTTTTTTTCTGAAGAATATTTTCTGTTTCTTAATACGTTGCTTAGCTTTTGGAAGGCATCTTTCGCTATCGCCATGCGCAGTCGGATTTCTGTTGCTATGAAGAGATTTTCCATCATTCACTGCCATATAGGCGGATTGATATAATATAACAGTTAATTACTCTTTTCTTTGTTTCTAACGAATATTTTCTGTTACTTAATACGTTGCTTAGCTTTAGGAAGGCATCTTTCGCTATCGCCATGCGCAGTCAGATTTCTGTTGCTATTAAGAGATTTTCAATCATTCACTGCCATATAGGCGGATTGATATAATATAACAGTTCAGTACTCTTTTCTTTGTTTCTAACCAATATTTTCTGCTTCTTAATACGTTGCTTAGCTTTTGCAAGGCATCTTTCGCTATCGCCATGCGCAGTCGGATTTCTGTTGCTATGAAGAGATTTTCCATCATTCACTGCCATATAGGCGGATTGATATAATATAACAGTTCAGTACTCTTTTCTTTGTTTCTAATGAATATTTTCTGTTTCTTAATACGTTGCTTAGATTTTGGAAGGCATCTTTCGCTATCGCCATGCGCAATCGGATTTCTGTTGCTATGAAGAGATTTTCCATCATTCACTACCATATAGGCGGATTGATATAATATAACAGTTCAGTACACTTTTCTTTGTTTAAAACGAATATTTTCAGTTTCTTAATACGTTGCTTAGCTTTTGGAAGGCATCTTTCGCTATCGCCATGCGCAGTTGGATTTCTGTTACTATGAAGAGATTTTCCATTATTCACTGCCATATAGGCGGATTGATATAATAAAACAGTTCAGTACTCTTTTCTTTGTTTCTAACTAATATTTTCTGTTTCTTAATACGTTGCTTAGCTTTTGGAAGGCAACTTTCGCTATCGCCATGCGCAATTGGATTTCTGTTGCTGTGAAGAGATTTTCCATCATTCACTGCCATATAGGCGGATTGATATAATATAACAGTTCAGTACTCTTTTCTTTGTTTCTAACTAATATTTTCTGTTTCTTAATACGTTGCTTAGCTTTTGGAAGGCAACTTTCGCTATCGCCATGCGCAGTTGGATTTCTGTTGCTATGAAGAGATTTTCCATCATTCACTGCCATATAGGCGGATTGATATAATATAACAGTTCAGTACTCTTTTCTTTGTTTCTAACGAATATTTTCTGTTCCTTAATACGTTGCTTAGCTTTTGCAAGGCATCTTTCGCTATCGCCATGCGCAGTCGGATTTCTGTTGCTATGAAGAGATTTTACATCATTCACTGCCATATAGGCGGATTGATATCATATAACAGTTCAGTACTTTTTTCTTTGTTTTAAACGAATATCTTCTGTTTCTTAATCCGTTGCTTAGCTTTTGGAAGGCATCTTTCGCTATCGCCAAGCGCAGTCGGATTTCTGTTGCTATGAAGATATTTTCCATCATTCACTGCCATATAGGCGGATTGATATAATATAACAGTTCAGTGCTCTTTTCTTTGTTTCTAACGAATATTTTCTGTTTCTTAATACGTTGCTTAGCTTTTGGAAGGCATCTTTTGCTATCGCCATGCGCAGTCGGATTTCTGTTGCTATGAAGAGATTTTCCATTATTCACTGCCATATAGGCGGATTGATATAATATAACAGTTCAGTACTCTTTTCTTTGTTTCTAACGAGTATGTTCTGTTTCTTAATACGTTGCTTAGCTTTTGGAAGGCATCTTTCGCTATCGCCATGCGCAGTCGGATTTCTGTTGCTATGAAGAGATTTTCCATCATTCACTGCCATATAGGCGGATTGATATAATATAACAGTTCAGTACTCTTTTCTTTTTTTCTAACGAATATTTTCTGTTTCTTAACACGTTGCTTAGCTTTTGGAAGGCATCTTTCGCTATCGCCAAGCGCAGTCGGATTTCTGTTGCTATGAAGAGATTTTCCATAATTCACTGCTATATAGGCGGATTGATATAATATAACATTTCAGTACTCTTTTCTTTGTTTCTAACGAATATTTTCTGTTTCTTAATACATTGCCTAACTTTTGGAAGGCATCTTTCGCTATCGCCATGCGCAGTCGGATTTCTGTTGCTATGAAGAGATTTTCCATTATTCACTGCCATATAGGCGGATTGATATAATATAACAGTTCAGTACTCTTTTCTTTGTTTCTAACGAATATTTTCTGTTTCTTAATACGTTGCTTAGCTTTTGGAAGGCACCTTTCGCTATCGCCATGCGCAGTCGTATTTCTGTTGCTATGAAGAGATTTTCCATCATTCACTGCCATATAGGCGGATTGATATAATATAACAGTTCAGTACACTTTTTTTGTTTCAAACGAATATTTTCTGTTTCTTAATACGTTGCTTAGCTTTTGGAAGGCATCTTTCGCTATCGCCAAGAGCAGTCGGATTTCTGATGCTACGAAGAGATTTTCCATCATTCACTGCCATATAGGCGGATTGATATAATATAACAGTTCAGTACACTTTTCTTTGTTTCAAATGAATATTTTCTGTTTCTGTATACGTTGGTTAGCTTTTGGAAGGCATCTTTCGCTATCGCCAAGCGCAGTCAGATTTCTGTTGCTATGAAGAGATTTTCCATCATTCACTGCCATATAGGCGGATTGATATAATATAACAGTTCAGTACACTTTTCTTTGTTTCTAACGAATATTTTCTGTTTCTTAATACGTTGCTTAGATTTTGGAAGGCACCTTTCGCTATCGCCAAGCGCAGTCGGATTTCTGTTGCTATGAAGAGATTTTCCATCATTCACTGCCATATAGGGGGATTGATATAATATAAGAGTTCAGTACACTTTTCTTTGTTTCAAACGAATATTTTTTGTTTCTTAATACGTTGCTTAGCTTTTGGAAGGCATCTTTCGCTATCGCCAAGCGCAGTCGGATTTCTGTTGCTATGATGAGATTTTCCATCATTCACTGCCATATAGACGGATTGATATAATATAACAGTTCAGTACACTTTCCTTTGTTTCAAACGAACATTTTCTGTTTCTTAATACGTTGCTTAGCTTTTGGAAGGCACCTTTCGCTATCGCCAAGCGCAGTCGGATTTCTGTTGCTATGAAGAGATTTTCCATCATTCACTGCCATATAGGCGGATTGATATAATATAACAGTTCAGTACACTTTTCTTTGTTTCAAACGTATATTTTCTGTTTCTTAATACGTTGCTTAGCTTTTGGAAGGCATCTTTCGCTATCGCCATGCGCAGTCGGATTTCTGTTGCTGTGAAGAGATTTTCCATCATTCACTGCCATATAGGCGGATTGATATAATATAACAGTTCAGTACTCTTTTCTTTTTTTCTAACGAATATTTTCTGTTTCTTAACACGTTGCTTAGCTTTTGAAGGCATCTTTCGCTATCGCCAAGCGCAGTCGGATTTCTGTTGCTATGAAGAGATTTTCCATTATTCACTGCCATATAGGCGGATTGATATAATATAACAGTTCAGTACTCTTTTCTTTGTTTCTAACGAATATTTTCTGTTTCTTAATACGTTGCTTAGCTTTTGGAAGGCACCTTTCGCTATCGCCATGCGCAGTCGTATTTCTGTTGCTATGAAGAGATTTTCCATCATTCACTGCCATATAGGCGGATTGATATAATATAACAGTTCAGTACACTTTTCTTTGTTTCAAACGAATATTTTCTGTTTCTTAATACGTTGCTTAGCTTTTGGAAGGCATCTTTCGCTATCGCCAAGCGCAGTCGGATTTCTGATGCTACGAAGAGATTTTCCATCATTCACTGCCATATAGGCGGATTGATATAATATAACAGTTCAGTACACTTTTCTTTGTTTCAAACGAATATTTTCTGTTTCTGTATCCGTGGCTTAGCTTTTGGAAGGCATCTTTCGCTATCGCCAAGCGCAGTCGGATTTCTGTTGCTATGAAGAGATTTTCCATCATTCACTGCCAAATAGGCGGATTGATATAATATAACAGTTCAGTCCTCTTTTCTTTGTTTCTAACGAATATTTTCTGTTTCTTAATACGTTGCTTAGCTTTTGGAAGGCATCTTTCGCTATCGCCAAGCGCAGTCGGATTTCTGTTGCTATGAAGAGATTTTCCATCATTCACTGCCATATAGGCGGATTGATATAATATAACAGTTCAGTACACTTTTCTTTGTTTCAAACGAATATTTTCTGTTTCTTAATACGTTGCTTAGCTTTTGGAAGGCATCTTTCGCTATCGCCAAGCGCAGTCGGATTTCTGATGCTACGAAGAGATTTTCCATCATTCACTGCCATATAGGCGGATTGATATAATATAACAGTTCAGTACACTTTTCTTTGTTTCAAACGAATATTTTCTGTTTCTGTATCCGTTGCTTAGCTTTTGGAAGGCATCTTTCGCTATCGCCAAGCGCAGTCGGATTTCTGTTGCTATGAAGAGATTTTCCATCATTCACTGCCAAATAGGCGGATTGATATAATATAACAGTTCAGTCCTCTTTTCTTTGTTTCTAACGAATATTTTCTGTTTCTTAATACGTTGCTTAGCTTTTGGAAGGCATCTTTCGGTATCGCCAAGCGCAGTCGGATTTCTGTTGCTATGAAGAGATTTTCCATCATTCACTGCCATATAGGCGGATTGATATAATATAACAGTTCAGTACAGTTTTCTTTGTTTCGAACGAATATTTTCTGTTTCTTAATACGTTGCTTAGCTTTTGGAAGGCATCTTTAGCTATCGCCAAGCGCAGTCGGATTTCTGTTGCTATGATGAGATTATCCATCATTCACTGCCATATAGGCGGATTGATATAATATAACAGTTCAGTACACTTTTCTTTGTTTCAAACGAATATTTTCTGTTTCTTAATACGTTGCTTAGCTTTTGGAAGGCATCTTTCGCTATCGCCAAGCGCAGTCGGATTTCTGTTGCTATGAAGAGATTTTCCATCATTCACTGCCATATAGGCGGATTGATATAATATAACAGTTCAGTACACTTTTCTTTGTTTCAAACGAATATTTTCTGTTTCTTAATACGTTGCTTAGCTTTTGGAAGGCATCTTTCACTATCGCCAAGCGCAGTCAGATATCTGTTGCTATGAAGAGATTTTCCATTATTCACTGCCATATAGGCGGATTGATATAATATAACAGTTCAGTACACTTTTCTTTGTTTCAATCGAATATTTTCTTTTTCTTAATACGTTGCTTAGCTTTTGGAAGGCATCTTTCGCTATCGCCAAGCACAGTCCGGATTTCTGTTGCTATGAAGAGATTTTCCATCATTCACTGCCATATAGGCGGATTGATATAATATAACAGTTCAGTACACTTTTCTTTGTTTCAAACGAATATTTTCTGTTTCTGTATACGTTGTTTAGCTTTTGGAAGGCATCTTTCGCTATCGCCAAGCGCAGTCGGATTTCTGTTGCTATGAAGAGATTTTCCATCATTCACTGCCATATAGGCGGATTGATATAATATAACAGTTCAGTCCTCTTTTCTTTGTTTCTAACGAATATTTTCTGTTTCTTAATACGTTGCTTAGCTTTTGGAAGGCACCTTTCACTATCGCCATTCGCAGTCGGATTTCTGTTGCTATGAAGAGATTTTCCATTATTCACTGCCATATAGGCGGATTGATATAATATAACAGTTCAGTCCTCTTTTCTTTGTTTCTAACGAATATTTTCTGTTTCTTAATACGTTGCTTAGCTTTTGGAAGGCACCTTTCACTATCGCCATGCGCAGTCGGATTTCTGTTGCTATGAAGAGATTTTCCATCATTCACTGCCATATAGGCGGATTGATATAATATAACAGTTCAGTATTTTTTCTTTGTTTCTAACGAATATTTTCTGTTTCTTAATAAGTTGCTTAGCTTTTGGAAGGCACCTTTCGCTATCGCCATGCGCAGTCGGATTTCTGTTGCTATGATGAGATTTTCCATCATTCACTGCCATATAGACGGATTGATATAATATAACAGTTCAGTACACTTTCCTTTGTTTCAAACGAACATTTTCTGTTTCTTAATACGTTGCTTAGCTTTTGGAAGGCACCTTTCGCTATCGCCAAGCGCAGTCGGATTTCTGTTGCTATGAAGAGATTTTCCATCATTCACTGCCATATAGGCGGATTGATATAATATAACAGTTCAGTACACTTTTCTTTGTTTCAAACGAATATTTTCTGTTTCTTAATACGTTGCTTAGCTTTTGGAAGGCATCTTTCGCTATCGCCAAGCGCAGTCGGATTTCTGATGCTACGAAGAGATTTTCCATCATTCACTGCCATATAGGCGGATTGATATAATATAACAGTTCAGTACACTTTTCTTTGTTTCAAACGAATATTTTCTGTTTCTGTATCCGTTGCTTAGCTTTTGGAAGGCATCTTTCGCTATCGCCAAGCGCAGTCGGATTTCTGTTGCTATGAAGAGATTTTCCATCATTCACTGCCAAATAGGCGGATTGATATAATATAACAGTTCAGTCCTCTTTTCTTTGTTTCTAACGAATATTTTCTGTTTCTTAATACGTTGCTTAGCTTTTGGAAGGCATCTTTCGGTATCGCCAAGCGCAGTCGGATTTCTGTTGCTATGAAGAGATTTTCCATCATTCACTGCCATATAGGCGGATTGATATAATATAACAGTTCAGTACAGTTTTCTTTGTTTCGAACGAATATTTTCTGTTTCTTAATACGTTGCTTAGCTTTTGGAAGGCATCTTTAGCTATCGCCAAGCGCAGTCGGATTTCTGTTGCTATGATGAGATTATCCATCATTCACTGCCATATAGGCGGATTGATATAATATAACAGTTCAGTACACTTTTCTTTGTTTCAAACGAATATTTTCTGTTTCTTAATACGTTGCTTAGCTTTTGGAAGGCATCTTTCGCTATCGCCAAGCGCAGTCGGATTTCTGTTGCTATGAAGAGATTTTCCATCATTCACTGCCATATAGGCGGATTGATATAATATAACAGTTCAGTACACTTTTCTTTGTTTCAATCGAATATTTTCTTTTTCTTAATACGTTGCTTAGCTTTTGGAAGGCATCTTTCGCTATCGCCAAGCACAGTCCGGATTTCTGTTGCTATGAAGAGATTTTCCATCATTCACTGCCATATAGGCGGATTGATATAATATAACAGTTCAGTACACTTTTCTTTGTTTCAAACGAATATTTTCTGCTTCTGTATACGTTGTTTAGCTTTTGGAAGGCATCTTTCGCTATCGCCAAGCGCAGTCGGATTTCTGTTGCTATGAAGAGATTTTCCATCATTCACTGCCATATAGGCGGATTGATATAATATAACAGTTCAGTCCTCTTTTCTTTGTTTCTAACGAATATTTTCTGTTTCTTAATACGTTGCTTAGCTTTTGGAAGGCACCTTTCACTATCGCCATTCGCAGTCGGATTTCTGTTGCTATGAAGAGATTTTCCATCATTCACTGCCATATAGGCGGATTGATATAATATAACAGTTCAGTCCTCTTTTCTTTGTTTCTAACGAATATTTTCTGTTTCTTAATACGTTGCTTAGCTTTTGGAAGGCACCTTTCACTATCGCCATGCGCAGTCGGATTTCTGTTGCTATGAAGAGATTTTCCATCATTCACTGCCATATAGGCGGATTGATATAATATAACAGTTCAGTACACTTTTCTTTGTTTCAAACGAATATTTTCTGCTTCTGTATACGTTGTTTAGCTTTTGGAAGGCATCTTTCGCTATCGCCAAGCGCAGTCGGATTTCTGTTGCTATGAAGAGATTTTCCATCATTCACTGCCATATAGGCGGATTGATATAATATAACAGTTCAGTCCTCTTTTCTTTGTTTCTAACGAATATTTTCTGTTTCTTAATACGTTGCTTAGCTTTTGGAAGGCACCTTTCACTATCGCCATTGGCAGTCGGATTTCTGTTGCTATGAAGAGATTTTCCATCATTCACTGCCATATAGGCGGATTGATATAATATAACAGTTCAGTCCTCTTTTCTTTGTTTCTAACGAATATTTTCTGTTTCTTAATACGTTGCTTAGCTTTTGGAAGGCACCTTTCACTATCGCCATGCGCAGTCGGATTTCTGTTGCTATGAAGAGATTTTCCATCATTCACTGCCATATAGGCGGATTGATATAATATAACAGTTCAGTATTTTTTCTTTGTTTCTAACGAATATTTTCTGTTTCTTAATAAGTTGCTTAGCTTTTGGAAGGCACCTTTCGCTATCGCCATGCGCAGTCGGATTTCTGTTGCTATGATGAGATTTTCCATCATTCACTGCCATATAGACGGATTGATATAATATAACAGTTCAGTACACTTTCCTTTGTTTCAAACGAACATTTTCTGTTTCTTAATACGTTGCTTAGCTTTTGGAAGGCACCTTTCGCTATCGCCAAGCGCAGTCGGATTTCTGTGGCTATGAAGAGATTTTCCATCATTCACTGCCATATAGGCGGATTTATATAATATAACAGTTCAGTACACTTTTCTTTGTTTCAAACGAATATTTTCTGTTTCTTAATACGTTGCTTAGCTTTTGGAAGGCATCTTTCGCTATCGCCATGCGCAGTCGGATTTCTGTTGCTATGAAGAGATTTTCCATCATTCACTGCCATATAGGCGGATTGATATAATATAACAGTTCAGTACTCTTTTCTTTTTTTCTAACGAATATTATCTGTTTCTTAACACGTTGCTTAGCTTTTGAAGGCATCTTTCGCTATCGCCAAGCGCAGTCGGATTTCTGTTGCTATGAAGAGATTTTCCATTATTCACTGCCATATAGGCGGATTGATATAATATAACAGTTCAGTACTCTTTTCTTTGTTTCTAACGAATATTTTCTGTATCTTAATACGTTGCTTAGCTTTTGGAAGGCACCTTTCGCTATCGCCATGCGCAGTCGTATTTCTGTTGCTATGAAGAGATTTTCCATCATTCACTGCCATATAGGCGGATTGATATAATATAACAGTTCAGTACACTTTTCTTTGTTTCAAACGAATATTTTCTGTTTCTTAATACGTTGCTTAGCTTTTGGAAGGCATCTTTCGCTATCGCCAAGAGCAGTCGGATTTCTGATGCTACGAAGAGATTTTCCATCATTCACTGCCATATAGGCGGATTGATATAATATAACAGTTCAGTACACTTTTCTTTGTTTCAAACGAATATTTTCTGTTTCTTAATACGTTGCTTAACTTTTGGAAGGCATCTTTCGCTATCGCCAAGCGCAGTCGGATTTCTGTTGCTATGAAGATATTTTCCATCATTCACTGCCATATAGGCGGATTGATATAATATAACAGTTCAGTACACTTTTCTTTGTTTCAATCGAATATTTTCTTTTTCTTAATACGTTGCTTAGCTTTTGGAAGGCATCTTTCGCTATCGCCAAGCCCAGTCGGATTTCTGTTGCTATGAAGATATTTTCCATCATTCACTGCCATATAGGCGGATTGATATAATATAACAGTTCAGTACTCTTTTCTTTTTTTCTAACGAATATTTTCTGTTTCTTAACACGTTGCTTAGCTTTTGAAGGCATCTTTCGCTATCGCCAAGCGCAGTCGGATTTCTGTTGCTATGAAGAGATTTTCCATAATTCACTGCTATATAGGCGGATTGATATAATATAACATTTCAGTACTCTTTTATTTGTTTCTAACGAATATATTCTGTTTCTTAATACGTTGCCTAACTTTTGGAAGGCATCTTTCGCTATCGCCATGCGCAGTCGGATTTCTGTTGCTATGAAGAGATTTTCCATTATTCACTGCCATATAGGCGGATTGATATAATATAACAGTTCAGTACTTTTTTCTTTGTTTCTAACGAATATTTTCTGTTTCTTAATACGTTGCTTAGCTTTTGGAAGGCACCTTTCGATATCGCCATGCGCAGTCGGATTTCTGTTGCTATGATGAGATTTTCCATCATTCACTGCCATATAGACGGATTGATATAATATAACAGTTCAGTACACTTTCCTTTGTTTCAAACGAACATTTTCTGTTTCTTAATACGTTGCTTAGCTTTTGGAAGGCACCTTTCGCTATCGCCAAGCGCAGTCGGATTTCTGTGGCTATGAAGAGATTTTCCATCATTCACTGCCATATAGGCGGATTGATATAATATAACAGTTCAGTACACTTTTCTTTGTTTCAAACGAATATTTTCTTTTTCTTAATACGTTGCTTAGCTTTTGGAAGGCATCTTTCGCTATCGCCAAGCACAGTCGGATTTCTGTTGCTATGAAGAGATTTTCCATCATTCACTGCCATATAGGCGGATTGATATAATATAACAGTTCAGTACACTTTTCTTTGTTTCAAACGAATATTTTCAGTTTCTTAACACGTTGCTTAGCTTTTGGAAGGCACCTTTCGCTATCGCCATGCGCAGTCGGATTTCTGTTGCTATGAAGAGATTTTCCATCATTCACTGCCATATAGGCGGATTGATATAATATAACAGTTCAGTACACTTTTCTTTGTTTCAAACGAATATTTTCTGTTTCTTAATACGTTGCTTAGCTTTTGCAAGCCAACTTTCGCTATCGCCAAGCGCAGTCGGATTTCTGTTGCTATGAAGAGATTTTCCATCATTCACTGCCATATAGGCGGATTGGTATAATATAACAGTTCAGTACTCTTTTCTTTGTTTCAAACGAATATTTTCTGTTCCTTAATACGTTGCTTAGCTTTTGGATGGCATCTTTCGCTATCGCCATGCGCAGTTGGATTTCTGTTGCTATGAAGAGATTTTCCATTATTCACTGCCATATAGGCGGATTGATATAATATAACAGTTCAGTCCTCTTTTCTTTGTTTCTAACGAATATTTTCTGTTTCTTAATACGTTGCTTAGCTTTTGGAAGGCATCTTTCGGTATCGCCAAGCGCAGTCGGATTTCTGTTGCTATGAAGAGATTTTCCATCATTCACTGCCATATAGGCGGATTGATATAATATAACAGTTCAGTACAGTTTTCTTTGTTTCGAACGAATAATTTCTGTTTCTTAATACGTTGCTTAGCTTTTGGAAGGCATCTTTAGCTATCGACAAGCGCAGTCGGATTTCAGTTGCTATGATGAGATTATCCATCATTCACTGCCATATAGGCGGATTGATATAATATAACAGTTCAGTACACTTTTCTTTGTTTCAAACGAATATTTTCTGTTTCTTAATACGTTGCCTAACTTTTGGAAGGCATCTTTCGCTATCGCCATGCGCAGTCGGATTTCTGTTGCTATGAAGAGATTTTCCATTATTCACTGCCATATAGGCGGATTGATATAATATAACAGTTCAGTACTTTTTTCTTTGTTTCTAACGAATATTTTCTGTTTCTTAATACGTTGCTTAGCTTTTGGAAGGCACCTTTCGATATCGCCATGCGCAGTCGGATTTCTGTTGCTATGATGAGATTTTCCATCATTCACTGCCATATAGACGGATTGATATAATATAACAGTTCAGTACACTTTCCTTTGTTTCAAACGAACATTTTCTGTTTCTTAATACGTTGCTTAGCTTTTGGAAGGCACCTTTCGCTATCGCCAAGCGCAGTCGGATTTCTGTGGCTATGAAGAGATTTTCCATCATTCACTGCCATATAGGCGGATTGATATAATATAACAGTTCAGTACACTTTTCTTTGTTTCAAACGAATATTTTCTTTTTCTTAATACGTTGCTTAGCTTTTGGAAGGCATCTTTCGCTATCGCCAAGCACAGTCGGATTTCTGTTGCTATGAAGAGATTTTCCATCATTCACTGCCATATAGGCGGATTGATATAATATAACAGTTCAGTACACTTTTCTTTGTTTCAAACGAATATTTTCTGTTTCTTAACACGTTGCTTAGCTTTTGGAAGGCACCTTTCGCTATCGCCATGCGCAGTCGGATTTCTGTTGCTATGAAGAGATTTTCCATCATTCACTGCCATATAGGCGGATTGATATAATATAACAGTTCAGTACACTTTTCTTTGTTTCAAACGAATATTTTCTGTTTCTTAATACGTTGCTTAGCTTTTGCAAGCCAACTTTCGCTATCGCCAAGCGCAGTCGGATTTCTGTTGCTATGAAGAGATTTTCCATCATTCACTGCCATATAGGCGGATTGGTATAATATAACAGTTCAGTACTCTTTTCTTTGTTTCAAACGAATATTTTCTGTTCCTTAATACGTTGCTTAGCTTTTGGATGGCATCTTTCGCTATCGCCATGCGCAGTTGGATTTCTGTTGCTATGAAGAGATTTTCCATTATTCACTGCCATATAGGCGGATTGATATAATATAACAGTTCAGTCCTCTTTTCTTTGTTTCTAACGAATATTTTCTGTTTCTTAATACGTTGCTTAGCTTTTGGAAGGCATCTTTCGGTATCGCCAAGCGCAGTCGGATTTCTGTTGCTATGAAGAGATTTTCCATCATTCACTGCCATATAGGCGGATTGATATAATATAACAGTTCAGTACAGTTTTCTTTGTTTCGAACGAATAATTTCTGTTTCTTAATACGTTGCTTAGCTTTTGGAAGGCATCTTTAGCTATCGACAAGCGCAGTCGGATTTCAGTTGCTATGATGACATTATCCATCATTCACTGCCATATAGGCGGATTGATATAATATAACAGTTCAGTACACTTTTCTTTGTTTCAAACGAATATTTTCTGTTTCTTAATACGTTGCTTAGCTTTTGGAAGGCATCTTTCGCTATCGCCAAGCGCAGTCGGATTTCTGTTGCTATGAAGAGATTTTCCATCATTCACTGCCATATAGGCGGATTGATATAATATAACAGTTCAGTACACTTTTCTTTGTTTCAAACGAATATTTTCTGTTTCTTAATACGTTGCTTAGCTTTTGGAAGGCATCTTTCACTATCGCCAAGCGCAGTCAGATTTCTGTTGCTATGAAGAGATTTTCCATTATTCACTGCCATATAGGCGGATTGATATAATATAACAGTTCAGTACACTTTTCTTTGTTTCAATCGAATATTTTCTTTTTCTTAATACGTTGCTTAGCTTTTGGAAGGCATCTTTCGCTATCGCCAAGCACAGTCGGATTTCTGTTGCTATGAAGAGATTTTCCATCATTCACTGCCATATAGGCGGATTGATATAATATAACAGTTCAGTACACTTTTCTTTGTTTCAAACGAATATTTTCTGTTTCTGTATACGTTGTTTAGCTTTTGGAAGGCATCTTTCGCTATCGCCAAGCGCAGTCGGATTTCTGTTGCTATGAAGAGATTTTCCATCATTCACTGCCATATAGGCGGATTGATATAATATAACAGTTCAGTCCTCTTTTCTTTGTTTCTAACGAATATTTTCTGTTTCTTAATACGTTGCTTAGCTTTTGGAATGCACCTTTCACTATCGCCATGCGCAGTCGGATTTCTGTTGCTATGAAGAGATTTTCCATCATTCACTGCCATATAGGCGGATTGATATAATATAACAGTTCAGTATTTTTTCTTTGTTTCTAACGAATATTTTCTGTTTCTTAATAAGTTGCTTAGCTTTTGGAAGGCACCTTTCGCTATCGCCATGCGCAGTCGGATTTCTGTTGCTATGAAAAGATTTTCCATCATTCACTGCCATATAGGCGGATTGATATAATATAACAGTTCAGTACACTTTTCTTTGTTTCAAACGAATATTTTCTGTTTCTTAATACGTTGCTTAGCTTTTGCAAGCCATCTTTCGCTATCGCCATGCGCAGTCGGATTTCTGTTGCTATGAAGAGATTTTCCATCATTCACTGCCATATAGGCGGATTGGTATAATATAACAGTTCAGTACTCTTTTCTTTGTTTCAAACGAATATTTTCTGTTCCTTAATACGTTGCTTAGCTTTTGGATGGCATCTTTCGCTATCGCCATGCGCAGTTGGATTTCTGTTGCTATGAAGAGATTTTCCATTATTCACTGCCATATAGGCGGATTGATATAATATAACAGTTCAGTACTCTTTTCTTTGTTTCTAACGAATATTTTCTGTTTCTTAATACGTTGCTTAGCTTTTGGAAGGCACCTTTCACTATCGCCATGCTTAGTCGGATTTCTGTTGCCATGAAGAGATTTTCCATCATTCACTGCCATATAGACGGATTGATATAATATAACAGTTCAGTACTCTTTTCTTTGTTTCTAACGAATATTTTGTTTCTTAACACGTTGTTTAGCTTTTGGAAGGCATCTTTCGCTATCGACATGCGGAGTCGGATTTCTGTTGCTACGAAGAGATTTTCCATCATTCACTGCCATATAGGCGGATTGTTATCATATAATAGTTCAGTACTCTTTTCTTTGTTTCTAACGAATATTTTCTGTTTCTTAATACGTTGCTTAGCTTTTGGAAAGCATCTTTCACTATCACCATGCGCAGTAGGATTTCTGTTGCTATGAAGAGATTTTCCATCATTCACTGCCATATAGGCGGATTGATATAATATAACAGTTCAGTACTTTTTCTTTTTTTCTGAAGAATATTTTCTGTTTCTTAATACGTTGCTTAGCTTTTGGAAGGCATCTTTCGCTATCGCCATGCGCAGTCGGATTTCTGTTGCTATGAAGAGATTTTCCATCATTCACTGCCATATAGGCGGATTGATATAATATAACAGTTAATTACTCTTTTCTTTGTTTCTAACGAATATTTTCTGTTACTTAATACGTTGCTTAGCTTTAGGAAGGCATCTTTCGCTATCGCCATGCGCAGTCAGATTTCTGTTGCTATTAAGAGATTTTCAATCATTCACTGCCATATAGGCGGATTGATATAATATAACAGTTCAGTACTCTTTTCTTTGTTTCTAACCAATATTTTCTGCTTCTTAATACGTTGCTTAGCTTTTGCAAGGCATCTTTCGCTATCGCCATGCGCAGTCGGATTTCTGTTGCTATGAAGAGATTTTCCATCATTCACTGCCATATAGGCGGATTAATATAATATAACAGTTCAGTACTCTTTTCTTTGTTTCTAACGAATATTTTCTGTTTCTTAATACGTTGCTTAGCTTTTGGAAGGCATCTTTCGCTATCGCCAAGCGCAGTCGGATTTCTGTTGCTATGAAGAGATTTTCCATCATTCACTGCCATATAGGCGGATTGATATAATATAACAGTTCAGTACACTTTTCTTTGTTTCAAACGAATATTTTCTGTTTCTTAATACGTTGCTTAGCTTTTGGAAGGCATCTTTCGCTATCGCCAAGCGCAGTCGGATTTCTGTTGCTATGAAGAGATTTTCCATCATTCACTGCCATATAGGCGGATTGATATCATATAACAGTTCAGTACTCTTTTCTTTGTTTCTAACTAATATTTTCTGTTTCTTAATACGTTGCTTAGCTTTTGGAAGGCAACTTTCGCTATCGCCATGCGCAATTGGATTTCTGTTGCTATGAAGAGATTTTCCATCATTCACTGCCATATAGGCGGAATGATATAATATAACAGTTCAGTACTCTTTTCTTTGTTTCTAACTAATATTTTCTGTTTCTTAATACGTTGCTTAGCTTTTGGAAGGCAACTTTCGCTATCGCCATGCGCAGTTGGATTTCTGTTGCTATGAAGAGATTTTCCATCATTCACTGCCATATAGGCGGATTGATATAATATAACAGTTCAGTACTCTTTTCTTTGTTTCTAACGAATATTTTCTGTTTCTTAATACGTTGCTTAGCTTTTGCAAGGCATCTTTCGCTATCGCCATGCGCAGTCGGATTTCTGTTACTATGAAGAGATTTTACATCATTCACTGCCATATAGGCGGATTGATATCATATAACAGTTCAGTACTTTTTTCTTTGTTTTAAACGAATATCTTCTGTTTCTTAATCCGTTGCTTAGCTTTTGGAAGGCATCTTTCGCTATCGCCAAGCGCAGTCGGATTTCTGTTGCTATGAAGATATTTTCCATCATTCACTGCCATATAGGCGGATTGATATAATATAACAGTTCAGTGCTCTTTTCTTTGTTTCTAACGAATATTTTCTGTTTCTTAATACGTTGCTTAGCTTTTGGAAGGCATCTTTTGCTATCGCCATGCGCAGTCGGATTTCTGTTGCTATGAAGAGATTTTCCATTATTCACTGCCATATAGGCGGATTGATATAATATAACAGTTCAGTACTCTTTTCTTTGTTTCTAACGAGTATGTTCTGTTTCTTAATACGTTGCTTAGCTTTTGGAAGGCATCTTTCGCTATCGCCATGCGCAGTCGGATTTCTGTTGCTATGAAGAGATTTTCCATCATTCACTGCCATATAGGCGGATTGATATAATATAACAGTTCAGTACTCTTTTCTTTTTTTCTAACGAATATTTTCTGTTTCTTAACACGTTGCTTAGCTTTTGGAAGGCATCTTTCGCTATCGCCAAGCGCAGTCGGATTTCTGTTGCTATGAAGAGATTTTCCATAATTCACTGCTATATAGGCGGATTGATATAATATAACATTTCAGTACTCTTTTCTTTGTTTCTAACGAATATTTTCTGTTTCTTAATACATTGCCTAACTTTTGGAAGGCATCTTTCGCTATCGCCATGCGCAGTCGGATTTCTGTTGCTATGAAGAGATTTTCCATTATTCACTGCCATATAGGCGGATTGATATAATATAACAGTTCAGTACTCTTTTCTTTGTTTCTAACGAATATTTTCTTTTTCTTAATACGTTGCTTAGCTTTTGGAAGGCATCTTTCGCTATCGCCAGGCGCAGTCGGATTTCTGTTGCTACGAAGAGATTTTCCATCATTCACTGCCATATAGGCGGATTGATATAATATAACAGTTCAGTACACTTTTCTTTGTTTCAAACAAATATTTTCTGTTTCTGTATACGTTGCTTAGCTTTTGGAAGGCATCTTTCCCTAACGCCAAGCGCAGTCGGATTTCTGTTGCTATGAAGAGATTTTCCATCATTCACTGCCATATAGGCGGATTAATATAATATAACAGTTCAGTACTCTTTTCTTTGTTTCTAACGAATATTTTCTGTTTCTTAATACGTTGCTTAGCTTTTGGAAGGCATCTTTCGCTATCGCCAAGCGCAGTCGGATTTCTGTTGCTATGAAGAGATTTTCCATCATTCACTGCCATATAGGCGGATTGATATAATATAACAGTTCAGTACACTTTTCTTTGTTTCAAACGAATATTTTCTGTTTCTTAATACGTTGCTTAGCTTTTGGAAGGCATCTTTCGCTATCGCCAAGCGCAGTCGGATTTCTGTTGCTATGAAGAGATTTTCCATCATTCACTGCCATATAGGCGGATTGATATAATATAACAGTTCAGTACTCTTTTCTTTGTTTCAAACGAATATATTCTGTTTCTTAATACGTTGCTTAGCTTTTGGAAGGCATCTTTCGCTATCGCCAAGCGCAGTCGGATTTCTGTTGCTATGAAGAGATTTTCCATCATTCACTGCCATATAGGCGGATTGATATAATATAACAGTTCAGTACTCTTTTCTTTGTTTCTAACGAATATTTTCTGTTTCTTAATACGTTGCTTAGCTTTTGGAAGGCATCTTTCGCTATCGCCAAGCGCAGTCGGATTTCTGTTGCTATGAAGAGATTTTCCATCATTCACTGCCATATAGGCGGATTGATGTAATATAACAGTTCAGTACTCTTTTCTTTGTTTCAAACGAATATATTCTGTTTCTTAATACGTTGCTTACCTTTTGCAAGGCATCTTTCGCTATCGCCATGCGCAGTCGGATTTCTGTTGCTATGAAGAGATTTTCCATCATTCACTGCCATATAGGCGGATTGATATAATATAACAGTTCAGTACACTTTTCTTTGTTTCAAACGAATATTTTCTGTTTCTTAATACGTTGCTTAGCTTTTGGAAGGCATCATTCGCTATCGCCAAGCGCAGTCGGATTTCTGTTGCTATGAAGAGATTTTCCATCATTCACTGCCATATAGGCTGATTGATATAATATAACAGTTTAGTACACTTTTCTTTGTTTCAAACGAATATTTTCTGTTTCTTAATACGTTGCTTAGCTTTTGGAAGGCATCTTTCGCTATCCCCAAGCGCAGTCGGATTTCTGTTGCTATGAAGAGATTTTCCATCATTCACTGCCATATAGGCGGATTGATATAATATAACAGTTCAGTACACTTTTCTTTGTTTCAATCGAATATTTTCTTTTTCTTAATACGTTGCTTAGCTTTTGGAAGACATCTTTCGCTATCGCCCAGCGCAGTCGGATTTCTGTTGCTATGAAGAGATTTTCCATCATTCACTGCCATATAGGCGGATTGATATAATATAACAGTTCAGTACTCTTTTCTTTGTTTCTAACGAATATTTTCTGTTTCTTAATACGTTGCTTAGCTTTTGGAAGGCATCTTTCGCTATCGCCAAGCGCAGTCGGATTTCTGTTGCTATGAAGAGATTTTCCATCATTCACTGCCATATAGGCGGATTGATATAATATAACAGTTCACTACTCTTTTCTTTGTTTCTAACGAATATTTTCTGTTTCTTAATACGTTGCTTAGCTTTTGGAAGGCATCTTTCGCTATCGCCAAGCGCAGTCGGATTTCTGTTGCTATGATGAGATTTTCCATCATTCACTGCCATATAGGCGGATTGATATAATATAACAGTTCAGTACACTTTTCTTTGTTTCAAACGAATATTTTCTGTTTCTTAATACGTTGCTTAGCTTTTGGAAGGCAACTTTCGCTATCGCCAAGCGCAGTCGGATTTCTGTTGCTATGAAGAGATTTTCCATCATTCACTGCCATATAGGCGGATTGATATAATATAACAGTTCAGTACACTTTTCTTTGTTTCAAACGAATATTTTCTGTTTCTTAATACGTTGCTTAGCTTTTGGAAGGCATCTTTCGCTATCGCCAAGAGCAGTCGGCTTTCTGATGCTACGAAGAGATTTTCCATCATTCACTGCCATATAGGCGGATTGATATAATATAACAGTTCAGTACACTTTTCTTTGTTTCAAACGAATATTTTCTGTTTCTGTATACGTTGCTTAGCTTTTGGAAGGCACCTTTAGCTATCGCCAAGCGCAGTCAGATTTCTATTGCTATGAAGAGATTTTCCATCATTCACTGCCATATAGGCGGATTGATATAATATAACAGTTCAGTACTCTTTTCTTTCTTTCTAACGAATATTTTCTGTTTCTTAATACGTTGCTTAGCTTTTGGAAGGCACCTTTCGCTATCGCCAAGCGCAGTCGGATTTCTGTTGCTATGAAGAGATTTTCCATCATTCACTGCCATATAGGCGGATTGATATAATATAAGAGTTCAGTACACTTTTCTTTGTTTCAAACGAATATTTTTTGTTTCTTAATACGTTGCTTAGCTTTTGGAAGGCATCTTTCGCTATCGCCAAGCGCAGTCGGATTTCTGTTGCTATGAAGAGATTTTCCATCATTCACTGCCATATAGGCGGATTGATATAATATAACAGTTCAGTACACTTTTCTTTGTTTCAAACGAATATTTTCTGTTTCTTAATACGTTGCTTAGCTTTTGGAAGGCATCTTTCGCTATCGCCAAGCGCAGTCGGATTTCTGTTGCTATGAAGAGATTTTCCATCATTCACTGCCATATAGGCGGATTGATATAATATAACAGTTCAGTACACTTTTCTTTGTTTCAATCGAATATTTTCTTTTTCTTAATACGTTGCTTAGCTTTTGGAAGGCATCTTTCGCTATCGCCAAGCGCAGTCGGATTTCTGTTGCTATGAAGAGATTTTCCATCATTCACTGCCATATAGGCGGATTGATATAATATGACAGTTCAGTACACTTTTCTTTGTTTCAAACGAATATTTTCTGTTTCTTAATACGTTGCTTAGCTTTTGGAAGGCATCTTTCGCTATCGCCATGCGCAGTCGTATTTCTGTTGCTATGAAGAGATTTTCCATCATTCACTGCCATATAGGCGGATTGATATAATATAACAGTTCAGTACACTTTTCTTTGTTTCAAACGAATATTTTCTGTTTCTTAATACGTTGCTTAGCTTTTGGAAGGCATCTTTCGCTATCGCCAAGAGCAGTCGGATTTCTGATGCTACGAAGAGATTTTCCATCATTCACTGCCATATAGGCGGATTGATATAATATAACAGTTCAGTACACTTTTCTTTGTTTCAAACGAATATTTTCTGTTTCTGTATACGTTGGTTAGCTTTTGGAAGGCATCTTTCGCTATCGCCAAGCGCAGTCAGATTTCTGTTGCTATGAAGAGATTTTCCATCATTCACTGCCATGTAGGCGGATTGATATAATATAACAGTTCAGTACACTTTTCTTTGTTTCTAACGAATATTTTCTGTTTCTTAATACGTTGCTTAGCTTTTGGAAGGCACCTTTCGCTATCGCCAAGCGCAGTCGGATTTCTGTTGCTATGAAGAGATTTTCCATCATTCACTGCCATATAGGGGGATTGATATAATATAAGAGTTCAGTACACTTTTCTTTGTTTCAAACGAATATTTTTTGTTTCTTAATACGTTGCTTAGCTTTTGGAAGGCATCTTTCGCTATCGCCAAGCGCAGTCGGATTTCTGTTGCTATGAAGAGATTTTCCATTATTCACTGCCATATAGGCGGATTGATATAATATAACAGTTCAGTACTCTTTTCTTTGTTTCTAACGAATATTTTCTGTTTCTTAATACGTTGCTTAGCTTTTGGAAGGCACCTTTCGCTATCGCCATGCGCAGTCGTATTTCTGTTGCTATGAAGAGATTTTCCATCATTCACTGCCATATAGGCGGATTGATATAATATAACAGTTCAGTACACTTTTCTTTGTTTCAAACGAATATTTTCTGTTTCTTAATACGTTGCTTAGCTTTTGGAAGGCATCTTTCGCTATCGCCAAGAGCAGTCGGATTTCTGATGCTACGAAGAGATTTTCCATCATTCACTGCCATATAGGCGGATTGATATAATATAACAGTTCAGTACACTTTTCTTTGTTTCAAATGAATATTTTCTGTTTCTTAATACGTTGCTTAGCTTTTGGAAGGCATCTTTCGCTATCGCCAAGCGCAGTCGGATTTCTGTTGCTATGAAGATATTTTCCATCATTCACTGCCATATAGGCGGATTGATATAATATAACAGTTCAGTACACTTTTCTTTGTTTCAATCGAATATTTTCTTTTTCTTAATACGTTGCTTAGCTTTTGGAAGGCATCTTTCGCTATCGCCAAGCCCAGTCGGATTTCTGTTGCTATGAAGATATTTTCCATCATTCACTGCCATATAGGCGGATTGATATAATATAACAGTTCAGTACTCTTTTCTTTTTTTCTAACGAATATGTTCTGTTTCTTAACAGGTTGCTTAGCTTTTGAAGGCATCTTTCGCTATCGCCAAGCGCAGTCGGATTTCTGTTGCTATGAAGAGATTTTCCATCATTCACTGCTATATAGGCGGATTGATATAATATAACATTTCAGTACTCTTTTCTTTGTTTCTAACGAATATTTTCTGTTTCTTAATACGTTGCCTAACTTTTGGAAGGCATCTTTCGCTATCGCCATGCGCAGTCGGATTTCTGTTGCTATGAAGAGATTTTCCATTATTCACTGCCATATAGGCGGATTGATATAATATAACAGTTCAGTACTTTTTTCTTTGTTTCTAACGAATATTTTCTGTTTCTTAATACGTTGCTTAGCTTTTGGAAGGCACCTTTCGCTATCGCCATGCGCAGTCGTATTTCTGTTGCTATGAAGAGATTTTCCATCATTCACTGCAATATAGGCGGATTGATATAATATAACAGTTCAGTACACTTTTCTTTGTTTCAAACGAATATTTTCTGTTTCTTAATACGTTGCTTAGCTTTTGGAAGGCATCTTTCGCTATCGCCAAGCGCAGTCGGATTTCTGATGCTACGAAGAGATTTTCCATCATTCACTGCCATATAGGCGGATTGATATAATATAACAGTTCAGTACACTTTTCTTTGTTTCAAACGAATATTTTCTGTTTCTGTATCCGTTGCTTAGCTTTTGGAAGGCATCTTTCGCTATCGCCAAGCGCAGTCGGATTTCTGTTGCTATGAAGAGATTTTCCATCATTCACTGCCAAATAGGCGGATTGATATAATATAACAGTTCAGTCCTCTTTTCTTTGTTTCTAACGAATATTTTCTGTTTCTTAATACGTTGCTTAGCTTTTGGAAGGCATCTTTCGGTATCGCCAAGCGCAGTCGGATTTCTGTTGCTATGAAGAGATTTTCCATCATTCACTGCCATATAGGCGGATTGATATAATATAACAGTTAAGTACAGTTTTCTTTGTTTCGAACGAATATTTTCTGTTTCTTAATACGTTGCTTAGCTTTTGGAAGGCATCTTTAGCTATCGCCAAGCGCAGTCGGATTTCTGTTGCTATGATGAGATTATCCATCATTCACTGCCATATAGGCGGATTCATATAATATAACAGTTCAGTACACTTTTCTTTGTTTCAAACGAATATTTTCTGTTTCTTAATACGTTGCTTAGCTTTTGGAAGGCATCTTTCGCTATCGCCAAGCGCAGTCGGATTTCTGTTGCTATGAAGAGATTTTCCATCATTCACTGCCAAATAGGCGGATTGATATAATATAACAGTTCAGTCCTCTTTTCTTTGTTTCTAACGAATATTTTCTGTTTCTTAATACGTTGCTTAGCTTTTGGAAGGCATCTTTCGCTATCGCCAAGCGCAGTCGGATTTCTGTTGCTATGAAGAGATTTTCCATCATTCACTGCCATATAGGCGGATTGATATAATATAACAGTTCAGTACACTTTTCTTTGTTTCAAACGAATATTTTCTGTTTCTTAATACGTTGCTTAGCTTTTGGAAGGCATCTTTCGCTATCGCCAAGCGCAGTCGGATTTCTGATGCTACGAAGAGATTTTCCATCATTCACTGCCATATAGGCGGATTGATATAATATAACAGTTCAGTACACTTTTCTTTGTTTCAAACGAATATTTTCTGTTTCTGTATCCGTTGCTTAGCTTTTGGAAGGCATCTTTCGCTATCGCCAAGCGCAGTCGGATTTCTGTTGCTATGAAGAGATTTTCCATCATTCACTGCCAAATAGGCGGATTGATATAATATAACAGTTCAGTCCTCTTTTCTTTGTTTCAAACGAATATTTTCTGTTTCTTAATACGTTGCTTAGCTTTTGGAAGGCATCTTTCGGTATCGCCAAGCGCAGTCGGATTTCTGTTGCTATGAAGAGATTTTCCATCATTCACTGCCATATAGGCGGATTGATATAATATAACAGTTAAGTGCAGTTTTCTTTGTTTCGAACGAATATTTTCTGTTTCTTAATACGTTGCTTAGCTTTTGGAAGGCATCTTTAGCTATCGCCAAGCGCAGTCGGATTTCTGTTGCTATGATGAGATTATCCATCATTCACTGCCATATAGGCGGATTGATATAATATAACAGTTCAGTACACTTTTCTTTGTTTCAAACGAATATTTTCTGTTTCTTAATACGTTGCTTAGCTTTTGGAAGGCATCTTTCGCTATCGCCAAGCGCAGTCGGATTTCTGTTGCTATGAAGAGATTTTCCATCATTCACTGCCAAATAGGCGGATTGATATAATATAACAGTTCAGTCCTCTTTTCTTTGTTTCTAACGAATATTTTCTGTTTCTTAATACGTTGCTTAGCTTTTGGAAGGCATCTTTCGCTATCGCCAAGCGTAGTCGGATTTCTGTTGCTATGAAGAGATTTTCCATCATTCACTGCCATATAGGCGGATTGATATAATATAACAGTTCAGTACACTTTTCTTTGTTTCAAACGAATATTTTCTGTTTCTTAATACGTTGCTTAGCTTTTGGAAGGCATCTTTCGCTATCGCCAAGCGCAGTCGGATTTCTGATGCTACGAAGAGATTTTCCATCATTCACTGCCATATAGGCGGATTGATATAATATAACAGTTCAGTACACTTTTCTTTGTTTCAAACGAATATTTTCTGTTTCTGTATCCGTTGCTTAGCTTTTGGAAGGCATCTTTAGCTATCGCCAAGCGCAGTCGGATTTCTGTTGCTATGATGAGATTATCCATCATTCACTGCCATATAGGCGGATTGATATAATATAACAGTTCAGTACACTTTTCTTTGTTTCAAACGAATATTTTCTGTTTCTGTATCCGTTGCTTAGCTTTTGGAAGGCATCTTTAGCTATCGCCAAGCGCAGTCGGATTTCTGTTGCTATGAAGAGATTTTCCATCATTCACTGCCATATAGGCGGATTGGTATAATATAACAGTTCAGTACTCTTTTCTTTGTTTCAAACGAATATTTTCTGTTCCTTAATACGTTGCTTACCTTTTGGATGGCATCTTTCGCTATCGCCATGCGCAGTCGGATTTCTGTTGCTATGAAGAGATTTTCCATTATTCACTGCCATATAGGCGGATTGATATAATATAACAGTTCAGTACTCTTTTCTTTGTTTGTAACTAATATTTTCTTTTTCTTAATACGTTGCTTAGCTTTTGGAAGGCAACTTTCGCTATCGCCATGCGCAGTTGGATTTCTGTTGCTATGAAGAGATTTTCCATCATTCACTGTCATATAGGCGGATTGATATAATATAACAGTTCAGTACTCTTTTCTTTGTTTCAAACGAATATTTTCTGTTTCTTAATACGTTGCTTAGCTTTTGCAAGGCATCTTTCGCTATCGCCATGCGCAGTCGGATTTCTGTTGCTATGAAGAGATTTTACATCATTCACTGCCATATAGGCGGATTGATATCATATAACAGTTCAGTACTTTTTTCTTTGTTTCAAACGAATATTTTCTGTTTCTTAATCCGTTGCTTAGCTTTTGGAATGCATCTTTCGCTATCGCCAAGCGCAGTCGGATTTCTGTTGCTATGAAGAGATTTTCCATAATTCACTGCCATATAGGCGGATTGATATAATATAACAGTTCAGTACTCTTTTCTTTGTTTCTAACGAATATTTTCTGTTTCTTAATACGTTGCTTAGCTTTTGGAAGGCACCTTTCACTATCGCCATGCTTAGTCGGATTTCTGTTGCCATGAAGAGATTTTCCATCATTCACTGCCATATAGACGGATTGATATAATATAACAGTTCAGTACTCTTTTCTTTGTTTCTAACGAATATTTTGTTTCTTAACACGTTGTTTAGCTTTTGGAAGGCATCTTTCGCTATCGACATGCGCAGTCGGATTTCTGTTGCTACGAAGAGATTTTCCATCATTCACTGCCATATAGGCGGATTGTTATCATATAATAGTTCAGTACTCTTTTCTTTGTTTCTAACGAATATTTTCTGTTTCTTAATACGTTGCTTAGCTTTTGGAAGGCATCTTTCACTATCACCATGCGCAGTCGGATTTCTGTTGCTATGAAGAGATTTTCCATCATTCACTGCCATATAGGCGGATTGATATAATATAACAGTTCAGTACTTTTTCTTTTTTTCTGAAGAATATTTTCTGTTTCTTAATACGTTGCTTAGCTTTTGCAAGGCATCTTTCGCTATCGCCATGCGCAGTCGGATTTCTGTTGCTATGAAGAGATTTTCCATCATTCACTGCCATATAGGCGGATTGATATAATATAACAGTTCAGTACTCTTTTCTTTGTTTCTAACGAATATTTTCTGTTACTTAATACGTTGCTTAGCTTTAGGAAGGCATCTTTCGCTATCGCCATGCGCAGTCGGATTTCTGTTGCTATGAAGAGATTTTCCATCATTCACTGCCATATAGGCGGGTTGATATAATATAACAGTTCAGTACTCTTTTCTTTGTTTCTAATGAATATTTTCTGTTTCTTAATACGTTGCTTAGATTTTGGAAGGCATCTTTCGCTATCGCCATGCGCAGTCGGATTTCTGTTGCTATGAAGAGATTTTCCATCATTCACTACCATATAGGCGGATTGATATAATATTTTTTTATAGTTCAGTAAACCTTTCTTTGTTTAAAACGAATATTTTCAATTTCTTAATATTTTGCTTAGCTTTTGGAAGGCATCTTTCGCTATCGCCATGCGCAGTTGGATTTCTGTTACTATGAAGAAATTTTCCATTATTCACTGCCATATAGGCGGATTGATATAATAAAACAATTCAGTACTCTTTTCTTTGTTTCTAACTAATATTTTCTGTTTCTTAATACGTTGCTTAGCTTTTGGAAGGCAACTTTCGCTATCGCCATGCGCAATTGGATTTCTGTTGCTATGAAGAGATTTTCCATCATTCACTGCCATATAGGCGGATTGATATAATATTACAGTTCAGTACTCTTTTCTTTGTTTCTAACTAATATTTTCTGTTTCTTAATACGTTGCTTAGCTTTTGGAAGGCAACTTTCGCTATCGCCATGCGCAGTTGGATTTCTGTTGCTATGAAGAGATTTTCCATCATTCACTGCCATATAGGCGGATTGATATAATATAACAGTTCAGTACTCTTTTCTTTGTTTCTAACGAATATTTTCTGTTTCTTAATACGTTGCTTAGCTTTTGCAAGGCATCTTTCGCTATCGCCATGCGCAGTCGGATTTCTGTTGCTATGAAGAGATTTTACATCATTCACTGCCATATAGGCGGATTGATATCATATAACAGTTCAGTACTTTTTTCTTTGTTTCAAACGAATATCTTCTGTTTCTTAATCCGTTGCTTAGCTTTTGGAAGGCATCTTTCGCTATCGCCAAGCGCAGTCGGATTTCTGTTGCTATGAAGATATTTTCCATCATTCACTGCCATATAGGCGGATTGATATAATATAACAGTTCAGTGCTCTTTTCTTTGTTTCTAACGAATATTTTCTGTTTCTTAATACGTTGCTTAGCTTTTGGAAGGCATCTTTTGCTATCGCCATGCGCAGTCGGATTTCTGTTGCTATGAAGAGATTTTCCATTATTCACTGCCATATAGGCGGATTGATATAATATAACAGTTCAGTACTCTTTTCTTTGTTTCTAACGAGTATGTTCTGTTTCTTAATACGTTGCTTAGCTTTTGGAAGGCATCTTTCGCTATCGCCATGCGCAGTCGGATTTCTGTTGCTATGAAGAGATTTTCCATCATTCACTGCCATATAGGCGGATTGATATAATATAACAGTTCAGTACTCTTTTCTTTTTTTCTAACGAATATTTTCTGTTTCTTAACACGTTGCTTAGCTTTTGGAAGGCATCTTTCGCTATCGCCAAGCGCAGTCGGATTTCTGTTGCTATGAAGAGATTTTCCATAATTCACTGCTATATAGGCGGATTGATATAATATAACATTTCAGTACTCTTTTCTTTGTTTCTAACGAATATTTTCTGTTTCTTAATACATTGCCTAACTTTTGGAAGGCATCTTTCGCTATCGCCATGCGCAGTCGGATTTCTATTGCTATGAAGAGATTTTCCATTATTCACTGCCATATAGGCGGATTGATATAATATAACAGTTCAGTACTCTTTTCTTTGTTTCTAACGAATATTTTCTTTTTCTTAATACGTTGCTTAGCTTTTGGAAGGCATCTTTCGCTATCGCCAAGCGCAGTCGGATTTCTGTTGCTACGAAGAGATTTTCCATCATTCACTGCCATATAGGCGGATTGATATAATATAACAGTTCAGTACACTTTTCTTTGTTTCAAACAAATATTTTCTGTTTCTGTATACGTTGCTTAGCTTTTGGAAGGCATCTTTCCCTAACGCCAAGCGCAGTCGGATTTCTGTTGCTATGAAGAGATTTTCCATCATTCACTGCCATATAGGCGGATTAGTATAATATAACAGTTCAGTACTCTTTTCTTTGTTTCTAACGAATATTTTCTGTTTCTTAATACGTTGCTTAGCTTTTGGAAGGCATCTTTCGCTATCGCCAAGCGCAGTCGGATTTCTGTTGCTATGAAGAGATTTTCCATCATTCACTGCCATATAGGCGGATTGATATAATATAATAGTTCAGTACTCTTTTCTTTGTTTCAAACGAATATATTCTGTTTCTTAATACGTTGCTTAGCTTTTGGAAGGCATCTTTCGCTATCGCCAAGCGCAGTCGGATTTCTGTTGCTATGACGAGATTTTCCATCATTCACTGCCATATAGGCGGATTGATATAATATAACAGTTCAGTACTCTTTTCTTTGTTTCTAACGAATATTTTCTGTTTCTTAATACGTTGCTTAGCTTTTGGAAGGCATCTTTCGCTATCGCCAAGCGCAGTCGGATTTCTGTTGCTATGAAGAGATTTTCCATCATTCACTGCCATATAGGCGGATTGATGTAATATAACAGTTCAGTACTCTTTTCTTTGTTTCAAACGAATATATTCTGTTTCTTAATACGTTGCTTAGCTTTTGCAAGGCATCTTTCGCTATCGCCATGCGCAGTCGGATTTCTGTTGCTATGAAGAGATTTTCCATCATTCACTGCCATATAGGCGGATTGATATAATATAACAGTTCAGTACACTTTTCTTTGTTTCAATCGAATATTTTCTTTTTCTTAATACGTTGCTTAGCTTTTGGAAGACATCTTTCGCTATCGCCCAGCGCAGTCGGATTTCTGTTGCTATGAAGAGATTTTCCATCATTCACTGCCATATAGGCGGATTGATATAATATAACAGTTCAGTACTCTTTTCTTTGTTTCTAACGAATATTTTCTGTTTCTTAATACGTTGCTTAGCTTTTGGAAGGCATCTTTCGCTATCGCCAAGCGCAGTCGGATTTCTGTTGCTATGAAGAGATTTTCCATCATTCACTGCCATATAGGCGGATTGATGTAATATAACAGTTCAGTACTCTTTTCTTTGTTTCAAACGAATATATTCTGTTTCTTAATACGTTGCTTAGCTTTTGCAAGGCATCTTTCGCTATCGCCATGCGCAGTCGGATTTCTGTTGCTATGAAGAGATTTTCCATCATTCACTGCCATATAGGCGGATTGATATAATATAACAGTTCAGTACACTTTTCTTTGTTTCAATCGAATATTTTCTTTTTCTTAATACGTTGCTTAGCTTTTGGAAGACATCTTTCGCTATCGCCCAGCGCAGTCGGATTTCTGTTGCTATGAAGAGATTTTCCATCATTCACTGCCATATAGGCGGATTGATATAATATAACAGTTCAGTACTCTTTTCTTTGTTTCTAACGAATATTTTCTGTTTCTTAATACGTTGCTTAGCTTTTGGAAGGCATCTTTCGCTATCGCCAAGCGCAGTCGGATTTCTGTTGCTATGAAGAGATTTTCCATCATTCACTGCCATATAGGCGGATTGATATAATATAACAGTTCACTACTCTTTTCTTTGTTTCTAACGAATATTTTCTGTTTCTTAATACGTTGCTTAGCTTTTGGAAGGCATCTTTCGATATCGCCAAGCGCAGTCGGATTTCTGTTGCTATGATGAGATTTTCCATCATTCACTGCCATATAGGCGGATTGATATAATATAACAGTTCAGTACACTTTTCTTTGTTTCAAACGAATATTTTCTGTTTCTTAATACGTTGCTTAGCTTTTGGAAGGCATCTTTCGATATCGCCAAGCGCAGTCGGATTTCTGTTGCTATGATGAGATTTTCCATCATTCACTGCCATATAGGCGGATTGATATAATATAACAGTTCAGTACACTTTTCTTTGTTTCAAACGAATATTTTCTGTTTCTTAATACGTTGCTTAGCTTTTGGAAGGCAACTTTCGCTATCGCCAAGCGCAGTCGGATTTCTGTTGCTATGAAGAGATTTTCCATCATTCACTGCCATATCGGCGGATTGATATAATATAACAGTTCAGTACTCATTTCTTTGTTTCTAACGAATATTTTCTGTTTTTTAATACGTTGCTTAGCTTTTGGAAGGCATCTTTCGCTATCGCCAAGCGCAGTCGGATTTCTGTTGCTATGAAGAGATTTTCCATCATTCACTGCCATATAGGCGGATTGATATAATATAACAGTTCAGTACACTTTTCTTTGTTTCAAACGAATATTTTTTGTTTCTTAATACGTTGCTTAGCTTTTGGAAAGCATCTTTCGCTATCGCCAAGCGCAGTCGGATTTCTGTTGCTATGATGAGATTTTCCATCATTCACTGCCATATAGGCGGATTGATATAATATAACAGTTCAGTACTCTTTTCTTTGTTTCTAACAAATATTTTCTGTTTCTTAATACGTTGCTTAGCTTTTGGAAGGCATCTTTCGCTATCGCCATGCGCAGTCGGATTTCTGTTGCTATGAAGAGATTTTCCATCATTCACTGCCATATAGGCGGATTGATGTAATATAACAGTTCAGTACTCTTTTCTTTGTTTCAAACGAATATATTCTGTTTCTTAATACGTTGCTTAGCTTTTGGAAGTCATCTTCGCTATCGCCAAGCGCAGTCGGATTTCTGTTGCTATGAAGAGATTTTCCATCATTCACTGCCATATAGGCTGATTGATATAATATAACAGTTCAGTACTCTTTTCTTTGTTTCTAACTAATATTTTCTGTTTCTTAATACGTTGCTTAGCTTTTGGAAGGCAACTTTCGCTATCGCCATGCGCAGTCGGATTTCTGTTGCTATGAAGAGATTTTACATCATTCACTGCCATATAGGCGGATTGATATCATATAACAGTTCAGTACTTTTTTCTTTGTTTCAAACGAATATCTTCTGTTTCTTAATCCGTTGCTTAGCTTTTGGAAGGCATCTTTCGCTATCGCCAAGCGCAGTCGGATTTCTGTTGCTATGAAGATATTTTCCATCATTCACTGCCATATAGGCGGATTGATATAATATAACAGTTCAGTGCTCTTTTCTTTGTTTCTAACGAATATTTTCTGTTTCTTAATACGTTGCTTAGCTTTTGGAAGGCATCTTTTGCTATCGCCATGCGCAGTCGGATTTCTGTTGCTATGAAGAGATTTTCCATTATTCACTGCCATATAGGCGGATTGATATAATATAACAGTTCAGTACTCTTTTCTTTGTTTCTAACGAGTATGTTCTGTTTCTTAATACGTTGATTAGCTTTTGGAAGGCATCTTTCGCTATCGCCATGCGCAGTCGGATTTCTGTTGCTATGAAGAGATTTTCCATCATTCACTGCCATATAGGCGGATTGATATAATATAACATTTCAGTACTCTTTTCTTTGTTTCTAACGAATATTTTCTGTTTCTTAATACATTGCCTAACTTTTGGAAGGCATCTTTCGCTATCGCCATGCGCAGTCGGATTTCTGTTGCTATGAAGAGATTTTCCATTATTCACTGCCATATAGGCGGATTGATATAATATAACAGTTCAGTACTCTTTTCTTTGTTTCTAACGAATATTTTCTTTTTCTTAATACGTTGCTTAGCTTTTGGAAGGCATCTTTCGCTATCGCCAAGCGCAGTCGGATTTCTGTTGCTACGAAGAGATTTTCCATCATTCACTGCCATATAGGCGGATTGATATAATATAACAGTTCAGTACACTTTTCTTTGTTTCAAACAAATATTTTCTGTTTCTGTATACGTTGCTTAGCTTTTGGAAGGCATCTTTCCCTAACGCCAAGCGCAGTCGGATTTCTGTTGCTATGAAGAGATTTTCCATCATTCACTGCCATATAGGCGGATTAGTATAATATAACAGTTCAGTACTCTTTTCTTTGTTTCTAACGAATATTTTCTGTTTCTTAATACGTTGCTTAGCTTTTGGAAGGCATCTTTCGCTATCGCCAAGCGCAGTCGGATTTCTGTTGCTATGAAGAGATTTTCCATCATTCACTGCCATATAGGCGGATTGATATAATATAACAGTTCAGTACACTTTTCTTTGTTTCAGACGAATATTTTCTGTTTCTTAATACGTTGCTTAGCTTTTGGAAGGCATCTTTCGCTATCGCCAAGCGCAGTCGGATTTCTGTTGCTATGAAGAGATTTTCCATCATTCACTGCCATATAGGCGGATTGATATAATATAACAGTTCAGTACTCTTTTCTTTGTTTCAAACGAATATATTCTGTTTCTTAATACGTTGCTTAGCTTTTGGAAGGCATCTTTCGCTATCGCCAAGCGCAGTCGGATTTCTGTTGCTATGAAGAGATTTTCCATCATTCACTGCCATATAGGCGGATTGATATAATATAACAGTTCAGTACTCTTTTCTTTGTTTCAAACGAATATATTCTGTTTCTTAATACGTTGCTTAGCTTTTGGAAGGCATCTTTCGCTATCGCCAAGCGCAGTCGGATTTCTGTTGCTATGACGAGATTTTCCATCATTCACTGCCATATAGGCGGATTGATATAATATAACAGTTCAGTACTCTTTTCTTTGTTTCTAACGAATATTTTCTGTTTCTTAATACGTTGCTTAGCTTTTGGAAGGCATCTTTCGCTATCGCCAAGCGCAGTCGGATTTCTGTTGCTATGAAGAGATTTTCCATCATTCACTGCCATATAGGCGGATTGATGTAATATAACAGTTCAGTACTCTTTTCTTTGTTTCAAACGAATATATTCTGTTTCTTAATACGTTGCTTAGCTTTTGCAAGGCATCTTTCGCTATCGCCATGCGCAGTCGGATTTCTGTTGCTATGAAGAGATTTTCCATCATTCACTGCCATATAGGCGGATTGATATAATATAACAGTTCAGTACACTTTTCTTTGTTTCAATCGAATATTTTCTTTTTCTTAATACGTTGCTTAGCTTTTGGAAGACATCTTTCGCTATCGCCCAGCGCAGTCGGATTTCTGTTGCTATGAAGAGATTTTCCATCATTCACTGCCATATAGGCGGATTGATATAATATAACAGTTCAGTACTCTTTTCTTTGTTTCTAACGAATATTTTCTGTTTCTTAATACGTTGCTTAGCTTTTGGAAGGCATCTTTCGCTATCGCCAAGCGCAGTCGGATTTCTGTTGCTATGAAGAGATTTTCCATCATTCACTGCCATATAGGCGGATTGATATAATATAACAGTTCACTACTCTTTTCTTTGTTTCTAACGAATATTTTCTGTTTCTTAATACGTTGCTTAGCTTTTGGAAGGCATCTTTCGATATCGCCAAGCGCAGTCGGATTTCTGTTGCTATGATGAGATTTTCCATCATTCACTGCCATATAGGCGGATTGATATAATATAACAGTTCAGTACACTTTTCTTTGTTTCAAACGAATATTTTCTGTTTCTTAATACGTTGCTTAGCTTTTGGAAGGCAACTTTCGCTATCGCCAAGCGCAGTCGGATTTCTGTTGCTATGAAGAGATTTTCCATCATTCACTGCCATATCGGCGGATTGATATAATATAACAGTTCAGTACTCATTTCTTTGTTTCTAACGAATATTTTCTGTTTTTTAATACGTTGCTTAGCTTTTGGAAGGCATCTTTCGCTATCGCCAAGCGCAGTCGGATTTCTGTTGCTATGAAGAGATTTTCCATCATTCACTGCCATATAGGCGGATTGATATAATATAACAGTTCAGTACACTTTTCTTTGTTTCAAACGAATATTTTTTGTTTCTTAATACGTTGCTTAGCTTTTGGAAAGCATCTTTCGCTATCCCCAAGCGCAGTCGGATTTCTGTTGCTATGATGAGATTTTCCATCATTCACTGCCATATAGGCGGATTGATATAATATAACAGTTCAGTACTCTTTTCTTTGTTTCTAACAAATATTTTCTGTTTCTTAATACGTTGCTTAGCTTTTGGAAGGCATCTTTCGCTATCGCCATGCGCAGTCGGATTTCTGTTGCTATGAAGAGATTTTCCATCATTCACTGCCATATAGGCGGATTGATGTAATATAACAGTTCAGTACTCTTTTCTTTGTTTCAAACGAATATATTCTGTTTCTTAATACGTTGCTTAGCTTTTGGAAGTCATCTTCGCTATCGCCAAGCGCAGTCGGATTTCTGTTGCTATGAAGAGATTTTCCATCATTCACTGCCATATAGGCTGATTGATATAATATAACAGTTCAGTACACTTTTCTTTGTTTCAAACGAATATTTTCTGTTTCTTAATACGTTGCTTAGCTTTTGGAAGACATCTTTCGCTATCGCCAAGCGCAGTCGGATTTCTGTTGCTATGAAGAGATTTTCCATCATTCACTGCCATATAGGCGGATTGATATAATATTACAGTTCAGTACTCTTTTCTTTGTTTCTAACGAATATTTTCTGTTTCTTAATACGTTGCTTAGCTTTTGGAAGGCATCTTTCACTATCACCATGCGCAGTCGGATTTCTGTTGCTATGAAGTGATTTTCCATCATTCACTGCCATATAGGCGGATTGATATAATATAACAGTTCAGTACACTTTTCTTTGTTTCAAACGAATATTTTTTGTTCCTTAATACGTTGCTTAGCTTTTGGAAGGCATCTTTCTCTATCGCCAAGCGCAGTCGGATTTCTGTTGCTATGAAGAGATTTTCCATTATTCACTGCCATATAGGCGGATTGATATAATATAACAGTTCACTACTCTTTTCTTTGTTTCAAACGAATATTTTCTGTTTCTTAATACATTGCTTAGCTTTTGGAAGGCATCTTTCGCTATCGCCATGCGCAGTCAGATTTCATTGTCGCTCATTCTGTAGTCTACTAAAACAATGTCCAGATATTTAAATTATTCTTGGGCTGTACATTTATCTCACAACTATAGATTCTCTCTTCATGCACTTCATGTTTAGTCCTTTCTTCTCTCTTTCCTTCACTGATACCTGTTGAAGTTTTTTTTCTATGTCTGCTATGAAAAAGACATTAAATGTTCATAAAAGGAATACTTGCTAATTAACGTACTTTATGTATGGATTACCTTGCAATAATTACTTAAAAATAAAGACTGTCACCATCATCATCATCATCATCATCATCATCATCACCCTCATCAGTCTCTTGAACCTCTTGGACACAACGCCGTTGTCCAGATATATGCTTCAACATTTTTTCTACATATCCGAGATGAATGTCGGGGATATATTAATTCCTACCTGGAGTCTCTACGTCAAGGAGACATGATGTCCAACTCTCCCCAGGTCAAAGCAAAGTTGATGTCTTTCAACGTGAACCGTCCGCCCTAGTCGATCAACGTCCTCACCTCATTGGCTACATATATCGGTATGAATTTCAGTCTACACCATTGTGTTAGATAGCCGTTCATCATACTGGAATGTTCCATATTTATAATGATTACTTAACAGGTAGATGATATATTCGCATACACCGCGGGT
>OZ010577.1:110525313-110560313 GCA_963932145.1 Acanthosepion lycidas | reverse complement strand
ATCAGTTAGCAGGGAATGATTTGACAGCGGTGATCAGGAATCAATTCAGCAGCTTCAAACTGGAGTTTTACACGCGATCAGAGGGAAATATATACTGAGATTCAAAGCTGATCTCTTTGAGAAAATAATCTCATCTTTGTACACAGTCTGGCGTAGGCGGAGATAACGAAAGCCTTATGACAGGAAATGATTACATATAAATATCAATAGTTGCATTCGTTCCAAAGTAAGGTGTGTCTCAAAAGTAACCAGATCCCATTTTTATACATAGTAACCAGATCTCATATATATATATATATATATATATATATATATATATATATATATATATATATATATATGGAATATTCCTTTACAGTTTACACTGTTTCATAATTCCGTATGTACGCGATCATGCATATATTAACCTTTGGTCATTTGCGTAAGTGACGAAGACATCTGGAATGTCATCCTCCCTTGTGTATTCACTAATGACAAACAGAGGGCCAACAACTTGCATTAAAAGAGAATTTTCTCCCGTCAGTGTAACAAAAAAGATGTATGTGCGTATTAATATTAGTCAGACCCCATCTCAACAGGGAAGGGATAACTCAACACAGCCGACTGAAGACCGCTAACAACTCGGGACTGAGACAACTCAAGACCGAGACAACTCAAGACCGCTACAGCTCAACACCAGAAAAACATAACTTTTTTATAACCGAATAAAAGTAATTTATTAAGGATTAAAATCTTAAGTAGGGAATATTTTTCTTAAAATAAAACATTTGAAAATGTATTATGTAAAATATGAACCTGTTTTTAATATTCAATTATCTCTAATAAAATAAATCGTAAATTATTAACTTATATAAAAATATTTTAGATTGTTTACTTTATTTAAAAAATAAAATACACTGAGATTTACTTTATTAAGAATAATTAAAAGCAAAAAACATTTTTTTTTGCATTTATTGATTATACGTTATTAAACTAAAAGAAAAAAATTATTGAATAATTTTTCATATGTCAACTTTATTAAAAAATAATTTTCCTTACGATTTACTTTATTAAAAATAATTAAAAACAACAAAAAATAACTGGTTCATATTTTACATAATACCTTCTCAAATTCCTTCCTTTTGTCATATTTGACCCAACTGAGCAAATATGGGACAACGCTTGTAATTTTGTTTAATATATATATATATATTTATATACATTCATAGTGCTTTGAGCCCATTTTAAGTGTTTTGGGGTCCACCCCTTTTTAATATAAGTGGACTCTACCAAGTTTACCTGGACTGCTGCCGTTAAATACCCAGAGTTACAGTCGGTAGTCGGATAGTGAGAAGATATACGAACGGAGATAGTGTGAGGTAACCTCTTGTAGAAGTCAGTTACAAGCACGTAGACTCTAAGGAAGTCCTATTTCGAGACTGTATATATCTATCTGTATTTGCTACTAACCACGTTCCTGGACTTACTAACAGTATTACTCTTTGTATAAAAAGAAAAAGAAAATTTTATGATAAGAGAAAAAGTACAACATACAGGACAAATTATGACGAATATCGAAACAAATATAAGCCCCATCCATCCGCATGTTATCGATGTGGAGGATTACATTGGAACAAGGATTGCCGCTTCAGATATAAAAACTGTCTTGAATGTGGAAAAAAGGCCACAAGGCATCCCAATGTAGAAATAGAAAAGATACTAATAGAATAAGAGCTACAAGGATGAATAACGATGACAACACCAATGTAAGGAAATATATCTGGAACTGGAAATTTTAAATAAAAGGATTAAATTACAGCTGGATTCGGGTTCCGACCTCACGATAATCAACTTACAGACATGGAAAAAACTCAACAGACCTACCATGTTACACACTCAAAAAATTGCCAAGTCGGTTACAGGCAAACGAATAAAATTTGAGGGAGAAATAATAGTGAATGTTAAATTTCACGGCAAAACAAAAAAACTCAAGATATACGTCATGAAAGATACTGAAAATTTAGTAGGTATCGACTGGATGCAGAAATTCAACGTTTGGGACCTACCTATCAATTCGTTTTGCAAAAAGTTAGAGGTCGAACCATCAGATACTATAAAATTGAAGGAGGAATTATATAATCAATTTCCTGAAGTATTTTCAAGCCGGTTGTGACGATGCAACAAATTTAAGGCCAAAATAGAATTAAAAGAAAACGGCCAAAAAATTTTTAGAAAGAAGCGAAATGTACCGTTTGCTACTATAGAAAAAATAAACTAATTATCAAATAGAGCAAAAATCAATACACACCGATGGTACCAAAAGAGATCATTCAAACCTGGAGAACGGGTTTATTTCAAAAATTCTAGAAACAATATGGCTTACTGGGAGCCTGGCACAGTAATCAATAGAATAGGGAATCTAATGTACACCATAAAAGGCGAAAAGTTTTCACAGAGAAGACATATCGACCAGCTACAGAAAAGACGAATGGAGGAGCTAAGCTCGGCAACCGCAGATAATGACGATGCTATGGATACAATCTTTAAAGCGTTTGACATACAAAGACCGCAGGAAAATACAGTAATGAGAAGGTCAAACAGGAAAAGAAAATTCGTCGAACCCCTGATCATCAACCACAAAGAGACAAAAATATTAACTCCCCCCAAAAAGGGATCTAAGGAGTGGGGGTGTTATGGGGTCCACCCCTTTTTCATATAAGTGGACTCTACCAAGTGTACATAGACTGCTGCCGTTAAATACCCAGAGTTACAGTCGGTAGTCGGATAGTGAGAGGATATACGGAGAGTGAGAGAATATACGAACGGAGACAGTGTGAGGTAACCTCTTGTAGAAGTCAGTTACAAGTACGTAGACTCTAAGAAAGTCCTACTTCGAGACTGTATATATCTATCTGCATTTGCTACTAACCACGTTCCTGGACTTACTATTAATATTACTCTTTGTATGATTGTGTAAATACATTTTATTTCTTATATTTAATTATTGCGTTTGTCATTCCTTGGAGACCGAATTCATCTCGGAATCAACAACATTAAGTGTTAACTATTTTCCCATAGCTGGGACCCTAACAGGTGCTACCACCCCATGTCAGGGTGGAAATGGGAACAACAGCAATTAATAGGTGGTTCTATGCTCCACAGTACCCCCCGATCAGAGGCCGGGCTGCCGGGTGTAGTTTATCGTTATACCCAGGACGGATATGACAATATTTCTCTGTCTTTGCGATATATAGACAAATTTTTGCAAAGCCTTTACAGCGAAATTGTTTTTTGTTGTTTTTTTTAATTACGTAAATCCTGATGTATTCTCTGACACTAGCCTGCATGTTTCTATTTTTTAAATAATCTTTCAAATGCATTCCAACAATAAGAATAGACCTTAATAAGTAATAAATATATTTATATAAGATAAAAAAACTAAAATTACAAATGTATAGATACCTTTCTTAATTATACACAGTAGTAATAGAATTCGAGAATATATTTTTATTTATACGACCTCGATGTTAACTTGGAGAATATTGAATCGTCTACTTTTTCCTTTATGAATTGATTACATTCTGGGTGGTATCAAATTCAGCTCTTCACAACTTGCCGTTTTTCTAAGTAATTTTTTATCGCCTTATAAATCTCCCTAGACTATGTTCTTCCTACTTATTTACGCAAGCTACTTATGGATGTTACTCTCTGTTTCCCCCTGACTCTTCAGTATGTCATGTGAATATCAAATTCGCCAAGTCCTCTTTCTACATGTATTACAGAAATTTCAACTATCTCTTCTTGATACTCTTTATTTCAATGTTTCTTAAAAGTTCCTCGTTGCTCACATGCTCCGTCCATGATTTGTTTTACAATCGTTCACCTTATACAAGGCCCAAGAGAAGTTTGATTCCCATGTATAAAAAAAAACGTCTTGTGTCGGAAACATTCCTGAGAGTACAGACCAGACAACGAAACTAGCTAGATCGTTTGGAAGGTTGCTCAGTGATGCAACGTCTTTCCATGTCAGTATTCCTTCGTAGGGCCACATAATGATTGCTTCAGATTTCCTATTCATATACGATTTAATTGTCCAGCATCCATTGTCACATACAAGGACTGATGTTATAATAACTGTTAACCTCACTTTTCTTTGTTTCTAATGAAATTTCCCTGTTTTATAATTCCATATATGTGTCTTTCTCTATTCCAATGCGCTTTCGGATTTCTGTGTCATATTTCCCATCTTCTGATAAAATTCTTCTCAGATAGTTAGTCTTCTATTTGCTTAATGCTGTCGTTTCAAATTAGTAGCAAGCATCTTGTACTTCTTCCTCTTGCTAACGACCATACACTCTGTCTTCTTTTAATGAATGGTCAATCTTTTCACTCCCAATTCCCATTACTAATTAGGAGTTCCTGCCGTTTTGTTACCGCGTCTGCCATCAACACGGTGCCATCTTCCCATCTCATGTTGTTAAGAATGTGCTCACTAATAATAAATCCTGGTAGAACGTAATTGTTCTTTTGGGAGAGCATCCCTATAAAAATTAAAGTAATACCAGTTTATGTCTCTATCTATTTTCTGTACTTACCGTAATTCCCCATATATAATACGCCTTCATCCATAATACGCACACCTAGAATTGTGATGAAAGTGTAGGGAAATGCTTCTGCTCACGCATAATATGCAAACTTTGTTTGATAATCAAACCCTATATATTCTACCTCTCCAATTTCATTAAAGCCAGCGTTTCCTAATCTTATTTAAAAATGGTTTTAATCATAGAATAATATTATTCTAATTTAGTTATATAATAATTCTTATTTTATTTTACGGCAATTATTTAATGATTTTTTTATAGCTGTGCATAATATGTACCCCTTATTTTACTTATTAATATTTAGAAAAAATGCGTATTATACATGGGGAATTACGGCACTTCATTTCTGTACGTATGATAGTTACCAATCTGCCGTTTTGTATTGAATAAAATATTCGCTTTGAAATTTAAAATGTTAACCTATACGAAGACAGAGTGTAAGGAGAAACAAAAAGGTAGGGTTTTACATATTATATGGAGATACACCTGTGTCTGGATAAGTCATGCTTTGGACTCCTGATTTAAACGGCCTGGATTCATCTGGTATATCAGAGGCGAGGACATATTCCACGAAATGGTAATGGCGTGTCTTGGTTTTTTTCTAAATTGAGGATTGCGAACCAGATTTTGTTTCTATATCTGGGAAAGATATATTCGCAAAGGGAAACGACACCATGTACTTGTAATCTGTTGGGGGTAGCAGACTTAACCTCAGCTGGAGCCAGTGGCCAAAGCGAAAAATATCAACTGCTCTGTTTGTCTGCTGTAAACGAACAGAATGCCTAGCCAAGAAAAATGTACCGGTTGCTGAGAGATGTTACACAAAACATGTGACATCTATAAGCAGCCATCACGTGACCTCAACCAAAAGAAGATAAACGCCTTCTATATCCCTTCAGATATGTAAACCCTTTGTTTTACAGTAAGTTTCATCATGTACAAGGCCAGGGGGCATTCGAGGTAAAGAGTTACGTTAAGGCGTTGTTTGTGTTGCTAAGAGGAGAATATAACGGTTAACTCTAGACTTGAACAGGTTGTAGTGATCAGGGAAATATCCCCTTGGGAGACCTTTCCATAGAGAAGTGATGCGCGGAAAGAAAATTAACTAAAGCAAATTACGTCGTTGGAATACGCAGAGAATGTGGGTTGTTTGCTACAATGCAAGTGGCATGGTGAGTCCTAATCGTGAGGCTCACACTTGGTGGAAAAAAGGAATGCAGTTCCTCTGAACACTTGCCATATTAGTAGTGACAGAGCAGTGAGAGACACACTATATCCCGCCTGTGAGAGAGAGGTTGCAGGACGGAAAATAATTCTTCTCCGACAAGCATTCAGAGACGCTTTTGAAGACTGGAAAGTGAAGTCTGGGCAACTCCGGTCCAAATATGGTATTAGTACTCCATTTTCTTCCTAATATAGCTTTTATAAAGCTAGAAGATAGCATGAGGTGTCAGGTACTTACGAGAGGGGTACAGGGAGCCGATCATTTTTCCTGCATCGTTAGCGATAGATCGTATATAAAAGTTTCACTTGATGTCATGTGTGAATTTAAGGCCCAATATTCGCTCAAGGCATGTAGCCTCCCTGAGGGGACATCCATTTATCTTGACCGGCTGTAGTTCGTGATCTTATCGGAGATGATAGAATGTAACCAGTTAGGTTTTTGAGACATTAAATGTTACCAGAGAGTTTTTGCCCACTGAGACGTTGAAAACCCTCGGTAAAGCCATGACTCTATGAATTGATCTGATAATAGCGAAGACTGGACTCAGTAACCATGTGGATCGGAAGCTAGTCAAAGAGAAGGAAAGCTTTTGAATTCAAATGTAAAAGGCACCGGAAAAGAAATCCACTATATTTACTAATAAATCATGGCAATTCACAGATATTAAAAAGAAAAGAATTCTGTGGAGAGACATGATCGCCTAATTCCTGAAGGAACATAAAATTTAAAAAAAAAATGTTGTGCCATGTTTTATGGTTTGAAAATATTGACCATTAGAAAACAAATATATGAAAGCTCTCTTCTCCGTCAGTAACAGTCGGCCACAATTCGACGAAAGAGACGATGACCTAAAGTTCCCTTTTGAAGAAATAGGTCAGCTAATGTAAAATGTAGCAATCTGTTGGTCTACGAATGCATTTATTTTATCGATATTAAAGGAAATGCATTGCAATCAAAGCAGATTTTGAACTGCGGTGTGAATCCATTATTGCAAGTTACAGCAACTGTAGTCAGCAGCTTCTTTTCCATTCATCGCCACCCTGTCTCATCACGATGTGTCTGCCTGCAGATGAATGGTGACTACTTCAATGGTTCTGTTCACAGGAGAGCAGCAAGCATTCCTGTGAGCTGTCAGTGGCGAAAAGTACGGACGTTGTCCATTTTGAAGCTAAAAATAAAAAAAAAACAAAGAAATATTATCAAATAATAAAAATGTATCTAAACCAAAAAGATATGAAAGGAAAGAAAACATTTTCAGTGAAGGCATACTGTACAGAAGGGGACACGGTTGATAATGTGATATTCTAATAAGCAGGTGTTATATCGTCAGAACCACAGAGATATTTCTTGTTGTTGTTGTTGTTGTTTTCTTCTTCTTCTTCTTCTTCTTCTTCTTCTTCTTCTTCTTCTTCTTCTTCTTCTACCACCGCATTTATATCTCTGCACATATTAAGCGAAATAATAGAATGTTTCAACCCCGAAAACGAACAAACTATTCCGTACATCGTCTTTTCTCGCTGTTTTGTCTGCTCCAGTGGAAATATTTTCTGCGCGCTCGTGACTTATTCCCGCGAAAGAATATTAATATATATTTTTTTAATAATTATTTGCGTATTCGCATTCAAGTTTCCAGACAATTGGTTACTTTCCAACTATTAAAAGATAATAAAAAAGACGTAATCTTCTACAAAGGAATATTAATATATATGAAATAGTTTGGCTAATTATGTGACATTTATCGTTCATTTTGCTTTATTTTTACTAGGTTAAATTTGGAAAAATAGTGAATTATAGGTAAAGTTATTGGGTTGGAACAAATTTTCTTTGCTTTTTTTTTCTTTAAATAGATGGGATTTGGACACGTGAGTGATTTCACACGTGATGTATATATATATATATATATATATATATATATATATATATATATATATATATACTTATACATTCTTTTTATAGAGTGTATTTATCAATCCACCCACGAGGATTGAATGTGGCACAAGGCCTTTTTAATGTGGGTATCTCCGAGCCCGTAGGCTCAGCCAAAAATAAATAACCATCCAAACCCCCGGAGTGAGGCCAGTTCCGTCAACCTCCCCCAACGCAACCCTACCCTTCGGCGGAGCTTCGTCAGGGTTCCTCCCTGCAAGCAGAGAGTTCGACAGACACCCGACCCGGCAGCTCACAAAGCGCAGATACTACACTTTGATCCTAGCCACCGGGCCGGGCGGGTATTCTTTTTATAGATACAAATATTTTAAGTAAATGCTCTGTTTATAATAAACATTATTAAACATTTACTGGCCTGAATGTCCGAGAAATTTTCATAGAAAATATTCGTCCTCCGTTGACAGTGGAATTTTCTATTCATATGTGAATTTTGAAATGGGAATTTTAGATTAAATGGTTTTACATAAAAGTGAAATTAATGGAAAATGAGATATATTTCCATTAGTTTATGCTCTTGTAATAGCGGAAAGATGCAAAAGCGTTTGATAAAGTATGTCTAAAAAAAAGTGGTGGAACTACAAGTCTTTAGAATAATATGTAATTTATATTGAGAACAATCCACCTGCATCCGGGCAGAAAATGAACTTAGTAAATACGCAAAAATAGAAAGGGATATAAGACACATATTTGTATTGTCAGCGGACTATTTAAACTTTACAGTGAATCGATTCTGAATAAAGTCCTATAGGTATATATTATTGGTGACCACAATTTTCACAATATAATGTATGCAAATAACACTATATTGTTAGAAAACACGGAAAGTAAATCACAGGCATTCCTACAGAATGTAGTTAGGGAAAGCGAGATGAAAGAAAGAAACATCACTTGTAAAAAGACAGATTTTATCGTTCTGAGCAAACAAAACAGCCCAATTTGGGAACTACGAATTGGAAATACTAAAATCAAACATGTACAAAACTTTGAATATCTGAGATGTGTTTTAACAGAGGACGTGGAAAACGAAACCGAAATTCGAAGCTGCATTGGAATAACAGAACATGCCTTCCTAAAAAAAAGCAAATTATTAAGAATCAGGAAAATTACTTTAGTTTGAAACAAAGTGCACTGGAATGATATGTAATGTCCGTGTTTTTTTTTATGGCAAGAAAATCTCCTCGCAGTTGAAGAAGGGACGTGAAGCAACAGAAATGTAGTTCTACGGAAGACGTTCTGCATACAATGAACTGCAAACGTGAGCAAAGATGAAGTTTTAGAGAAAATGCAAACAAAATGGATACTTATACTTCGAATCAGAGAGAACAGTTGAAATTTCTTGGACACATAATGAGGAAAGAAGGCTTAGAAAATTTTATACTCACAGGACATATTGAAGGCAAGAGTGACAACGGAAAGCAGTGAATAACCTACCTAACGAGTTTGTGTAAATGATTAATAGAAGACGGATTAGGATATATAGATAGTAAAAGAGATAATTCTAAGAGCAACAAAGGACAAGATGTTGTGGAGAATCATGATCGAATGCGTCTTGAGGGGACAGGATGCATAGAAGAATAAGTCTACCAGAAAGGAAAAAAAACGCTATAAATTCAAGAAATATATTCTGTTTATGAAATGATGCCATAGTTGAGAGCATTTTCGTAAGTGAAACGGGAACAATCATTCATAATTCAACTACCTAGAAATAGTGCATTATTGGAACTGTACTTATTATGACAGTGAAAAACCTGTGCCTATAATCGGTAAATTCTCTGAACTTGGGAATTTGATTTCGAATTCACTGACAAGAAACAAACACGTGCTCGTCTTGATTTTTTTTTGTAGGACATGCATGCACGTGTATGCACCATTTGAAACCATTTCATAAAATGAAAAATTGGGTCTATACTTAAATCTGACACGCAAAGGTCTATGAATAAGCAATTTACTATCACAGTAAAGATGTAGAAAACAGTGTTGTACTCGGAAAAAAATAGGTTATTGGCTAGATGCAGGAAGCAATGTCCGTTAAGAACATTTTAATCTTTACGTCTCTACCATTGCAGAACTATATGGAACCTACCTGAAAAATGTTGCAAATGAATTCACCAAAATTCACTTACGGTCAAAAGTATCAGCGTATTCAGTGATATCTGATCACACGTTGTATAAAAGAACCATGATTTACTGTCGAAGTGTCGTTGGAAAATTCCATAAGACCAGGCCCCTAGCCAGCAGAATAACAATTTTCTCCTCTGTAAATCTTAATTGGATTTACTAAAATATAAGCGAATGATTTTATTTTATTAGGCTAGTGAATGCTGTACAAATTCTTATACACTTTTTCAATCAATAATTGTTTGTTTTCTCCACTACCAAGGGAAATAAATTTGCAGTGTAATAGAAAATATCCTATTATAATTGGGTTTGTCCTTCTCTTGGTCTGTTTGCACGACCATTACACCCTACCAATACCGCATACACAATTGACTTGTCCGTTAGGATCGCGTGGAAAGCGGGGAAAACACTACTTTGTTTCACAAGGAAAATGAAAGAAACAAAGAAACAAAGAAAGAAACAAAGAAAGAAACAAAGAAAGAAGGAAGGGCAGAGAGTAGAGTTTAACATCTCTTACCAACACCTAAAATAATAATGGACTATTCCATTTTGATTGAGTAGGAAAACAAAATATACGCTGCTTGGTTTTAGCATGAAAATGAAATATTAGGTTGGTGCAAAAATAATGACGTAATAATGTCGTTTTTTGACGTATTTTTTAACGTCAAAAAACGACATTATTACATCATTATTTTTGCACGAACCTAATAAATAATGAAAAAAAAAAAACAACAATGAAAGATAGAATGTTTAACGGCTGTTTCTCTAAAATGGAAAACACTTATCAATTTCAATTCTTTTCATTTGTATCCTCTTCTTAAGATAACGACCAGAATTCATATTTCTCACTGTTATTGCAATATCTTGTTCAAGTTGTTAATCTCAAATATTTAATGATGTGATAGGGGAATTTCCACGGATATTTTCTTGTTGTAGAAGTTACCATGTGATTATGCAATCAGTAAATTAAGAATTTAGATTCATCAGAAAATTCAAATAGGAAAACCGTTACATTTTCACGGAAATGTCTATTTTTAATTAATATGATATTATATATTGATTACGCGTAAATTATCATTTGTTATGGCTTCCACGATAGAACTTTAAACGTTTAAATTCGTTTTATTAACATCAAAATATATATTATATGTTTGTTCCTATTCCCTTTAATATGGTTGATTAAATATTTCTTAGTTACGTCGCGTAATATTTTCACGGGGAAAATGATGAGCTGTGTTCGTTTAATATGCGTTAATAAACTAAAGTCAGAAGGAACAATTCTATAAATTAACATTTAACACATACACTATACAGAATATTTTCCACGTAATCTTGTTAAAAGGCAAACAATAGCGGCGGGATACTGTCCATTGTAGAGATAAAATACTATACAATGAAGTAATTTTTTTTCTGAAGCAATTGAAAAAAAACTCTTAACACTGCAACGAAAGACATCCTCAGTTGATGTTGCACCGAAGATAAGTGAATATCAACATTAATTACTTTGTTTTCCCCAATGATACGAGCATCATACATTCGTTCATGATTTGTGTATATACATGAAAAGGTAACTGATTATTAAGTTATAAAAATAAACAACATAATATTATAATAATAATAGGTGCGATAAAAAGTACCTGAAATTAGAATGAAAGAAATACTAGTAAAATCCAGTAATTAACAACATAAACATATGGAAGAATATGATATAAAAATGTATATATATATCAGGACGTATCTGAAACATATATTTCCATATAAGAAAAGCAAATGGTTATTAAATTACTAAAAAAATAAGTTGAAGCCGTAAAATCATCGCAAGGGAAACATGGCAATCATCAAGTTTCCTTGATTTCTTCAATATTTGTAACATTTTCAATACTGAGATAAAAATCTGTAGACATAATTTTCCTATAAAATAGCAAATAATTATTAAATTACTAAAGAAAATAATTGAAACATCATCGTTAAGAAAACATCGAGTTTCCATAGTTCAATATTTGTAACATTTTTTTCAACATGAGTAAAGCATCTCCAGTCGAAACACTAGAACTTGTACAGTTTTATTTTACATCGCTGATGATAAGATTAGATAGTTTCACCTACCGTCTCGTTTACATACCTCTCAGTTTTTTTGTTTTTTTTTAACAGTCATTGAGATTTATTCCATGTTTTCTGTTTAAGATTGGGTGTCCGGTCCCTTCGAAAGTTTAGTTCAACTCTATACTTCTTACGTTTGCGCTTGGAATCTGAAATGCTATTTACTAAATATTTTCCCCCCATTAGGAGTAGATAGATTTGCCTATGGTCCGGTTCACATTATTCCCCGGAGTTTCGAACAGGGGTAGATCTATATACCTATTTATTTGTTTAGGACTGAGTTTCCAGTTAATTTTAAAGTGTTTTCATTCTCTTTTACTCCCAGAAGCATCTTGCATCTGAGTGGCATTATCACCTTGCTTGGGGCGAATTGATTAAAAATAAATAAATCCTCCTCATGACATACAAAACTCTATTTTCCATAAAATAATTTCCACCACCCACGAAATGCCTCCCTCCAGTCTATTACTGAAGATATTGGTTTCTTGTGCCCTAAGATGGTGCAGTAACGCCTTCACGTGATTTTTCACTGGTTACCAATAGTAACTGGTCAATATAGATGTCAGCTGATTGAGAGGCTGGTCGGTGAGGTGGCTGGCCAGGCGTCACGAGCTTCAGTCGAGTAATGGAATCGATTTACTCACATTTGACAACAGCTCTGTAAGGAACGTTAATATTATTCCTTTCGTTGGAAAATTGACTCTTAGGGAAGATAAAATATTTAGTCAAGAATTCATAACCGTAGTTATTACACATCTTTCTCGAAAAAAGATAAATGTTTGTATATCCAGATAGATAGATGTCGGAATAAATCGTATATATATATATATATATAGAGGGGAATTGTGCATATGAGAACGGATCAATAAATTCATAGACTAACATGTAGTTATAGAGTTTTTCTTAGCGTAGTTGTGGCACAAGACCAAAAGTATAGAGCATCCAGTGAGTACTACTGAGACCTAATTAATCTGGACAGGCAAACTTAGTAATCATTACACCACGTCGACATGGCTAAAATAATTTTATAATCGTTGCTTGGATGTGTCATAAGGGCGATTGTGTGGAGCGCCCAGTGTGTATCAAAATTCCTACTCAGTCGTAATTGATTTAATGCGATACGCTTGCTAACCATTACATCACGTCGAGCTGCCATACTAATTGTCTATATTTCTGAGATGAGGTATTATATACACTATTTACATCATTCGGACTATTGTCCTCATCTTTTTCGCCATATTTATTATAACGTTTCGGCAGAAACGTTGTAATAAATAAGGCACCAAATATGACGGCAATAGTCCGAATAATGTAAATAGTGTACGTATGAGCTGAATGTTGATATAAGATTTTCACTGCATAAATTTTGATTTCTGTTGTATTCACGAAGGAATTTAGTCGCTTAACGGGGAAGGATATCACGTAGAAATATAAATATTCAAGTTATTGATGTTGCTCCTGATAAGTATACAAACGCAAATCAAATATATACACTCACAGGTCAGTTTATTAGATATAACTTGGCATTACGTAGTTGGACCCCTTCTTGCCGTAAGAACCGTTTCATTTCTTGGTATGATTCGACGATAATCCGGAAGCATTTTTCGAAAATTGGGTCTCGGTTATAACATTCTTCTAGATTGGCAGTCATTATATCTAGGTTTTGAACCTCTCTTTCTGCTACATACAAAATATGATTTGTGCTATTGAGATCTGGTAACCGTGGAGACCATTCACCCAGGAAACTCACTGCTGTGTTCCATACATAAATTTTTGTATACCGTGAGTTTTCTTGCTGGGATTAGCCACCAGAAGGTGGATGCACCCTAGACATGAACTGAGTAACCGTGTCAGCGCTAATGCTTAGACAGTCCGCGGCATTTAAACGATAATTTTATTGTAGCAACGGTTCGAATGCATGCCTACAAAAATATTCCCTATACCATTACATCACCATGTAAAACAATGATAAAAAGCAGGATGTATCAAGTTTTATTTCGAGTATCTCATACTCTAAAGCTACCATCCGAAAATCGTTGACAAAATCGAAACTCATAATGCCAAGTAATATTTTTTTCCAATGTTCTTTTGTCCAAGGTTGACGATTCTGTTATAACATGATACCCTAAATAACAGAATTTGATTAACATTTTAATATTGAGTTAATATTATTACAATGTACTAAATATTTTTTATTATGTGCTAGTACAAGGTAATCGACCCGCTCATAACCACCAGCAAATCGTTTCGAGGACGTAGTCAAATGTAACCTAAAGACTCTTGGAATTAATGTTGAATACCAGGTAACTGTTATTGAGAATAGATAATGACTGAAGAAGGTTGATTCGGGTACGCTGCAACAATTTTGAGAAGAAAAGAATTGAGCATTCCAACAAAAAGCGCGCCTGGCAATATACATACTTATATTTGATATTAAAAATTAATTTTATAAATGTAAGTAATTCTATTACATATAACTTTTTTTAAAAAGAAATACACTCTATTAAAATTAACAGTGAAAGTATTTTAAAATTGTAGTAAAATAAAACGTATTCTAACCTCATTTAAAATTGTAGTTAAATAAAATAAATCTAATTCAAACCTAAACATATTTATCGAAGTACTTCTGACACTAAAAAGAATCCAACAAAACACCTAAAGTAAAATAGAAACTAATAAGAAAAGCTAAAATATGTAAGCCAATAAATGACCCATTTCCTCTGTGAATACATGAGAAACTATATATTACTAGGTTTATATATAAAATACAAAAAAATAAAAATAAAAAATTTACTGAATCAGAGAAATGAAATAGCTATTTTTTGCCGTCATTGTCAAAAAATATTTTGAAAAATAAAATTTAAAAAAACCTGACCTGGTAATATACATACTTATACGTGATATGGAAAAATAATTTTATATACTGGAAGTAATTCTATTACATTTACTTGTTTAAAAAGAAATATAGTCTATTAAAAATTAAAAGAAAAAATATTTTAAAATAGTAGTTAAAGAAAACGTATTCTAACATAAACATCCCCCAAAAATCTTTAAATGTACAAATAGAAAAAATGTCGTAAAAATTTTGCCGTTAACAATAAATTTTTTTTAAAAAGAACCCAAAAATACCCAGACGACATGAATTTAATGGATGTCAGAATTCGTTGAAAAATACATCCCCACCCATACCTAAACATAACCCCTTTTCGAACTTAACAAATAACTGATATAGCAAAAGTTAATAAAAAATGAACACGATACCACCGCTTGGCTGGATGATTGGATTTCTCTGTATCCTTGGTAACCGTAAATTATGAATTTCCCTTGTAGTTAAAACTCAGTAAATTAAAAAGATAAGTTACTCCAAAATTCGCTTGAGGATGAAATGGAACGAATGTTTTTAATTTAATTACAAAATTATTTTTAAAGGTTTTAGCTTACATTTTTGAAACATGGTTATTATGTGTAGCGAGAAAACCATATTTTAAATCAGTTAATTTATAATATTTATGCTCTGTAAATTTACATTGAGCACTATTTTGTAAAAAAATAAAAATATCAATAAGAACACTGGATTACATATCTTACTGTTCTTTATATATATATATATATATATATATATATATATATATATATATATATATAATGAGACCGAGTGAGTGAGAAAAGAGATATATTGTTTGTTTGATCTTAAGATGTGTCAATCCTTACTAGATTATTTAATGGTGAGTGTTGTATAGGGTATCCTGTGAGGGTCACTAATCAATAACTTTCACACTACGTTGTGGCACCTGTGATGTGATAGATAGACTGGGATAGGTAGATAAATAGAAGGATAGATTTCACATTTATCATAATCACTCTAAGTTTTTTCAATGCATTGCTGAGTGGAAAAATCCGTGTGCAAAAACGAATTTAGTTTGAACATCACTATTAGTAAATATTTTTTAGTTATGTATTTTTCTTTGTACAAGCAACACACACGCACACTTTCACATGCGCGTGCGCACACACACACACCTTCCAGATGAATGAAATCAGAAATATATGGTAGAAGTACCAAAGAAGAAGCCATAATTTCCCCCCCCTCTTCCGTAGATTATAATGCTTACAAATAACGCCATAACAGATAATTATTGTACATTATGATTGTTGGAAGATGTACACGGTGCGATGGGTAAATAGTTGCCATTTAATATATTTAATTTCGCGTATGTGCGTTGTTTTTTTATTATTTTGCCGACTGCCTAGTATAGTCTAGGTAGCATGGCGAAGAGATCATCCAAATATGAAAGTATTTATATAAAAGACAAAAGTAGGCAAACTTCTAAGCTGTAGGAATGTGACTGAAGTCAAGCTGCCAGATCAGGACCTATAATACTGCTGAGTCTTCTTTGAATTTTATCAAGGAGCTAATGGTAAATAGCAGAGACACCAGACTGTATGTGACAGCAATATTCTAAACATAATTCTACAAGCTAGAATTTCAAGAAAAAAAAACTGTTAGCATAGAATTTACGGTTATATCTAGCCAGCTCAACTGAAAAATTGATGTCGACACCAGTCTAGTACTATGCTTAAATTTAAATAAATGCTAGTTACTGTATCTATCAGCTCATCCGAACAATTAACATAAAAGTATCTATAGAAAAGAAATGAGAGGTCAACCTTACAGAGGTGAGAAAATCGCTGAAGCCGATCCGCCACATGATAACCGAAAATATTGAGTAGAAAAAAGTGAATAGCAGGGGTATAAGGAACATATGTGTCAGCAATAATCTAAGCATAGATGAATAATAGAATTATAGATATATATGTTCTAGAGAGAGAAATTGTCTCACGGTGAACCGACTTTCTTAGCAGCTGACCTAGCAATGAATTCAATATAGTCTTTTCACTTCACGCCAGCTGAGAACGTTAGCTCGAGAAGTTGAAACGAGACACTTTTCAGGAAGATGGAAGGCAGGGTGGGGTCCCTCAGGTGATTATTGGAGAGAAGTTAAGGTTAGGAGGTGTTAAAATTAACCAGGCATCTTTTGCTTCAAATAACGGCGAACTTGCTGTCGTTTTGGACATCGGCTGCCATTTGGACCTTATCGAATAGTTTAGCCTTACAATCGAGACATGTGTAAATGGTTGTGACATCAGCGAAGGTACCACATTGAGAGCTGATGCCACCGGGAAGGTCATTAATTAAAATTAGATACAAAGTAGGACCAAGGATGGATCCCTAGTGGCCATCGGCATTAATAAGAAAGGTGCCGCTGTTACATTTCACCATGTAAATTTTTCTACTTGTAGAGAAGACCTCTACGCCAAAGATATCCAAAGCTACAGCTCGGGCTTAACCGTTTTTATCTAGAGCATGACTCTTTCCATAATTATCGTCAGTACATCAGCAGTGGACCTGGAACAACGAAGGCCATATTGCTTGTCTGAAAAGCGATGCTTATCCTGTTCGGCCTCTAGGAGTTCCCCACTCAAAAAAAAAGGTAGTAGGCTAATAAATTGATAGATGAAAGTGTCGGACGGTTCCCTCAAGCTCTTGTAAACTGGAACAACAGATGAGGAAGAAATAGTTCGGCCTCACAATTCTTAATGATTTTATTTGACGAGTCAGTAGTACTTCGATGATAGCAAATCAACATTGCAACATACCTAAGGCAGTCATGTCTTATAGACACTAGGAAACATCCTGTCATTTTAAAGGCATCGGTGATAGACCATACGACGTCTCCAGCGTACATCATTGACAGTTGAAAATTGCTTACTTCTATGCGTACCGATAGCCAGATTTGCGCCATTATATCATCATGAACGTTACCAGCAAGGATATCGACTCTATGCTTTTCAGTGATGAGAGCAGATGTTGTGTTCGCACAGTTGGTCGTTTTCGTTTGCTACATGGAGCAGCATCTTTCCGAAGTACATTTACCCTCGACACGTAGGTCCTACTCTAAGCATGATTATGTGTGGTTCCATATATATACATATCTGATACTCTTTACTGTTTGTTGTGGGAATATTGATTAGCACCATGGATGTTCAGAACAGCTGCTGTTCATGCAATAGGAAGGCGATGTGCATGATACTGTTCATTCAAATATGGACCGTGCTACTCAGCATGCTTTGAAGTTCTCTTTGAAAGATTCCCTGCCCAGCATGATTGCCAGGCTTGTATTTATTAAACATGATAGAACGGCACATGACTCCTTTATTCATAACAGACACAACTCTTATAACATTTCACTAACAATTACAGGCTTCTTGAAAAATCTATCGCAATATGCTAATTTTATTTTTGCAGTCGTACAATCGTCCAAAAGGTGAAGAAAGTAGCCAAAATGTGTCATTTTTCAAGTACTTTCGACCATCTTTGGCCATATTCATGGAAAAATCAAGAGAAAGACAATGAAGTTTTGTGTTAAGGCTTTTTCAAGTTTGAAATAAGCGTCGGCTCCCATGCTAAGATTATGGGATAGATTACAAAAAGGACCTTACTGTTCGAAGCTATTTTAAAACCTGCGCACCGAGACAAACGGATATTATTAATAGTGTGTTGCAGTGTGTTGAAGTGAAAGGCCTCGAAATATTTTATTGTTTTTTTTTTCTTCCTTATTTTCAGTTGGATTCACAGAGTTATCTTATATTGTGAATAGACCCGTGAGTGTCAAATATTCTATGCACTGTTTCTTCATTATATACCCGAGAAATTACAACTTTCATTTCTGGTTTTATGTATACGTTATCTTTGCATTTTCGCTAAAACTTCTTTATTGCCCACATATTTTGTTCACCTTATTTTGAACATCCTTCTGTAGAACCACTTTTGAATCGCCCCAAGGCTTTCACACATCTATGATGGAATTGTCAAACAATCACTACTATATAGGATGAATGACATAATAGCGTCGCAGTACTTTTTTCTTTGTTTCCAACGAAATTGTTTTGTTTCTTAATACATTACCTTCGGATATTTGTGTGGCAATTTCCGTCCTCTATTAAAACACTTACGCTATATGTAAATTATTGTACTTACTTGATTTTGATATCACCAATTTTTCATGTTGGGTTTAGTCCATTCTTCTCACTTTCCTTCGCGACATTCTCTAGGACTTTAAAGAAAAGGCATCAAAAATAACTGCAGGAATTTGCTAAGAGATAATATTAAGCAAATTTGAATTGATATACATTCTTTATTTTGATTTGAATGCATACCTATGATTTTAGGCTTCTATTTTGAACCAGTTAAAAAATAAATAAAAATTAGCTATTCAGCGTTTATATACAGGGTAATGGAAAAATAACTTCTTATTTTATGTATGATGGATTCCCCCGTCTAACTATAATTTTTCCAAGAAGAGTTCATGATTCATAAAATAGGGAGTTACTTCTAAATCACCCGGTATATAGTTGTCCATCTTGTCAGGAAATCTTCAATTCTATTTTTGATAATTCTTCAATAAAACAACAGATAATTATGTGCAAGTTTGTCTTTATTTGACAATTTAGAAGATTTTTCTTTTCCTATAAGTAATTAATTTGAATCTGTTGTAATACAAGATATATTGATATCTTCAACTGAGGAAACTTTAATAACTACATTGTGGTAGCAATAATATTGTCCGTTTCCTTATAAGGAAACATTTGTCATTTATTGAGCGTGCAACTATTTTAACTGTAGGTTGAAATTTAAAAAATATTTCTCTTAAATTTTTTCACGAGAAGTGGTTTCTCAAGTCCAGTAGATGTTATCGCTCTTTCTAATCTTGATGGGGATTTCCTTCCTCACCTTTTGTTTGTAGTAGTGTGTGATATCAGTTTCATCATTATGTCATTATTTTCTCTTCGAGTTACATGTGCTATCCATTGTAGTTATTGTTATTACTGAATGTTGTCAAGTGATGTGGTTTCTGTTATTTGATACAGTTCTTTGTTTGTGATTCGGTAACGCCAGTTCATCGAAGAAGGATGGTTCTCGCTAAGACCTACAGTCAAATATATAAATATAATTGTCTTTGCAATAAATCGTTATGAAATTTCCACTAGTCTTCCAAACGAATTTTGTCTTCTCTATAGGGATGAAAACTTTTGAAACAAATGTGCAATGTTTTCGATGTATTGCATTGATTAGAGTGAAATGCAAATGTTTAATTTCACACCTGTGTGGCCTTCGATTCAGGCTCGTAACTTTTGTTTCCGGAGGTGAACATTTTTATGGACTCTTCCAAAGTAACGTCTTTCTTAAATCCCTTATATCTGTGCCTTCACGGCATTTCGAAAATCGATGGAAATCTTTCATTGACAATTGTATTTTGTCCATAAAATTTGGACACTTACTAGAAGACAAAAAGAAGCATTTAAATATATTCCTGATAATATTTTATAAAATCCCTTCATTTTCGTATTATTATCACAATCACTATATTTTGTGTTCTTTTAGGTAGTTTAAAAAGTTTTATTGAAATTATTAGATTTATTATTAAAAAAGTACGGTTGGATGTTATTAAGCTGATTAAATTGATATTAGTTCAATGCCTCTGAAATATATATATATATATATATATATATATATGTTGAAAGATGGGTAATGAAAAGGATGCAACAAATGCTGAAAAATAGAAGAAGCAAAATTATTGAGTGAGAGAATGTCCACATTGGAGATACCAAAAGAGCTTCGCAGAGATGATCGAACGATGAAGACGGCTGAAGAAAATTGAAGTTGAGATCTAGAAGTAAAGGAAACGTCCTTAAGAACTTGTCTCCTCGAGAAGAACGTAAACTAAAGCGACTTATAGAGAAACGTCGACTTTGGTCAGTGCTCATATAGTGGAATTGAGGGAGTCAAGAACGGTAAAAGGTGTAAAATGTTTCGCATATCAATATTTATCAAAAAATATCCTAGGTAAACTCTTCTCGATAAAAATTATTTGAGAATGTCAAGATTGGACCAGGAAATACATGACAATTGACTTTAATTTTCACTAACGATTCTCGATGGACCTTATGGTGATTTTGTAAGCGTAGCTTAGAAGTGGCATAAGGCCGAAGGTTCGCACTCACTATAAGGTCGTAATTGATCAAACAAGATATTACATATATAACATATATTGCATTAGCACGAGACCACATATAACTGCGACATTAAAAGCAAGGACAAATGATAGACTTATAGATATGTAATATATGCGTGCAAAAGTAAACGCAACAAACTAACCCGGAATTTGAAATCGTCTCTTGTGTTCCGTTTTCTGCTCCTGTGCTCGTTATATTAATGTTATATTGATAACTAAATACATAACAATTATTTATTCAAATGTATTTTCTCTACAGAACTTATTATAGATTGTTTAAATAGCATTTATAATGATCAGTTTGATTGTTATTTTATATAGAGTAATGTTTCCACTGGTTATTCGTATATCTTTGTGCAGAGTGAAATTTAATGACGACTATTTATTTATCTAAATTACCTTCTCAATAATTATTATTCATGCTAGTAGTAGTAGTAGTAGTAGTAGTAATAATAATAATAATAATAATAATAATAATAATAGTAGTAGTAGTAGTAGTAGTAGTAGTATCGACAATTATACCTCTGTGCTATTTCCATGTTATCATGATTATAACAGGTGTATCTTCCTACACAGATTATTAATAATTCACAATTTGCAACAATGCCATTATCATTATCATTATAATTGTTCATTTTCTTAACACCACACCTACTATGACTATAATTATTATCATTTACAGTTTTATTAACGAATCCTCTCATTTCGTAGCTCATATTTGCAGAATGGCGTCGAATTCTACTTGTGCTGTCGAAATGGTTTTTTCCACAGGCTGGCCTGCTTGAAATTTCTCTATTCGACGAACTATCGAAAATGTTACCAAATGAACTAATGGACATAGACATCGAGATGGGTGGGGGGAGAACTTTTCAGAATTTTTGAAGTAAAATGTATTATAATTAGTTACAAAATTTCCGATTGTGGAATTATTCATTTTTATTATTATTATTTTTATCCGGTCAGGTTAGTTCAGAACTTCATGAGTCACGGTCCTTTATCAAGGTCCGAAGGTCATTAAGGAGGTATTTTGTGTCATAAAAGCTGGTCAATGTAGGTGGTTGTTGGGCAACCAACTAGTCTTGCTCCATGGTTAGGTGTCTAGAACAGGAGATCACTCGCGAGTTATTGTTTTGCTTTCCAGCGTTCTACTGTAAACCTCATTCTTCATTCGCGTAGAAATGTTGAAATATCACGGATGAGTCCATAGGGCTGTGGATGTTTGATATTGCCTCCAAGTTAAATATAACTCTAAGCATCCGAATACAGATTCCATCAAAGTCAGACTCTAGGGATTTAGTTAATGCCCAGACATTATGCATTAACACTGCCTCTACAGTCGATTGAAAGAATCTACGCTTGAGGTTGTTTGATAGGTTAGATTTCCAGATTAGATCTATTTTATTCAAGACGAACCAGGCTTTAGCTATGAGAATGTTCACATCGTTTTCATTAGAATGTATTTCGCTTCGTAGTTTTGCAAAAAATTCGACAGATTTTACTGATTTTCCTGAATTCAGTTTTAGAGGCATTGACAGCATTTTCTACATATCGTAGGAGTAATAGCTAGGTTATCTGCATAATCAAAATATGACAAGTTTTTTTCAGGATATCACCTTAAGATTCTTGCTGATAAAGTAAAACCTAGCTTATGATGTTCGTCGAGGAACGTTTATCCAGACGGATAAAATAACATTAAAAGTGTTTTTGTCTATTTTACCTGGACTGGCAATATACCATCTTCCATAATAAAAACGAAGCCGAAATTAAAATAGTGCTAAATAATTTATTCAATTTTAATTCGAATCAAAGCTTGAAGAAGCGATTTAAATAGGACTCCTGCTGAGAACAATATAGTTATGTCCACGTAGGGGAAAATTCATAGATAATGGATTAAGATTATTTTCAGACAATAACAAATTTTTAATTTAATTGAGATCCTAAATATTTACGTGTCAGGCTGCAAATACGCGAAGTTTGAAAAGCGTTTAATACCAGACTAGATCATTTGATTTAAAAGTACATTCGTGTTGGCTTCAATATATTCAACATACAACCTAAGAAAGTCTAAAGAACTTTTTTTTTACTTGATGTCACATCAGAATATCCAGTGAGCTTGTTGGTTCAGAGAGTGAACCTAGTCGGCAACTTCATAGACATTATGTGCTAGATCGGGCCTCAAATTATGTCAGGGGCAGTGCCAACAGTAATTCAACCAAGCTGAAATAAGATTATGCACAAGCAAAACCGCCCAATGATAGGAAATTATATAAACATCGACCAACGGGGAAAGAAGAGACCTTTGTTTTGTTTTTTGGCTTTTTGTTTGTTTTTTTCCCTGAGAAGAATGTCCGAAGAAAGATCCGAAACCACATGTTCATGGAATGGTTGACATTAATTTGACAAAGTCTAGAAGTCAATGAACAATTATTTTACGTATAGAAATATTATGACTCGTATTCTAATGAGATGTTATTAACATAACATTATATATGTTCATTTTCTGTAATTTCGCATACAAACGAGACGAGATTGCCCGAAAGTTAATTATTGATTTGAGGCGTCATAGAAAGTTATCTGATAATGATTAGAATGAGACATCTGTCAGCCAGTATACAGAAATGTCAGAAAGAAAGCAAAATGACACGATAATTTTCGGGAGCAGGCAATTTAATCACGTTCTCTGTTCAAGGAAAACCATCAATTTGTAAAATAAGATAAAACTAAGAAAATTCCATCCTCTAGAATTGCACATTGGGTTTGATAGAAAACTATATAGTGCATATTTGGTTGTTGCCTTACGTTTCACTTATCAGACCAAAATGCGATAATAAAAAAAAAGAACATCTATCAACCCACATTTTACAAAAACCTTTAAGAAAAATTCTGGTAGAAAATATTAAAAATCTATATAAATTAGAATAGAAACATCTCGCATTAGGGAGGTAATAGATATCAAACATTTCTCTCCTATCAACCTCACGTCAACTGACAAGTTTTTTTTTTTGTTTTGTTTTTTTGTTTTTTTTGTTTTTTAATTAGAAAGATGCTTTCGCGAATTCCAGTCGCGCGATGATGGCTCGGAATGAACGCTTGTATTCAAAACAACACAAAAATAAAACATGAGAAAAAATAACAACAGACAAAAAATATCATTGAAAATGGCTAAAGAATTGGTTGAAAAGGCTTGAGACAATGAAAATTATGGTAAAAATTTTGTAATCTCTTACAACTACAAAGCGGAAAAACGTAAGGATTTTGGAAAAACTTAATAAAAATAAATGAAATCTTCCTTGTCTGCCGAATTTAATGAAAGATGTTTGATAGAAAATTTGCTGCCCATACATACATATATATATATATATATATATATATATATATATATATATATATATATATATTCATCGAGTGGTTAGTGGGTTAATGCATTTTTAAAATTTAGTGAATTCGCCGTTATATCTCATTAACTTTAAAATCTGCTTCTTGTATGAATGATTCATTGTAATATAAATTAAATGGCACTACATAATTGATTCAAAAGAACAGATCCGACGTGCAAACTGCTGGGAATGTGGCTTTAGTCATTGATTTAGTTCCTGCCACGTTGTCTGATAAACACCTACAAAAAATATTCTTAAATTGCTAGATATGTAAAAAGCGCTGTCATTTAAAATTTCAAAAATTCAACCCTAACGTTGGGATTGCACGGTCCACAAGTTTGTATCTTTTATCAATAATACACTTCAAAAAACAAACATATTTCGACTTTCATTATAATTTTCGTCTCGGATGCTAATTGAATTTTACCAAAAAGAAAATAGTTTCCGTGATGGATGATGACCGGAAAAACAGTTGAAAGTACTTGCATATTTAAGGAAGACGTAGTACAGTTTATAATTTTAAAGAACAAGGATAATAACATTCATTGAGTGGTTAGTGAGTTAATGCATTTTTAAAAGCGAATTCGTTATTTTATATCATTAACTTTACTAATTTATTTTTGTAATTTTTTTATTATAATATAAATTAAACTGCACCACATAATTGATATATATATATATATATATATATATATATATATATATATATATATATATATATGTGTGTGTGTGTGTGTGTGTGTGTGTGTGTATTTTTTCCGATAGAATGTATTTGTGAAGGAGCAAAATGAATAAAAATACAAAAGGAAAAATTTAGCTGCCGCGTTGCACCCTCTGTGGGACTTTATCAAGGCAAAACATCGGCTAAGAATAGTTTTTCCTTCTTGCTTTTTTTATAATTCATATATATATATATATATATATATATATATATATATATATATATATATATATATATATATATTGATTCTTCTTTGAGAGTATATCTGACATCTTCCCCGGAAGAAACATGAAGAACAAAAAAACAAAGTTAATACAGGAACACGTGATGGTCGGACAAAATTACATCGGGCGCTGTTTGAATGCATGACGATTTGTCTCGCAGTTATATTGTTTGTATAAATCATGCACGTAATACAACCTTTCTAGCTCTATTTTCGATACTAGAGTGACTTAAGTCTTTCTCAGTGACCTGCATTCAGACTTTCTGTGAGATTTTTTTTCTTCTTGTCGTGTCCCTTCAGGACATGAGCAGTCATGGTTCTACACAACTTCTATAGAACTGTTTGTTTTTTTCCTATCCCTCCATCTCCTTTTTCTGACATCTATTTACAGATCTATTTCTAATTTGTTAGATAACTTAGTCACTATTTCATTCTGATACTGTGAGCGTTAAATTATCCAAGCCCACTTTCTTCGTTATGTGTCCTAGAAAATTCAACCTTGTTTTTCTGATTTTAATATAATTATTTTTTTCATTTAAATGTTCCTAAAAAATTGTTCACTGCTTATATATTCAGTCCATGGGATTCTCAGGATTCGTCTTTAGAAGCACCAATCCGCTGCCTCAAGTCTCTTCGTCATCTTTGTGGGGATTGTCCACAATTCACTGCCTGTCGTATAGGATGACTTTGTCATATTAGATCCCACTTAATAAAAAAATAGCGAGCAAGATAAATTGGCGATGTCTAATTTACTAGAGTAGCGATTACTATTCCAACAGATATACTGAAGATACTCCTAGGGAATAACCACAAGGAGCCAACCGTAGCACAATATTTTGCATGTTATATACGCAGATCAATCCGTTAGAGCAATGACTTCGATTATTATGACTACTTCCCTTCTGTGACAAAGTTCATCTAATATATATATATATATATATATATATATATATATATATATATATATATATATATATATATATATATATATATACACTATGACGTTTAAAGATTTTAATAGATATGAAACATGCATAAACAGACGTTACCTTGTTTACAATTTGAATCACACGTCAATTATAGTTTTATTGGAAAACTTTTAACCTGTTAAAAAATTAAGTATAAAAATTTACTTTTTAATTATTGATTTAAATATTACTTATATTTTCATTAGTAATATTTGTCCCTTTAAATAAATAAACTAGACATATATATTTTCAATTATTGCTTCAAGTGTCAAGTATATCTTGATTAATAAACATAATATTTTTCTTTGTAGTGAATATATTAGCGGTATCATTTTATGCCATTAGGTTTCCGGAAAATTCAAAAAATGTTTTCTTTTTTTAATATTTAATACCGTGTGGCACGACAAAGTTATGCTGCTTTTAAACGATAAGTTATTAAATAATATCGTAGTTAAAGTACGGCTTACGGCCATATCAGTTTGAAGCAACGGTTGCCTTACGATCACCGAAGTTAAGCAACGTAGAATCTGGCCAGTACCTAGACGCTGTAAGCTTGGATGCGTGGGTGATGTAATGGTTAATGGCTCCTAAAACCCAGTTCCAGTTCGAGTTGTGTTCGTTCACTTACGCGCAAATCACCTTTGGAAAGGTATGAATTCACCTTTTCTTTGAGGTAATTACAAAGACTTCTGTCACTAAATCATTATTATCTCCCCACAAAATTCTTACAATCTAAAAATATTTTCTAATATTTAACAACCTACAAAAGATTGATAAGCCATAGAAAACGAATCAATAATTCAATAAAATTCTATCGTCGCAAGCTGCTTTCTGCTTTGTCGCTAATTCCATGAAAAGTGTTCAGATTAGTTCCACCAGTTGTAATTTTTACAGCTAAGACCCGTCATGCCACGCAAATTGTATTGAATCACCCTCATTCCGTTCGTATTCCATTGGTGAGATGATCTTTTTCCTGCGAACAGCTTCGTTCCACGAACCACTGCTTTGTGGAACCGGCTCTCAAGAAGATGCTTTCCCGATCGATCTACAATCTTAACCATATATTTTACCCCTTAGCCTCTACCTCGAGTGTTTATTGGGTTGGACATCAATGTAAAACAAAAACCTTTTGTAATCGTATTGGTTGATCTGGGAGTAGGTTGCTACATAAATTAAAGTTTGTTTGACATTTTCGAAAATTATATTGGTTCTAATTATCTCTCTGAGAAAAGGCTCCATCATCAAGAAGGAGTGACCAATAACACTTTTAATTGTCTCAGTATTTGAAAAAAGGATAGAGAGAAAATGACTATATAAACGTATTTTAACTGCACACGTGAGCAGATGAAGAAAAATTACCTAAGTCTAATTGTTAAAATTTATAACGTTGATTTTGTTTGTTTTGATCAACAGCGAAGTCTATAGTCATCTTTTGGCAGGTTTGCCTTTCTTTATTAAAGTTAAATAAATAACTTTCCCGGTTATAGTGAGTGTTGAATTTCATATTATCTAATACATCAAAAACGAAGAGCTTTACCAAATAAGAAAAAAAAATCACTTTACCACTTTCAAATGCAATAAGAACAAAAAGGGTACAACTCTTAACTTAATACCCCCATACTAGTTTCGCTCCTTTCTTTTCCTACGAGATGTGTCTCTTCAGGATGTAGGCGATCATGGATTGACGCAAATCCCTATCCTTTGCAGCTCTTAGCAAATATTTTTTTTTTTTTTTTGCTTTTTCTATCCGTCTCGTTTCCCGTTCTACTATGCATTTAGAAAGTTCAGTTGAGATGTTATCCACTGTTTCCTTATGTTCATCATATGTTCGATATATCCTGTGAAATTTTTTAAGCCCTACCTCATCAAAATATCTCCCAAATATATTAAGAGGGCATTTCATTTGTATTAGGTTGGGGCAAAAATAATGACGTAATAATGTCGTTTTTTGACGTTAAAAAATACGTCAAAAAACGACATTATTACGTCATTATTTTGCACCAACCTAATACTTGACTTAAATCTTCCTCCTTGCTTACATACCCCGTCTCTGCTATTCTTAGCATCATTCTGTACAAACACATATCTGTTGCCTCAAGTTCCCTTGTCATCTGTGAGAAAATTGTCCAGCATTCTCTGTCACAGAGGAGGACTGATATTACATTGCATTTCATCACTGTTTTCTTTGTTTATAAAAATAATCTCCTGTTTCTTATTATTTTGCTTAGATTTTGAAAGTCGTCTTTTGCTATTCCAATGCACCTTCAGATATCGATGCCACATTATCAATCCTAGGTTAAATCTTTTCCTAGATATTTAAATTTTCGCACTTGTCTGATTTTTGCAAAGGTGGAAACTCAGATTGAGTAATCGGATAGCCGAGTTCGAATTCCAATCAAATCAATTACATTTACTTATGTGCTAATACCATTAGGAAAGGTATGCATCCTCTTCTTCCTTCAGCTATGGGTAAATAGCAGGGCAGACCGAGTTCTGTAGCCTTGGATGGCAAATAGTCTACGAAAGAAAGAAATGGCAACCTACTGTGGGGAAATCTGCCTTGTCAATCATGTATCGAAAGATACAGGATCGCCTAGGCGTGTATGACACATGACACATAACTGACTGACTGATACATGGTTCACATGTTGGGCTTTTTCTTGTGCTGGCAACCATACGTCAAGTTATCTTACTATTGGTGGTTACTGTTTTTTCTCTCTTTCTAACAAGAAAAAAAAGTAACTACAATGTTATGGGATGGTCCCAGTATACAAGAAGGGAATAATAGCTGATAGCAGGTCATTAAACATCAACCATGCTTAGTGTGTGTGTGTGTGTGTGTGTGTGTGTGTGTGTGTGTGTGTGTGTGTGTGTTGTCTTTAACGGAACTGTTAATACAGCCTTTGGATAAAATTAAATTCAAATGCTCTAAATTATACAAAATTCTCTTTCCCGTCGATGAAAATATCCAGTATAGTAAGCTCTTGATTTTTATCAGCTACCATAAAGGAGGAGGCACGGTATAGTATTGGATAGTGGCTCAGATGGAGGAATCGGAGAGCCGAGTTCGAATTCTAGTCGAAACCTAATGGATTCACTTATGTGCTAATATCGTTGAGAAAGGTATGAATCCTCTTCTTCTCCAACCCCTCAGCTATGAGTAAATAGCAGGATAGACTGGGTCTTTAGCCTTGGTTAGCAGTCATGTATCGAAAGATACATGATCGCCTAAGTGTGTATCACGCATGGCACAAATTAAAATTGAAAAACATCAAGTGGAAAGACTATATTGAATCCATTGCTTGGTAAGTAAGTTGGTTCACTGCGTCATGCGAGACAATTTTTCTTTCTAGAATCTATCTTACATGTCCATTGTTGGAATATTGCTGCCAGGTGCTATTTACCTTGAACTCACTGATAAAATCCAAAGAATAATCAGCTATATTAGTGGTCATGATCAGGCGGCTCAGCTTTAATCATTTCCCGTCATCGTAAGGTTGCCTCTCTGTTCCCATAAGTTCTCGCTATGGTACCTAGACTGTTTTAATTTAAGCGCAGTACTAGAGATCTCATCAATTTACAGTTGAACTGGCTAGATGTAACCGTAAATTCTATGGTAACAGTTTCTTTTCTCGCACTCCTCACTTATAGAACTCTCTTTCGGCTCCGTGCATTCCAACCACCTTTAATCTGCAAAGTTTAACTGTAATGTCAATCGCTATCTACTTCATTCCTGATTATTCTTTCTTCTTCTTGCTCATTATTAATGATTCTGTTCCTAATTCTTTCACACCCATTAACTCTTGTGTCTTAGAGGCTTTATTGCCTTACATGAGGCGATAGTGATTTTTTTTTTAAACATTCATATAATCCTCTATTAATTACCGTTCAATCTTACTCCTAAAATTATTCTGATCCTACGAATATATTCTTTTCGCTTTTGTTGTTTTTTTATGGTTTCCTGTTTTACTGTCATACTCTTTTTGTGTCCTAATTAATTTATCTGGCAATATTATCCTATTTGTTGGAACGGGTTTTCCATTATGCATTACTAATTTTCCTATAGCGAAATCTAATTCGATGTCTGTTTAAACTAATAATTCTAGTTCATTTTTGTCCTTTCCGAATGACTTGAGATAATGTCTATGCCTTTTGCGATTGACATTTCCGTTGTATTCATTAACTGAAATATACTACTTTACAATCTATTCATACTGTATAAACTAGTAACTCGGATAGTACTACCACTGTTATTGCATCCTGGGCATAACGACAAACTCCATCCGATAGAAAAGCCTCTGATCTGGAGATTGGATGTTTTGAGGAGTGTAGAACCAACCCTTAGTTACTCATGTTCACAGGTCCACAGTGACCCGGTGTGGTAGCATCTGTTAGGGTCTCAGCTATGGGCAAACAGTTAACCCCCAAACTGGGATCAAAGACTAGGAAAGTATGAAAATACATTTTTATAGTGAAAATACCAGCAATGCGTTTTCATAGTAAAATAATTACCAGCAATAATTTAAAAGAATTTACCAGCAACACATTTTTGTTAAAAAATTATTAACAATAAATTTTTGTGAAGAAAATTAGTAATACTCTAAAGAAAATTAAATTTCGTAATCAAATATCCGACAAGGAGTTGATATGTCGTTAAACAAACAAACGTCTATCATTATTAGTATCAGTAGTAGTAGTAGTAAGATTTGTGCACAGTTGTCGTTTTCAACAGAAAGTCGTGCATTATGAGTGCTCCCCAACAAACGTACATGAAATAGAGAGATTTCGCATAATATTGCAGTGACAAATAATTCAAATAATTTATTATTATTTTTTTTTCTTTGATTTCTGGCGTTTACACATTTCTTTCCGGGTCCCACCCAGGGACCTAAGGTTAGAAATGGCATCATGACACTTTCCACTAACAAAAAAAAAAAAATTACATAGATAAAGCCCTTCGTAAAGTGTGGGCTGTACTTGTCAGAACAATTTTTTGTATCTCCTTGAGACATGGAATCACTTCAATTAGTCTACTGCAATCTTTTCCAACCAGTCCTAGGGCTCCAACTACAACGGGGATTGTCGATGTTCCCATATGCCACATTTTCGAGATTTCTATTTCAAGGTCCTTGTATTTTGACAGCTTTTTGAATATCTTCAAAGATACATTGCAGTCAGCAGGGACTGCAATATCAATAAGGAGGCACCATTTTTGTTTGTGGTCTTTAATAACAATATCTGGGCGGTTGGCCTTGATTGTTCTGTCAGTGTGTATTGTGTAGTCCCATAGAATTATAACAGGTCCTATCTCCGTAATTATTATTATTATTGTTATTATTATTATTATTATTATTATTATTATTATTATTATTATTATCGTAACCATTATTATTACATCATCATCATCATCATCATCATCATCATCATTATTATTATTATTATTATTATTATTATTATTATTATTATTATTAGTGTCGTTTATTATAATATCCTTTGATTTCTGTTGCCTACCCATTTCCTTCCGGGTTCCAACCAGGCGCCATCTGGTCAGAAACAGAGTCATGAAAAAAAATCAAACAACCTAACTGTACATGCGTTTTACATAGATAAAGTCTTTAGTAATGTGTGAGCCCTAATTGAGAGAATATTATTTTTTATATGTTTAAGGCATAGGTTTCTAGGATCTATTCAATCAATCTATAAGAACTTTTTTCCACTGAAACCCATAGCCTCAGTCACAACTAATTTATTATTATTATTATTATTATTATTATTATTATTATTATTATTATTATTATAAATAGCGTCTAGTTTTGCAAACAAGCATAATTTGATCGCTATGACTAATGATAAAGTAACATCAATTCACCTTGACACTCTAACACCTTCCTGGATGGCTTCAAGACTTCCTCAGATTTGTACTTCATCTAATCTGTTGAAATATTCTGTAAAACTGTTCCAAATACTCCAATAGCAAAAGATGCAATCGCCTTATTTACATTTCCTCATATCTTTATTTCACTGGCAATTTTGGAAAATTTTTACCGAGTTTCAGTTAAATTATACGGTTTGTTGGAATTATAACATTCACTGTGTCAATTTTTTCTTATCTATATTTTCTTGGTTATCGTAATAAGGTGCAGTATCTTAACATGAAGTGTGTGATCCGTTGGAATTATATTTTCTTGAACAATTCTTATTTGTACTTGTATCAACTCCATTCATTGGGGTAATTGTTAGAGGATTATTGTTCTCATACAATTATGTTTTATACTCCTCTTGTATTGATGGGATATTATCTTATTATTTGATTAGAGTTTTATGTTCTGGAACTTGTGAAATAGTCTATTTTGATCAATATTATATCGTTGGTATAATTCAATCTAATACTTATATTTTGGGCAGCTATTACTAATAATTCCCGTTTCTTTTTATGGGTCACTTGCGCCAGTGTGCCTAGGTCATTTCATCCACAATTTCTATTGTTTATCGTTTGAATTACCCGTGAAATTTGATATTATTTCTCATAATTTAGTTAGATTTGAAACAGTTTCGCTTCTCTGTAAATTTTCATTTTATTAGCCTCTACGTATCTTACATCCTGGTTCCTTTATTTTCTTTCTCCTTTGCAAACATAGAATAATTCAGTAACTACTTTTGACCCTGCCTATATTAAGTGGTTCACTTAAGTTGAATTATCTTTTTGCAATATCCGCAGTAACTTATTAAGTTTCTCTGACGGCTTTATGATGTTTTACTTTTAATTGCTTGCAATGATTCTTCGGATTTTAATCAATTTCCTTGCTCATTTCTACCCATGAGTTTGATGTACAATCATTTCAAGTGTTGTTCACTTGGTTAATACTGAAATTCATTTTTTGACATTTTTACCATTCTTTCCTCTTCTTGCTGAAACAAAAGACTACATTTCGAGGAATAATGATAAGTCAGATGTTTTGTTCGGTATTTTATTTACTTGACCCATATTCACATTTTAATACGGCCCTTCCTATAAGCCATAACGGGAGAGTCGTATTTTACATGCCGTATCGCTTCAGAAAATGCGGAGCGGGTGATGGCCCTTTACTCCTTTCTATACGTTGAAGCAGCACTCGTAATTTTAATATTGCAGAAAAGAACACATGAATTGCAAAATGACAAAATATTTTAGCCAGCTATCATGGCTGGATATGGAGCTTAATTCCAAATTAAACATTTACTGAATTTATTTTTATTTATTTATTTTTATACTAAAATCAACATAGCACAAAATTTGATAACCAATCGAAATAAGGATTTACTTTTAAAATTTGAATTTGGAATTGTAACATAATGTTAATATTATCCGTTTCCCTACAAGGAAACATTAAACATTCATTGGCTGAACAACCAATACTCCTTTCGCTTGAATTCTAAAAAATGTTTTCTTAAAACACTTCTTTTTAGCAAAAATAGGTTTCCCAAGTCCAGTGGCTATTATCTCTCTTTCTAGTATTGATGGAGCTTTCCTTTCTAATATTTTATTTATTTGAAGTCGGGTGGAATGTCAAAATATTGATTATGTCATCATTTTCTCTTCGAGATACACGTGCTATCCATTTCAGTTGTTGCCGAGTTGGTAGCCCCCAAGTAATGTGGTGTCTGTTATTTGGTACAGTTCTTTGTTCGTGATTCTTTAGCGCCAGTCTACGATATTTAAATAAATATCTTTACCTTGAGCCTTACTTGCTCAACGTCTTTATTCTCCATTGGTTGTATACATTTGAGAATTTAGACAGGTCAAATTGGTGTTTGGGCTTCGTAGCAATTTACTGTTTTGGGAGAAACTACATCTGACGAATCCCATTCTATGTTTAATTTCTTTTTCTTCTATTCTTAATTTCTTATAGTTGATCCATACACCAAGTGTTTAGTATTTACTAATTCCACATCCTGAATTTTTATGATGGACACCGGTTTATGTGCCATTACTACTAATATTTCAATTCCATTTTCATTTCTATTTTCTCTTTTAGTAAGGTTTATCTCGAGTCCCCTTCCTTGGGATAGTTGATAGAGGATGCGAATTTTCTGTTCAAGATCATTCTAATCCTAATTATGAATACCTATGTCATCAGCATAGTACATTGTTATCCGGAGGGAAATTAGGATCGTTGATTTCTGTTCATAGACTTGTTTAAATGGTCAGTGTCCATCGTATCACATATATTTTTGTATTAGGTTTGTTGCAAAAATAATGTCGTTTTCTCACATGTGTTACTATGTGAGAAAACGTCGTTGTTTTTGCAACAAACCTTATAATTGTGCTGAGCATATTTTAAGAAGAGATGAGGTGTGTGATATGAACGATAAAGTAATTTATATAAGAATATAAGGGGAGAGTTAACGATTGATTTTTGAATTAAAATGTTCAGAGTTTTTTGAGGGTTTTTTTTTATAATTATCATAACTAATATCTGTGTTAAGTTTAAATCAGACCAGCAATAGCTTTGGTCTTGGCACAAACATGACTTGGTTATTACATTTCTCTCTCAAACCCTAACAAACATATGCGTTTAGTCAGAAAAAAAATTAGGTTAAAAAATTTAATTAACAAAAAATAAAAATAAAAAGGAAGATTTTTAATTTGAAAGCGTTGAACAGATATTCGTTCTAAAGAAGTAT
>OZ010577.1:110475313-110520313 GCA_963932145.1 Acanthosepion lycidas | reverse complement strand
ATTGAAAAAAAGAAGCAAAAGAAACGAAACAAACAAAACTAAAATCCTTCATATTTTAGGCGTATGCATATTAGCATTTTTAGATCCATTCGTTGCCGCACAAGGTGCACTCATTGATGTTCCTTTGACTCTTTCTTAAGCACCCTTACAATGACAACAACCATTAAATCTTTGAAAAACATGACCGTATGTCTTAATGATAGTTGCAGATTAAGAAAACAGAAGGACAAGGTCTGTGCTGAATAGCCATTTTATCACCTCCTTTAAAAAAAAGGATGAGCTGTGACATCAAAACATCCTTTTAAACGTTAAAATCCTTAACCCATTTTTATGGAAATGTTTTACCATCTTCATTCTTAATCTCTCTTCCTATCTCTCTTTTAAAACTCTTTATTTCGTCTTTTACTTCTTTTCTCTTTACTCCTCTCTATTTTCAATAAACTATTTTCTGTACCGATGACCCAAGACTTTCTGTTGCTGCAATATTCGACATCTACATCATATATTTTCCTGCTTAGAGTCATGACGTACTGCCCTCTGAAATACATAAGTAAAATACCATACATACGTATATTTTTCACCCTCGCGTGGTCATGTGTGACGTCACGAGGTGCGACGCGATTTTCGCTTCCTTGTCTCGTAAATAGGAGTTTGTCGTTGCTTTGAGCTTATTATTATAGTTTCGTCTGTGTGTCATCTTTGATAATGTCTTATGTAATCCGAAAGCTTAGAGTGGATAGAAACATGTATTAGTATGGTGTTTCCTTTCGTATTTCAACGATAAAGTGATTAAGCTTATCAGACAATATGAAAGGAACTTACTTAGAATAAATAGAAAAAAACTTATTTAATGAAACATGCATTAATGAAAAATTGCTGCCGAAATATACACAATATATATATATATATATATTGTAACTTATATGGTAACGCTTTCTCTCTATTTGGTGTTTTTCTTTTTCTTTTTACTAATATTTTATTCATTACAATGCCCAAGAGCCAACCAAAATAGAGGCTTTTTAATGAAGTTGTAATAACTGCATTCTATCCTATGAAATACGAAAGTAATGGGTATAATTTATCCCAGTCTACGTGACAAGCTTTGAGTTGTGAAGGTCTGAATCGGTCGATCTAACGAATATAGCTCATCAGAACATTTGCCATGAAAATAGCGATAGAGTAGGGAGAGGCGTTGAAAACCGTTTGTAAACTATAAAATAAATCATTCACGATCCACAGGGACACGGCGGCGCTTTGGAATTCTGTCAAGATTGGAAAGTGAGGACTGGGCACCTCCAGTCTACATGGTAGCATTACTATATTTTTTGGTAAATTTGGTAATAATAGAGGAAAGCAAATGGAATTTGGTATCTCTGGACTGGTACACTGAACCGACCTTTTTAATCAATTCTGTTGCGAGAATTATGGTAAATTTTTAATATTTATTATGAGGAAAAAGTGGACCCCAGACATTAATATATACGATGATATTTTATTAATTCATTTATTTATTTTATTTTATTTTTGTGGAGACCGGCGATTGAGGATATACTTAAGTGTAAAACTAATAACTTCTCTAAGGGATTAACATTCACCATGAATAGAGATATATAATTCACTTCCTTTTATAAGTTATAAGTATAATATAATATAATAAACAGATCCGAATGTGCAATCTTGCTTTCGAATCTTTGTAACAAGAGATCACATCGATATTACTTCAGTTTTTCTGATTGTACTTTATAAAGGAGTAAGATAAAGAAGAGGGCTTTTTGTTGTCAATAACTCACCGGCAATAATCGTCGAGGATATTAAAAGTATGTATGAAAAAAATAGCTAAGATTATTCAATAATTCCTCCTCGTCGTCATCAACATCAGTCTCATGACCGGGTGCAACCTTTAAGTTCGCTGCAGCACTTTATTAGGGTTATGCTTGTGAGCCAATATGTCTTTCTAAAGCATCTTCCAGTCCAGTCCGTGTCGTTGCCAAACACCTTCCTCCCAATTTCTTCCACTTCTTTTAACTAAGGTGTTACTTATTCAATGATAATAGCTTTTGTGATGTGTCTATACTATTTAAACTCTCCCCACCCCCCTGACGACGATGGTTATGAGATCTTCCAATATGTCAGATTCTTATCTGCGTTATTTCTGATGCGATTTACGTAGAATATGTCTGCGATGTATTTGGTACTTCTCTTTTCTAATACAATGGTGCATGCTGCACTTAGAGTCTGCTGTTAATGTCCAGATAAGGAGATAATTACATGACCTCAAACATTATGAAATGGTCATTTCGTAATGTGTGACGTCATTTCTTTACAATTGGATACGCTTTGAGCAGATATGAATGTACGTGAGAGATTCATGGAAGATTGAAGTTTAAAAGCAGTAAAATCGACCTTGCCAATCGAACTATTCTCCGTGGCTCGATCGGTTAAGGCACGTCAGGCTAAATGACGTTTACGTATAGGATGCAGGTTCGATTCTTTGAAAATTTTTCGGACATTCAGGCCGGTAAATGTTATTAATACTGTTTATTATAAAACAGAGCATTTACTTAAATTTTTGTTTCTATAAAAATAATGTATAACCATAAAAATGTCTTAAAATAATTCTCGGATTTTGTCCATTTCATAATATATATGTATGTGCGTGTGTGTGTGTGTGTGTGTATACATATATATATATACATATATATATATATATATATATATATATATATATATATATATATATATTAGGTTGGTGCAAAAATAATGTCGGTTTTTGACGTATTTTTAACGTCAAAAACCGACATTATTTTGCACCAACTTAATATATATATATATATATATATTTATTTATTTATTTATTCTAACCAACTTATTTTATTTTCCGCCTCTATTTCAATGAATACCGTTTTCAAGTTTGGGCTTAGAACCTGGGTTAAATGGTATATTTGCATTTAGCAATAATTATATTGCGAATAAATTATCAATGGGGATTTCATTTGAATTATTTCGCATGGCATCATGTCCAACTTTGGGATTTAAATAACGCTCAACAGTCAAAGGACACTGATTCGTTTTCTAAGACTTATCGACCCTTAAAGCCAGAAAATATTTTTTTACATTGAAGAATTATTTTTACGATAATAATGGTTTAGAGATATGTCTTACTAATAAACGCAAAGCTGGTGGAGGGGAGGTGGATTCATAGTTTCCTCAATATTAAGTGAATATACCGAACCCAATGGAAATTGGAACTTGGCTCTTTGATTAACAATTTCAAACCATTATCTACTACACCACTCACATATCCAACCTCAATGCACCTGTTAATCCCAAACAGTTACCAGGTACGACCTTGCTTAACTAGGGTGATCGTAGAAGAACCAGTTTGAAGTGGCCGTTAGCCGACAGAGTAAAACAAAGAAAAGAACTACTTTGAAATAAGCAAGAGATGCAAGTGTGTGTATCTTCTTCACAGAAATATATCCGTGATAATTTTATTGTAAGTACATCTTTAGGATAAACATTTCCAGAAGGGAAACTATGAAATACTACAGGCTCTGAATCTATCATAAAATATCCAAATAATGAATACTAAACACACTCCAAATCTTCGATACATAGATCAGTTATAAACAATCTAGTGTAGGAGATAAGGAAATTGACCAGAGAATATGCAGCGTTAGGGTCATTGTGTGTAACAGGGCAAGGTACTACAAATTTTTTTCAATGTGTCCTGAGAGCGTCAAAATCTCCAAGCCTTCATTCTTCTCTCTGTGTCACAGAATTTTCAATTGTTTCTCTTTGGTTCTAAATAAAATGATCTTTTTTTTTTGTCATTTTTCCTTAAAACTTCCACATTGTTGAGATCACCTGAAGATCGGAATTTCAGATTATACCTTCCTGTAATATTTATTTTACTATTATTTCCGACACATTAGTATTAAAATTAAAAATGAAGGTAAAAATTGATTAAATTATAAACTATTTAGTGCAGTTACTACGAAATATCCTGATTCATTCTTGAGTGCGCGTGTGTGCGTCTGTATATGTGTCTATGTACGTGTATGTGTACACTGATTCTACTTCTGAAGCTAACGCCAAACAATCAATAATTATCGATGCAGAATAATAGTAATGGCAAGATTAGCTGCTTCCTTATAAGGAAACATTCAGTAATCATTGAACGAACAGTTTGCATCAGTGTCCCCTGATTTCTTCAAATCTTTCCCTCAAATCTGTTTATCAAGAAAATAAGTGTCGAGTATACTATGAATCATTCTAGATTTGATGGAGGTTTCCTTCCCAACCTTTTATTTATGGTAGTGTAGACTGTCACCATCTTTATTATTTCATTATTTTCTCTTCGATTTACATGTGCTAGCTATTTTACTTACTGTTGCTGTTGAAAGTCTTTGTGAGATGCGGTTTCTATTATTTGGTAAAGTTCTTTATTTGCGATCCTGTAAGACCAGTAAACTGGATCCGAAGAAGAAAAGTCTTCTTCAAGTCCCACGGGATTCTTTTGTTTGAATCTATTTTTAAATATTCATCTCCGAAATCGGCTGCATAGAGATTATAGCTTAAGGTACTTCTGAACGTGTTGGACGTCATACATGATACCTAGATCAGGCAAGAACATGAATCGAGATCTAAGATTAATGTTTTGCATTTCGTCATTAACAGATAAGTTCAGAAAACTCCAATGCTGCCAGATATGATCCGGTGATCCTGTTATATATTTAGAGATTCTTGATCAAATCAAAAAACGAATCAGTGATATTATTGACTCTGACTTAGCGTATCGGCTTCAGTCACCATCGTTATAAGGTTACATTCCTGAGCCTTTTTTATTAGGTTGGCGCAAAAATAATGACGTAATAATGTCGTTTTTTGACGTTAAAAAATACGTCAAAAAACGACATTATTACGTCATTATTTTTGCATCAACCTAATATAAATAATTTCATGGTAGTTGTTCGGATTAGCTCTTTGTTATGGTACCTAGACTTCATGAATTTAAGCCTAGAACTAGATTAGCAACAAGGTCTCACTTTTCAGTCGAAATGGCTAGATATGATCGTCTTTTCTATACTAACGGTTTCTTTTCTTGACTTTTCATTTGTGGATCTCTCTTCCAGCTTCTAGCTTTCCAATCACGTTTGATATTCAAAAATTTAAGCACAATGTCAATCGTTATCTACTGATTACTCTTCTATTGTTCTCGTTCCTCAATAATGCTTCTGTTGTTGTTTTTAAAATTCTTGTACACTAAGTAAGCCTTTGATTTTTGTTTGTTTTTGTTTTTTGTTTTTTTTTTGTTGCTTTATTACTTTGCATGGGGTGATTTCGATTTTAAATTTTTTTATAAAGGCTGATATTTTGTATATTATCATTCTATGTAATTGTTTTTCTAAATCTATTCACAATGTTCTACTGGGGGAGCAAATTTTAAGATATTTTGTCATAACACATAATCGTTTTTCAACATGATTTTTAAACACATATACTTTTAGTCTTATCGGTATCGATAAAATAATCGAAATTAATACTCTTCTGGTATAAAAAATATGCCTTAAATTTATTTCACTAGTACAACATTGAAGATTTTTTTTTTCTTTTAAGCAATTCCTCTCTAGCAAGGCGAGAGTGTTACTACTACGTAAGGGGCTACAGAGCGTGTAAGTAAGGGAAAAGACAGGATATAGAGGTGAGGAAAGGATACAAAGAAAAACGAGGATCAAGGGAACAGAAGATAAAAATTAGTATACATTTTAACCATGAGATTTAATCCTGTTACTTTATACACTCGTGTATATGCAGACTTCCTGCATCGTGTTATCCTTGGATGTTTTCTTTGCATGAATTTTAACCCCTCCAGAAAAATATTCAAGATATTTTTCATACCAGATGAACATTAAGTCTATTTCGACTTGATGTTTAAATACGTATTTACTTGTATTTTCGGTGTACATTATCGATGAAAGGTCAAAGAACCACTCGAGGCAGTAGGTTATAGATAAATACGCACTGTTTCTGTGGATATGCAGTGAAGATAACGGTTAACCCCAAACATGAATTTGTTAAGGTTGTAATGATCGGATGACGGTTCCACAATGTAACGTCTCGTGGGAAGATGCTGATTGAATGGAACTAACTCTCACCAATGGAATACGAAGAGAATAAGGGTGATTCGCAACAATGTGCATGCTATGGTGAATCTTAACCGTGAAGATTTGGACTGGGAGAACTAAGCTATACAGTAAGTCTGAGCACTTTACATGGAAATAGCAATAGAGCAGCGAAGACATGAGACGTTAGATATTTAGGGAAAGGATTTTTTTTGGGGGGGGGGAATAATTAGATACCCACCAACAAGGATGAGGAGACGATTTTGGACTCTATCGAGACTGGAAAATTGAGACTAGGCAGCTCCTGTCCATATATGGCAAACGCACCACATTTTTCTTTAACTAATGTTTCTCTTGTCAAATGAAAAGAAGTAATTCATTGTCAAGTACTTACCGAAGCTGTACAGGGCAACGACTACTGTATGTACGAGTTCTTCTTGAGTTCTGGGCTGAGTTTGTCCCAATATGCACTTAATACACGGAGCCTCCTTGAGGGATACTCCGTTCATCCTTATCGTGGAAAGTTCTGGGGTCGACCTGGGATGCTGAAAATTATTTTAGTCCTTTCGCTTTATATAATCGATACAGTAATCGAAATTAATACTCTTCTACTAGAAAAAATAAGTTTTAAAATATATTTCACATCGAAAACAATGGACACTGAAATTATTTCAGTCATTAGATTTAATCAAGTTTCCGTATATACCCGTATATACCCGTATATACCCGTATATAAGCTGACTTCGTGTATACTATGACTCTTGCATTTTTATTTAATAAATTTTAACACGTCCAGAGAAATTTACCTTTGTATAGTGCAACTGGTCACCGAAATAATTTTAGCTTCTTCAATAAGTTGTATATAGTTCGAAACCCTCTTTTTGTGTAAAAAAAAACATTGAACATAAACCTCGCACTATACTCAAGTATATACGGTAGACAGAAAAGAAAATTCTACAGTACATGAAAATATCTTAATTATTAAATTAAAAATATCACCAGAACACCCTAATTAATTACATCTGGATTACTTAAAGCAAACGTTCGCCATTGATATAAAATAATAAAATTGTTCAAGCATGTTGATCTTTCTCGTGAGTGTTGATCTTTATTTTCCCGCCTAAGTTTCTCTTTCAATCAATTTCGTAAAGTTTTTCTTTTAATCAATTTCCCAAAGACTAATTACTTGTTTTAAAAGCATACGAAAACTAAATGGCCATAATTATATGCCTTTGAAATAATAATAAAAAAACCGGTTATTTTTACTTGAACAGTTCCAACGGAAAAAAGCTGCAGTTCCTTATTCCGTTTATAATCTTTTAAAATTAGAGCAATTCTTGAAGTTATTAAATTATTTCAGTTTAAGGCAATCGGCGACACATGGTGACGTCACTCGGTCATATCTGTGCAAAATAAGACACGGAGAGTTAGAGAGTGACGATGATATGATTAATTGTTCTACACTAAAGAGAACTCGCCCCAAAATTAGTGCTAATATTCAATTATAGGTTCTATTTGACCCGTTCAGATTTAAAAGCAAGATGAAAAGGTTTGCTACTGAAATTGTTGAGGCACTTATGCGCTTAAACCTTCTCAGCACCAAACAACCTTATTATCTAATCCGATTGCCTGTAAGCTAACAGTAATCGGAAACAGACAACATCAAGTGAAAATTATTAAGGTGTTCGGGAAGTAATAACGTATTTCCCCGCAAAAAATTATGAGTTAGCCAACCAAGGCAGAACCAAAGTTTAATGGTAGGAAATTGTATTTTAAATTAGCTTTATTTTAATTTCTTCTAGCTGGCTGTGTCGTTTATAATGCATTTCAGAGTTTAATTTGGAATACTTGCAAATTGGGAATTTGGGATTCTTGTGACCTCAGTTTGAAAACCGAAAAAAAAGTTTTTCCACCATCTGCAGTATTCTTTTAACCATAAATGCCAATTTTGGTGAGAAAAAAATGGGTTTTTCATATCAGCAGAAAACGAAAAGAAAATCTGTTATCAGAAAATGAAAGACCAATGACAACACCAAAAGCAAGAATCTTACTTCATGTCTGTTTAGAATATGAAAGTTGTCATCCATATTGAATTATAACATTCCATCTAGCTTCTGTTTTTTGTAACAGTGCTTAGAAGAAAAGTGTGAATAGGGTGGTCATCTCACCACACCACAGAGTTTTCATCAGTGACCATGGCTTTCGATCCATTAAAAAATAAGATCGTGACGACGATTTCTTCTACATCTACCATACTCAGCAGTTTTAGCAATGACAGATTTTTCATTTGTCACAATGGCTAGGGATTATAATATCTGAACATTAAAAAACAAAAAACAAGTTGTCAACAATATTTAAAATATTTTTCGTGGATAACCAGAGATTTCTTTAAGCATGGTATAATTATTTTTCTATCCCCGTAGAAATGAAGTCGTCGAAAAAAATGGCGATTAAATTATTGATAAATATAATTTCAATAAATTTAACTAACATTTGCTTTCCAATATTTTATGATAAAGTGTATTTATTTTTTGTTCTTGTTCCTCTACGTGTGCCGGGATTAACGCTAGACCAAACATTCATTATTCACTGGATAATGGATGTAATTATGGCGTTATTGCTAAGTTGAGCAGTATTATGTAAACCACTCTTCATATCTAGTGAAATGAAACGAATTCAGGGATAGATCTTTATATGTCAGTTATTTTTACTGCTTTATAGTTTCTGTTAAGTATATTTCGAACCATATTCTTGAGAAATTGATTTGCTCTAACAATATTATTCCTCATAATTATAGATGTTAATTATAAGGGTTTTCTTAGTCGCATATAAATAGAAAACTTAATAGGGAAACAAGACTATTTCCTCTTGGATGTAACAATAAGATCAGAATCATAAGTCTTGTAACCTATTAGGGTCGTAGCTGTAGCAGGAGTGAATGTATCTGAGGCAAGATAGCTAATCTGTCTTCAGTGTGATTTTGAATTCTGAGTGTTTTTCTCCAAAAATGGCTGCTACCTAAGAACCTAATTCTAACCTAACTATTTCACTCATAAAAATGGATTTTAGTACAAAGTGATCGAATCTAATCTGGTCAGAATTTGAACCTGGTACGCCGATTTTCTGCGCCGATGAGTGTTACTCAAAATTCACATCCTAAATATAAAACATCACTGTAAAATTAAAAACAAAGATCGGTGAGACCCAAGGTACTTTCTGTTAACGTATATGTCTGATTGTAACTGGAATAACAATGTTCGTCCTGTCCCAGGAATAATAACCAGTGAATGTAGAGGGTTAAACAGGAAGAAATAAAAGACAGTTTATGAGAATATGTGAAGATAACGGTTGAAAGTACAATTGAACAATTTTGTAGTGATCGAGAAAGCATCTTTTTGGCAGTCAGTTTCACAAAGCAGTAATTTGTGCGAAGAATCTACTCGAGTGGAACTTACATGTCACCAATGGAATACAAAGGGAATGACGGTGGTTCGCTACCATATATCACATGACTCTTCTTAGCAGTAAACGTTAGAACTGGTCGATCTAAGGAATGTCGCTCGTTTGAAATTTTTCCATGTAAATAGTGTAGTGACAAGCTTGCAAATGTTTCTCTGTGGAAAAGGGGTTGTAGAGTGCGAAACAATTCATCATCCACAAGGTCGTTTAGATGCTTTTCTACTCTATTGAGACTGGAAAATGAAAACTTCGCAGCTCCTGTCTATATATATATATATATGGGAATCACGATCGGATCTGTATCATGTAAATCTAGAGGATAGCAGAAGGAGACACGTACTTACTGGAGCATTTTTCCTAGCTTTTTTAGCGAGTGCTGGAATGTACGAGCTCCACTTGAGGTCAGGAGGTGTTCAAGGCACTGGTTATTCCTGAAAGAAAATCCGTTTATCGCGATAGACAAATGCATTTATGAAATGTGGCATCATTGATTTTGACAAGATACAATTGCCAGAAAGTTTTTTTTTGTTTTTTGTTTTTTTAAACAAAAAAAAAGCTTTTAGCAATATTTGCCTTTTTTTAATATCCCCGCCACCAAGTCCCGGTTCTGACACCCACACAAGCTGAATAGGTTGGTTATTCGCTATTTCCTTTTTTCTTTTTTTTTCTGGTATTCAATATATCCTGTAAGTGTCAGGTGCTCTTTCCCAGTATTTCAAATATGTTTATTTTTTCTGATTTTAAGTAATTAGAGCGTCCATTTTTATTACATTTTCCTTTAGACTTCCTCATTAATCACAAGCTCGATCCATAGTATTCTCGCCATCCTTCTTTAGAACCCCATCACTTTTTTCGCATTTTCCCTCTTTATATGTGAAGAAGTTTTGAAGCATTCCCTTCTATAGAGGAAGTTTGATATTACATAAGAATTTTTTTATTCAAACGAAATTTTCTGGTTCATTAACGATTTGAGCCTTGATTTCCTGAACAATTTTAATCCTCTGTCTGAGTACCTGATTCAAAATTCGCAAATAATTGGTATGCAATGTTTCACGGTTATTATAAAAAATAGTTACAAGTGTTTACCCACTGTTCAACCGGTGGCTGGGCATTACGTCATTTATCTGTATCACCGGTAAAGCGGTTGTCAGAGTTCAAAGGATTACTTCTTAGTTAATTTTTTTAGAAGGTATATTTATCAATTCCAGTGTACCTTCGAATTTCGGTGTCACAGTGTCTGTCACCCGTTAAGCAACTTTTTTTGATATTGATATTTTTGCATTGTATGATTTTGATATCTTTAATTCTTAACTCAAATCTTCCGCTGTCCCTGGAACTGACAATCATATATTCCGTTTTCATAGAATTGATTCTTTCTATCCTCTCGTTTCAGTCTTTGGCTTAGTCAAAACTACAACTACTTCTTCAGAGACAATAACTCTTAAAGAATCTCGCGATATTTGCAATAGATAAATCCCGCTGAGTTTTCAGAGAAAGTAAATCGTGCATTGTTATCTTTGAAAGACCGCGCAAAATGTAAGAAAATATAATTATTTTACAAGCTGGATACGTGAAAATTGCAAGGATACCCGCAAATAAGCTTATCCATTATCTAATGCCTTCGGTTTTTCTCATTATTTGTATTGAGTCATTTTAGGACTTATCTCTTCCAATCTTCTAGCTTATGTACAATTTAATTTTGCTATTTTCTACTGCATTTATCTACTGAGTCGTCAGATAAATTCCCTCGTCTTTTTCTCTAATTTTGAATTAACAGGTAAATTATTTTTACAGCATTGTTTTATGGTTTTTATCACTTTATTCAAACTCAACAACTTTTGTTTATCGTTTATATTATTGGTTGATTTGTTAACTAATTCATGAATAATAGGATTAAAATAAATTAAAAAAAAGAACGAAAGAATTTATCTGACAATGCGATAGTATTCTCCCATCATCAGAGATCTAATCCTGATCTTTCTCCACTTCCGATGAACGGTTGTGTAGAATATATATATATATATATATATATATATATATATATATATATATATATATACACAAACATATATATATATATACATATATATACATATATATATATACAAATATATATATATATATATATATATATATACACACAAATATATATACATGCATACATATATATATATATATATATCTATATATATATATATATATATATATATATATATATATATATAATCCTACATGATCGATTTCTGTACAACCGTTTATCGTTAGTGGAGAAAGATCTGATGATGGAAGAATACTACATTGATGGGAGTGAACGCGATTAAAAAATTATATGTTATATATATATATATATATATATATACACACACACACATATATATGTATATATATATATGTATATATACATATATATATATATATATATATATATATATGTAACATAATTTTTAACGCGATTAAAATATTATGTTACATATGTATATATATGCATGTATACATACCTATATATATATATATATATATATATATGTACTTTTATATATGTACAACATATAATTTTTTAATCGCTTTCACCCCCCCACCAAGACAGCAAGACCATTAAGACACAAATGTTTACCATGTGTGAAACAATTAGAAACAGAAATATTACTAATGAGGGAGAACAAAAGAATGGTACTCAGGAAGACAGTATATGGCGATTGACATTGCATTCAAATTTTTGAAGATTAAAGATCTGGAAGTAGGTTTCACCAACGAGAGGTGCAAGGAAAGAAATTGTTGGCAATAGGGTTACGATTAATTTGAGACCTCGTCGCCAGTACGATTAAATTCAAAAAGTCTAGGTACCATAGCGAAGAGCTGATACGAACAATTACCATGAAATTATTTTATTTGGGGATTTTATCACAGAGCTCAACATATAGAGCAGTGGCACCGGAACATATGTGTCAGCAATATTTTATGTAGGATATATATATATATAACGTCTACTGAATGTCGGCGTCTTAGAAGACCAGAAGTCTGGCTCGTATAAAAACCATTGCTGAAGATACTGGGAAATAATTCGGCTTATTTAATCACACGGGACATCCTTTATCTAGACAAGCATCAGATTAGACCAAAGGTGGAGTACTGCTGACATATATTGGCTGGAGCTAATTGATTCTTACTTTACAAACTTGACTAAACTCAAAATCAATTACGCGGTCGTGTCAGGGAAGACTTATTTTCCACGCTGCAACTCCTTTCCTCACAGACGCAATGGTGTAAGCCTATCAGTGCATTATCTTTATTTCCCTTGTAAATTTTCAAATAAGCGCTCTATTCTTTAGATCAGCCAGGAGAGAACTTTTACAGCGAGGACACTTCCTGACACCCGGTATGTCGAATTACTTTTAATTACTCCCTGTCTCAAATGTAATAAGAAAGTTTCACTCTCTCATACAACTTGTTTCCAAGAACTTCTTTTGTTTGGATCAGACTCCTGTGTAATTGCCTCACTGACCCTTCAAATTTGACAACCTCAAGCTACCAACCATTTGTAATTATTTTATTGTTTTTCATTACTCCGTAATATTTTTAATGTATCGCAAATTTCACCCTTTATAATTGGCATAAATTTGATTTTTTTCTTTCTCTCGATATCTAAACAACCACCCTATCCTTTTCTGTTTTTATCGGATTCTCTTCCCCTCTCCTGATATATATATATATATATATATATATATATATATATATAATCTTAATCTGCTTAATCTTGTAAGTGCTCGAAATGTGCTCCTTCAACCTTGTAAAATCCCTCTCCAGAACACTCTGGTATACAGTGCAACATAAATTCTGATTCACACCAATGATAGCAAATGCTTCTAAGATGAAATCTTTATATGCGTTTCTACTGTGTGAGATTTTTTTCTCATAAACGTTAATCTTTACTATGTCCCCCACAAAAATTCGTTGCTGTAATGCCGGGTGAACTTGGTGGATATTCAATGCTACTACGTCGTCCGATCCAACATCGTGACAAGGTTTGGTAACGGTTGTCGCTCATTCCAAAAGCATAATGTGGTGGTGCCCCATGTTGCTGTAAACACAGTTCGGCGAAGTTAGCTCTTGTTCTGAATTGTGGCACTATCACGTAAAATATAATGCACTATAGTATATAGATAAACAACCGTATAACTAATTTTGGCCTACCCTCTGTGTGTGTATATATATATATATATATATATATATATATATATATATATATATATATATATATTCTGTATGATGTCATAAGATAAGCTCTGCCATTAGTCATATAGCACTGTTTAGTGTGTGACATTATGCTGTTCCTGCTTTCACATCTTACCCCGACTCTATACTTTTATTAATTTTTCTTATTTCTTTTCTACTTCGTCTTATTTTGTTGGTTTCTTGGTCAGAAAATGTAACGAATTTAAACGAGGAAGATCCGGGTGCACTACTTAAATAGATTGGTTCATTCATAAAAGAAAATGTGAAATAATTATTTTGAATTAGAAATCATTAAAACTTTCTCATGGCGTGTCGATTCTCAGAATCGACAAATATTATTTTTTATATATCTTTTTAAAATTGAGATCCTGTTCATGATATTGATACCGTGCCTACTCACGCCTGAACATTTTACAGAGTTATTTGGACTTATTTGTTATTCTCAGACTATTTCTTTTAACTTGCTGATTTTTTTAATAATTTTTTTTCGGAACAGTATCACATGCACAAATATCAGGGCATGTACGCTATTATCTTGAAAGTAAACAACAAATATGTAAACGACAAATATATAAAAGTTTATTAATTTATTCAAATTTGTTCGTTAATTAAAATGTATATATATTTTTTCTAATGAAATTTTATTTATTATTTCTAACTACAATATTAACTACCTATATTATTATTTTGTTTTTTACGGTCTATTTGTTTTAACTAGAGTAAAAGTTTATCAACTGCCATATTCCCACAGTAGCTTAAATTAGGCTTATTTACAGGAATCATTTTATATTAACAACATTCTATAATCAAATACAATAAAGTATATTACAATGTAATATTTGTCATTTACCAATTTATAAAGGAGTAAATATGAGTGCATTTTTCATTCATAAACTTATATAAAATTACTCAATTATTGATATATGTGAATCAACTATAAGGAAATCCTTAGTATTTACTATTTTATAAAGTTCGAATCACTTGGCAATTAACCACTGTTTTGCCAACCATTCCAATGAACGGATATGCAATGTGATTAGTCCTGATCTGGCATCTCGTCTACAGTCATATTCTCACAGACGCTTATATCTGTCTTTTCTACAAATACATTCACTGTAACTGTTTCTACGAGCCACTTTCGCCGGTTCCCAAACTGCATGAATTTAAGCGTGCTACTAGGTTCGCATCCCAGTCCAACCCTTTCACTGTGGAAAATGTTAAATGTAGCCGTCTCTTCTATTCCAATAGATTCATGTCTCGTACTTTCCGTCTGTGGAACTCCTTTCCTCTAACTTGCTTTCCTGGTAACTATAAATTTCAATTATTCAAATACAATGCCAATCGACATCTTCAGATGCCTTGATCTAATTCTCCGCCCTTCTCGTCATCCTTTCCTCTATCACACCTCTTTACTCTTGCTCCCACTTTCTGTAACCCCTTGCGTGCTAGTGTCACTCCCGACTTGCTTCGGGTGAAATGCTAAAAAAAACAAAAAAAAAAACAATTTAATAGTGTTTATTATTTCTGTTGTCAATTCTAAAAAGCAAAGAAAAGAGATAAATTCACTTTCATATGTCTAGGTTTTATTACAATTATAATCATCGCTTTTTAAAACAATAAATATTACACAGTAGAGAAGGTAGTTATAATAAAAGTGATATCATGGGAAAAACCGGCCATTTGACACTCCTTTTTTTGTGGGCACGAAGGCATGTGCGACACTATTTAGGGTTGCGTGGAAAAAAAAAAAAAGGCGAGAATCAATTTAAGTGATAAGAAGCTATCACGAAAAGACACTGAGCGATGTTATTTTTTCTAACAAAAAAAAGTGGTAAAGATTTTATTTTCATTAGCGAAAGAAATTATGATCTCGGTTCTACCGGTGTTTAATTTGATTTAGGACGACGCACCGAATAAAAGATAGCCGTCTACCCATGGCGATAATGAAAATTTCAAATCGGTCAAGTGGCCTACAAGACAGAATGCTAAGAGCTAATATTGGTCAGGTCGCGCGCTGGCGGAGAGAGGTGTTAGCTAGACCACCCGCAGAATACAAGGAAGGAAAAATTAAACCTTTAACTATCTGCGGAAATATCATTTGAGAAGAGCGCCTGTTTTGTGTCGGAGCTGGCCATGATAGAAAAATTATTTTATCGGAACGAATAATTGGCACCAGGGTGCAAAGTCGCCAGATGACCACCCACTTGATGCTGGCGAAAATCTCGATTGACGAACTCCAGATGACATTCGGTTAAGATTGAAATTAAGAACCACACGACGGGTCGTATGTGTTTGTTGTCGGGAAGAAGAAAAAAAAAAGAAGCAAAAAAAAAAAGAAGATAATTTTTTTTCTTTGGGCGGGATTTTTAAACCGAGGCCAGTCTATCCACACCCACGCTGCTGGGCGTCCATTGGCTGAATGGTGGTGTGAGCGGTAGGCAAAGGTAATCATGTGAAGAAGGAGGGGAGGCCTGTTGACGCCCCCTGAAGGGATCGGTGTGAGATGCCACTGTGATAAAGAAGGGAAACCTGTTGACGCCTCTGAAGGGATTGGTATGAGATACCAACATGAGAAAGGAAGAATTTGGGAGGACGATTCCCTTAAACTAGAATTAAGGACTTCCAAAAATGGAAATTAATAAATTTTCCTGACCGAAAACAAAGGAAATCCTTATTGCGAATTAGAATTATCAAGGAACCTCAAACCCCGACAGGCTCACCCCGGTTTTGGCCGGCGTCCATATAAGCAGAGTCGCAACGAGTAGACGGCAGTTGAGTTGGGGTTAAAAAGACAGGCAGGCAGTTGAGTTGGAATTGCAGAGACCCGCCTCGCAGAAAGCTGACTTAAGATCCGCGCATTCTCGACCTCAACTTCTAACCAAGAACAATTTATTTTTGAAGAACGACTCAGACTCACACTACCAAAACAAGTTTTACGAATATCACCTGAAGATACACCAAAAAACCAATTATCGAAAAACAACTTAAGATATTAAGACTCGCCTAACAAACGCAAAGTGTCACGTATCCATATTAGCGGTTTGGGAGAAAGACGCAGTCCTGTATTCAGCAACCAGATATAAAATATTGTTATCCTTTTTTTTTAACACATTTGAACTTTTCGAGTTGTTACTTTATTTTCTTTTACATATACTTGTGCGCTATTACCCATGTTCGGACTCGACTTGTATTCCAGCCCGGCGACTGATTGATTTCGTCTACCTAAGATCAAATCCCAACGTAGGTAGGTTAGACTAGAAATCAAAACAGTTACTTCGGTAACCAGATGTTGGAGGTGAGCTGGGAACGACAAGGCTGATACCGAATCTAACCAGATTCCCATCCGAATCAGCAAAAGGTTAGAACGTCACATTTGGTGCTGCGACCAATACCAAGTCACATTGGTCGTCACTGGACAGGATAGGATGGCGACGGCGCGGAGACAGACGGGGTGATGTCACATATGTACACAGCCTAATGAATAAAAAATATTCCCAAATTCTTTTTCTCTCACTACATTTTATGAGAGAACAAGTCTACTTTAAACCACCTCGGGAATATGGAAGTTAATACACTCTTAATCTGAATTAAAAAAAAAACAAACAGAAGAAGCCGTACAGGCAAAATAATAATAATATAGATAGTGTATATTGTTGTAAGAAATAAAACTTATATAGAAAAAATATCATGTTTCGGGTATAATGCTGTCGTCTGACATTAAAAAAAAAAAAACACGAAACTTAGTCTCTCATAAGTAACATTACATTCTTTCCAACAGTGAAATTCTTCACTTGTTATCGGCCAGTGACAGCTTTTGTGTGACCTCGGGGTCATCTCCAAACGTGAATCTTACATTCTCCTACCGATGAAATAGACACAGTTTGCCTTCAACTTCCAGTTTCTGTCATAGTTGCCTTCAATAAATCATGTGAGTGTTAAATTATCTATGCCTTCCTTCCTCATTATATGACCCCAAAATTTCAGCTGTCAGTCTATGATTGTAAATATAAGTATAAATATCTGTAAATATCTGTAAAAGTGTAAATATAAGTGTAAAGATAAGTTGCCTATTCGTTCACATTTTCCGTATTGAAATGTACCTAAGATTGTGTAACTGAAAATATTTTAGATCAAAGCTACGAGTGTAGGGCACCAACTGAAGATCGAAACCAGACTTAATAATAATAGTCAAGCAATCGTTACTCCACACACATGTACCCGATGCTCTTTACTAAACAATGTTGGCATAAGGCCATGAGTATATGGTACCCAGTGAGCGCTGAACTCACTATTCAGTACTTACGATCAACCAAAGTAGTTCGTTATACATTAGTGCACAATAAGTACACATTAAAGCTACCGGAGATTTTGTTCAAGCTCTGGTAAAATTCAAAAATTTAAATGATGACTGGTTATCTCTACCCATTTGGAAGTTTTTTGTAACAATTCTTCGTACCTCTATTTGACTTTATTTTTCATAGGCTATTTGATTCGTAGGGAAATTTCTAGCAAAGTAAAATTCAGCACCAGAATCATTTTATCTTAACTTATTATAGTTATTTCGTATCATTTATGGTATAGAATATTTACTGAAATAAGAAGGTATTCTTGTTTGGCTGAGAAATAGTAGCTGTTGGATATTTATGTCTGCATATGTGCAATGAGATAAAAGTCAGTATATAAATACATAGAGAGATAACCTCCTATACAGCAATCGTATCTTAGTGCTTTCGTTTTTCTCTGGTAGCGCTCAAACGTCTCACGTCCATTTTTAAAAACATTACTGACAATTTATTTAATTTTTCTTAATCTTTTCTCAACAGACAGATATTAATTTACTCTTTTGAGTGCCAACGTTACCCAACATTAAATTAAGATATGAACGAAATCAATTTTATATCAAGTAATTATTCGGACACTTCGACGTGGAGTAATCGTTAGCAAGCTTATCACTCTAGATCCATTAAGACTGAGTTCGACCCTCACTGAATGCTCCATACTTTTTGCCACCATTAAACTGCGCTTAGTAAATGACTGGGTAACTAAACGTAGTGTAATGGTTAGCAAGCTTGTCTCACCAGATCAATTGCGAATTCGATCCTCACGGTGCTCTCCATACTTTCGTCCATGAGACATATCTGAGCCAGGCTTAATAAATCGCTATATAAAGGAATTGCTTGTACTCTTCAACATGGTATAATGGTTAGCAAACTTGTCTCGCTACATCAATTACAAGTTCGATCCGCATCGGACGGTCCGTACTTTCGATCTTGAGCTATGCTATAATAAACAATTGTTTCGTTTGAAGTTCTGGTTAGCAAGCAACAGGCTGGGGTGGGTAAATTGTCATCATGTTATATTTTAATTTCGCGCATGCGCGTTCTTCGTTTTTGATTTGGTCAACTGGAGGGTATAATAAGGTCAGTTGGGCACTGTCCGTAATAAAGAAAAGAGAACAATGATGTAATTTACTCCGCCAGAAAATTTAGTAACATTATGTGTAATGCTTGGCATTTGCACTGGAACCACCAGTACAAACATTTCAGAGTGTTTAGGTGTAAATCTGAGGACAGAGCAAAGAATTTGGAAAGAATTGAATGATTCTGAAGGTAATTACGAAGGTACGACAGATATGAAAATTCACTCTGGTCGTTCTGATAAGAAAAGAACTCCCGAATTTGTCGATGAGGGACTCAACACCGAGTGCTACATCGCGTGCATTGAGGAGGTAGTGCTGCCCTGGATCAAGGGGGTGACTGCTTGATGACTCTATATCTGGAAACAGGAATCTGCACTATGCCACACGAGCAGGAGAACCCAGTCATGACAAGCAATTTCTATGACCACATTACCCCTGATATCTTGCCATATAACTCCCCAGACTGTAAAATTCTTGATTGTTACGAGTGAGGCACAGTTGAGCGAGAGACCAACAAAAGGCAAGCATTCACCATCTTAAACAAGGAGACCGTCCAGAAGAGATGCAGGAGATTCTGTAGTCTTCTAGAAGCGTGGTTGAAGCCAATGGCGATTTTATTGAATAAATTTACTCTTTCAAGATATTTTTGTGTAATTTTGGTAATATATATCAGTGTCATTTTCATTTTTGCGTAATTTAGACGACAATTTATGCATCTCACTCTGTATATATCTTTTAATTGTTTTTTTGTTTTGTTTTTTTTCTTCAGACAGAGCACAAAATTAATGATGGATGACCGGTCCTCAGGATACCAACTTTGCGGCAGTTCTTACCTCGGGGCAACAAAGAAAGATGGTTGTTGGGTGAATGTCGACGCTAGCGCAAGATTTGTTGATGGGACCGAGCAGTTTTTGACCTTAGAGTAGGTGCATGCTCTTGATCTGCTTACTTTAAACCGGTCTTGTACCAGTCCATCTACTCTGATGTAGGGAAATTAAATGTCTAATTTTATTATAAGTTCCTGTTTATTACCATTTGGTTGGCTAGTTTTATTTTATCGCTCTAATGTGTCTCTGTCCCCGGTCAGTTTACAATTTTAAAAAAATGCGGAGAATCTGGTCTCGGGGATCCCAACAGTGTAAAAACATCTCCCTCACCAAAGAGTTTGGGAAGGCCGCTGGAATATTGACGCCAACGCGACAGTGGCTGCAGGGACTGAGCAATTTTTGGTTTCGGTTTATGTGTACGCGCATGGGCATGTGCTATATCATGCCACTGGGAGTATGTGTGTCGAGGCAAGTAAATATATGATCTTGTTAGAAGTTACGATGGCAAGAGAAGACAGAAAAAAATAAATCATTGAGTTAAGCTAAATGAATGTACCTAAAATATCTTAAAAAAATGTATTGATTATAACAATAATTTCTATACACTTGAATAAAGAATAAAAAAATACAAATAATCAGATATACATATAGAATTTTTTCTTCTTCTTCTTCTATGCGTTGTGCCCCTTCAGAATGTTTGCAATCATAGTTCTCCCCATTGTCCTTTCTTTTTTAACTCTTAATAAATTTTGTCTTTTTGTTATCGCCACTAAATCTCGCTTCACCCTTTATTCAAGCACGCTAGATAGGTTATGCCCTGTTTTCCTGTTCCCATTTAACTTTCAAACTGAGCTGTGAGTATCAAATTTTCCAAGCCCTATTTCCTCGTTATGTGCCGCAGAAATTTCAACTGTCTGTTCTTGATGTCAATTTTAATTTTCCTTTTCGTTTCCATTTTCTCTAAAGCTTCAAATTTGCTCACATGTTTGGTTCATGGTATTCTCAGCATTCTTGTTTAGAGCCACATTTTCGTTGCTTCAAGTCACTTCTTATGTGAGATTGTCTACCACTGTCTTCCATGTTGAAGGACTGATATTCGTGTTCTGATGTTTTTATCTGTTTACGAAAAAATAAAGAAAAATATGAAAATACGTAAACGAAATTCTGATGGCGTACGGGAATACTGAAATAGACATTCCTGAAAATACGTAAAGTTGTTAGACAAAGGTGGTTAGAAAGAAAGAACAGATATTGAAATGTAATATCCTATCTTTCTCCCTATACAGTAGTGAATGCTAAAAAATGTCTTTGCAGATGAAGAAGAGATTCGAAGAAACGGAAATATCTTCATCAGTCCAGGTATGTAACAAGTACCGTCTAAAGAAAATGAAGGAAACAGTTGAAATTCTGGGTGCACAATATGAGGAGAGGCAACTTGGAAAAGTAACACTCACATGACTTATTGTGACAAAGAGGCCTCAAAGGAGACGTCTAGTAAAATATCTAATTAGTTTGTGTTAATGGATATCAGAGGAGGGACATGGATGTATGGTAAATAGAACTACAAGAACTTAGAACTACAATTAACAAGAACGTGAAGTGGGCTATAATCACCGGTGTCCTGAAGGGCATAAACGATGATGATGAAAGCAGGATCAATGAATGATTTTCGGAATGGTTAAAATTACCTAAAACTATTGCAATTTTTTGACAGTAGCTGAGAAAAAATAGTCTTAATGAGGTGTGCGGAGGAGTCGCTTGTCTGCATCTAGTATTTTTAACACATTCTTACTACAATCTGTAAACTTACAATATTAAACAATACGGTAACAAAAACTGGTACATGAAATTCAAGATATAATTTATTATGCTTAGCATAACAAAGAGAAAATAGGATCTAACAAACGAGCCTTGTAATATTTACAAAGTTTTGTTAGGTTCTTAAAAAAATCGAATTTATTATGCTGGAATTCGAAAATAGCTTGCTAAACTGTTCCTATTTTTTTCTTCTGCTTGGCTTCCACGCTTTTCTCTGGTGCCTTTAACGACCCTTTTGAAATAGTTTTGTTTTTAATATTTTCTCTTCTTGGTCGGCCTAAAGGTTATCGTTGTCCTTAATTTTTGTTTGCGTAGTTTGTAAAAAGACCGAATCCTTTCTGCCCTTTGCTCTGTTGGAGATTTTCTCATGAGGAAGCCTGAAGCTATTTCGAAGCGAGCTTCATATCTCAATTCCCAGTACTTTTCTGGCCTCCCTTCTTTCAGTTGACTTCGGTCGCATACGACGTTTAATCCCTCTTGCCACATTGTCCTTTCTGTGTGACGTATTATTACCATCTGTCGCAGCTAAAAGGCCTGGTCCCATCGGACGTCTGCTATCCATCTACTGGCGTGTCTTAAATATCATCAAACGAGGCTCAAACTGAACTCAATTTTCTTTTTCCGAGGGCATAAGTAACCCTTTTCATTGAAAAAAAAAATACGAGTGTAATATAATTTTCCGAATAATAGCCAAGAGTTCACCACAGTTAATTCTGGCGCTCCTTTTTAAAACTAATTCTAATCAAAGAAAAATTTACACACAAAAGAAACAATTTTTATAAAATGTCTTTTTTAATATTCTTCTCCCAAAAGTAAATGCATAAGACTATTTAAGATTTATTTACTCACACTTTTTAATTAATTATTACTTTTAATTACTTTATAATATTAACTAAAAAAATTTTTTATAAAATAATTAAAAATGACTATGAGCAAATGAAACCTGTGGTTCTTAGCGAGGAACATCCTTCCTCGAATATTTGTGGACTGGCGGTATAGAACCACACCCAAAGAACCGTACCAAGGAACGGAAACAACATCACTTAACCAATAGTAACCTACGTTGTATTTTAGAGGAGCACTTTGAAGGGATGCGGCTAACGTTCGACTGTTAATTGAGGATGTTTAATTTGTATTAATGTTTCCAGGAAAGACACAAACTTGCAACGTTCTATAGATCGTCCAGTTAGATCGCTTTTTTTGTACAATAAATAAGCAGTTAGTAGATTTCTTTACAAGACGGGCTTTTCACTGGCATGCCACAGAAAAATGTGTTCCCATTGGGTTAAACTAAACTTCCACAACTACCTGAGAAAGGGAACATGTACAACAGAAGTGGTTAAATCTATAACATTAATTAATTAATTTTAACCTAAATTTACGTACTAATTACTTTATCTATCTATCTATCTATCTATCTATCTATCTATCTATCTATCTATCTAAGTCTGTTCAGAACTATCGATCTATCTATCGATCTCAGTCTGTTGAGATAAATTTATATATCTATATATCTATATATCTCCATCTGTTCAAATCTATCTATCTATCTATCTATCTATCTATCTATCTATCTAAGTCTGTTCAGATCTATCGATCTATCTATCGATCTCAGTCTGTTGAGATAAATTTATCTATCAATATATCTATATATCTCCATCTGTTCAAATCTATCTATCTATCTAAGTCTGTTCAGATCTATCGATCTATCTATCGATCTCAGTCTGTTGAGATAAATTTATCTATCTATATATCTATATATCTCCATCTGTTCAAATCTATCTATCTATCTATCTATCTATCTAAGTCTGTTCAGATCTATCGATCTATCTATCGATCTCAGTCTGTTGAGATAAATTTATCTATCTATATATCTATATATCTCCATCTGTTCAAATCTATCTATCTATCTATCTATCTATCTAAGTCTGTTCAGAACTATCGATCTATCTATCGATCTCAGTCTGTTCAGATATATTTATCTATCTATATATCTATATATCTCCATCTGTTCAAATCTATCTATCTATCTATCTATCTATCTATCTATCTATCTATCTATGTGTTTATGTTTTTGTACACTTTATTATTTCAGTCACACACATACATACACATTTTTTGTTTTTATTTGTTTGGCCTATTTATATTGTGTTTACATTCTAACACTGGTTTTGATTCTCGTGGCCGACAAATACAATGAAAAAAATGGAACACATTTCCTCTTTCGTCCATTCATTCATTCACACATTAGTTTTCCTGCGTAACCAAAATAGGAACCTGCATAGAATATATTCTGATTTCCTTCCTTCCTTTTCTATACTCCACAATCATTGGTCAATTATGAGGTCCACTCTGTCCGCCCATGATTCCCTCCATAAGTGGATATACGCATGACGATCGTCACAAGTGCCTTTTAGGCTTACAAGGTCGGCAGAGATTATTGTTCCTGGCGCCCGTCCGACTGAACTTAGCTGACCAAATTGTAACCTCTCATTTCACATTTAACTTTGAACTGTATTCTTTACCCCTTCCGCTTACACAATACGTGAAGTGTTTTACGCATATATATGAAAACACCATCAATATATACATATATGTGGGTGGGTATGTTTTGTCATGTAATTATCCATTTATATGTATATTTCTGTGTATATGTGTGTTCTTGTTTAAACAAGCATAGTCATTTTTACTGAGAAATATAAGGGTGCATTTACGTTTGCGTATATGTATATCGTCGTGCGTTTTATGTATTCATGACAAAGGAAGAGATTGACCTTTAACCCACATCTCTTTCCTTGTATTATTACAATTCTTTATATGACGCAATAATTCTTTTTACAATTTTGGATCCTGAAACAAAATGCCCATTTCCGAAGTCAGTAATAAGTTTATGTAACAGAATATGAAACAAAAGTGCTATACACTCCCACAACATATTTTATATTATTTAACAGCAACAATAACAATCCTCTGGTACTACTACTACTAATAATAATAATAATAATAATAATAATAATAATAATAATAATAATAAATGTTAAAATAATAACAATAACAATATTAATAAATGTCCTGAGGCAACACCTGGCTTTTTGTCTTAATTGATTGGAGGTGTTAACATATTTTGTCTTCGTGTATTAACAAGCACTTCATGCATTGTAAAATTTACCGTTCAATGCCAGAGATTTGCTTGTCAATTCCTTGATATTAACCGCCTTGATATGGCCCCTAGTTTCTGATGCAATGTGCTATCATTGTTTTTGAGCGGAAGTAATGTGACAGTATCATTGTTGTGTGTGGAGATTTTTTTTAAATCATAAGGCAGCCAGTGTAACTTAGGAGACAAGACGAAATACTTGGTAACATTCTCGATCTGGAGCCGTCTGAGTGGACTAGACTACACAACGTGAATTGTAAAAAGGCCTTTTCTTATAGATTCGATATTCATCGACGGAGCAGGCAGTGCTGCTATCGGTTGAAATTTCTAAAAACTTTCTCTCAAAACCTCTTTGAAGAAAACAGGTTTCTCAATTCCAGTAACTGTTATCGCTCTTTCCAGTATTGATATGGTCATCCTTCCTAACATCTTATTTGGAATATTGTGGAATGGTAACATCTTGATTGTATGATTATTTTCTCTTCAATTTGCACGTACAAGTTATTTACTCTGTCTCCCCACGAAGACGATTTATGACACAAGGTCTTTTTTAAGGTGGGGGACAAAGTTACACGTAGTATCCATGTTAGTTTTTGTTGTTGATAATGATGTGGTTTTCTTATTTGGTACAATTCTTTTTTCTTTTTTTTTGCAATTATGTGGTGCCTGTTCACAAATGTTTGAAGTATGAGCTTTTTCATGTCGCACAGGGTTTCATTCATTCATCGGCATTTTTCACCGTGGATCTCAGGAAGCAGTTTTATACAACTAACGGGTTTTTCGTCATACATAACATCCTTAGGAAATCCTCGATTTGCCAAGGATATCTAAGAACATTTCTGGCTGATGTTTTAGCTTCGTAGGAATTTCTGGTGTTGAGAGAAATTACCTCTGACTCAACATATTCTATGTTTAATTTCTTTTCTTTTTTTTTTTACTATACTTAAATTGTTATAACTTATCCATACTTTCGATATCTGAAGTGTTCTGTTCTGTTCAACATCCTGAATTTTTAGTGTACCATCACTTTGATTTCAGCCTCCTGTCCCCGATCTGAAATGTTTTGCGATGCTTTTTTTGCAAAACTAGTCAGCACATATTTGGACGTAATATATTTCCATGGTATGGTTTTATCTGATTGGGTCACATGATAGGTTTATTTGCCTTTGTATATTTATACTTTGTTAGCGTGTTGGTCACACACTCAATAATAATAATAATAATAATAATAATAATAATAATAATAATAATAATACAAACATCGTTATTAGAGAACGCAAGCAAAAAAGGTGCCTCCTTATTCACATGGCAGTCTCTGCAGACTGCAAGGAATCTTGAAGATCTTCAAAAAGTTACCAAAATACAAGGACCTTGACATCGAAATCTCAAAAATGCGACACATGAGAACATCAACAATTCGTGGTGTAGTTGGAGCCCTCATGTTGATTGGAAAAGATTCCAGTAGTCACAGGGAAATGATTACTGACATCCCATGCCTTAAAGAAGTACAAAAAATTGTTCTCACGAGTACGGCCGACAACTTACGAAGAGCTTAATCTATGTAAAATATGTGTGATGTATTTTTTAAATTGCTCAGGGAAGAATGACATGATGCCATTTCTGACTTTAGATTTCTGGTCGGGACTCGGATAGTAATGAGTAAACAGCAGAAATCAAAGGAAATGAAATAATAATAATAATAATAATAATAATAATAATAATAATAATAAATCAATGTAGAAACAGAATTTACATGTATGTGGTATTTAAAAACAACTGAATAACCAGTAAAAATAAGATCACTTTTAACGATTAGAAAGGATAATGAACCATTATCATCATAGCTGATTCGAGACTTTAAGGCACAGTGCAAATTAGTTTGATTTCTCATTTCCTCCATCTTTATTAATAATTGTTATCAGTTGCCTCCAAACCGCTGGGTCTCATGCTCACTCACGAAATTGCTGCAAGTTTCCTAAGACTTCCCAATCTTTTACGTAGAAATAATAGAATGATATTGATAATTATTTGATGACGTTGTTAAATATACATACCATGTTTGTTCGTTCAATACATGTGGATATTATACTTCCATTTGGTGTTGATGTCAAAACCATTCCCATAAGATTTACTACCTGATTTCAAAGCTCTTAACTTTTGCTGTCTATGCCCCATATTAGTATTTTGCTTTCTTGAAGCCAGCAGACTTCAATGTTATAACTATCAGCGTCCCGAGCCAAAATCCTGCTTTTGTTTACGACTCCACTAACATTAACTGCCCCGCTGGTGAAATATTTACATGCAATCCGAGATTTTTATAAAATTTTAAATAAGTCGTCAACTGTTAACGGTTGACAAATCAAGAAGTCAATACCTTCTCTGCCAATATACATACTGAAAAAATATTAATACAATCCCAGCAAGCATATCACTCGTTGAGTAGCAAAAATATATCATGGACACCACTTATATATTAAAATCGCCCTCAGTCGATTATGTTTAATAAAAATTCTAACAAAAAAATTGCTTTGCTTCAGGTCTCAGGTAAACGACTTGGTAAATTATTGTATCAGACTGCAAATCAGAAAACTAGAAGTAAAAATGTTATCACTTGTGTGAAGGAGAACGTCTAATCCACTTCAGATGGGAATAATTTAGGCTTGCCTCAATAAAATATACAAAAAATGAAAAATAGATTGAGGACATGTGGGAAATTGTACACGGGTCTTGTGTTCTACAATTAAAATAACTATTAGGGAGGGTAGAACAGAAGACATCTTCGATGATAACAATAATTTAATATTCTAGAATCTTCATTTTGACATTGAAATTTCTCTGGATAGTGCGATAAACAGAAAAAATGTTACAAAATTTGAATTGTATTGGATGTTGGCTCACGGCGACATCACGTTGTAAAAGCCTGTTCCCATAAGATCACCGAAGTTAAGCAACGTTGAACCTTGTCAGTACGTCGATGGGTAACCCTTTGGGAATACCGGTGCTGTATATAAGGACGATGTAATACATAATAAATTTTAATAAGAGAATCGAATTCTAATTCCTGTTGTGTTCGTTATATTCGCTTAAGCGCAAATATTCTTGGGGATCTTCTCTACTCGCTATGGGTTAATTATTAAGACTACTATCACTAAATCATTATTATCGCCAAAAAGGAAATTTCTTACAATACAAAAAATATTTTGGGATTTAAATAACCTGAAGTGTGTTGCTAAACTGTAACAAACAAAACAATCAATCTATTCACACTTGATTTACTCTCTGAAGATGTTTTAGTAAATAAAACGTATTATATTATCAGACATCTTACATTAAAAATATATTTAGATTCATTCAGTTTCTTAGTAAATTGAAAAGGAATAAAAAGATGTGTGATTGCTAGATTCGCTAAGAACACTTCAGCCAGTTAAATGCCATACGTGATAAATTATTTGGGCAATCGAGTCTTTTAATTTTCATGACAGACTAGGCAGAAGATTTTCCCGCAGCAGGTTGCCATTTCGTCCCGCGATAGATTCGTTGCCAATCAAAGCTATAAGAACAAGTTTTTCCTGCAATTCAACACATAGATGTGGGGATAGAGATGGATTCATACTTTTCCAAGATTATTTGCGCGTAAGTGATTGTAATGAAACAATTAGAATTTGAAGTTGACTCTTCAATTTCTACTTTCCAAACCGTTACCTTTTACGCCACTTCACAACACTTAGTTCATTTAATGCTATTCTTACTAGTAAAAAGAAAGATATTATGAAGTCGTGGGTGTGGCTAATTCAGTTTAATTATGCTACATTTGAAAAATCTTGTTATTATATTAAGAAAGATTATTCCCAACGTAAATAATATTTCTTCAGTTCCAATGAAACATTCAAACAACTTGTCTAATTAACTCTTTAATTTTCCTTTTGGTTTTGCCAGACCAGTATCTTTCTTACAAATTTTCTTCAAGATCAAGTAAGATATTTTCTTGCTTTATTCAGTTCTACATAGCGTTAAACGACAAGCTGAAACTAATATGAGTGATTATGATCAATTCCCGTAGTTATGTTACCGAGAAAATTTGTCTGCAAACGGACACAAAATAGTATTATAAAATTACGCAAAAGGACTCGACGAAAGCTATTGAGATTTATCTCAGATGATTGGGCTATGATTGTCATTATTTGTCTGAAGCAGCCTCAGTAAATATCTAATATTTTGTCTTCTTTCTGTATCTGTTATAAACACTGCAGGAATAACTTTCTGCAAACGTGTATTTACAGAGTTGAGCGATCATCTGACTAAATTTTTCTATCTTTATATTTGTACCTTTTTCTAACGATTGGACGATCATTTTTAGTTGAACGATTATCCATTAACAGATTTATTATTATTATTATTATTATTATTATTATTATTATTATTATTTTCTAAGCTTAGAGAGATCAGTATCCCGAAAACTAGTCATATCTGTTAAAATTTTAAATAATTGGCCGATAAATCTTTTAAGAATTTTCATATTTAGAGTGAAAGATTGTTCAATAACGGAGATAGGGTTTATCGGTGTAGCGAGTGTAGACATGGAAATCAATTTTGCAACGTGTCAGTCACACTCACGCGCGCGCAATCAGACCCATACGCATACATGCATACACAACCATATGTGTGATGTGTTTGCGTGTGTGCGCGCTCGCACGTTTTAAACATTTGTTATAGGATACCCGTATTTGAGTTAGACACTTAGTTTTCTTAACTCACTAAAATAGTCATTGAAGTAATAAAAATATGTCGGATTAATCTATTATATATATATATATATGTGTGTGTGTGTGTGTGTGTGTGTGTGTGCGCGCGTGCGCGCACTGAGGTCAAAACTAAGCGGCGTCACACCTCCAACTCTGAACGCAATGCTCAGGCAGTGAACGTAATCTTTACGGCTGAGGATTGTGTTTAAACTCTGTCGCCGCTTGCTGTTGACCTCAGCGACCACTTATATTTACATACGCTCTGTCCCTAATAACGCTTTTATCTCTAAATATAATATATCTTATAACTAACAATTTCTTCATTCATATATATATATATATATATATATATATATATATATATATATATATATATTTGGCTGTCGATTCACAAAGTGAGTATGACCATCACTGTCATGTCCAGTCTATTAGTTATACCCCCTCCCACATTACTGCATTCATTTGTTGTGTGAACGACAGTGGCTCACAAAGCCAGCCATCAATCTGCATTTCTTGTTACATATATGGCATGCCAAATCATCTCCGGGTGGTGGAAGTTGAATTTGAACATCATCACTTCCAATATGTTTTCTTATATGCCTTGTCAAGCCTGACGTGGACTTGCACACTCTAGTGCAGCTTGGGCATTCAAAGCATCCCAATATGAAAACGTCATATGCAATAGACTGTTGGTGTGATATCTGATGACTGACCAGACCTGCCTTGGAGGCATTAATTCATGAACACTCATGTCAGGCGCAACCTGAATTTGCAGAATCATTAGCTGATCACACAACAGTTTCTAAACGTTTGATAGTATTACGAACGATTCAAAAGCAATGCCATTGAGTGCCGTACAATTCACGTGTGAACAGCTGCTTCAACGACAGAAAAGGAAATGTGTTTTTGCATTGTATCGTGATCCTCGATAAAAGTGGATACACTACGATAACTTTAATCATAGAAAACCCTGGTGTAAGCCCGGACATGCATCAACATCGGTCGGTACAGCCGAATATCCATGGTTTGAAGATTGTGCTTTGCATTTCGTGTGAGCAGCTGAGTGTAGTTCATGACGGACTGTATCAAACTGACCGAAACGATCACGGGATATCGCTATCGAGTACGATTTAAGCCTTTGAGTCGGGCAATGAAGAAAAAAACGGCCGTAATACGAGAAGAGACACAAAAAGTCATTTTGCAACATGACAACGCTAGGCCATATGTTGCAAAACGGGTCAAAACCTTCTTAAAAAAGTTTAAATAGGAAGTCCTAAAACCTTCCGTATTCATTGCCCTGTAGACATTGCCCCGTCCATTTATCACTTGTTCAGATCGATGGTACATAGCCTGGCTGAGCAGCACTTTATTCTTATAAAGATGCCCCCAAAAATGGATCGACTCGTGGTTAGCCTCAAAAGACGTGTCGTTTTTCCGACGTGGAATTCAAATGCTGCCAGAAAGATGGGAAAAATCGTGTCTGGCGATGTACAGTGTTTCTAAATAAAACATTAATTTTCATGAAAAATCAGCGAGAACTTATTCAATGTTCACCCGGCATTACACCAATGAATTTTTGTGGGGGACATAGTAAGGATTAACGTTTATGAGAAAAAAATCCCACACAGTAGACCAATATAAAGATTTCATCTTAGAAGCATTTGCTATCATTGGTGTGGATCAGAATTTATGTTGCACTGTATACCAGAGTTTTCTGGAGAGGGATTTTAAAAGGTTGAAGGAGCACATTTCGAGCACTTACAAGATTAAGCAGATTAAGATTATATATATATATATATATATATATATATATATATATATATATATATATATATATAATCATCCTTTTATGCTATAGAAATTACTTTATTTTCACAAAGAAATATCTTAAGAATATCTCCAAACTGAGAAATAAAATTTGACGTATTCGGTAGGTAAATTTTTACCAAGCCACTGTAAACTTACCAGTAATTTTACCTAGCGCAATTTTATAAACGGCCGTATTGAATTTATAATTAGGAGAGGTTTGTATATGTTATAAAATGAAGCATCTTTCATTGGAACAAAGATATACCTGCACAAAGTTAGATGTTTAAATAAAGTTGTCACGCGTGGAACCACAGTATTTAATGAGACGATTGCAGTGAAATCTCATAAGTGATGAAGAAATAAATAGAAAGTAACATAAATATTGTTCTACAGAAGGATACAGAAAATTGCAAGCACTGACCATGTGTACAGCAACCAACTATTAGACACAACGAAAACCAAAAGGACATTTATAATTGGCATCAGATGCAGAGAGCTGAAAATTCTAGGGCCTATGATGGGGAAAGAGAGCGAGTAATATTTGACACTCACAGCACATAACCTACCTAATGAACTTTAGTAAATAGATGATGGAACAGGGTTTATGACAGAAGTTTGGTTTGGTTGATTTTGTTTAGCAGCATATCAACTATTATGAGTTATTTAATGCCGAAATCAAAATATATTTTTGCAAATTTAGCTCCTCTTGTTACATATGTTTTCCTCGAAATTTTACGCCTTCAGCTACAGAAGTTTTCTGCAATAAGTTTATACTTTCAAGCTAAACCCGTTTTCTAGATAATTGTTAGACAAAATGTATTGTTGGTAGTTTATATATATATATATGTGTGTGTGTGTGTGTGTGTATTGCTATTGATATTTCGCTACAAATTCTGTATAAAAATGTATTGCCCGTATTTTTACTATAAAATATATTTTTATTCTTTACTAGTGTTTTGATTTTTGTTTGGGGGTTCGCTATTTACCCATAGCTGGGACCCTAATGTGTGCTCCCACTCCAGCTCAGGATGTATCTGGGAAGAACAGCGATTAAGACGTGATTTTTACGCTCATCAAAACCTCCAATTTCCCGATCAGACGCGTTGCTGTCTCATGTAGTCTAACGCCATACCCAAGATTGGGGTTAGGAGAAAGTAAAAAAAGACACAATTCTCTAAGTGCTACAAAGGAGAGAAAATTGTGGAGAGCCATGATCGCCAAAGTCCTGAAAGAATAGAAAATTTGCATATGAAACGCACCTTTTTCTAAAATGGCTTAAAAATTTATTCCTTATCTACCGTTAAACCCAGTAGGAAAATGTAGCATACCAATTCTAGTAAGCAATTTTCTTCATTTCTTTCTCTTGCATGATTCCTTCAATTCGAAATGCTCGTGTGTGGTAACATACATCCATATCTTTATTTTTATTGGTATAATATGTTAAATTCTTGGGTGGGCCAACTTCCTTACAATGAAATTCAGTATTTGAAAATTAGCGGTTTACATACAACAAACTGACAATTGATAGAACAACATAGGCAGGCATGATAATGCTGGAAATATTTTAATTGCGCTTTTGCTTTGTTAAGCAAGGCAAAGAATCAGATTTCTGTGGAGCCTATAATGATCTGCTGGTTATAAGAGTTATTTAAGATGAAGCACACAGATGTTTTTTAGCAAACGTCATTTTAACTTTTACATTTTGGGGAATTTAATTAGCATCTTCTATTTCTATAATGTTTTGCTTAAATTAGTGCTTACAGGGAAACTGTTATAGTTATATAAATACCTTTGCTCTATGTTGTAACTGGTGTATATTTCATATCACTACCAGTCATTGGAGTCATAACCCCGAGGAAAGATCAGGATCTCGAATGAAAAAAATTATCATCCAATAGACAAAATTCTGTTCCTGTTTACCATAATCGAGTTTTGAACTAAAAAATCTTAGCTTAGCGAATATCTAGCAAAATTCCCAACAGAACTAGTGTTAAAATATAAGATTCAAAAATCGTAAAGAAAATTAGAAAATAAAGGAAGGCTGGAAGAAAAGACAAACTATAGGAAATGTATTGCAATCAGAAAGAGAAATATCCGATGCGATTTACAAAATTAAGATGTCAAAATCAAACAAGTACAGGTTTATATATCAGAGAAGTCCCGTAAGTGATGACGGAAAATGTGACAGCGAAATGTGAAGGCGCATTGGAGAAAAAAATGCCTTCTAAAATCTAAACAAAGTATAATGAAACAGAAAAATTGCCACAGAACGAAAGAAAAGAATTCTGCACTAGTATGCAATATCAATCCTTCTATATGGCAGTGATTGTTGGTCATTTTTGTCACAGTTAAAGATAAGTCTTTAATTAACAATGATGAAAAAGAAGGCCTAGAAAATTGGACACTCACAGGACATATCAAAGCCAAGAGTGACAGAAGAAAATTGCAAGTAACCTACCTAACGAACATGTGTAAGTGGATTTCAGAAAAGCAAGGTAGAGGGATGGTGAAAAGACTAACACTGCAGAGAATTACGAACGATACGAAGTTGTGGACAAAGACATTTGCTCGAGGCCAGGAGAGACAATACACATAGAATAAAATATAGTATAGGAATTAATTCAATAGACAGATCATTATACATGTCTAAATTTAAATAACACGTATAATGCAAAATAATGACCTCAAAGAGTTATGAGATTCAGCTCTTGAATTCACCAATTAAAACTTCTACTTCTCGCAATATATATATGAGGGAAAATAGAGTTTTGACTGCTAAATATGTGAAACTCGTATTAAAAATCGTCAGACATTAATACTCCGATCCGTGCAAATTTAAGGTAATTGAGGACATATTAAGAGAGTAAGGCCACTATCACCCTTAATTACGGATGTGTACAACTGTACCCTCACACTTATTAATTTCTTAAGGAAATGATCATTTAAATTTGCCAAACTGATTTGATGCAAAATCTGAAACTTCACTGAAATTATACTGTATTGAAATATAAAATTTCATTCGGATAAATCAGAACAAATTTAGTCGTATTCAACATACAGTGAGGCAATTCTGAGAGAATTTGAAGGTCCACCAGGATTCATTATTAGTGGCCACAATCTTAATAACGTAAGATATGCAGATAACACAATATTGATAGCAAACACAAAAGGTAAATTACAAGAATTCGTACAGAAGTTAGTGAAGGAAAGCGAGAAGAAGAGACTAAATATTAATTGCAACAAGACAGAATGCATGATTGTTATAAAAGCATGCAAACTCAAAATCAAACAAGTAAAACAATTTAAATATCTGAGATGTGTTTTAACAGAGAACGGAAAATGCGACACGGAGGAAATTCTGGACAATCCTATCACAGACGAAGAAGAGCCTTAAAACAACAGAAATGTGTTTCTGCAGAATGATGATGAGGATACCATGAACATGTGAGAAACGGCGACGTTTTAGAGAAAATGGAAAGAAAATAGACATGTATATTTAACAGAAGAAAGATAAACTTGAAATTATATTGCACATAATGAAGAAAGATGGCTAGGAAATTTTAGTACTCACAGGACAGATTGAAAGAAAGAGGAACTAAGGAAAACAAGGCATTACCTACCTTGCTAGATTGAGTAAATGTATGACACAACAGGATTTAGGAGTGATAACAAAAATACAAAATTTCTTAGCAGATACAAAAGATAGGAAATTGTGGAGAGCCAAGATCGCCAAACTCCTCAAGGTACATGGCACATAGAAGAGGAATATTCTCATCTAACAACGTTGTAGATATCTTGTATTTGATATGGAGGAGTTATGACAATCTGGCGACATAAATGTTACGTTGCAATCACCTATTTCCCTGACCCCAAATTGTCAGCTCATACCCAACGTTGTCACAATGTTATGGTAACTTTGCGAAGTCCTAGTCAGTTATAATATCAGGATAGTTTTTCCTTTGCTTAAAAGTATGTAAAGAAAGTATAAAATGACTTTTTTTTCAATCGAGAATCGCTAATAAAGATGAAGAATGCACGTCCTATTACCTTCATTGATTTTATAATTTTTTTGTTAATGAAATTTTAAAGGAAACGTATTTCCAACCTTACCGTCTACGAAAAACGTTTTTGCAATCACTGTGTAAAGTTGCAGAAATGTGCCAGCAACGTCGTCTGTTAGCTGGGACGGGCCGTCTTTTCTCGCCATTTTGAAAATAACGTTTACATTACATTCTTTCATTCAAATAAAATAAATTCTAGACTAATCCTACCTCCTCCTCAGATTTTTCCAACCCTCGCGTATTTGAACGTCATATTTCCATCGTCAACACCCTGCTTATTCTAACACCAGTATTTTATTCGAGATCTGAAACTTTTGTTTTTTTCTCATTATGGAGGTTACGATGATTTTCCTTTTGGGCTCGGCACAGATGAACTTCGGATATGTGATGTAATTTTGGCCCCTGCTTCGCCATATCTATAAACTATACTCCGTTTGTAATGTTGACGGTGACTGAATACATTATTTGGTACACCCTTCATTATTTACCGTATCCAATCAAAACATAAGCGATCATGGCTCTCAACAATTTTCTCTCCTTCGTAGCTCTTAATTAATTTTATCTTTTTGTTATTACTTCTCAAACTTGTCCTGCGATGCATTTAAAGCTCATCAGATATGTTATTTGATATTTTCCTCTGTCCCTTTTGTCTCTCCTGCACATAATAATTTTCAATTATTTCTTTCTAATGTTAACTAAAACTTTCATTTTCGTTTCCATTTTATCATCCTTGCTGCTCATATTTTCGTTCCATGGTATTTTCAGCATCCTCCTGTGGATCCACATTTCTGTTGCTTCAAGTCTTGCCTTCAACTATGAGATCGTTCAGCATTCACTGCCATATAGGAATGCAGACATCATGTAACAATTCAGTACTCTTTTCTTTGTCCCTAGCGAAGTGTTTCTGTCTTTTAAATTTCTGCTTAGCTTTTGGAAGTCATCTTTCACTATCTCGATTCATCTTAGGATGTCAGTGCCTCACTTTCAATCCTCTGTTAAAACACTTCCCAGATATTTAAATGTTTGTACTTGTTTGATTTTGGTATCTCTGACTTGTAATTTGCATTTGTGATTATCCTTTTGATAACAGCTGTCTTTTTGCTGTGTATGACCTACTTTGCAAAAAAAAAAAAAATTTCATGTAACGTATGAAACTTTAAAATGAGTTAGTATTAAGTTTCATTAATGTAAATTGTAGTTCAATTTAAAATTTTACTAAAATTCTTTAAACTAACAAGATTAGCATGTTGATTATGATGTAATGCGTGATCCGAATACGTATATGTATTTTGACTAACTTTGGGTCTCTAACTAAAAGTGTATATATATATATATATATATATATATATATATATATATATATATATATATATATATATATATATATATATATATATATATATCAGAATCTTTTTTTCTTTTAGACGCCGATGCTCTTCAAGGCGTGATCAGTCATGGATCTGCAAACCATCCTGTCTTTTTAGTTTTGGGTAAGTTTGACGCATTACTGGCTCTCCTCTCTGTTTTGCCAACCATTTTCACGTGCTCGTTAGGTAGATTATAAACTGCTTTTTTTCTGTCCCTCTTGCCTTCAATTCCGTGTTCCGTGTCCAATCTCCCCTATTCATTATTATGTGCCCTAAAAATCTTTACTGTCCACGATTCGAAGCAAACTGTGTTCCAATATCTTGCACAACTTTATATGTGAATTAAGTTTAAGTCTCTAATGTTTTTTTTTCTGTTTCTTTCAGATTTAACAACGTAAGTCTTTGCCAATTTCAACCATGGAAAGATTAACAACCAAACAATGTGTTAACGTTAGCGAAGCCTATTACAAAAATAGACGTTCAAACAGAAATGCAATGAGAAGTTTCCAGGTCGCATCATCTCTCGAATCAGCGAAATCATTTGGCCACCACGAACGTGCGACGTGACACCTTTAGATTTCTTCATTTAGGGGTCATCTCAAAAATAAGGTATATGCCATCAAGTCATCAACAATTCAACAGCTGTAGGATCAGATAAGGCGTATTGGTGAGACGTCTTCAAAAATTTTGATCATCGAGTGAAGGTGTCCCGCCGAAGCCTTGGACGATATTATTTTTCACCAATAATTGCCAAGACTTAAATAACATAATCCAATATAGACAAAATAAATTATCACCAATAACACTGATTTATTTACTGCTGACTTTGATCCATGTAAATGAAACACTCTTTATAAGTATTCGTTTTGATTCCATTTTCCATAAAACTTCGTCTTTGCTCATATATTTTAGACCATGGAATTCTCAGCATCCACATTTCTGTTCCCTCGTTTCTAATTTATCTTTGATGAGACTATTCATCCTTTAGTGCCATATACGAAGACCGATAGAGATTTTGCACTATTTTTGTGTTTTAACGAATTTTTCCAGTTTCATAATACTTTGCAACTTTCTCCATCCCAATGCACCTTCGGATTTTGTTGTCATATTTTTGGTCTTCTGATAAAACACTTCTAGATATTGATATTTTTAATTTGCTTGATCCCGACAGATCCAATTCCTATTTTATATTTTGCCAACAACAATGCATTTTATCTTCTTACAATTGATTTGTAGTCCTTTCTTCTAGCTTCTTTTAAAATCTTCTCTAGGAGTTCCTATAGTCTCCTTTCTTTGTCTGATATCATCTCTGTGTCATCTGTATATATAATGTTTTAAAGAGTGTAGATTCCAATAATAAATCCTGATAGGACTTCTAATTCTTTCAAGATCGTCTCACTAAGAAAGTTGAATAAATTGGATCGGAATACTTATGGTCATTACGGTTCTTGTATATTTATTGAATACATTTTCTATCCGTTTGCAGGCGGTTTGCTCCCAGTATAAGTTCTGGATTATTCTAATATCTTTTACAAATAAATCGAGCTTCCCTCGCAGTTCAAAAAGTTCTTTGTGCTATACTTTATAAAATGCGTTTGCATTATCTATAAAATATCGGCATACAATTTTCTGCTCTTTAATTAAAAATAACTTTAGCGAATTTATCCCTTTACACAAGTATTAATTAAGATTGTTGCAAAATAAAATGGATCACTTTAAACCTTTAAACGGCAACAACAACGAAAATGTACAGCGCATACATTTAGAAGGGAAAATATTTCTGATAGGAAACTCTTATCAATGCTAGAAAGAGCAATAGCAGATAGTAGACCTGAATAAGTATACTATCCTGAAAAATGAATTAATAAAACAATTTTTGTAAACTTCAATTGACAGTAACGCTGACTGATCGATCAATCAAAGACTAATGTTTCCTACCATATGAATGCATTATTGATCATTTTAATATTAGAATATATTGTAAATGATTCTACTGTAATAAGGCAATGCAAATTAATTTATTACTCGAAATCATTAGTAATGATTTTTATGGTAATTAATATTAGAAATATTTAGAAATATATAAAACAGAGGCTTTTAGAAATGTAATTTCCCGAAAAAGAAAAGCTTTTAAGAAAAACGTTTACATGAATTTCAACCAACAGTAAAGATAATAATTTGGCCAATGAATGCCGAATATTTCCTGCATGGAAACGGTTAAAAATTATGTTCACTCCATTATTAAATTATGGGACTCGTGTTTCAACACACTAACATTATTTCGATGTATTTCTCTTACTAAGAAATGAAATTTGTTAGCTAAAATATTATGTTTGCATAAAATGCCGTATCAATTACTGTAATGAGATATGCATATAAATGTCCATCGCTTGACTTCCGGGCTGCGGAACAAGATACTGTGCTATTTTTTTCTCGTCATTTAATTTGAGATCATCTTTCTATTTGGCACGTCAAGAACGAACGTCGGACAGACTCCGTTTATAATCATGGTAGGAAGAGACACAATAAAGATTCTGGCTGCGTACACCAGCAACCCCGATTTAAAACTGCTAATTGATACTCGCAAGCGAAAAACATTAAGTTCACAGAAGCTCGCTATACGAAGATATTCCGAGCTGAATTTCTCGTTTGACGTAGATGTGAAAGAATTTACTTGAAGCTGTCAACGAGATAAAAGGTAAAGATGTAAAATACGAAAATATATAGATTTGACAGGAAAGATAATGTTGAAAATATTTTCGTTCTTGTCTCTTATCAATGGAGAATAAGACTGATAGGACAAAGAAAAGGGTAGACTATTTATTTAGGTAAATCAAAATAGAGGGAGGAGAGAGAAGAAACTAAATTTACTTGAAGATGAGATTTTAACCCTATGTTACTTTAAGAGTCTGCCATTGTACCATTAAGTGTCTTAAGAATAAAATATTTTCGTTACGGTCAAGACAAAAAAAAAACATAATTCTCGGGTCATATTTGCCCTGTTGTTCTAACAATGGTATGTATCCGTAGTTTCTCATATATATTCTTCTATGAGTATTTATCTTAAGCAAGGGGAATTTCACTGCAAACAGTGAAAAAAGACCTGAATAACTACGCAATGTCTAACTCTTTTGGTTTTAATCAATTCGCACCAAACAAAGCTATAATGCCACTAAGATGCAAAGAGCTACTGGAAGTGAAAGACAAAAAGGATTTTAGAAAGAAATCTGAAAACCAGCGGATAAAGGCGCTGGATAGATGCAGTTACAGGGCCCAATTAGTGTAAGTTCAATACCCGGTTAAGGAGTGGAGAACTTGGAGAGGGGAACTAACAGGAGATAACTGATAACTGACGTCCATCAGACATGGCACGTGGAAGTAGAACAGTCTACCCCAGTGAGCGAAATAAAGGGTTCAGTTCGACATTCGAACCACCTGAAGAAGGTCGGAGCGTGCAACGGCTGAAACGTTGTAATAAATATGGCAACAATGATGAGCAAAATAGTCAGAATAATGTAAATAGTGTACATAATACATCATCCCAGAAATATAGACAGATATTAAAAATAATTGTTCGAAAGACCGAGGAGGAGTCTGAACCGTGAGATAGGCGAACCTATCTACACCTCACTTATTGTTGGATAAATTCCTCAAGGATGGAGAAGAGACAAGAAGCGACCTGAGTTTCGTTCTATACACCGTTACTGTAAATAACCTGAAGATATATGAGCAACGAGGAAAGAAATTTAATTTAAGGAAAGGAAATAAGTTTCTCGAGGGTCGTTCAAAATGTTCTATGCCATAACCAGAAGGAGTTGGAGAAACAAGAGTGTTTTCACTATTTTTCAATATAATCCCCCTTGACATCAATTCCCTTGGTCCAATGATGCTTAAGCATCGCGTGTCCTGGGTATGACGATAAACTACATCCGGAAGCAAGGCCTGTGATTGGGAAATTGGAGGTTTTTGACGAACGTGGAAACCCCTTCTTAATTGCTGTTGTTCCCAGGTTCACCCTGACCGAAGGTCGTAGCACCTGCCAATGTCCCAACTATTGACAAATATTGAAATCCCAAACAAATCACTACAAAATTATAAAAATGCATTTGTATAAGAACAATATCAACAATTCATTTTATGCAAAAAAAAAAAAACATTGTATCGTAAAATTAGTAAAACTGCCTATTTAAAGCAGCATCCCTAGCAATAGATTTTATCTGTAGTTGATGACATGAAATTGCGTTCAAAATATATTTAGTTGGGACCATAAAATTGTTCAAATTATTTACATTCCGGCATTGAATAAGCCATAGAGGTTGATATGTCCTTAAATAAATTCAACCAACCAAACAACCTTCATGAAAGAATTATTTTATGAAATTAAGCCATATAATATGCTACAATATCTGAAATCAAACTGTATTAAAAAAAATATAACTTCAAAAAATTACAATATAAAATAACATATCACAGCCTCTTAATAATTATGCCCACGGAAACACACACATGCACAAATGCTGATATCATCTGCCATATATACCTGTGTGGAACAGAATAATATATCATATATCTCTTATTTAAAATGTCCCTAGAAAATTAAATTTCGGCATTGAATGACCCAAAAGGAGTTGATATGTTGTTAAACAAACAACAAAATTTTAAGCATATCAATCTCATCACAAAAGAAGAGGTGTCTCTGTATTCTATAAACTCCTCCACAACACATCATTTTTTTCAAAATGGCGACCAACAGGTGGGATTTGAATTTAGGAAACAGAAAGAAGTCAAATGTAGCTAAGTCTTGTAAGTAAGGAGAATGGCTTAGAAATTCGAAGACACATTTGGCTGATTCAGCTACTGCAACATGAGCACTGTAAATAGGTGCGTTATCCTGGAACAAGAACCCCACTGCCTTCAGCTTCCTTCTGTGTTTCGACTCGATATGCACTGTCCATTAATAGTTTCTTTTTCGTTTCTAGGTTGTCTATTTTCATTACGCCTTCAGAATCAAAAATAGAAGCCATCAACTTGCCAATAGACGTTGCCTGCTTGAACTTCTTCTAGAGTGAAAAAATACAGAGTGCTTCCACTGACTGTTTGCTTTGAATGTTTGATTCACGTTCAAATTGGTGAACCGAGAATTCGTCGTGAGTTACTGATCCGCGATGTAAATTCTCAATGTCAGCCTGGAAGAGAATAAGAAGTGTTCTGGAAATGTCAGCTCTTTTAGTTTCTGCTCTTGTGTCAGCATTTTTTGGACCCATCTTGCAGACAGCTTGTTCATCCTCAAGATCTGAGCTAAAACTGTATGGATCGAACCAGAACTAATGCCTATAAACATAGCTATCTGCTGGACAGTGATACGTGTATTAGCCAAAATCATACAGTGAATGCCATCAGCTTCTCTATCAGTGGTTGAGGCTTTTGGAAAGCTGACTAGTGGTCATCTTTTATTCTGTCCATGTCTCGCTTGATTTCCGTAGCCAACTTCTTAGCAGTTGCATAGCAAGCAGAGTCCTCGACACGTGTACATGGGTTTTCTTGTGTGTTATACATTTCTTTTGCAAATACTATATTACTGCTTAGGCCTAGATTTTTGTCTATTTTTAGATTTGTCTTACACCTCTCAAATGTGTATGCGCTTCACCTGCACAAAAATTAATACAAAAATCTGAATTAGTTTTTCTCGTTTTATAAGAAGTGGTTGTGTGTTGCCACAACAAAAATGTTCAGCTATGGCTCTTCTTTCTTTCTGGGTGAGGCTTAGAACTTTTCTGAACGATTCCCGTACGAGAAAGAGTTACGTTTTCTTCGACATATTAAGCGGAAAGAGGGTTTAGAGAATTTAACATTCACAAGACACTTTGAAAGTAATCGCTATAGATGTAGACAGGGAATAACCAAAGTAACGAATTTGTATGAATGGATGACAGGGCGGGATGATCACAATTAAAAATTGATTAAAGATAAGAGTACAGGAATTTATGGGGTACTATGATTGTCCATGTTTTGGGATGGAGCTCATAAGCCGTTCAGTTTGATAGCACAATATTTTTCGATCTAGTTAACTCAGTAATGTGTTAAGGCAACAAGAGTTTCGATGGGTTTTCTTTTTCATGTACAATTCAAATCAAGAAAATATCTTGAGTAAAAGAAATTAAAGGAATGAGCAAAACTGTATTCAGTTCTGAAAAAAAGTCTTGGAAAATTTTCATACAGAAGCCACTGAAAAGTAAAAAACACAAAATCTAAAATATATTTAATCAGATTTAGTTTCATCTGATAGAACGCATACGTCAATATCTCAAATAAATAAACTTCTCTAGAATCAATAAACTTTCCGAAATATGATTGTGTCCTTGTCAAATAAGTTCTTTATAGATTTTGAAACTGTTATATATTCCCCGAAACTAATGGCACCAATACTAAATCGTACGAACCTGAATTGATCCTTTGAAAAATCTCAAATATCTTTCCGTAAAAAATAGGAAAATGAAGCAAGCACAATTTATATTACATTTATTAATGATTTACTCCTAAAATCTATAAAAAGTAGGAAATTTGATGAACTTCGTTGTAAATGGTACGTAAAAATACTACTTTTAATAGATTGTACTGCTTGCTTTGTGCATAAATATAAATATAAGAAAAAACACTGTTATATTCTATGCAGTAAAATATTGCAGTTAACAAAAATATATTGATTTTATTCATGATAAATTGCGTTTGATTTATGGTTTAAAGAATTGTTATATTATTTTTCAATAAAAATTGTAAATTAGAAATCATAATCTTTTGTTCAGATATAATTTATTACAAATTTAACGCGTTTTAAAAAGAAGTATATACTTATATGAGGTCTGATCAAAAAGTATCGGAACTGTTGCTATGATAATGTGTGAAACCGCTTGGCACAGATTGAAGGTGAACACTGCCGCGCATACACACTAAATTATAATGTTCTCAATCACTTCCATTGTTTATAGTAGGTCTTGGAAGGAAAGTGTGTAGAGTGTGGTCGTCTCAACATACCACAGACACTCCATCAGTTACCACGGCCTGTGCAGTAGTTGCTGGTCACGCAAACTTTCTCCTTGTTTACAAACACTCCCGCCCCTTGTTACTTTTTCCTCTTCAAAAATCATAAAGTGCGTGGCTTCAGAAGGGGTCTACTCCGAAGGAAATTAAATGCTGAATTGATATGTACTCTAGTTTTCTTTTTTCTTTTGTTAGCGTTATTTTTTTGATCAGGCCTCGTATTCAGTGTCTAACACAAACCAGTATTTACAAGTTCCCAAATTTTGATTTTGCCTAATCTGCATAATAGAATTTTTGTAGTTATGTTTTCTTATTAACTGATCTGAATTGTATAATGTTTTTTTAATTAATCTCATTATTCAGTTTACGGTAAATTGGTGAAATGATCATTGGTAGGATATTGTATGACATCTTATTAGAATAATTATTACACATAAATAAGTCGCTCACGAAAACCCTGCGGTTATACTTGACATTTTCTTAAGAGTAACAAAAAATAAGCATGCAGCAATAAAGAAATTCGTCATTTTAATTCAGCTACATAATTAATTTAACCGATATTTGATCTTATATCTTCTATTCGAATTCCAGTTTAAGCAAAAAGTACGAAAAGTATTTCCTACCAAATCATGATAAATCGATTAAAGTTATGTCCTCTTAATTACAAACAAACATGGCCTAAAATAGAGAACGCGATTAGTGGGAGTCATATGAATGCTGGTTTCTTTTTTTTACTCAATTTTTACTCAAATGCACTATTCATATGGACTTTATTTTTATTTAATTTACAAAAAAACAGAGTTCATATGATAAATGTTAACCCTGTTTTGTCTCTCCATTGTCGATGTATACGAAATAAAATCCATTTTGTGATCACGCTGTTTGATTGGCAAAATATATAAAAATTAACAATTATGAAAATTTCAATATATTCACAATTCCATT
>OZ010577.1:110427813-110470313 GCA_963932145.1 Acanthosepion lycidas | reverse complement strand
AATATTCTCTTCAAACATAAAACAATTTACATCATTTTCAGTTGACCATAAGAATATAGAGTAGCATTTGTAAAGTCTTCTTGTTGTTGACATTTTTTGTTGTTTATGGATACTTTGATTCTATAAATGCATTTATTTGCCTTGAAATAGTCTACATTGCACGAAAGGCGTCCGCTAGAACTGCATTTTTCATATTGTCTTTTTTTCTTTATACATGTGTGTGTGTGTGTGTGTTCCTGTCTGTGAGTGCGCGTCTGGAGCAGCACTTTGACTTGTGTATGTATTTATTAAAGCTATAATACATGTATACATATGTATTTAAAGCCACCATAATTTTACTCAATCCCGATATCATAATATATTTTTCAATCGCTAAGTTTTCCTCAAAATCCAGAAGCAATAATAACTTCACAATGCCTTCAGGACTCCAGCACTTATAAGATTTCAAAAACCACATTCTTCCGAAGACGGAATAAGTCAGCGTTAAATACAATCCAAATTGGGAATTCCACTTTTTCTACTGTCGACAACATCCATCTGAAATTCATTAACGAAAATAATCAATTCGTCTCGTTCAAATCATTCAATCCTACTCGTCATCATTTTCGTATACCTAGACAAAAAAGAAGGAAAAAAAATTATATTTTTAACACTGAATATATGGAAGCGCCTGTTAACCATAGCCAAATAAATTCTGTTCATTTTCCTCATATTGCAAGAGAGCAAACAGAAAGAATCTCCGTCAGCAGCGTTCAAAATTGGGCCGGAATTATGATAGACATATCCTTTCAATTTGAGAACCTTTCTTATATATTTACTTTTCCTCAAATTTGAATGAAACGTGTTTCTTTATCAATATATTCTTCCCGTCGCTTGCAGCACTGTATGAACCATGGTGGTTTTCTACACAAAAACCAATTTAAGATACTGTTCGTGCAAAGTTTGTGCGAAATATCAATCTAGAAGAATAATTCCTCACAATATTTACTCAACAATACTAAATAAAAATAAGAAGTAGACGATATTATTAGACATTAGCAGTAGAACAAGAACAACCTTCTTTCTAGAATTCCCTGTGAGTTACCCAGATTCACATATATTTGAGAAAGCCCGGACAGGAGATGACTAAACCTTGTGATAACAACAAAAAGATGAGGACAACAGTTCTAATATAAATAGTGTAAATAATGATAACTTCTCATCACAGAAATTCAAACAATAATATTTAGTGATGCTAATGAAGGAAAAAAAAAACGAAAATTTTGTATTCCGTTGAGGTTGGAGATCCATGCCATAGAAAATACAAATTGGACTTTTCAAATTTTCCAATAAGGTTCTGAGTATTTTTCTCGAAGTTTTGGATACACTGTCCGAAGTTCATATTTTGTTCAAGTGTTTCGCAGTCATTATCAAGAACCTATGTGGGGTATGTGGGGTATGTGTGGTAGTTAGAATTCCTTTGTCTACATCTTGGTATTTTTTGGGAAGCTGGAGGTTTCAATTGTCTAGCGTGACATCATGTGCAACTGGTCTTAGTAAGATATAGAGATTTAATATTCAGGAATAATTTTTACATCTGCGGCTACTCTGTGTTTCTCGAGATTACATCCACTCGTCCGAAGCCGCTTGATGAGGGGGGGGATTTAATATCCCCGAAATTACAGTAGCAATAGGTAACAAATTATTTACAACGAAGTAAATAAACAGTAAAGTAGTTGTTTAAAATTGTATCTGTTAAAAAGTCCTGAATATCAAGCTAGAAAAATCAAACATGTAGAGCCATTTCATATCATAAAACAATAAAACGCTGATTGGTACACTATCGCGATTTCGACCGCTGAGGTCACATTAGGATGGTTAACTCAGCATACTAATTACAGACACCACCGCAATAACAAAACTATTATATTTTTCTCTCTTCCTCCCCCACATTAATTCCGTTGCCGCATTCAGAAGTGAATGTTCTTCTTGCATTGTCTGTAATAAGTTCGCTGAGTTAACCACCTGATGAGACGTTGACGGTCGAAAACATTGTAGTGTGCCATTCTTAGGACATATATATATATATATATATATATATATATATATATATATATATATATATATATAAAAATAAAAGAAGTATTAGTAATGGATTTTTAATTTCTGAATCCGACAGCTTTTATCAATTTAAACGTTAGTAAACTTTATTTATTTAAGAAAAATATGCCTTCTCCGACAGGATGAGAACTTGTGTTCCTCTGAGTAAAGAAAACAAACGTTAGATTCGACGTGCCTTAACCGACTCGCCCACGAAGAAACTTCCCCGATCAAGCAGCGTATGAACAGTGCCTTTAAGCAAATTTGACTAGCTGCTTTCGCAGGTGGATATGAATGAAGAAAGAGTAGCTAGGCATTATGTACGTAGACTGGAGAGAGTGTTAAAATCAATGTCAAACTTACTATTACCAAAGTAAACATTAAAAATTGCCAAACAACTGAATTCATTTTAAAGTCGTTTCTTCATCACACTGATATCAGTTCAGGCACCACGCTTCACTGCTTGACTCATTTTTGTACTTTGTACTCATTTATATTATTCTACTCTTAATATAATCAATGTTTAAGATAATAATGCTTAATATAATCAATGTTTAAGATAATAATGCTTAATATAATCAATGTTTAATATGGAATATTTTTTTGTTTTAATAATGATTGCTTCATATTCCCTATAGCATTAAACAGAAGAATATAATATATATATATATATATATATATATATATATATATATATATATTAAAAATCGAAAACTAAAAGCGAATACTTTGTAAACTATAATATAGAAAAATACAAATAATAACCACTATATCCAACTCAGATTAATTAACATACTCTAGACAATGTTGAGGAAATCCTTTAAACTAAGTAAGACAAAGTTGAAAAAAGTCTTGAAGATAAACAAATAAGACAGTCAACACCCGTAAAAAATTAAAATGATTAAAAACTAAATGAACAAAAGTAATTAAATAATAAACAAATTAACAAACTACGAATGTATGCATGAATACCAGTAAATGTAATAATAATAATCAACAAATAAGTAATCAATAATAAATGAATAACAAGTTTAATAACATCACAAAAGAAGTGCAAATGAATATATTCAGCGCCACAATTATTTCTACGCAACATTTTCTATAATAATTTGAAATATCACTGTACCACCTATCCAATAACCGTTAGGAGAATTCATTAGAACTTGCTCGCCAAAATGCGCTGCTCTTAAGGGCATATAAAAATACTCGAGACAAAACACAACACATAGGACGTGTAGATTCCTTTTAAGCATGAAACTGACTGTCACTGCTCGGTTTTTACCTATATATATATATATATATATATATATATATATATATATATATATATATATATATATATATATATATGTATATATATATATATGTATATATATATATATATATATATATGTATGTATATATATATATATATATATATATGTATGTATATATATATATATATATATATATATATATATATATATATTAGGTTGGTGCAAAAATAATGACATAATAATGTCGTTTTTTGACGTCAAAAAATACGTCAAAAAACGACATTATTACGTCATTATTTTTGCACCAACCTAATATATATATATATTTATATATATATATATATATATGGTGCTAAAATTAATTTGATATATGGCTCAATATATCTTGATTTCTGCTAATATATAAAATCCAGAAGGATTTAGAATCTTTTAGTGCGCAGTCACTTATAATTTTGTAATTTTATAACCGAAGTGATTCTTTCTCCAAGTAATCCCAATTATATTTTCGTATACGTGTCTATATCTTGTCAGTTCAGAACGTGAAAGTATATGTGTATCAACAACGATGTCACGGACTTCTTGCTTGTGCCATTTGCAATTGGTTTTTACGTCAACGTAAATGTCAAGCACTGAATGAGGAATTTCCTGAAAGCAATTCATTACCGATTTCCTGTGCGGTTGGTGCATCACGATCTTCAAAGAAAGCCTAACGTTGAATGACTTCATTAAAAACTATGTCAGAAGGAAAATACACGTATGAACAGAAGTTTGAAATAGAAGTAGGTTAAATGTTTATTTACGCTTGGCGCTTTATAATATTTAAATGAATGCTGTTTTTCTCAATAAGATTAATATTATTTGAAATAGCGAGTAATTCTCATTAAATTGTTAGCGTTAACAATGACGCTTCAGTGACTGATGGCAGACTTTTAGAAACAGTTAAAATTATGGTAAACACTTAGAAATTATCTATTCTGCATAATCTGTATAATATTGACCTATATTTTTAAATCTTCCATTGTATGTCTTAACTAGGTTTGAACAATTTTGTGATGTTGAATAAAAGAAGTAACATCAATTTTCCATCATAAGCTTTAGTTTTCCTTCTCTAGAATATCATATCCTACGTAAAACGTGGCTAAGACTGGGTTATGTCAAAGTAAATGTGAAGAAAAAAATATACGCCCATTTGAAGATTAAACACAATCTGAGTGTGATATAAAGTCAATCAGTTACGTGCCACACGATCATGTATCTTTTGCAACTGTCTTTTCTATTCTAATAGTTTCTTTTCTCTCCTGTGGAACTACAATCGGATATTTTTCCTTCCCATCCATCTACAATTATCGAAAATTTAAATTCAACACCAATCGCCATATTCTGTCTTACAGAACCTTGCGAACTTATTGTCATTTCACCTCACTTATCCGTCCTGGGTATGACGATAAACTACGTCCAATAGCATGGCCTCTGAACAGGAGGTCTTGAGGAACGTGGAACCACACTTTATTTGATGGTGTTCCCAGGTCCACCCTGACCCAGGGTGGTAGCACCTGTTAGGGTCCCAGCTACGGGCAAATCGTTAACCGCAACACTGGAGTCAGAATACTATGAAAGTGTAAAAATAGGTTTTAATACCAGAAATACTTTGTAAAATTATTACCAGTAATATTTTTTTCCTTCAAAAATTATTACCGGCAATACACTATTACCAGCAATACATTTTAAAAAAATACCAGCAATAAAATATTACCAGCTATAAATCTTTTGAAAATAATTATTACCAGAAATAGATTGAAGGAAAAATATTGCAAGAAATAGATTTTTGAAGAAAAAAGTATTGCTAGCAATATATTTTTGGGGAAAAAAATATTACCAGCAATAAAAATTGCCGGCATTAACAAATTGAGGTTGATATGTCATCAAACAAACCAGAACCAATAACCTTATTTAACTTCGCTAAAGGCGTCTAAGTCTCTTGTAACTCTTCAGTCTTAGTGGCATCCGGTCCTTGCTTGAGGTGAAATGTTTTTAAAAAAGCTCACCTAAAATCCCCTCATCATATCTAATCTCTCACATTGATGGCGTCCAATTTGTTCAGAAGGGTCTAAACTGTCAGCAATAAACAACCGTTTTCTCACATTTTAAAATTACTTTAGGCGAATGGATGTACAAGAGAAGACAGTGATTCATACGATCTGGCTATTAGTCAGTCAATTATATGCTATGCATGATACACTCGCTTTTTCCCCCCCGTGGTAGGTTGCTATTTATTTTTTCGGCGATAGAGCAGTTGCTATCCATGGGGGAAGAAGAAGAGGATTCACACCTTTACCAAGGGTATTAGCACGTAATGGGATTCGAACTCGGCACTCCGATTCCTCAATCCGAGCCGCTATCCATTACTCCACCATTCTATACAGAATCAGAAACAAAGAACTTCATTAAATAACATCATATCAAAACTAGAAGACAGCTGCAACATGCAAAATAATGAATGCGATAATAAATAATGACATAATGTGTAATGTTGACTTTCAACAATGATTTAAATAAAAGGCTCTGAAGAAATTTCCGCGTTTTAATAGAAAGAGCAAAAACAGTGGACATCATGAGAAGCCTATTTTTAAGAAAAACCATTTTAGGAGAAATAATTTATAAATGTCAACTGGCCGAAGCGCTAACTGTTCGGTTAATGAATACGAATGTTTTCTGTATGGAAACGGTTAATCTCACTGTCACCATTGCCAATGTGACGCCCAGTATGCAAGGAAAAGTCGTACGATGGGAAAATGTACATAGAAAAACTATTCACAATGAGGTATCTAAGTGCAAAGAAAAAATGTTACTCGAGGTTAATCTGCTTATTACATGATATAATTGTAAATTAATTGAATTAAGTTTTTAGAAATCACCCTCGAGTGAAATTGATAACGTTTATGTTTGCTTAGTTGGAAAAGAATTTACACAAGAATAAGCACGTACAGATATGAGCAAAACATTCGAGCCACCAAATTCTTTCCACATATATTTCGAGAACAATAGAATAATTCCTTCATGCCAACGGTTTGCTCATTGTGGCTAAGATATAAAATTGTAGCATTTTATTCAAAGACACATCCAATATGTAAATTGTAGATACCAAAATCAAACAAGTACAACAATTTAAATATCTGAAAAAACTTTTAATCGGGGTAGGGAAGTGTGACGCCGAAATTTCTACGCACATTTGGATAGCGAAAGGTGCCATACAAAAGCTAAGCAAAATATTAAGAAACAAAGTTCATTAGAAACAAAGAAAAGAGTACCGAACTGTTACATGCTATCTGTTTTAGTATATGGCAGTGAATGCTGGACGATGGAGAAAAAGAGACTGCAAGCATCAGAAATGTGGTTTTCCAGGGATACCAAGACATATGAGCAACGGCAAGGTTTTACAGAAAATTGAAACCAAATGAAAACTTTAACTTAACATCAGCGAGAGAAAACTGAAAATTATCGGATGCATAATGAGGAAGAAGGGCTTGGAAATCAAGAGGAACGGAGAAAATCGAAGCATAATATATTTTATGAGCTTTACATTTTTGGCGGAACTAGGTTTATGAGAAATGAAAAGAAATAAATTTATTAAGAGCTGCGAGGGGCAGGATAAGTGTGCTGAAATTTTATGTAATATCTCGCCTCCTATATGGCAGCGAATGTTGGACAATCCCTTCACACATAAAGAACAGAAATGTGGTTCTAAAAACGGATTCTGAGAATTCTGTATAGTTGAGCGAAGTTTTAGAGAAAATGGAAGCACCTATATTTAGCCTCAGGAAGAGACAGTTGTAATGTATGGAGCACATAATGCAGAGAGAGATTTTATAAAATTTGATATTCACAGAACAGATTGAAAGCAAGACCGATAGTCGAAATCTAGGTAGCAGATCACGGTTTAGGAGAGATCGCAAAAATACAATATTTACAACTACAAAGGACAGGAGATTGTGGAGTGTCATGAACGAATATCGAAGAACCTCTTCTAGTACAAAGGTAAGTCAAATAAACAGTAGATAGAACATTGTTTCCCCATTTTTTTTATAAGAAAAAGTCATTTAAAAATCAGCACATCAGATCTGTCTCATTCTGGACTCGACTGCACATCGTTGAATAAAATCTCACCCAACACTAGCTCGGTATTGCGGCCAATCAGTCTAGAAATACCTATATGTATCGAGGTCTTCTGTTATTATAAGTAGCGAGATTGTAGCCAACAGTGACGTGTCAGTACAGTCGCGTAGATCACAGAACATTGTATTCCCCAGTGATCGCCCATCTACATACTGACCATGATCAACGTTGCTTAACTTCGGTGACATCTGAACACCGGTGTCTGAATTATAGTGATGTTCCAATCGTAGCTTAGACGTGGCACAAGGCCGAAAGTAGGGAGCACAGCGTGAAGATTGAACTCACAACTCTTTCTAGCGAGACAAGCTTGCTAACCATTACACCGCCTTGAAGTACCCATATAATTTGAATTATAAGGAAGATCTCAATTACAAAGTTACATGTAAATACTATATTTCGGCAAATGGAAATGAACGACGCCACGCCTAGAATTTTTGACTGAAATAATCTGTTGGTTTAATAGTAATCTCACAACCAATTTGTGGCCGAGTGGTTACAAAGTTATAAGTGTTCCACTTTCGCCATGGTCAATTTTTCAAAGACTTGAACTCTTGATACTATCGGACTGAAATGATTCCAGTATGAAGAACAATTGGAAAATGCTTGAACCCATATCAAGGATCGTTATGCTACGGGAGTAAAAATCTGTATGCAAAATTATTCTGGAAGCCGTCGATGATAGTTCTATAATTTCTGGCCTAGTTCAAAACTGCTGATCACGTCAGATAGTACGTTAAGTCTCAGAAAATGTCATGTCCGTTAAACACTTTAAGCCACAAGTTGTCTCTATGTGTTCAAAATATTCAGAAAGGCCTTTATTGGCTTCTAAAATGAGACCAGCTTGCCACATTAGCAAACTCATCATCACAGAGCAGAATTAAAGTTTACTTCAATGAGGAAGAAAAGTTGTACTCTTAATGATTTTCCTTATCAGGAAAGTCTGTTGGGACTCAAAACCACACTAAACCTCAAATAGCACTTGTACATATGAACACTCGCTGAATATACTGGTAAAAAATAGCCGCCCCCTCTACCGATCCAGAACTTCTCCTGGCATGCTGTTAGAAGAGCCAGATCAGACCAAAAAATGAATATTGTCGCTGCCTAACCTTCTCTTTCCAGCCTCGACCGACTTAAAAAAAATGCTTGCGAGGCTTTCTAAATGATGAAATGTTCTCCACTCTACACTCTCTTTCCCACAGACGAAATGTTGCTAGCTTCTTGCAAAACTATCGCTATTTTCATGTCAAACATTCAGGTGAACGTTATTCTTTGGTTCCAGCAGAGTCCAGAACTTAAGAGCTGGGACCATCCATGCCGCGCACAGTGCCGACACATTTCCTTCTTAATCATTTGATGAGGAGTAAGTACACAGCTTATTTCCGACATCCTTTGCATTGGGGAACGAACTTCCCTGATCAATATAATCTTAACCTCTTCAAGACGCGGGTCAATCATTGTCTTTGCTACATATCCTCATAATATGCAACACTCCCTCCTTCCATATACGCCATTACCGCATCCCTTTTTAATAACCATTCTACCATGTCTGACACTTATGTCTTTTATTGGGTGAACAATTTTAAAAGAAATGATCTATGCGGAAACGAGTAACCAGATATTTTATTGTCAACCAAATCAATTCAAAATATTGTTTAACTCAATGTACAGGATTTAATATGTAAATAATTTAGCTAATGTCATTTTGACGTTATTTTTTAATCAAGTACACTTTTTTCTTTCCGTAATATTTTTCTCTTAAATAAATATAACTATTAGGTTGGTGCAAAAATAATGACGTAATAATGTCGTTTTCTGACGTATTTTGAACGTCAAAAAACGACATTAATATGTCATTATTTTTGCACCAACCTAATAGAAAGATCCTCTCTTAACAAGCAACAGGAAATGCAAAATAAAAGAAATTACATTAAAATATTAAACATTATGCTTTATTAATAATTAGATTTAGCGTAAAGTAAGTATACGTATGTGAAGATTTCACGTTGTGATCCGCGGAAAATAATCATGTAAATATGTTACTTGTCACTAAAATAATCCCTGAAAAGAGACCGCGTCAAAAGAATGTAAATATTATGAAAGAATACTTTTTCTTTAGAAAATTGTAGACTAAATAAAAAAACAAACACGTGTACTTAGAATATAAACAGAGATTAAATATTTCTGACACACAATGAGGGAAAAGGGCTTCGAGTAAATTTTCTTTTTATCGCAACTACCTATATTTTTACCTAATTTGTATTATTTTCCTATTCTAAAATCGCTCCAATAAACAAGTAGCGTTCGTTCCTATAGTTGGCGTCTGTTTGCATCTTCACTATAATTCATCTGTTATTTTACGCTCGATTCAACCACTATTTTACGCTCGATTATCCTAGTTTTAAAAATTAAGAGATTAGTTACGTCATTATCTGCAAAAGTTTAAGACAGTAAAAATAAACATACTCTTATGTAATAAGATAAAGTCTTGCAAAACTAATTTTATATTAGTTAATATTACATCGTATATATTTACGTAGCTTTGTCTGGCAATTCAGTGGAGAATCAAACTCATTACATTAGTAATTTTCTGTGAAACCAAGCTTGGTAAATATCACTCCAATGCAATTATCCAATATAGATATGCAGATTTAACAAAATTAAGGGATACCGTGAGACTGAATCATTAACAATCACTAATGAAATTATGCCACGTCTCATCATCTAACTTATTTAGGTGCATGCATTTGTGTTAGCAATTCTAGATTGAATGAACAAAACTCGTATCAGACCAGGAATAAGGCAAAAACAATACAGCTTTTTAAAAATAAATGTTAGAATAAATGCTATATTCATGATCAGAATAGTATCAAATCCGTCAATGCAAAAACTAAAAGTCATATTTACAGGGATAAAGCCTCCTCTATTCGTATAAGGAATGAGTTAAGCAAGTACACAAATATAGAATGATATGTTTTCTCAAAGGATATATTTAATATATGCATCGAGATGATGCAAGAACTAAAATTCATATCAGGATCTGACAAATATCTCGAAGAAGAATGCGTGGTCGTCAGCAAGAGAAACAGCCAAAAATTGGGGATTCGAATTGAAGACATCAGAATGAAGCAGGTACAGAAATTTAACTCTCTGTGACAGAAATCAAAAGCGCGTTGGAGACCTTCTATGACTCTCCTGGGTATGACGATAAACTACATCCACGTCCTGGGTTAGACGATAAACTACATCCACGTCCTGGGTTAGACGATAAACTACATGCACGTCCTGGGTTAGACGATACCCTACATCCACGTCCTGGGTTAGACGATAAACTACATCCACGTCCTGGGTTAGACGATACCCTACATCCACGTCCTGGGTTAGACGATAAACTACATCCACGTCCTGGGTTAGACGATACCCTACATCCACGTCCTGGGTTAGACGATAAACTACATCCACGTCCTGGGTTGGACGATACCCTACATCCACGTCCTGGGTTAGACGATAAACTACATCCACGTCCTGGGTTAGACGATACCCTACATCCACGTCCTGGGTTAGACGATAAACTACATCCACGTCCTGGGTTGGACGATACCCTACATCCACGTCCTGGGTTAGACGATAAACTACATCCACGTCCTGGGTTAGACGGTAAACTACATCCACGTCCTGGGTTGGACGATAAACTACATCCACGTCCTGGGTTGGACGATACCCTACATCCACGTCCTGGGTTAGACGATAAACTACATCCACGTCCTGGGTTAGACGATAAACTACATCCAACGGCAAGTCATCTGTTCAGGAGGTTTTGAAGAATGTGGAGCCACATCTTAATTTTGGTGTTCTCATGTCCACCCTGACCCGATATGGTAGCACCTGTTAACCCCAAACTGAGGAAAAAGAAAAAGAAATCTATGAAAGTGTAAATATAGGTTTTAATGCCAACAATACATTTTTGTAAAAATATATCTCGAATGAATTTTAAAGAAAAAACTATTACCAGTAATGAATTTTTGAAGAAAAAATTTAGTACCGGCAATATATTTTTGAAGGAAAAAATATTACCAGTAATATATTTTTGAACATAGAAATATTACCAGTAATACATTTTTGAAGACAAAAATATTACCAGCAATACATTTTTGAACATAGAAATATTACCAGCAATACATTTTTGAAGACAAAAATATTAGCAGCAATAAAAACCCTGTCGGTATTAAATAACCTATTGAGGTTGATATTCCGTAAAATAAACCAAACCTTCTATGAACTATGCAAAATATTACGAAATTTCAAGCTCTAAACATTTTTCCCTTTACTATTCCACCCAAACTCTGTCCTCTCATTGAATTATAAACTCTACTTAGGTACCTTACATTGCATTCAGTCTATCCTCTGAGTGCTAAATTATATCCGCTTTCATCCCACATTTCATCACCTAGAAATTTTAAATGTTTTTTATTCTAAATACAACTCTCCTTGTGGTTCCTATTTTCATGTCAACTCCTCATCGCTCACATATCGAATCCATACTATTATCATCATCCTTCCGTAGAACGACATATCGAAGTCCCTTCTTCATCTGTACAGAATCATTCCAGCATTCACTGCTAATTAGGCAGACTGCTAATAAATAGCAGGTCAGAAATCATTCTTCTATGTTTCTAACGAAGTTTTCCTGTTTCTTAATATTTTGTTTAGCTTTGAAGTCAACTCTCGCTATGCCAATGCACTTTCCGATTTCTATATCACATATTTGGTCGTCTGTTACCACACATTCCAAATAATTCAATTTATGTAAGTGCTTGTTACTGATCTCTTCAATTCGTTACTTGCATCTTGGTGTAGCGCTCTTACGAACGATCATAAATTGTGTTTTTTTGCAGTTAAAGGGTAACATGTCTATCTTCGCATTTTATATTGTTAATAATTTCGAATACATGTACTGAATGCCTTACCGGTAGAAATCACTAATGTTTAGTCTGAAAAAATCTAAGCAACTCCACAGCGTTCTTGAACGAAACACCCCTCAAATTGTTAGAAAAGCAAACGGAAAAAGCACACATTCTGAAGGGTTTAAAGCAGGAGAATAAAGTGGATGTGGCAGAACCTCCCAACAAAATAATTTAATTGCATGTTTGCTCTTGTTAACGACGTGAAGGCGAGCATTCCCATGTTGCTCAATCTCGCTATATCGTCGGTCAGTTCTTTTCTGCTGAATTGCCCCTTTGAATGTCTGTAGATTACATTGTTCAACAGATAGCGTAGCATTAACTAGTTGGTTGTTTTGAAGTATTCATCTCCATATACAGTACAAATGTCTCGAGCAGCTTTGATTAAAAGCAAAGAGATGTTAAACAGTATTATTCTTGTCTACTTGACTGTCTATCTCTAATCTGAAATGAAATTTCAATAACGTTAGACAGCATTTTCACGGAATGACCAGACTTATTACAAAACAAAAAATGCTGCGAAAGATTATTCGCAGATTATCATAAAAAACGAACGAATATATTTAATAGCGTAATATTTTAAAGTGAGACTCAAATTCAATGAAACTGCTCATCGAATTCAATACGTAAGTAAATCAATAAGTATATGACTGTAATTTCCAGTACCGGTTTAAAACATTTTAAATGTGATTACTTGTTCCTTCTAATAATTCCCGGAATAATTCACCACAAAATATTAATTTAACCCAAAATAAAATTAATTTATATTTACTAAAATTCTCACCAAATTCTCCCATTCCATTGCATACCGTTTGGGTTGACCTTTGCGATCGCACCACATGTAGGCGGCACAGGTGGGCTATTTCTAATTGTGGGGTCTACATTCGCACTCACCCCGATAAACAAAGCCAAAAGCAGATATTTTTTCTTTCTTTTTTTTTTTAATTGTTAAAATTCTTTGTAAGTACCAGGAATATCATCCGCACTTACGAAATATGAACAGCTTAATGATATGTAATTTTTCATTGTGAGTGTTGGAGTTGCATGCTAAACAAATTTTGATTTATAATTTCAAAAGTGAGCCAAAAATGTAATAAAAAGCAAACAAACTTTAATTTATAATTCTTAATTTCAAAATAGTTCCAAAAATTTTATAAAATAATAAAAAAAAAATGTTGATTTAAAATTTATAATTTCTTGCGGGAAGTAATATTTGCGAAAACTTTCCATTATTTGCGATGAATTAACAGATCCGAAAATATGTTTTTTTTTAATATTATCAAATAAATATTAGGTTGGTGCAAAAATAATGTCGTTTTCTCACATATGTTACTATGTGATAAAACGACATTCTTTTTGCACCAACCTAATAAATGCCTGCGAAAAAAAGAATATACTAAAATATGCTATATGATTCTTCATATGTATGTATTTATGCATATACATTCATTAAAATAAAATAAAATCATGCGTTGTTTGTATGAAAGAATATAATTCATCTATTTTTATTTTTAAAAGCGGATATTTATGTTAATAAAGAGACCTAATTTTAGAGGTCAGTACTTGAGCCAAATCTGCAGTTCCTGAGAAATATTTCTGGGAAATCGAGAAATCAGATTTTAATACCAACACCCCGGAAACATACATCAAATCAACACCCACTCATAATCAGCAGAGAAGGCACGCACACGTACACACGAACGCTCACACACTTTCTGTTTGTAAACAAACTAATCTGCGTATGTGTTTGTATATCTAGATTATATTATTATTCATTATATTCAGTTTTAAATATACATCTCATTGCTTTTCTTCTAAATGGCTGTATATTAAATAGTCTAAATTTCTAACTTGTTATATATAAAATCATATACATTTTTACCTGGCTATATAATATATAGTATACATTTCTAACTGTCTACATATTAAATAGTACAAATTTTTAAATGATGATATATTGGATATTATAATTTTCTAACTGGCATTATATTAAATAGCATGAATTTGTATGTGTTCGTGTATATCTAAATTATATTATTTTTCATTATATTCAGTCTCAAATATACATTTCATTGCTTTTCTTCTAACAGACTGTATATTACATAGTATAAATTTCTAACTGGTTATGTATTAAATAATATATTTTTTTTAACTGGCTATATATTACATAGTGTAAACTTATAACTGGCTACATATTAAATACTATAAATTTATAACTGGCTATATATTACATATACATATATGTCTAATTGGCTATATATTAAATAGTATAAATATTTAACTGGCTGTATATTAAACAGTATAAAGCATATATATCCAAAACACATAATTAACAAAGTGGTTACAATAACACAGGAATCCTCATGATTTATGTCCCATGGCCTTTGAAAATGTGGGCCTTCGTGGCACTTCAGAACTTCTTATCCCTTTACGCTCTAAGCAACGCTTCACACTTTACTTTCCCTTTTTGTCTCTGCCCGTCCCATCATTTATCTAAACTCATTCGACAAGGTTTACCTTCCTTCAATAGGTCCTTTGAGTAAAAGATTTTACACGTCCCTTTTCCTCAGAATGTGCCACATAAATCTCAACTGTCTCTTTCTGATTTTAAGTATGACTGTTTTTTAGTTCACATTTTGTTCAGAAAATCCTTGTTAATACCAGGATATTCTTCGCATCTGTTAATAGAAAAACGTTTCAGTCTCTTCCAGTCTATTATTATTCAGGAAGGAAACTGTCCAACATTCACAATGAAAATAAAAGATAAATATGGCATAGCATTCCAACATTTTTTTTTTTTTTTTTTGTTAGTTTCTAACGATTTTTTTTTTATTTCTCTAGAAATCATTGTATTTTCTATCGGCCTGTGCATTCAAGAAAAAAATATAATTTTCTCGACCATTTTTTAAGCAAACTTTATTTCATCTATAGGCCTCCACGCCTATAGATGAAATAAAGTTTGCTTAAAAAATGGTCTTTCTACTTAAATACAAGCATGAAATAACGTTTGAAATAATAAAAATATGTCGAATAAAGAATCAAAAAATTCCCGGACGAAATTTTGCCCTTCGGCAAAACTTCGTCCGGGTTCCTCTCTGCTCAAGACAGAGAGCTCGACTGTAATGAACAATCTGTTCGACTGTTATATTTAACAGAAACGAGGGGGTGTATGTGGAACAAAGCCGAGTTTATTGTTGGTTCTCCGAGCCCGTAGGCTCGGCCAAAAATATTCCCTTAGAACCTGCAAGAATAGAGAATCCATAGTTGTTAGCAAAAGGATGAGCTCAAAATGCACATTATAAAATGGCGATATGTAAAGGCTAAATATCTGGGAAATATTTTAAGAGTTCAAAAATTTCTTGAAAGACATCACGCATTGACCAACAGATGACGAAGGCCGTAGAGTACAACGGCTGAAACTTTTTGATATTAATAACAAAAATGATGACTGGTAGTAATGTAAATAAGAACAGACGTTCAGTTCATATGAACGAAACAGGCCTAATTATCAGAGGACACAGACGCCAAAGGCGATCATCTCAGCTACCAAATATTCATTAGCGGTATAATCAGTCAGTTCATAAAAATGCGTCTAAATTATAAACTGATCGGAAAAGAGGTCTGTCATCAATAGAAGTGATCTCTATCACACATTAAACAGAGTTAAGACTTATAAATAATGAAGAAGCTGCCAGTTCATGAATCTACGTTTATATCTGCATGGATCTGAAAGAAAAATCGTAGACCAAATGCACTTATCACAGAAGCCAAACGCACTTATCACAGCCAAGAAAATGTTATTGCTCTTACCATTAATAAACACTCAGTTAAATTATAAATACGTGTATATTTATAGGTTTCGTCTGGTTTGTTTTATTTTACGGAATATCACCTCTAATGGATTATTTAATACCGACAAGATTTTTATTGCTGTTAATATTTTTTTCCAAAAATGTATTGTTAGTAATAATCCCCCCCCCACCAAAAAAAAATATTGCTGGTATTAAAACCTATGTTTATACTTTCATAGTGATTTGACTCCAGTTTGGGGGTTAACTATTTACCCATAGCAGGGACCCCTAACAGGTGCTACCACCCAGGGTCAAGATGAACCGGGAAACTACCAGCAAGAGATGGTTCCACGCTCCTCAAAACTTCCTGGTCAGAGGCCTTGATGTCGGATGTAGCTTATCATCTTACCCAGGATGTGAATGTAGTTTATCGTCATACCCTGGACGTGTATATTTATAAACACTTCCTAAATGATAATAGTACGCAAAAATGCAACTGCTATTAATCATGCTGTCTTAATATAAATAAGGAATTTATGTTCATATATACGAGTATTTGTATGAGAATAAAAACGTAACAACCAAGGGAAATCAAATGGAATTATCGCAGCTACAAAATGTGTATTAATCGTATAAATATATGTAATAGTCGGTCGGTTGATAACCATGCGTAAATTTATAAACGAATTGGAAATAGCGATCGGTAAGAAATAGAAATCAAGTGCATTTCCTTCAAACACCAAGAAACCAATGATCACACGGTCATTACACAAAAAATGTATCACTTTTTAAGCAGATTACAAAAAGGACCAGAGGAAAAAAAAATAGAACCATTTTGCAATTAACCGCCAAGCAAAAGATCGTTTCCGTTCAGTCATGCGTAAGTTTATTACCATATCACAAAGAACAATCGAAATAATGACATTACTACTTCGGTTATCTTAGACATCAAGCACTCCGAGTGGATAGTTTACAAAGACACGTATCTACCGCTACTTGCGAAAGTATTGCAAAAGGAACGGCACAGCATGCAAATTATAAATTGAACATACCCAAATGAAACAAGTATAACAATTTAAATGTCTGGAACTGTTTTAAGCGTGCTCGTAAAGTGCGACACTGAAAACAGAAGACGCATTGGGATAGCAAAAAATGCCTTCCAAAAGCTAAGTTATAAGAAAAATGAATATATTTGTTAAAAATATAGAAAAGAGTATTGGACTGTTAAGTATTACTCTTCCTATATGATAGTGAATGTTCAACGATTTACTAAGAGAAGAGACTTGATGCAATAGAAACGTGATTCTACAGAAGAATACTGAGGTACAATCTAAGGAACATGTGAGCAGCAAAGAAGTTTTAAAGAAAATGGAAACAAAAAGGATACTTATATTTAATATCAGGAAAGGACAGTTGAAATTTCTAGTGTATATAATCAGGAAAGAGGGTTTGGAAAATTTGATACTCATAAGACAGATTGAAGGCAAGAGAGACAGCGGAAATCAAAGCATAAAATACTTAGTGAGCTTTAATAAATGGATGTCGTAACAAGATTTAGCAGAAATAACAGAAAGAATAAATTTATTAACGGCTACAAAGAATAGGGAATAGTGGAGAGCCAGGAAGAGACATACTATATAGTAAAATAAGAAAATGAACAGCAACAACAACAATTTTAAAGGTTTGTTAAGGAGAAACATAATTTATGTGGCAACAAATGTAAGAATTGTTTTCAACATTGTAAATATTCAGACTATACATATATATATGTGTGTGTGTGTGTGTGTGTGTGTGTGTGTGCGCGCGCGCGTTTTGGCGGATTCGTTAGAATGTTTTCTTTCTGTCCTTGAAACTCGGGTTCGAATCAGGGTGCATTTGTCAGGGAGGTGACTTCATCATAATATCGTCCTGGGGAGGAGATCCTAATACGTAGCACATTTGGTAAGTGACCGAAAACCGTACGACAGTTTAATACAAAACTTGTGAGTGGATTTCGATAGACCGAATGGTCGATGGCAGTTTTACGAATTTACAAGTCATCGCGTCAGGAGGCTTTACTGTGTTGACCTTCTTCAAAAAATGATCACACGAAATTATGCTCCCAGAATCAAGTGTAGCTAAGATTCGATCAGCACAGTATAGATCCACAGGTGTACAGCGTGGGTTGAGCAGGCGTCTATAATAGGGATTTGCTAGTGGCAAAATGCCTGGTCGAAAACGGCTAGTAGCCGTTGATATATATATATATATATATATATATATATATATATATATATATATATATATATATATATATATATATATATATAAGAAATAAATAAAAAATATTTTTCATGGTAATTGCTTTGATAGCATTCCCTCTTGTTTTCCAGACAGTTAAAACCTTCAAAAAATTTAGATACAACGTCAATCGTTATTTACACTATTTATATTCGAACTATTCTCCTTATCTTAGTTGTTGTTATCACAAAGTTTCGACCGTTGTGCCCTCCTCCATCCTTCAAGTGTATATCGATCTGAGTAACCTACAGAGAATTTAGAACTGAACCCTTTACTTAATCTACAGGGTTAGACAGTTCTTGTTCTATTGCTCATGTCTGGTTCATATTTTATTTCGTACAGTTCAGATATTGCTTGCTCGTTTCCACTGAGTGAAAGTACACACAGCTCAACCCTGGACTTGAACTCACAACCAATTTCCATATGAAAATTTGCAGTTGTGAACTATGAGCTTTTAAATATAACGTGTGGGCTGATTAGGTTGCGAAATTTTTTTATTAAGCATTTTACCCAAAGCAAGGCAGGAGTGCCCCTCGCACGCAAGGGGTTGCAGAGAGTGGGAGCAATAGTAAAGAGGCCTGCTAGAGGAAAGGATGAAGTAGAATATTTGGAGATTATAGCTATCAGGGAAGCAAACGAGAGGGAGGCGACGTCAGCTTTGTGAGAAAGCGACTGTAAACGAGATCCTAGATCAGAGCCAATCAAATTGCATATCCATCTCTGGATTTTTTCGAGGACTTTATGGAGAACAGCGGGGGCTCCAGACCATATAAGAGAGCAGTTCTCCATGCAAGGGCGAATGGTTGATTTAAGATTTGAAGGGTCAACTCGGGTAAGAAAAAATTTCTGGCGCAAGACAGAGAACTGCTGCTGTTATTGTAAGCCATGCTTTGGCTGATGCTTTTGAAAATTTGTTGTCATTTTTTCTTTCTTTATTAGCTGCTCCCATGTTGTACTTATTTCTATGCTAGGCCTATTAAATTGGTTCACATAGCCTAGCATATGCACTGATTCTTTCAGACGTCTAACTATCCACTGTTCTTCCTTGTCCTGTATTGCCGAGTAAAGTCTAAAGGGAGAACATTACCAAGAATAGTGTGTACTCGATTCCTTGCAGTTGTGGCAGAGCATATAAAGCTGAAAGAAAGCCTCTCCCTAAATGTAAGGAGGGGGACATCGATAAGCCGTAGTTAGGAGTGAGAGAATGAAATCGGGCCTGGCTGATCATATATGGAGGGAAAGAGGTAGTCATCATCCACGATGGAATGAAGTGAAAATACTGGAAAAGAATCAGCAGAAATAAGGCTCAATTTTATTACACCCTATTGACAAATCACCTTAAGATTACTCAAGATGGCATTGGAGTGATGAACTCTAATTTCAAACTGAATCCGCAGATATTCTATAGGATCTACTGTGTTCAACTAACATTTGTCTCTATCAACATTAGAAATTAGGCTTTGATATATTCCATACGTTTGGGTGTAACTGGAGATACATGACGGAAATGTCAATTTTAGGTAACTGAAAACAACTTCAAATAGCCCAACCATTAACTTAGTATAACATGATATAAATCATGAACATTCGCTGTATTCATAAATAGGAGTATTTGTTTTTTTAAATCGTATTAAACGACTTTATGCAATAAATTCAGTTGCATTTATATGTAGAACAAAGCAGTTCATTCTGCTATAAATATTTAACAATCGACAAATAAATGCGGCCAGCTTTAGTTATACTTGCGTTAATCGCCAATATTTATCTAAATATTAAAATTAAAAAAAGATAGCTAGCGCAAATTTGCTGACTATAACTGAGGGTTTTAATTTTCCAGAAAAAAAAATGCTTAAGATAATCTAGAAAGGTTTTCATGAATTCTCTCCGCCCTTGAAAAGGAAAGCTAGTTGATATTATAAATGTCTGTCATTCATGATAAGTGCTACTTAGGTCTCAGGCCATCAGATTCTCGCTACCATTGCCCCATAACTGTCTTCTGCACACACTAGAGCTACACTGATTGACCGTTAATGGTAACATTACTAGCAAAGAATGATGTATAATAATTGACGAAACAGGTGTATGTATCTGGATCGATCATAAATAACAATCATAAGCAAGACATAATTGTAATATAATCTACCAAATGGTCCTTTATGATATGATGCGTATAAACGCCTGGAAAAAGATCGGCGACAAAAGAAGGCAACTGCTATGATCGGAGAAACAAAAATATTCTAATTTATATCCCATTTGTAATATCTTCTATAACATTTTCTACTATTTATATACACTGGCTCGTTAACAACTGGGAGCTTCAAATAATGCAAACGCTCTTTCCTCATAATGTGTTCCAAGAAATTTTAATTGTCTCTTGCTGATTCTATAACTGGCCTTAGACTTCACATTTTCCTCATTGTGTGCTATAGAAATGTTAACGATATTTTTTCTGATTGTAATTTCAAGTGGTTTTACTCTTTTCATTATCATCATTCTTTGCTCAGTTTAACTGTCTTTTTCTCATTCTAATTTCAAGTGGCCTTTCTCTTCTCATTTTCCTCATTCTTTGCCCAAGTAATAATATCTGTCTCATTCTGATTTTAATTTTAAGTAGCCTTTCTCTTCTCATTTTCCTCATTCTTTGCCCAAGTAATAATATCTGTCGCATTCTGATTTTAATTTCAAGTGGCCTTACTCTTCTCATTTTCCTCATTCTTTGCCCAAGTAATAATATCTGTCTCATTCTGATTTTAATTTCAAGTGGCCTTACTCTTCTCATTTTCCTCATTCTTTGCCCAAGTAATAATATCTGTCTCATTCTGATTTTAATTTTAAGTAGCCTTTCTCTTCTCATTTTCCTCATTCTTTGCCCAAGTAATAATATCTGTCTCATTCTGATTTTAATTTCAAGTGGCCTTACTCTTCTCATTTTCCTCATTCTTTGCCCAAGTAATAATATCTGTCTCATTCTGATTTTAATTTCAAGTGGCCTTACTCTTCTCATTTTCCTCATTCTTTGCCCAAGTAATAATATCTGTCTCATTCTGATTTTAATTTCAAGTAGCCTTTCTCTTCTCATTTTCCTCATTCTTTGCCCAAGTAATAATATCTGTCTCATTCTGATTTTAATTTCAAGTGGCCTTACTCTTCTCATTTTCCTCATTCTTTGCCCAAGTAATAATATCTGTCTCATTCTGATTTTAATTTCAAGTGGCCTTACTCTTCTGATTTTCCTCATTCTTTGCCCAAGTAATAATATCTGTCTCATTCTGATTTTAATTTCAAGTGGCCTTACTCTTCTCATTTTCCTCATTCTTTGCCCAAGTAATAATATCTGTCTCATTCTGATTTTAATTTCAAGTGGCCTTACTCTTCTCATTTTCCTCATTCTTTGCCCAAGTAATAATATCTGTCTCATTCTGATTTTAATTTTAAGTAGCCTTTCTCTTCTCATTTTCCTCATTCTTTGCCCAAGTAATAATATCTGTCTCATTCTGATTTTAATTTCAAGTGGCCTTACTCTTCTCATTTTCCTCATTCTTTGCCCAAGTAATAATATCTGTCTCATTCTGATTTTAATTTCAAGTGGCCTTACTCTTCTCATTTTCCTCATTCTTTGCCCAAGTAATAATATCTGTCTCATTCTGATTTTAATTTCAAGTAGCCTTTCTCTTCTCATTTTCCTCATTCTTTGCCCAAGTAATAATATCTGTCTCATTCTGATTTTAATTTCAAGTGGCCTTACTCTTCTCATTTTCCTCATTCTTTGCCCAAGTAATAATATCTGTCTCATTCTGATTTTAATTTCAAGTGGCCTTACTCTTCTGATTTTCCTCATTCTTTGCCCAAGTAATAATATCTGTCTCATTCTGATTTTAATTTCAAGTAGCCTTTCTCTTCTCATTTTCCTCATTCTTTGCCCAAGTAATAATATCTGTCTCATTCTGATTTTAATTTCAAGTAGCCTTTCTCTTCTCATTTTCCTCATTCTTTGCCCAAGTAATAATATCTGTCTCATTCTGATTTTAATTTCAAGTGGCCTTACTCTTCTCATTTTCCTCATTCTTTGCCCAAGTAATAATATCTGTCTCATTCTGATTTTAATTTCAAGTGGCCTTACTCTTCTCATTTTCCTCATTCTTTGCACAAGTAATAATATCTGTCTCATTCTGATTTTAATTTCAAGTAGCCTTTCTCTTCTCATTTTCCTCATTCTTTGCCCAAGTAATAATATCTGTCTCATTCTGATTTTAATTTCAAGTAGCCTTTCTCTTCTCATTTTCCTCATTCTTTGCCCAAGCAATAATATCTGTCTCATTCTGATTTTAATTTCAAGTAGCCTTTCTCTTCTCATTTTCCTCATTCTTTGCCCAAGTAATAATATCTGTCTCATTCTGATTTTAATTTCAAGTAGCCTTTCTCTTCTCATTTTCCTCATTCTTTGCCCAAGTAATAATATCTGTCTCATTCTGATTTTAATTTCAAGTGGCCTTACTCTTCTCATTTTCCTCATTCTTTGCCCAAGTAATAATATCTGTCTCATTCTGATTTTAATTTCAAGTAGCCTTTCTCTTCTCATTTTCCTCATTCTTTGCCCAAGTAATAATATCTGTCTCATTCTGATTTTAATTTCAAGTGGCCTTACTCTTCTCATTTTCCTCATTCTTTGCCCAAGTAATAATATCTGTCTCATTCTGATTTTAATTTCAAGTGGCCTTACTCTTCTCATTTTCCTAATTCTTTGCCCAAGTAATAATATCTGTCTCATTCTGATTTTAATTTCAAGTAGCCTTTCTCTTCTCATTTTCCTCATTCTTTGCCCAAGTAATAATATCTGTCTCATTCTGATTTTAATTTCAAGTGGCCTTACTCTTCTCATTTTCCTCATTCTTTGCCCAAGTTATAATATCTGCCTCGTTCTGATTTTAATTTCAAGTGGCCTTACTCTTCTCATTTTCCTCATTCTTTGCCCAAGTAATAATATCTGTCTCATTCTGATTTTAATTTCAAGTAGCATTTCTCTTCTCATTTTCCTCATTCTTTGCCCAAGTAATAATATCTGTCTCATTCTGATTTTAATTTCAATTGGCCTTACTCTTCTCATTTTCCTCATTCTTTGCCCAAGTAATAATATCTGTCTCATTCTGATTTTAATTTCAAGTAGCCTTTCTCTTCTCATTTTCCTAATTCTTTGCCCAAGTAATAATATCTGTCTCATTCTGATTTTAATTTCAAGTAGCCTTTCTCTTCTCATTTTCCTCTTTTTTTGCCCAAGTAATAATATCTGTCTCATTCTCATTCTAATTTCAAGTAGCCTTTCTCTTCTCATTTTCCTCATTCTTTGCCCAAGTAATAATATCTGTCTCATTCTGATTTTAATTTCAAGTGGCCTTACTCTTCTCATTTTCCTCATTCTTTGCCCAAGTAATAATATCTGTCTCATTCTGATTTTAATTTCAAGTAGCCTTTCTCTTCTCATTTTCCTCATTCTTTGCCCAAGTAATAATATCTGTCTCATTCTGATTTTAATTTCAAGTAGCCTTTCTCTTCTCATTTTCCTCATTCTTTGCCCAAGTAATAATATCTGTCTCATTCTGATTTTAATTTCAAGTGGCCTTACTCTTCTCATTTTCCTCATTCTTTGCCCAAGTAATAATATCTGTCTCATTCTGATTTTAATTTCAAGTAGCCTTTCTCTTCTCATTTTCCTCATTCTTTGCCCAAGTAATAATATCTGTCTCATTCTGATTTTAATTTCAAGTGGCCTTACTCTTCTCATTTTCCTCATTCTTTGCCCAAGTAATAATATCTGTCTCATTCTGATTTTAATTTCATGTGGCCTTACTCTTCTCATTTTCCTCATTCTTTGCCCAAGTAATAATATCTGTCTCATTCTGATTTTAATTTCAAGTGGCCTTTCTCTTCTCATTTTCCTCATTCTTTGCCCAAGTAATAATATCTGTCTCATTCTGATTTTAATTTCAAGTAGCCTTTCTCTTCTCATTTTCCTCATTCTTTGCCCAAGTAATAATATCTGTCTCATTCTGATTTTAATTTCAAGTGGCCTTACTCTTCTCATTTTCCTCATTCTTTGCCCAAGTAATAATATCTGTCTCATTCTGATTTTAATTTCAAGTAGCCTTTCTCTTCTCATTTTCCTCATTCTTTGCCCAAGTAATAATATCTGTCTCATTCTGATTTTAATTTCAAGTGGCCTTTCTCTTCTCATTTTCCTCATTCTTTGCCCAAATAATAATATCTGTCTCATTCTGATTTTAATTTCAAGTAGCCTTACTCTTCTCATTTTCCTCATTCTTTGCCCAAGTAATAATATCTGTCTCATTCTGATTTTAATTTCAAGTAGCCTTTCTCTTCTCATTTTCCTCATTATTTGCTCAAATAATGTTAACCATCATTCTTCTGATTGTAATTTCAAGTAACCCATACTCTCCTCATTTTCCTCATTCTTTGCCCAATTAATATTTTCCGTCTCATTCTGATTTTAATTTCCAGTGGCCTTACTTTTCTCATTTTCCTCATTCTTTGCCCAAGAAATGTCAACTGACCCTTTCTGATTCTAATTTAAATTGAAAGGAAATTTAACGTGAATTAGATAAAAATTGAACACTCGCACTTTTCTTAAACATACTTGCGTTTAAAAAGGGGTTGGAAAAGTTATCATAATTGTGAAAAGTGAATAGCATTTACTTAAACCACCAGACAGCTCCTTCTGGTGTAATAATTGAACACTGGGTCAGTTCATAAACATGTGTATATTTATAACCAGATCGTAAATAACATCGGAAACACGAAGCAGTTCATAGCACTATGAATAATGGACTTTTGGTAATTTCTTGAATATGAGTATATTGATAATGCATATATTTTAAAGGTTTCGGTCGCAAGTACCAAGTAGCAGAAACCCGGATATAATGTTGCAGATTATTAAGAATAAGACTGTTAATAAATATGCTTAAGTTTATTAAAAATTAGAAATAACAATGGTAGAAATGTCATATTAAATGCAATTATCATAATGAACAAGAACTTCCTGGTTTAGACCACTGACATTCAGCCATTTAAAATGAATGCTTTATACGTATAACGACAATGGGTAATAAAGATTGTAGATGATATAATACAACTGCAATTATATCCAGCACCACGCAGTTCTTAATAATTTGAATAATAAACACCCAGTCTATCAATAAATATGTCTATATTTGTAAACAGATCGGAAAGATTGATTTGAATCAAGGTGAAGCTCAAATTAACTTAGCTACCAAGCAGATCTTAGAGCAGCGATTCCTATTTTTTTTTTTTTTCCTCTGGGCCGCATTTTCGAAATTATTATTTTTTTTTTTGGTGATTTTTATATTTTTTTGATTTATTAAAAAAATTACTTGGAAATTGGAGAATAAATACTATTGGAATAATATTCTAAGTGAATAGATACATAAAATTTTAAATGGCTTATCTTTCAACTTGAAGTTTTGTAGACACACTCCCCCGCTTATCAGGGTGGGATAAATATACTGAATTTCATTAACAGATGTTACATTTATTATTTATTTTTATAGTGCCTGCAATATATATATATATATATGTATATATTAGGTTGTTGCAAAAATAATGTCGTTTTCTCACATATATTACTATATGAGAAAACGACATTATTTTTGCACCAACCTAATAAATATATATATATATATATATATATATATATATATATATATATATATATATATATATATATATATACACACACACACATACAAATGTAACAAGAACGAAAAGAATATAAATTCAAACGTTCATAGCATTAATTTAAAAGAGGGCTCAATACCAACAGTATACCAATAGTTATTTATTATAAAGATGTTACATTCGGACAAACAAGTACTTACAACAAAGTTGCATTTTTGTTTCAATGTATCTTGAGAGGTGAGGAAAAAATGAACCATCTTTGCTTCTCACCTGTCGAGATGCATACGAATCGAAACAAAATGCTTCATTGTTATGAGTACCTGTTTGTCCGTATGTAGAAACTTTATAATAAATAATACATATATATATATATATATATATATATATATATATATATATATATATATATATATATATATATCACTTAAAACATGAGCGCATATTTTTCTTTAATAGGATTTCTCGAAATATTCAGACTGGTAAACAAAAATAAATAAATGGAGCGTCTATTCAAATATGAGTATCCACCATAAATAATGTTTAAAGTGATAACTCTCTCCTCCAATTTGCAAACCCTAGTTACTATATTCTTAATACTTGATATAATGCAAAAATATCACAATGGTTATATCGTTCAATAATTATTTATAACGATTTATACTGGGAACTATTGACGCAATTACAAGTACTCTATAATAGTATTGTAAATTTTAAAATCATATTTATTTTTGGCATTTTTGAAACTGTTTTCAAATCTTTGACTGTCTTTCAATCATTCCTGCTATCCTCTTCCGCCACATCTATGAGGTGCGCCTCATCCTTTGGGAACCATAGTCTTAGAGGAATAAAAAATAAACATTTGGTCACTTCATAGATGTGACTACATTTATAAAATGATTAAAAAAATGATCATGATTATTAAATCCACCCAGCAGTTGCCTACGTTATAATAACTGATCACTTCGTCACTTCATATGCAGATGTTGCTAAAAGTTTCCGAAATCAAGATTTATACACATTTTTGCGGGTACATGCCAAGAGCAACTTCTAGGAAGAAATTAAATATATCGCTGCTCTCTTTTCCACCTTGTCATTCTCTTATGAGGGATGAAATGATGTTGTATTTGGGTCTTCACCAAACATATAATTTTATGGATTGGTACAGTTCCTCTATCATGAAGGTATTCAGCGGAACTTAGAAGACGGATTATGAGGGTACCATAAAGAAGATAGATCCACTTGGATCTACATTTAACTTTATTATATATTTCATTAACAATTCCTGTAACCTCGCCAATCTTGAAATCGTCACAGGATTCCAGTTGCTTTTACTGAAATCTTTTATTTTGATTAAGTGGCACATTATCTCACATTTTAACACTACAGCTCCTTCCATTATTTTACTGTAATGGAAGCGCTTTCCAATATGTTTTTACTTGCCTGTGATATATTTTCTTTTTGTCTATTATAATTGTTCCTTTTTCAGATTTCTATCCATCTTGTCGATGACCACAACTTCTCTCTTGTGATCTATTGTTTTTATTATTTTACTTTTAAGCATATCTGCTATATCTATGCCTTGTAGCTTTTTTTATCTAACGTTCAGCCTGCTTACGTTTCAACGTTTTTACCTAATATCCTATATATATCCTCGCTCCCTCCCTCATTCTCTCTTTTTTCTCTCTCCCCCTCCCACACACATTCTTTCTTTCTCTCTCTCTCTCTCTCTCTCATTCTCTCTCTCTCTCTCTCTGTATCACTTCTTTTTTTTCTCTGTGTTTTTTCTCTTTGTCTCTCCCTCGCTCTCTCTCACACACACACTCACTCTCTCAAGTCTTGTGAACTATGGATCCCCCAACATTAACACGCTCGGAGAAGCTGCACCAGTTTCCATAAAAAGTATTTTTTTTTTTCACAGAATGAGAAAACTACTTTGAATTCTGAGTTGTCTTCCTTTATACAGGGTGCCAACCAAGTCTAACTTATTATTTAACACATTTCTTTGCGTAATTTTCTTTCCTTCTTTCTTGATCGAACATTTTTGTGTCATTTACTTATATTTTTTCCTTCTTGCCTCTCGTCGCTTTGGAGGACATCTTCTATAGTAGTTACAACCGATTCCTTTGTTCGACTATGTGCTATTAACATCTAAATTTTTATATACTTTCTTATATACATCTGCATATGTTTGTTTGCAAATTAAGCCGTTCTGTAGATTGTTGTATTTGCAGTATAGACGTTTCCTAAGGTTGCTTCTGTCTTTGCAATTTTATCATCAGTTTTCATATGGCAGATAGTGCGGGTTAATGTTCAGAAGAACAATACAGCATTTCTGAATTCTTTTTTTTTTCTGATTGCTATGCAGTTGATCTGGTTTTTCATGTCGTCTTCCTCGATTTTTTTATATGTGAACAAGCATTTGGTCGGGTGCTTCAAACTAATTTATTTGTTATTACTCTGTCCTTTGCTAAACATGGTCCCATTATTCACCAAGTCCAGTAGTATTTTCCCTATCGTTTACATTTCTGTCATTTGCATATAGACTTCACATGAAGATTTCTTGTGATTTTCACTGGCATTTGGCATTAATTAGACAAGTGATAAACTTTTCTATTTCTTTTCACTTCTTTCTGACGTGCCTCCATCTGCTAATATGATGACTACATTGAATGGATTCACTTTCAAATTCACTAGAACACAGAGCGACAGTTGCTAGTATCCCATAATACATCTCATCTTTCCATTATCTAATATTAATCTGACTACTCCGCTTTCATTCCTCTCTTCGCCTGCAGATAAGATTCTGTGCCCATCGCTTGCAAAATCACCATTGTTCATTCATCGAGTTTCACATAAGTATATTCATAAAAAAAAACACAGATAAAATGATGATTTGCAGCAACAGAAAGGAAATGCAATCAACCCAGTTTCCAAGAAGGTCTTCGTTGCATAAATAATAGCCAGTCGGTCAATTCATGCATATGTGTAGATTTTAATAACCTATACTTCAGCAGTAAATTTAACTTAATACAGATGATGTTAAATAAAACTGACGAAGAACGATCAAGAAGCAAAACTTAATGCTTTGAAAGTTTTATTCATAAAGACACACAGATACACACATACATATATATATATATATATATATATATATATATATATATATATATATATATATATATATATATATAGTGAAACCGGAACTACCTACACAATAGACTCTTCCAGGTCTATATTAAGTATGTGACACAACACTCTACAGAGAGACAGAGAGACAGTGAGAGCCGCGTACGACTACCAGTATTGGACATTAACATATCGTAAGCTCGGCTTACACTATCTCTGTAACCTGTTGTTAATATAGCTTTCTTACATCTAATCTGTGTTCCGTGTTTTCCGTGGTCCCGACTTTGGCTCCACATCAGTGGCGACGAGGATTAGAGAAATGCACTCACGGCGAAACCTCAATACCTTACCAGATCCACATCTGTGTCTACGAAGAATTCGAGAAACGCATTCACGTCGAAAACCGCAATACTTTGCCAGTCCCACATCAGTAGCGACAGAAAGATTCGAGAATTTCGTTCTCACCGTATCAATAGCGAGAGAGTACTCGAAAAATACACAGAAACTCCACGCGTTCCCACAGCAGTGTTGAACGAGAAATTAAGCTGGTATTACTACATTAGCGATTTAAACGCAACACCCAGTGTCTACATAAAATATATATATATATATGTATATTCCATACGAAACAGCAGTGACGAGCAGTGATTCGACATCGGAATATTAAAGTCTGGCCAAATAACAATGCGAGAACGATTTCTTACACACCCACACACAGAAAAAATAACCAGTTTGTTCGTACAACAAACTGACAACACAAGAGCAGAAGTACTACTATTGTACTCAAATTTTCGAAAAAAACTAAAAAAAATTTTATGTAACTGAGTTGAACTCGGGCATAAAATTATTCTCCCCTGAAATTCACTGAGGTGAGTTTTCTCTTTTTGTACCTCTATAAAAACAATCCATAAGTGTGGTGAAAATTTATACAATTACGTTAAAATTAACGGAACCACGGAATTGCCAAAAAGCTAAACACATATTTACTTTAGTTTAACTAATTGTCTGTCCATATTTTTTTTTTTGTAAAAGAAAAAAAAAGAAAAAAAAAACCTATCGAGATATTTTTGTGTACCTCCCCTTGGTATACGGTTTTCAAAGCAACAAAAAGTCGCTGTCATTTGTCTGCCTAAATATGGAAGATTTTCAAAAAGTAATTGTCCAAATGCTAAAAGTAAATTTGGATCAGCAACAAAAATCAGAAGAAAGACAACAACAACTATTTTTGGAATTACATAAACAACAAATGGACTTCCAACAAATTACGCCTCAGAATGCTGAACTACAACAGAAATAACTTAAAGAATTACTCGTAAATGCATTAAAAGGCTCAAACTCTTAAAAAGATACAATATTCTCCCAGAGTACAATCTACAATTCAATGGAAACCTTTGAATATGTACCAGAGAACGGCCAAACTTTCGAGGCTTTTTACAGGCGCTACGAAAATATTTTCAACGTAGACTGTGTACAATGACCGCGTAGTGATTCCAAACAGCCTACAAAGAAAAATACTCATGGATTTTTACATGGGAGATCCGGGGAAGAACCGTACGAAAAGCCTCATGCGCTGCTATGTTTATTGGCCAAACATGGACAAGGACGTAGCGCGATGCGCGCTTGCAACAAAAGCTCCAACCACGACGTGCAAACCATGGCCAAACACGACCATGCATGGCAAAGAATTTATATCGATTTTTCAGGGACTATAGACAACATGTACTACCTCATTGTTGTGGATAGCCACTCAAAATGGCCTGAGGTCCTACAATGCAAAAGACCAACCACAAACTGCACAATCGGATTTCTACACGAGCTATTCGCGCGTTTTGGCGTGGTAGATTGTGTAGTTACAGATAATGGCACTCAATTCATATCAAGTGAATTTAGAGACTTCTGCAAGTCATATCAGGTGGACCACATTACAACGCCTCAGTACCATCCGAGATCGAATGGCCAGGCCGAAAGGTTCGTGGACACTCTAAAAAGGGATTTAAAAAAGGCACTAGGCACACCGACAGATAGAGCATTGCAACAGTTTCTACAGGTGTATCGTATAACCCCTAATCCGAACACGCCTATGGGAAGCTCGCCTGCAGAAACAATGTTCGCAAGGAAAATCAACTCTGTCTTCGACAAACTTATTCCACGGCAAGGAAAGTTCAAAAAACCGTATCGCCTCATAAGAAATATTTCAATCCTGGCGATAAAGTTTTTTCAACGCTTACAAAAACAACATTCTGGGAAGTAGGCACCATAAAACAAAGAATTAGCGAACTGGTCTATATTGTCCAAGGAACGAAAAACACTCGCAGACACCATTGGAACCAGCTCAGAAAATGCCGTTTGAAGGAATCGGAGGAATCACTACAAAATAACTGTGAAAAACCGATAGACGTAATTTTCGATCACTTCGATCTCGACATGCCCCAAGTCTCTCCTGAAGTGCGACGCTCAGGTAGGAAAAGGAAATTTACTCAACCGCTCGACGTAAATCCCAAGAGGAAAAAGTATTAACAGTTTTATTTTTTCTCTCCTTTTCAAAAAGAAAACTCTTCGAAGGGGGGTGTTGTGAGACCGAAACTACCTACACAATAGACTCTTCCAGGTCTATATTAAGTATGCGACACAACACTCTAGAGAGTGACAGAGAGACAGAGAGAGCCGCGTACGACTACCAGTATTGGGCACTAACATATAGTCGCGTAAGTGTATATTTCTGTAACCTTTTGTTAATATATCTTTCTTACATCTGTTTTCCTACTGTGGTCCCGACTTTGGCTCCACATCAATATATATATATATATATATATATATATATATATATATATATATATATATACAAATGTAAAAAAACGAAAAGAATATAAATTCGAATTATAAACTGTTAGTTCTAATTTAGCCATTTCATCAGGAGGTTAACATTGGTGGTTACCATTAATGTTAATCACCTGATGAAACATTGAAACAAATATGCATTTTTGTTGTGGTAACTTGTATTGTCCAATGTAACAGCTTATAACATATATATATATATATATATGTGTGTGGATGTGTGTCTGTGTGTGTAACGAATGCACTGCCGCAATTTTCGACGGATTTGCACCAAAATTTACAGGCACATGCTCCAAGTTAGCAGGAAGGTCAAGACTGACTTTGCATTTCCCAACTCCCATCGATAGTGCGAATAATCGATGTATGCATGCTTCTACGGCAGTTTTCATTTAGTTTGCGGCAATTTTTTACTGGCCAGAGTGAGAGCCAATAGCTGGCTTCCATGAATAGGCAGAAAGATTATATTGGCCAGCGTGAGAGCCATCAGCTCACTGACACGAATGCTGACTAGCATGCAAAAAAAATCGATAGCTGCATTCGTGACTAGTGGGAAAAATGTAAATCTGCGTGGCACTTTACGCCAATTGGGTCATTCGCTTGCTTAAACTCAACGTTAATTCTGATTCCGCAGAACTGGGTTGGGTGTGAAAATGTATTTGTTGTTAACATTCTTTTTTCATTCGGTTTTTCCAGTTACGACTGCTTTTTTTAAACCTGATTGTTTTGGGTTCATTTTGTTTAGTTCTTTTTTCGTAACAAATTTAATGTTTAGTATAGAGCTTAGAAAAATTCGCAGTGTGAGATAGGCAAGAAGTAAAGCATGTAGCAACATCAGCACTTCAAAGGGCACTCCTTTAAAGGCAATGAAGGGCAAAAATATTTTAAGTCAAGTGATAGCGATTGCTGTATGAGTCGTATTTTTGAATCAAGCACGGGCACCGCCGGACAATGCTGATAATATATATATATATATACACGACTCCCCCATCGAATTTGACGTATGAAAGTCAAACATATCTGTTCCTAGGAAGCGAGGGCCCGTCACCAGCACATGAGATTTGATTATAGTGCTGAAGGATTGTGTAGAACCATCCACACTTTTTGAATGAACGAATATGGGGAGCTGGTGCACAAGTGCCAGTGTGTGTGTGTGTGTGTGTGTGTGTGTGTGTGTAAAAAAGAACGAAGATAAAGTTTTCAACGTTGAAAACATTAATTAAAAACAGGGCTCAATACAGAAGTAGATTTTTTTACGTTTCTTCAGGTGGGAAATCGCGATGCTACGTGATTTCCCATCTGATGAAACGATAAAAAAAATTATCGTTGAAACAAGATGTACAGTTTTGTAGTGGGTATATACATGTTTTAATGCAGCAGTGTATAATATATATATATATTTGTGTGTGTGTGTGTGTGCGCGCGCGCACGCGCGTGTAAACAGATTGTAAATAACCATTTATCAAAAGGCAACTTGCACTAACAGATCCATCCACAAATTACGAGGGAATAAATCCGTAGGTGTGTGTATGTACATAAGTAACTCTTTATGTATCAACATATATAGCAATCAGAGACAATAGAAACGTAAGTTAGTTAAAAGAGACACCAAACATTATCATTAAAAAAATACGGCATTTCATAAATATCTGAGCATTAACAAACACGAATTAAATAATGATCGGAATCAAAAGAAATCAAAGACAATTCTCAGAACCACCAAATAATCATCATTAGGGAAAATCATGTACCGTCATTGAATTCCTAAATGTTTCAGGACTTTAAATAAAAATCGAATTCAACAGAAACCAATGTTGAATACGAAAACTAAGCAGTTCTTACGCGGAAAAAGATACGAACCATCTTTTCTGTTCAAAAATATCTGTGCACTGCGCCTTCTTAGCCTCACTTTTTCAATTAACTTGAAGTACAAGTAAAGTTGGGTCACTGTGTCGTGACAGAAAATGTTTCTTGTCACAATCAATCTTGCCCATTTACAAATCTACCATTCGTCTGTGCATTGAATACTCTTATGTGGTATGGTGCTCCTGCTGTACATTTCGAGATTTTTGACAAAATCTAAAGAACGGTCAGTGATGTAATCAATCTTGACCTGGCATCTCGACTTCACTCCCTTGCCCACCGACATAGCGTGGCTTCCCTCTGTTTTTACTACAAATATTTTCATGGCAACTGTTCTGACGAGCTTGTTTCCCTGGTGCCCCGACTGCGTGAATTGAAGCGTGCTACTAGATTGGCATCTACAACAATCAATCGTATCGTTAATATTTTCGTAGTTAAGAAGAGTTAAGATTTTGATATAGGTAATAACAAAAGTCTAAAACCATGACCACAATGCCAATTAGTTGAAAGTGCTATATAGTTTCTTCATAGAAAAACGATAACAATCAGTTCATAGAAATGTGTAGTTATTAAATGGTCAAGAACAATCAATAAAAGAAAAAATTAAATGTGTGTGTGTGTGTGTGTGTGTGTGTGTGTGTGTGTGTGTGTGTGTGTGTGTGTGTGTGTGTGTGTGCGTGAAAGTTTATTCCGGGATCAAATAATGAGCGGGATCATCAGAAGAAAATTTCAATCAACATTTTCTGCAACCGATTCTTAGAACGGAAATAATGAATAAATATCAGTACGTAAATAACTTTTCATTTAAAAAAAGAAAGAAAGAAAGAAATAATGATCGCTATTTGCATTATTCGGACTATTGTTCTCATCTTTGTCGCCATATTTATTACAACATTTCAGCCGTTGTACGCTCCGACCTTCTTCAGGTGGTTGGAATGTCGAACTGAACCAATTATTTCGCTCACTGGGATAGCCTGTTCTAATTCCACGTGCCATGTTTAATGGATGTCAGTTATCAGTCTAACCCAGTGAGCGAAATAAAGGGTTCAGTTTAATATTCCGATCACCTGAAGAAGGCCAGAGCGTACAACGGCCAAAACGTTGTAATAAATATGGCGACAAAGATGAGGACAATAGTCCGAATAATGTAAATTGTGTACGTAATAGCTCATCTCAGAAATATAGACAAATACTGAAATAACGATCGGTAGCAAAATTTTTAAAAATAGCAAAATCAGTTAACATTGGCACAAATTAATTACCCCTAGGGAAATTAACGAAAAATTAATATCTTCATTAATATTCGTGTAATTATAAACATGTCCGACATCAGGATCAGATTAAGCAGAAGCCAAAACGAAACAATACAGTCAACCAGCAGTCCGTAATAGGGAAATAGCTCCCTAATTAGTGTGCTCATAAATATCTTTGTAATTATATTGAAAACAGAAATAATGATGTAAGTCAACAAAACACAAAGTTATTTATTGTGGCACCAAACAAGCAATTACTACGGAAAAAAGGAACAATCAGTTAATATATGTGGTGATATACTGAATACATTAGCTTACTAATTGTTGGTTTTGGGACGTAATCTTCGCTGAAGATAGAAATCATAAAAATAGAAAAACAAGAAAGATATAACTAAAGAGACAGAGAGATAGCCCGCATTTTAAAAAAATTATGCTGACTCCTACAAAGAAAAGGAAGATAAAATATTAATCTTCACAAAACGAACCTGTTGCGGGCGCTTAGTAAATTCGTTTGTTTCTGTTGGAAAAATAACACGTGTCTCCTGAAATACGCACAATAAAAATGGCGGATTCATTATGTGAATCCACGTGAATAAGTGGAAAGAAATATGCAGAACCAATACATGTACAAACAAATGATAATGTATTAACAAGAAAGGTACACAAGTTACAAAGACAATGATGTGTGTAACAAAAGAATGTGAAAACATTTTGGGTCCAAAGGGTGTGTAGTAAGTGAAATGTGCATATGAACGTGCATTGTGTGTGTTTGGTTAATTCATGCGTTTCTTAATGAGAAGTGCGTTTTCCGCGAGAGACTTACATATTGACGTGTAAGCGGAAAAAGTAAGAAGAGGACACGAAATGTTATCACAGAGTATTTATAGTCCGGAGAGTGTCCACTAGTAGTGATTTCAAGAAAGTAGGTGGAGTTAACCCCAAAAAGCCTATTAGAAAAATGGAACTACCAAAACGCAAGTACAGAAAAATATTTATATAAATTAAAATCAATATATTTTAAAATATTTTTAAAAAAAAAAGAAGAGAGAAATACGTTTCATGTTTCTAGGTTTTCTATTTTTCTTTCTTTTTGACAATTATGTTCAGAAGGCCAGAGGGCCACTGGAATTAAGAGGCACTGCTTATGTGCGGAAGAAGATAACAATTAATCCTAGTTAAGTTAATATTGTAGTGATCGAATAAGTCGGTCCCACAAAGTAGCATTTCTTGAGAAGCTGCTTAAATGGATCTTAAATAGAGTTTAAGTGTCAATAGGCACTCAAAGTATGGAGCCTCTCTGAGGGAGCACGCTTTCATTGCGATTGGTGAAGGATCTGTATCCTATCGGGGATACTGGAATGTCACTAGCTTCGTTTTCGAGAAAAAGATAAAAGAAAATATAAGAAAGAAAAGAGGAAAATATATTATATTTTCTTCTTTTTTTTTCTTTCTTTCTTTTTCTCTTATTGTTTCACCCCAAGCAATGAAATAAAGCTATTAAAACGTCAGGGTACTCAGTGTTAGAAAATATGAGAAAAATATACTTTTAAGTAGAACGGGCAATAAAACAGAAAGAATTAAGAGAGAAGATAACGATTTACATTACTTTTAAATTTTTGAAAATCAAAGATAACTGGGAAGAAAGAAAGCGGGTGAGACTTCACAATGGAGAAGTACAATAGAAGAAAAGGTTAGCATAGAGCATACGGTTACATTTAGCGATTTCAAATACAAAATGAGACCTTGTCACCAGTCTATCACTGCGCTTAAATTCATAATATCTAGATATCATTGAGGAGAGAATATCAGAACAATTTACATGAAATTATGTATAAAAAAAAAAGGCACGAAAATGTATCAAGTTGGGAACGAAAACAACATAAAATCCTTGGATATAATCATTTTACATTAGAAAAGGCAGTGTGAAGCTACTTTTCTGAGTGCAGAAGAGACGCCAGTTCAGGACCAATAACATTGCAAATTCTTCTTTGGATGTATGTCTATTTAACACCAATTTAGACATAATGATTTGAATAAATAGAAAAACCAGTCTATGGTGATATCATGAAATTTTTTTTTCTTTCCAAAGAAAATCATGAAAATTTCGTCATTTATATAAATATCTGTGCCCTTTTAAAAAAATACCCTGCATTAATTATTGGAGTTTATAGAAGCTACATTATGTATTACAACCATTAAGCAGTATTTGTAATCAAAATAATGAACAAAATTTTTAAAAAAATATTTATGAACAGACTGGAAATAATAATCAAAATTAAGTGAATACCAAATCCGTTTTCACGAACATTTGGTAGTTTTTACTGGTGTAACAAATGAATGGTCAATTAGTTAATAAATATGCTTTCATTTATAATGGTAACGGTAATATTAATCATTTATTCGTCGGGGGAAAAATTGGTATTTATTGCCCGAGTCGCCTGTGCTACTATAGGTTGAAATTTATAAAATCTTTCTCTTAAAATATGTTTCTATGAAAATATATTTCTCAATTTAACTGTAATAACGCCTTCTAATATTGGTATGGGTTTCGTTCCTAAATTTTTATTTAAAGTAGTTTAGGATAACACTCTCGCGATTGTGTCATTTTTTCTCTTCGAGTTGTATGTGATATCCAATTTAGTTGTTGCTACTGTTGAAATTCCGCAAACATATTTAAGAACATGACTCAAGTTTTCAGGTTGAAGTTTTGGTTTTGTAACAATTTGTCGTGTTGTTCGAAATTACCTCTGGTACAGCATATTCTATATTCAGTTACCTTATACTTTAGTTATCTCCTATAATAAATTTGTTATAACTGACCCATACAAATTAGTATTTGATGCGTTTAGTATTTAATAATTCCACATTCAAAATTTCTACGATTGATTCAAAGTATATGTCATCCCTGCTTTCATTCCAATTCAAGATCACAGTTTCGGTTTTGGAAAGGTTTAGAGATCTAGTACTTGGAACACTTGGTAGAGAATGTTGTTTTCTATTCAAGATCATTCTTATCCCAACTATGAATAACTTATGTCATCAGCATATTCCACCTCATCATCAATACATTGAACTCAGGAGGAGAAGCATTATCATTATTTTCTATTAATAGTTTTATTTGGGAAATGGTATGAATTTCTTAAATAATCATTGCTCATCTTCTCACACTTGTATATGTAAATTCTCAGAGTTTACTCTAGGAAAATGTTAAATAGACCGGAGCTATCATTTTCTCCTTGTCGTACACCAGATGAGATTTGAAATGTTTCTGTCTCTCTTTAGTCATACTTTTTTTTAGTTTTTTGAAGTTTTTATCTTTAGCGCAGGCGACGTCATAAAATCAACAATTAGTAAACCAATGTATACAGTGTTATCGCCACATATATAAACTGATTGTTCCTTTTTTCCGTGCTTTATTCAGGGCCTGGAAGGCGTTTTCTAATGGATGGGAAGAGGAATCTATTGATCTGCAGCTGTGAGGTCGACATAGCAGTTATACAATTGTCTATTAGAAATCTAAGTTTTTGTAGTTGTTTGATGACATATATGCCAACCTTGCATCCCTTACCAGAAGAAATAGCAAACTGTATTGTGAGATGTTGACTTTCATAAATCGATGAGAGCCGAGTTAAGACAATGTTCATTAGCACTTTCATAATAATGGATCAAACTGAGATACCTCTGTAAGCGTGAAGGTCTTGAGGGTTAGCTTTTCGTTTACATAGTGCATTAATGCGAGATATATCCCACATATTTGGGATCTGTTCCAGATTCCTTAATGGATCCAAAATAACATTCGGCGACTATAACTATAATGGCATTTATCAAAGCTAAAATTCAGATCTTTGTGAAATAAGAAGCATTCGATCATTTTAGACGTATGTGCATATTTATAAATGTTCCAGAAATAACGATCAGGGCTACGAAAAATCAATCAGACATTAATAAGAAACAATCGGTCCGTTCATAAATATTCTTCTATTCCTAACGGGTCGAAAATAAGAACCATAAGCGAAAGACGCCAAATGCAAACACCATAACTTTCTATTAGTATCTGGTGCTATAAATAATGTATAGTAAGTTCACAAAATTGGTCTGGTGATTATTTAGACAATCTTGATAAAATCCAAAGAAAAATTCCTAATAATGTTATTGGTCCTGACTTGGAATCTGGGCGATAGCCACATTCCCATATTATGTAGCTTCTCTGCGACATTTCTATAAATATTTTATGGTAATTGTTCGGATGAGATTTTTACCTCATCGTTATAAACTTAAGTACAGTACTAGATTGGTATCTCAAAATTTTACAGTTGAAATGGCTAGATGTAACCATAAGTTCTATGCGAAAAGCTCCTTCTCTCGCACTTCACGTCTGTGGAAATTTCTTCTGGTCTCTTGCTTTTCATTTTGATCTTCAAATATTTAAATGAATTATCAATTGTTATCTTGTCTGAATTCCTATTCTTTTACTGTTCTCTGACCTTAATAATGCGTTTCTCATTTTCTGTTACACTTAATATAGAAGACACGGAAAAGAAATTACAAAACCTCCGAGAGAAAGTAGCGAAGGCGAGCGAGAGAAAGGGACTAAGCATAAACTAAAAGAGAGAATCCATGATCATCAGTAAAAGGAAAAGAAGGAAATGTGATTTTCAGGTTCAAGACACTAAAATCAAGCAGGTGAGGAACTTTAAATATCTGGGAAGTGTTTTGACAGGGGACGGCAAGTGCGGCACTGAGATACGTAGACGTATTCGGATTGCCAAAGACACATTCCAAAAGCTGGGCAGAGTATTATTGCAAGACAGGAGGATCTCTTTGGAAACAAAGAAAAAAGTACTGGGCTGTTACGTGACATCTGTTCTCCTTTACGGCAGTGAATGCTAGACGGTTTCCTCAAATATGAAGAAGAGACCCGAGGCGACGGTGATGTGGTTCTACAGAAGGATGCTGAGGATATCATGGACCGAGCGTGTGAGCGAGGATGAGGTCTTGAAGAGTATGCAAACAAGGAGGAATTAACACTTAACATCAAGAGGCATCTGAAGTTTCTAGGACATGTAATAATAAAGAAGGGTTTGGAGAATCTAATACTCACAGGTCGAATAGAGGGAAATAGAAAGAAGGGAAATCAATGCATGACATACCTGGTGGACTTAAGCAAGTGGGTGACGGAACGTGGTCTGGGGGAGGTGGCAGAGGAGAAAACTTATTGTGAGCTACAAGGGTTAAGACGGAGAGCCATAATCGCCTATGTCCTGAAAGGACAGGGGACATAAAAAGAAGGGAAACACCTTGCTCCTTAAAGATGCCATTGCCTTTGTTGAAGGTGATATAACGATTATAAGCAACAAAAGAGAAATATAGTAATCAGAACTACTATGAATGATTTAGCAATAAAAATATGAAAAAATATATTATCATCTCATATAAAGAACTCCGGTAGCCTAGTTGGGAAATGAACATGTCCAGTCTCGATATAAAAAAAACTTCTGCACCAACAGCCCAGTAGAAAAATATCTAAATCTCTAAAAAAGCAGCTAATACAATGAAAGATAAAGCTCTTTCGTCCAGCAACTAAAATAATAAATATCTGCCGTCTCATCACCAATCAGTGCTACTTCACATTTAATAATAATTGTTACAAACTGAAATTTGGATTGCCAATGGGATCACCTCTCACTGGAGTGATGACATGTATCTTCTTAAAATTTCTCGAATCCGTCTCTTTCCTAAATATTTTACACAAACAAATAACATACTTCCGCTATATTGATGATGATCTGCTATATATATTCGTGATACTGATTTAGCTGATCTAGTAGATAAACTAAACAAAGTCGAACATACAATGTGATTTACAAACGAAATGGAAGAACGCAATTCCTTACCTTTCCTAGATATCAAGATACTCCGATTTAACAACAGTTTAAAACTCGGTGTACACCGAAAACCAACCAACAAAAATAATATAATAAATTTCTATTCCCAAAATAAAATCCGGCATAATAATCAAAGTCTACGTAAAATCTCTAAGAATATGCATTACCCTAATTATTTTATATCAAATGTGAAACAAAAGGGCCATAAAATATTCCCAAAGAAAATATTTCCCCCTGCTGAGAAATTAATGAAAAGAATATATTAGTATGCCTCCTAATTCTATTACATTTACACTCGAAAAAAAGTTATCTAAATTCAACATGAAGTTGTTACTATTACATCCAAAACAATGAAAGATTTGCTAAACAAAACAATAAGCTAAAACCTAAAGGAGGAATTTATTCCATCACCTGTAATAATTGTCACAAAAATACATAGGAGAAACCTCAAGGAATCTAAAAAAATATATATATATGAAAACAAATGGGAGATTTTACAAAATAATTCATCAAATGCGTTGCTTGCTCAACGTAACGAGACTGAACACAACTTTTGAAATGCTATTCTGGTCAAAGAAGAAAATAATTCACTTCGAATGTAGATGTTAATCCTAATGTAATCTAGAGTAATTTTGCGCCCTGACTCTTACAACATTTCAACAGATCCTAGCAGATCTTCTAATATCACAATTTGAAATACCTACTTACAAAAGTGCTAGAAAGAAAAAGAAAAGCCTTTGAATTAATTCGGCTAGATAAAGAAAAATCTGAAATTCCTAGCACCCTTCTGTCGCGCGGATGTGTAGTCCTACCAACCTTTCCTATTTGTCATATATATATATATGCGATGGTTGAATTGTCGTCTAAATTAAGTAAAAATAAAAATAATACTGATATCTAATTTTAACAGATATAATAGGTTGGTGCAGAAATGATGACGTAATAATATCGTTTTTTGACGTTAAAAATACGTCAAAAAACGACATTAGTACGTCATTATTTTTGCACCAACCTAATATTTACCAAAATTACAAAAATATCTTGAAATACTAAACAGTGAGTTTATTCAATAAAATCATCATTGGTTTCAACCACTGCCTCAAAACGACTTCGAAATCTACTGCAAGTCTTCTGGAAGGTCTCTTTGTTTAATTGCGTGAATGCAGTCATAACCCTTGCCATCAGTTGGTGTTAAAATGAGTTCTGTTGGTCTTTCGTTCAACTGGGCCCCACACATAATAATCAAGGGGTTGCAGTCTGGGGAGTTAAGTGGCCTAACTAAACTTACTTTTTA
>OZ010577.1:110420313-110422813 GCA_963932145.1 Acanthosepion lycidas | reverse complement strand
TCCTGTGAGTCTCAAATATTCCACGCTCTCTTTCTTCAAGAGTTGCCCTACAAATTTCAACTGACTTTTTCTGATTCAATTTAGTGTTCTTTTTGTTTTCATTTTCCCTAAAACTTCCTCGTTACTAACAAATCCAATCCATGGTAATCTCGGCATTATTCTGTAGAAACAAAATCTTTGTTGTCTGAAGTGTCTTCTTCATCTGTGAGGAGATTGTGCAGCATTCATTTTTGTGCAGGTACACCGATATTACATAACAGTTCAATATACTTTTTTGCTTCTGATTAAAATTTCCCTTTTCAATATAAATAAACGCGAATGTCAGTTTGCCAAGCTTTTTCAACTTTACTCCTAGAGGCCGTAACCCAATGTATGATACAATTTGGGAATCAGGCCGTTTCCGTGAGCAAATTAAAAGTATTCGGGCCGGATCCGTATCCGGACATGTAATCCTGACATTTTGGATTCCTAAGTTTTCATTATTGCGAATGTTTTCGACGATTTTTAGTTGATTTAATTTAAAGATAATTTGATGTACGTAGGTCCTTACTTTCCATACAAACAATTATTTTTATTTTTTGTGACAATTTTATATTTTTTTACCATAAAAATTTTTATTACTTGGAAATAAATTTGAGAATAATTGTAATTCAGTGTAAGTTACCCATGAAAGAAAATTAATTGTTTGTTTGGAAAGTACATCGTACTTTAAATTAAATGACGGCAGAAGAATTATCGTTGAACTTTTAAAAGGTAAGCTTATATATTAATGCAATAATTAAATTCAGCGATCAATTTTAACTTCTTCTGTAGTTCATTGTTGCCTATCGCATACGGCAGCTGTATGCCTTACAAAAAAGAATTTTCCGCCAACAGAGGATCAGATTACAATAATAAAAAAAAAAAAGCCAAATCTGCAGCGAGGAAAAGTAAGTCCGGTCATGTGAAATCCTAGTTCAAGCGGCAGCCAGTAGATCTTCCAGTGCTGAGAATATGCAAACACTTAGGGACTCTCAAACTTCTGAACATACCGGCGGCCTAATCAAGAGCCCTCCCCAGGAGCTAGCTTAAATGCCACCCAATAGGGCGGCTGTTAAGCCAGTTCTTAATACTTACCTTTTCTAAGTCATATTTCTCCATTCTAGCGTTCTTTCGGATTTTGGAGTTACATTTTTCATCCTCTGTTCGCATTTTGTGCTGTTCCTTTTAATGGCAACTATATGTTGTGAGACCGTAACATACCTACAACATGGACTCTTCCATGACTATATAAAGTATGCGATATAACAAGAGAGAGAGTTCGAGTTCTAGTTCGAGTTCGAGTTCGAGAGTTCTAATACCGTAGTATCAGCCGCGTACGACTACCAATATTGGACACTAGCACATAATAAGCTCCGCTTACATTTACACTATCTTAGTAACATTTTTGTTCAATACATCTTTCTTACCTCTAATCCGTGTTGCGTGTTTTCCTTCCGTCGTCCCGAATTTGGGCCCACATCACTATATCTTCTGTTTCTTAAAATTGATGTTTAATCCTTTCTTCTTACATTTTAACTACCTCCTGTAATATTTCATTTACGGAAATATTGTACTAGTCTCAAGGAAAGTAAAGAGATGTCTCACTAGATTTAATGGAAACGGTTTTAAGGAAAATCTGACATTCGTGACGGATTTTTCAGTGTCAGGCTAGCTCCTGCTGTATATAAATATATGCCCACAAAGAACGATATCGAAATAATAGCAGAAAAAAATCACTATTGTAAAAGTCCGTTTAAATCGTCAAATAAGCAATGGTAGTGTCAGCAGTTTTGTCCATTCTTTTGACTACTCAGATGTATGCGCAATGTATTGCTAGTGATCATGCTGACTCGCACTCAGCATTTCAAATGTTCCAGCACATTTCTTGACACGAATGTTAAAAGAGCAATCTCATACAAAAATTAGAACGTGCATACGAAGCCTTCCTGAGGCGCGTATCAATAGCTTCATTAAAAGTGGAAAAACACGATTGAGGAGTTTTACATATGTTATCCTGAAAATCTGGTTTTCTTTTCAGGCATGATTTGTTTAAAGTATACTTTTAAATCTGTTATACTTTATATATTCTTACTTTAAGATCTATAATAATTTGTGTACATGTTCTTTTACATATGTTGTACTTTGTGAACTTATATTTTTAATATCTGCTGTAAGTTGCGTACTTGTATTTATAAATCTGTTGTATTTGCCAATTAAATCTATTTTGTGTACTTGAAGTCTTAACTCTCTTGTACTTTGCATGCATCTCCTTTTAAATCTGTAATATTTTATGCAATTGCTCTATTATTTTTGTTGGACTTTGTGTACGGTTTTTTTTTTAATTTCTTTTACTCTGTATACTTGTAGTTTTAAATGTTTTCCTGTGAACTTTTATTTTTAAATCTGCCATAATTCTGTGTACTTGCAATGGTGCATGAATTCGAATGAAGAAAATGTACTTATTCATGTATATATATCA
>OZ010577.1:110412813-110417813 GCA_963932145.1 Acanthosepion lycidas | reverse complement strand
CCACAAAACATGCTCAGATTGGTGGCTTTTATCTTCCACTACGGCAAACCCATTCGAGGTAACGTTGATCAAAGTGTGGTGTGGGATTGCTGCCCATGTATTTTCAATTTCTTGTCTATGGGCCGCCAATGTATTTTTCTTTTTTTTTTTTCTTTTTTTTTTGCGATACATAACATCATTAACTGCCACCATAGCTAAAAATCTACAGGTCTTAAATCAGGAGGATGTAGTGGGGGGAACTCGACTGCAGCACTTTGTCCTAGCCACTGTCCTTGAAAAATTCTCATTCAGGTAAACTCGCACATCTTGCTGGGAGCGTGGCTGTGCGACGTCTTGTTGAAAGAAAAATTCATTATTTCAATAAATTTCGTGTATGACAGTCTTTACTTTCCTGAAGTGTGTATGTATTGGCTGACTCTTTATGTTTATATATTGTTGTAGCATAACTACGGACGATAATGATCATGTCCTCTTTACATAAATACAGTAGTAAGTACTGTATGTTGGTCTGAAGTTGGAGATTCTTTGTGGAATTCACTTGAATCACTTCTAACAGTCGAATACTTCTTCTACGCGCCGCTGGCGAATCTTATGTGTGTTGTTCTTCTCCTAAGTATTATCGTTCATTACCAACCTTGGTGTGATTATTCTTTTCAGTAACCTTCCCTAGGTTACAACATATATGATAAAATTATAGCTTGTAGGCATGCTACATTTATATTTTATTCAGAGCTACAGAGTCTGTACATATAAAGAGGACTGTGAGATCAACATCAAGCGACGACATTGTTTTTTGATTGAATGCAACCTTCATAGCCTGTAGATTCCATTTAAGTGAGAAAAATTAATTCAAGTAATATATATGGGAGTCTGTGTGTGTGTGTGTGTGTGTGTGTGTGTGTGTGTGTGTGTGTGTAAATATATAAACAGTCAGTAGTATAAAAATTACCGAAACCAATTTCATACAGCTGACGCTCAAATAATTAAACGCTTCTTCGCAATTCATGGCTATGTAGAATCCTGAACGCATCTTTAGGCATGTAATACGATAATTTCGCTGAAGTGCTGAAAGAGAGGCTGTAGTAATGGCGTCAGTAATAGAAGGGAAAGTTGTAGGTAAGTGTCGAATAAATGAGACATGTAACCTAATAATGAATAAATCAAAACCGAGAAGATAGCGAATCCATGTAAAAGTAACTGTGCTGAACAAGTTTGGTGCGTTCACATCAAATGAGTACGAAACTCATTCCGCACCAATGTCCTGCATTATTCTTTTCTCTGTCTCTTTCAAAGAAACATACAACTTTCTCATTTCTCTTATATAGAAGTGTAAATGTATCTGCACATCTATATCGACTATCTAGATAGATGAAAGAAGTGTTGTCCTGAATTATTTGCGTATTTTCTGTTCAAGTTAATTACATTCACTTATCTTGGGAAAGGTAGGAATTCATTTCCTCCTCCCCCCCAGCTCTGGTTAAATAGTAAGACAGAATGGTTTCTATAGCCTTGGGTAGCAACCGCTCTAGGAGAAGCAAAACTCTGAATTCAAAACTGTATATAGCTTTGCCGAAGCAAATGCTATACAGCTAAGGAAAGGATCTTTCGCATTGACTCGATGTTCCCGGCTATGGTCGAATCCTTTAATGGTAGGTGTTAGAACATATTTAAAGGTTTTTACTGCAACGAAGAAATTCAAAGAAGGTAAGCTAAGTAACCCAGCATGAAAGAGTGGTACTAAACAATCATTGTTATTAATTTGGCCAAGACAAGATTTAATTTCTATCTAAATTTATACGATGAATTATTATTATTTGTACTATTTACACGTAGACTATTGTCTTCAACTCGATTGTTATCACAATGTTTCAAACTGTGTGCACTCTGGCCTTCATCAGGTGTATGTGGAATCCAGTTAATTCCCAACTGACACCTTTATTAAGCTTCAGGGATTGCAGTCAAACATGAAAAGCAACAGCAGCAGCGGCAGCAGACACAATATCCTAATGCATTAAAGTGTTGATTCAGGAATTTAGTGACATAGTGATAATGAGTTCAATCATTGAGCCAGGAAGTGTGTACTTGGTCTCATTTGAAACAAGACGAGTAATAAGTACAAAAAGAAAAACGACGAGATATGCCTAGAAATGGGCTGCGGAACAAGAAGTCTACTCTCGTGAACTAAATAAAGTGTTCCGTTCGGAATTCCCTGTAGGTTGTACGGATCGACATACACCTGAAAAACACCGGCAGGGGGTACATCGGCCGAAAAGTTATGATAATTACAACAAAGACGAAAAGTTATGATAATTACAACAAAGACGAGGACAATAGTCCGCATGTAAATAGTGTAAATAACGAAGTGATATTAAGCTTGAACACAAGAACCTCCTATACAGTAACGCTCCTTCTGGTTCAGGATCATTATTGAGGAGGTTTCAACAATTTTTTTTTGTTTTTATTTTTTAAGCGGTTGAAGATTTCCCACGTTAAACTCGACTTTGTGTCATGTATATGTTGGCGCTTGGATAAATCCACATATTTTTTTTCAAGAGCCTGGAATTGGAAGCCGTTTCAACTCTAGACAGGTCACCTTCTTTTACTTTCTCTACTATTTGTCTCTCTCATCCCAACTGGCAAAATAGAATCACAAATAAAGAGTACCAAATAACGGAAGCAAAATCACTTGAGGACTTTCAACAGCATCAATGGACATCTCATGTAACACGAAGAGAAGTTAAACACATGCTGAAGATGATGACACTACTTTTAATCAACGGTCAATAATGAAATCCCTCTCAATACTGTGAAGAGCAATCAGAGCTACTGGGCATGAGAAACCTATTTTCCTGACAAATTTTTTAAAGAAAAGATTTTATAAATTTCAACCAACGCTAGTACAAATTGCTCGGCCAATAATGTCAAATGCACCTTATAAAGAAACAGCTATATTACCATTACTAAACTGTCTTCCCGGTGTATGGCGGCAGTTAGCAAAGAAAAAAATTACTGGTTATTTTTTTTTTAATTAAAATTCGTTTAATATTCTCTCCTCGGTTATTAATCTCTTAGAACAGCTATCGCATAGAACCCACTCTACCCTGCTATTTAATCCATAGTTGGGAATGGAGAATGAAACCCATCAGACCGGAATTTGAATTTGACTCGCCCATTCCAATTTCCTCGCCAATCACTGTTAAGCTACCCGAAGATCCTGCATGTATTTGCGTGTATATAAAAACACAAACATATAAATGAAAGAAACTACACTAAACACACAGATGTAAGTATGCGAATTTATTTCTATGACTAGCGATATATGAAAGGAAAGATTTCCATTGCATGATTTTGCTATTAATTGAACAAATGGGTTATCGCATGAACAACAGCAGATTTTTTTTAACTTTATAAAACAGAAATAAATGTGCGAATTTGTCTCCATGTATAAGAGTGTGGGCAGTTGCATCAGTTAACCCATTTTAAACTCCGGAAGGTATAGTTCACGTCGCAATAGTGCCTTATGGATCCAATTTACTCGATAATATTATTTCCTGTAGCTAGTATCAAATTTCTCAGTATGAATTGCTGTCTGTTGTTTGGTGAGGAGCTGGACAGCGCTAAGAAAATTCCATTGCCCATAAAAATGGCTCTAATCACCGAAACTGACTTCGACGATATAGTTTATCATGGTGTAATTTAAGATTTAAAGAAGGAACTAGTTGTTTGCAAGAACATTTGATTCCTTCTGGGGTTTATAATAGATGTAACATGTTTTCAGATTTAAAAATGCATGAGTAGTAAGTTAATTTCAAAATAATAATTTGCCCATGGCAAATATAAACATATACGTGACGAATTATTTTTATCTTGCATTCATTATTATTATTATTATTATTATTATTATTATTATTATTATTATTATTATTTTCTATGATTTTTTGTTTGTTTTCACCCAACCAGAGACCTAGGGCGAGAAATAGCATGATGACATTTTCCAATGAGATTTTTTAGGAAGCAAACACACCTAAGATCATACATATTTTACATAGATAAAGTCCTTATAAGGTGTGGGCTGTATTTTTGAAAAGAAATTTGTGTTACATTAAGGCGTGGTCTAGCAGGAATCCCTTCAAATACTCTATTGGAATCATTTCCCGTCCATCCAAGGGCTCCAACTAAAACTGCAGTTGTTGATGTTCTCATCTGCCACATTTTGGAGATTTTGATTTCAAGATTCTTACAGTCTGCAAGGACTGGCATGTCAATAAGTTTGTTTTTGCGGTCTCTGATCTCAATGTCTGGGCGATTAGGTTTGATTGTTCTGTCTGTGTATATTGTAAAGTCCCATACAATTGTTACAGGACCTATCTTCGTAACTGGGCATAGGTGGGGTGCATAGGTGGGGTGCATGTCAATTTCTGGCAGGTTCAGTTCCGTAAATGTTGAAAATTTTCCAATGCAGATATTGACGCACTGCCAATACCGTGCAACCTGTTACAAAATGATCAATTGTTTCTGGATATGTATCACAGTACTTGCATTTTGGGCTAACAAAATTTTCTGTATGTGAGCTTGGTAATTTCTCCATAGCAAACATTGGTCTTGTGCTACAAGCAAAAAAACTTTGCTTTCAGCTTTTAACAATGCACTATGTAACCCTTGATGGGTAAAGCGTTTGTCAACATCAGCTTGTTTGGTAGGTGCAGAATATTGATCGGGAAGAAGTCTATCCTGTCATCGTTTCTGTATTTGGTTGAATGCGTTTGACTTTGTTTCTTTTTTTAAGGTTTTTTCAGCTTCAGTGAATGTATTACGTTTTACTTCCATTCCTTCACCCAAGTGAAACTCCATTTTAACTTTTCGGATTCATTTGTAACTGAATAATGTTTCTTACTTTCACGTTATTTGTCGCAGATCATCAGCCAGTTTTCTGCAATTTCCAGGTATCTTTGAAAGCCGATTATTGTAGATTTGTAAAACAATTCTACTTGAACTAATCC
>OZ010577.1:110387813-110410313 GCA_963932145.1 Acanthosepion lycidas | reverse complement strand
ATATTATTTATTAATTGCTTACAGCTTCAAGCACAAAGCATTAAGCTCATAATATTACAAGCGTTTTCTTAATGTTTAACAGTTTAAGTACATATGGCTTAAAGCTTTTTCGGAACATTTAATGATGCAATTTTATAATGTTTAAACCCCTTTTATGTTTTTAGCTTCAATAACATAATACTGAAAGCTTAAAACATTTCTACATGTTCCATTGAAAATATGGTTAGAAATCCCAGTAATATAAAAGCTTCTAACAGTAAACAACGAAAAATGATGCATTCTCAATAGAAATGGTTTAAGCAAAATGGCAAGAGGGGGCTACTTGGTATTCGTTTTGAAAATGTTTAAATAAAACATTTCCATGCAAATCTTCTTAGTCTTCTGCTTCTTCTTTTATGTACCACGTCCCTTCAGTACGTTGGCGGTTATGGCTCTCCACAATTTCCTGTCGCTTATAGCTCTTAATGAATTTTGAGTTTTTCCGATCTCTCCTAAACCTTGCCCGCCATTTATTCAGGCTCACTAGCTCGGTTATACGTCGTTTTCCTCTGTCCCTCTTGGCTTCAATCTGTCCTGTGAGTATCAGATTTTCCATTAAATACCCAAGAAATTTTAACTGTCTCTTCCTGATATTAGTTATAAGTGCCCGTTTTGCTTCCCTTTTATTTAGAACCTCATCATCGTTGCTCACATGTTCAGTCCATGGTAATTTCAGCATCCTTCTGTAGAACAATATTTCTCTTAGCTTAAAGTCTCTCTTTCATCTCTGAGAATATTTGTCATCATACACCGCTGTATATGAGGACTGATATTACATAACTTTTCAGTACTCTTTTCTTTGTTTCTAATGAAATTTGTCTTTTTATTAATATTTTGCGTAGCTTTTGGATGGCATATTTAGCTAATCCTGTATCTTCAGTTTGTTATTTGCATGCCAGGCTGTTCCTTTTGCAAACAACCCATACATTCTGCCTTCATTCAATTGATGTTTCGTTTTTTCATTCTAGCTTTCCTTTAGTATCTTCTCTATGAGTCCTTATAGTTTCCTTTCTGTGTCATCTGCCTCTCATGTTTTTCAGGATTGTGTCTGCCAATAATGAATCCTGGTTGGACTTCTAATTCTCTCAGAATCACCTCACTGCTGATTTTATATCGTTTGGAGAGCTTAATTTAAGCTATTTTTATGAAAGTTGGATTTAATGCAGCCCACGCCTGTTATTTCCACCGGAAAATATATCAGCAAAAAATAATCCCTCATGTTGAAAATAAATCACATAGGCTTGTTGATTTTTGTGATATCGCCAGACTGATAAATTTTCGAAAGATGAGTCGCAGTACTAAAATGATTTCCTGAGATAAGGAAATTGAAAAATAAACCGCTTTTACAAACAACCAGAACACATTATGTATCGATATGTGTATCTGGCATTAAACAACATTTAATACATGACTGCTGAAAATTATTTAAGAACAAGAATAAAATATATTCCCAACTGCCTTTGATTTTGTATCGCTTGTGTGCCCATGACTCTGCCGTTTATGCTTATAAAATCTCTTTTCTCTTGTGAATTCTGTCTTTATATTTTTTTGGCACGATGTTTCTGTGGGCTTTTTACACACCCAATAAATATTCTATTAAACTAAGCTGAGTCTTATATAGTAACACCAAATTAGTATTCACAAATGAAAACAGTGGTGTGCAAGGCAAGCTAGCTGAACATCACTATACAATAAGCTTACTAACACTACTATAATTCAAATATAAAAACTCATTAATGTCTAACTACCGATTATGTATTTAAAGTCATATCTAATATATGTAACCTGAAATTTCATGTGTACGGCACGAAATAACGATTTTAAGGAAGAAAAATCAAATATATTTACATCGTCAGCTAACATCTTTTTAGTTAAAATGAACGTTTTGGAAAAAAAAATATGAGTTCTGTAAATAAAATCAGTTTTACAAACAATTCCATGACGATCGAATGTAATCTCCGACAAACTCAAAGTAGGGATAAGTAAATATTTAATTTTGCTAATAAAATATTAAAACGAATTTAACTCAATTTTCCTTGACATATTTTACATTTGAATTTAGCTAGCTTGCTATTCTCCATACATATATACATACAATGAAGAGATTTACTAAAGAGATGAATTAAATGGAAGAGGATAAAAATAAGTACATCTTGAGAATTTCCAGATTCTTTTTCGTTTCTTAATTACTTCAATCCTTTTGTCAATGCTTCTTATAAACTGACCAATGATCGTGTGACTAAAAATTGTTGGTATGTAAAGTTGTATAAATAAAGATTGGGAGTTCAATCCCTGGTTTAGGCAAAAACGGTCGACCAATAGCTGAAAAATATTAAATAAATATAAGAACGATGTAGGTTACCCAGATCAATATGCATTTGAGGAAGACCGGAGGACACAACGCCCGAAACAGGATAACAGAGACGTGGAAAATAGTCCGAATATAGTGTAAATAATGATAACTTCCCATCGCAGAAATTCAGATTAAATGAGTCAGCAATTTCGCTACTGTTTTCTTTTTAATATAAACATTTAAATAACGAATTCGATCATCAGATTTTTATAGATTTGCTGATTGCCAATCCAATAACGTGTTTAATTATCTTATTCTTACAGTGTACAAGATATATGAACGATAGAAACTTTTGACTACTTCAATTGAAAGTCAAGTGTTTTGTTTTGTTTTCCTGTCATCATATCAAATCTGTCAGAACATACGCTGACGTTCCAAAAATCACGAGAAGTATTTATTTAAAGGTAATGTTCCATAGCAGTGCTGTATCTACGGATGAATTGTGTGAGCATTATATTCACCTTGCAATAACCAAGGAGAAGAGGTCTATTCGAAATGAATAGAAATCTGTAGACAGCTATCGAGACAGAATGGTTCAACAAATCTCTAGAGGTCATCCGACCAATGGCGAAATAGGTGCCACTGTGAGTTTTTGCTACGTCATGACTTTTTGACAGAAATTCTAGAATTTTTTAAAATTTTAACCATGCAAATAATGATAACCCCCCATCCCAGAAATTCAGACAGAAATCAGTAATTTCGCTACTGTTTTTTTTTTCCTCTTTTAATATAAACATTTAAATATCGAATTAGATCATCAAATTTTTCATAGATTTGCTGATAGCCATTACGATAACGTGTTTAATTATCTTATTCTTATAGCCTTCAAGATATATGAACGATTCAACCTTTTGACCACTTTAATTGAAAGTCAAGTGTTTTGTTTTGTTTTTTTCCTGCCATCTTATCAAAACTTTTCTATGAATGATTGTCAGAAAATCAACTAACGTTCCAAAAGTCATGGGAGGTATTTTTTTAAAGGTAATGTTCGATAGCGATACTGTATCTTGACATATAATAGAAATGCCTTGGGCACCTCGATGTGGTGTAATGGTTAGCAAGCTTGTCTCGCTAGAACAATTTCGACTGAGTAGTGAGTTCAATCTTCACTGGGTGCCCATTATATTCAGCCTTGTGCCACATCCAAGCTACGCTTGGAAAATCACTATAGGTCACCTCGACGTGGTGTAATGTTTAGAAAGATTGTCTTGCTAGATCAATTACGACTGAGTAGTGACTTCGATCCTCACTTGGTGCACCATACTTTCGGCCTTACTTACCACAGAGAACCATCCCTGCATCCCATTAGAAGGTTTGATGCTCAACTCCACGAGAGTGCCTCTTTGCCACTACTCGGTCTCACATTGTCTGCAGACCTGAGATGGAACAAATACATTGAGTCAATAACTTCGTCCACCGCAAGGAAAGTTGGCTCCCTGTACCGCGCAATGAATTTCTTCTCGCCGGTGTCGATCCTTCACATCTACAAATCAACCATTCGCGCTTGCATGGAGTATTGCTGCCATATATGATCTGGAGCGCCTTCTGTTTGTCTCAAGGTTCTTGATAAAATCCAGAGACGCATATGCAATGTAATTGGTCCTGATCTTGTATCTTGTCTGCAGTCGCTCTCTGACAGACGTACCGTCGCCTACCGCTGTCGTTTTTACAAATACTTTCACGGTAACTGTACCGATGAGCTGCTTTCGCTGGTTCGAAGACTTCATGAATTTAAGCGTTCAACTAGGCTCGCATCTCTCTCTCACCCCTTCACTGCTGAAACTGTTAAATATAGCCGCCTCTTCTACTTTAATAGCTTCATGTCTCGCACTTCTCGCCTGTGGAACTCCTCCGCAATTCTTGTTTCCCTGCTAGTATAATCTCCATCTATTCAAATGTAATGTGAATCGACATCTCCAGATAACTTGATTTGCCTATCCTTCTCTTCATCCTTTCCTCTATCATTCCTCTTTGCTCTCGCTCCAAGTCTCTCTAGCCATTTGCGTGCTAGTGGGTTCCCGCTTTGCTTGGGGTGAAACGCTTAAAAATATATCAAAACTTTTCTATGAACGAGTATCAGAACATACGTTGATTTTCCGAAAGTCATGGAAAGTTTTTGTTAAAGTTAATGTTAAATAACAATACTGTATCTACGGACGAATTGTGTGAGCATTATATTCACCTTACAATAACCAAGGAGAAAAGTCTATTCGCAACTAATAGAAAGCTGTAGACAACTATCGAGACAGCATGCTTCACCAAATCTGCAGAGGACTTCCGACCCACTACGAGTTGCTACAAAATGCCGGGCAAAATTTTGCTACGTCGTAACTTTTGGTGCGTCAGTGTAATACTTGAAAAAATTATATATATTTTTATTTTTTATCGCTAAAAGGTTTGCTTCAATATATAATTTTTTAATCGAATTTACCCCAAACAAGGCAGTAAAGCCACTAAGACACAAGGGATTTAAACATTATCAAGGAACGAGAAAAAGAGAAGAGTGAGCAAAAGTCCGTAGATAACAATTAACATTGCATTTAATTTTTTGCTGGAAAGTATAGAGCCGGAACAGTCTTCCACAAACGAGAAACGCGAGAAAATAACATTTTAGCAGAGAACTTACGGTTCCATCTAGCCAGTTCAACTGTAAATTTATAGGATGTTATTGCTAATCTAGTACTGAGATTAAATTAATAACGTCTACGTAACATAGCGAAGAGCTCATCCGAATAATTACCATGAAAGTATTTATGGAAAAGGCAAAGGGAAGATACTTTATGGTGGTTGGAAACAGAATGAAACTGAGACGCCGTGTCAGGACTAATAACATTGGAGATTATTCTTCGGATGTTATCAACAATCACTAACTATAATGCAGGAGCACCGGACCATATATGCAGCAATATTCAAACTATAGACGAATGGTAGACTTACAGACATGTAAGATAGATAAAGTGGAAGAAGAATAAAACACATTCCCAACTACCTTTGATTTTGTATCGCTTGTGTGCTCATGAGTTTATGTATATAAAATCTCTTTTCTCTTGTGTATTCAATCTTTTTTTTTTTTTTTTGCCACGATGGTTCTGGGAGATTCTTACGCCTCAGTAGTTTATTAAACTAAACTGATTCTTGCATAATATCACCAAATTAGAATTCACAAATGAAAACAGTGGTGTATATGGCAGGCTGGCTGAACATTAGAATGAAGCCGTGTCAGGACTAATAATATTGGAGATTATTCTTCGGATGTGATCATGAATCACTAAATATATATTAGGAGCACCGGATCATATGTGCAGCCATACCCGAACCATATATGAATAGAAGGCTTATAGCATATCTATAAGTCTACCATTCATCTATGGATCGAATATTGATAGATTATGTAGAGAAAGATTTTCAAGCTCAACAAAGCGATCCAATTTTCTTAACAGCATACATAGCAATAGATTCAATATTGTCTTTCTACTTCATGTCAGCCGACAATGTTAACCCGAAAAGACACAAGGAGTCTCTCTCCTGGGGGGGGGTATCATCACCCATGCTGATGACCGGAATAAAGGCGTATCTCAGATGATTAATAGAGAGCAGTTTTGTTTTGGAGGTGTTAAAATTATCATGCCATTCTTTGCCCCAGTTAAGAAAAGATTGAAGTTTGTTTTTTTTACATCAATTTGACCTTATGAAACTGATCAAACCTACTATCAAGGCAAAAGAAAATGATCCTGTCATCAACATAAGTAACAAGTTGAGAGCTGATGCTAATGGGAAGTTAATGAAAATAATGAACAAAGTAGGTCCAAAGATAGATCCCAGGTGGATACTTCCATTAGTAAAAGAAGATTGGCCGTTCATGATAACTATAATTTCAAGATTTGATAAGACTGAATCAGTTTTAAAAAAAATGTCTGGTGACACTATAAATTTGGAACTTTTAAAGAAGACCTGTATGCACACACCCTGTCGAAAGATTTGGAGATTTCCAAAGTAAATTTAGGCCGAGCCTCACCATGCTTATCTATAGCCTGAAAGTCTCTTTGCGTATTAATCATTAAAACATCCGTAGTTGACCTAGAGAAACGAAAGAAATATTGTTTGTCCGAACAAAGGCTCTGCAATATGAGATGCGTAACTAATTCAGCGTTGATTATTGACTCTCGTAGATGACCAAAAAGAGGCAAAAGGCTAATAGGAAATAGTTGGAAGGTTTCATAGTTCATTTGAGTTTTTATAGACTGGAACAATAGATGCGGATTTCCAACAGGAAACTGAAGAGCAAATTCTCCTAAATAAGAATTTGGATTTTTTGTAGTTTATTTCTCCTATTTTTATTTATCAGTTCATTAATTTAGCTCCTTATTTTAATTGCTAAATGCTTCGCTCGGTAGTTATAAACAAAATGTTAGCGTTAAACTTATTTGCTTATTATCCTATCAATATTCTCTAGTTTTTTGTTTTGTGTTTTTTTTTGTTTTTTGTTTTTTGTAAAATGAATAAATATGCTGCATATTTGGACAGTAAGTAAGCTTTCGGGCAAATTTCCTCATTCACTTATTCACTGTTCAATTTTAAGCAGCTCGATCAAATATGCAATTTGTCGAAAAAATTACAACAGGTCTTGCGGCCGACAATGGCCGAAAATATCATATATTTTTAACCCTTCAGGTTATATATATTCATACATATATATGTATATGTGTGTGTGTGTTATTTTATATGCATATATATGTGTGTATGTTTATGTGTATTATATACAGTAGCGAGCATAAAGATAGAACGATGTTAAGAAAAACTCTAAATGTGAAATAACTTTTTATTTTAAAGCCTCAAAGGACATTTTATCAAGGAAAAATAAGGATATAAAGGTAAATTATATAATTCCAAAATATAAAGCTCAATAAACTTATTTTGATAAAGTTATAAGAATAATTATATAACATTCGAAAAAAATTGATGATCAAAAACATCAGAACGATTAACAAAATCATACTATTATAATGGATACATCATATCCAAATGAAAATAGCGTTCATAATTCATTAGTACTTGGTGTATAAATCTTTACTTTCAATAATAGCTTGACATCTTTTGCCACGTGAGCTAATTAATGTCTTGGATTCATTAACGGATATTTTCTCCCATATTTTTCCTTTTAAATTAGTCCATAGTTCTTCGACGTTTGTTGGATTCTTTTCCTTAGCTCTGTCATTTAGTAACTTCCAAATATTCTCAACAGGATTCATGCCTGGACTTTGAGCAGGCTTCTCCATAACAGTAACATCCTCCTCAGAAAGAAATGACTTAACAGACTTCGCGTTATCTTGCATAATTACTGCTGGTTGATTAATTGCAGTTCTCAAATTAGGTACAACATGTTTCTTCAATATCTCTTTTTATAGTTGCGTTAATTTTACCGTGTAGCCTAACAAGAGGTCCCGCACCAGCAGATGAAATCATGCCAAACACCATCACACTTCCTCCTCCAATATTAGCGCTGCTTTTAGTGCAGTTATGAGTCGTATACTATATCGTATCAGTTATGAGTCGTATACTATATTGGCGGTAAAATCCCAAATAAATCCTGCAGTGAAAAATGCAGTTTTCGTCATGCCAGCATATTACTTTTATCTGAATTTCTACAAAGTTTATATATCTTAGTACTTTTCATATGTGATTTTATGTTTTTTCTAAATTTTAACTAACTAAATGAAATATTTAATCGTATATTTGCATACATGATTAGGAAAAAATTGCAGTGTGATATTTACTATGAATTTCAGTATACTTACGAATGTCATACCAATACAGACCAAAAACTTCCTATCCTATACTTATGAGTTATTAATAGAGTTTTCCTTGTAAGATTTTGTATAATCACAGCAATGTCCAAGTGCTTCGGCATAATACCTTAGAATTTATTCCAGTAAATGTGTAAAAAATCTTTACAAGACGATTTCTCAAAACTGAAATTTTGGGACAAAAATGTGTTTTTAATATTGAAGTTATTTCCTTCTTTCATCCTTCAAACTTGCTTCCTTCTTCCCCCTTCTTCTTCTTCTTTATAGTACTTTTTATTTCAGATTATTTTTATTGCTGTTTCTTTCTAAAAATGATGATATAAAAAGGCCTTATATTATGGCAAGCACAAGCAGTGATATAGACAAAAGGCGTAAATATTTAAGTGGCAACCAGAAACGAGCAATGACTAAGACTAAGGTAGCTGAAAATGAAAACATAACGTTGCTATCAAAAATCCCTTATCAATCCATTTTTGAAGGCCCCATGAATTGAGGATGAAGCAAACAAAAACTTTTCAGAAAATTACGATTTAGCCTTGAGTCCAATTACAGCTGATATTAAATGAAAGGTCCTCCTAATATTCCAGTGAGCAGGTTTTCAAGAAATGAAAATGATTCTTTTCAAATTTACACTGTAATGGGGAGAGTGTTGGAAGTTCTTGTCTTATATACTCTCAGTCTGCTGATGAAATTTGTTTTTGTTGCAAACGTTTTAGTAAGAACACAACCAGTGCATTATCAACAAGTGGATTCAACAATTTGTATAATCTTCATACAAGGTTATGTGATCATGAAAATTCAAAGAACCATTTGGAAGACACATCGAGTTTCTGAGAGTTATACGAAAGACATTGTTGTGGACAGACAATTGACTAAGAGCGTAAAAAAACGTCAATGAACTTGCAAATCGCTTGCAGCAAGTATTCAGAAGATTAGTAGCTACTGTGACCAAGTAAATGGTTAAGTAATAACAAAAACCAGGTTTGCAGATATATCGTATATTAAACAACAAGTACACCAGTAGAGTATTACAGGACTAGTGAGAGTGTATGGAATGAACTAGCGCTCAATCTATTCACAGTTCCCCGAAGTCTTGTATCCTAGTAATCTAATAGTAGGCGGAAGAGTCTAACATAGACTCTTTAGAGGAAGGATACCACAACACCTCCCTTTTCTGCCTGACTCCGTATGGATTTTTTTTTTATAATTACCATAAAATGCTTTTTATTCAATCCTTTTTCACAAAAAAAAAAAAAACCCCAGAAACAACCACTTTGAAAAAGCTAAATACAGGAATTACGTTTACATTTTTTTCTTTTTTTAAATGATAATAATTTCCAATAATACAATGCGTATTGTTCTTTTCCGGTAATTCAAAGTTCATAAATGAGATTTTTTTTTTTTTTTTTACTCTTTTTTTTTCGGTAGACATGGTATGAAATGAAAGAAGTTCAATATCTTTTCTCTTTCGGGTTAACTTCTAAAGGTTCCGTGAATTTCCTTTTTCGTTTGGGCCTTCTGATTTCTGGCACTGATTGCGGTATTGGAACGTCAAATGTGTCAAAGACGATGTCCATAGTGTCATATTCTATGGCTCCCTGTCGACTACACATTCATACCGTTTTCTAATTTGGTTTAAATGACGTTTGTATATAAACTCCGGTCTTTGAACCATGTAAAGCATGTTATCAATGTGTTTGTCTATTGTTCCTATCTCAACTGAGCTTTATCATTTCCAATTACACGAAAAACACCTTTTCACTGATCTTAAAGCGCTTTTTAATCAATTTATTCCTATTTCCCGCTTTCGTTTCACGCGGATGCCGATTTTATTTTCCTGGCAAACATGACCCCCTCTGGCGTCTGGGCAGATGGATCACTGCTGTTAGGAGTTACACGATAGACCTGCAAAAACTGCTGTATAGCCGTATCGGTGAGAGTACCTCTCGTCTTCCTCGGTGCTCTCTTGAAAGTATCAACAAAACACTCTGCCTTTTCATTATTTCTTAGGTGATATGGCACCGTGGTAAATATGTTCGATCAGGAATGACTGACAAAAATCCTTAAATTCACGCGATGTGAACTGTTACAATACAGTCAACAATTCCGAAACAGGGAAATAGCTTGAGCGAAAACTTTACTGTCACCTCCGAGGTCGGCTTCTTAGATTTCAATATTTCTGGCCACTTGGAATAACTATCAACTACTACAAGGTAGTAAAAACTATCAAGTTGACCAGCAAAATCAATGTGTATCTGTTTTGGGCTAGGGACTGAATTTTATCGGGAGTGCTTTAGCAGCCAAAGCACATCCTTTGCACGATCTTACAGTGTTTTCAATATCCTTGTACATATTGGTCCAGTAGTCGTAACTCCTCATCAGACTCTTCATTCTTGAAGTTCCTGGATGGCCAACATGGAATTCGTTTAATGTTCTTTTCTGTAGCGTAGATGGGATTAATACTCTATCTCCGTACATTAATATGTCGTTACAGAGTGAGTAAACTTCTGAGATATTCTGGTCTTTACTATTTCGTTTGTCCTTTACTTCCTTTATGAACTCATTATCGCACTCTTTGTCTATTATCCCGTCCATTGTTATAGGAAAATAACTGACAGTATTGCGCAAGGTACTTTTTACTTCGACTTTTGTTCCTATGGCAACCATGTGTCTTCCATGGATTCAGCATATGTAGGTATCAATCTAGACAACCCATTTGCATGATAGATTTTAGTAGATGGGAGAAACTCCATTTTGTATTCATAATTGAGAATGGTTTCCCATCTTTGCAGTCTATTAGCAGTATGTGTTGACAAACACTTTTTTTGATCCAAAGATAGTAAGAATTGGACGATGGTCTACCTGCAACAAAAAGTACATTCCATGAATAAATCTATGCACTTTAGTCACCGAAAAAATGATTCCTAAGGCTTCCTTTTCTATTTGCGAGTAACTTCTTTCAACTGGTAATAGTGTCCTAGATGCATGAGCGCTTGGCTTTACTGATCCATCCTTTAAATTCTGTAAAAATGCACGCCCCGATGCTGTAGGAGCTAGCATCGCTGGCTACAGTGATGTCAAGGTTTGGATCGTAATGAGTCAGGAACAGATCTGATGTAAGGACCTCCTTTATTTTCTCAAATGCTTCCTGGCATTTGGTTTTCTCAATAATTCATTAAGTGGAGCTCTCAAACTGTGCATTATTGGGACAAAAACGTTGTAATAATTGGCAAGACCTAAAAATGAATAGCCGACACATTTTCTGCTGCTGGCATATTGTTTATTGTCGTTGCCCTATCTGGATCGAACGTCTTCCGTCTTTATCATTTATTTGCCCCAAGTACTTAATTCTCTCTTTTATTTTGAATCCGTAATCCTGGATTCTCATAAACACCTGCCAGACGTGCGATTTGATTTATTCGATGTTCACGCTTTTCATTAGGGCATCATCGAAATAGGCCGTCGCAAAATCCAGACCATTTAACATCCTGTCCATGACCTGTTGAAAAATGGAAGGGTCGACATTAACGCTCAATGGAACTCTTAAAAAAATTGTATATACCCTTGTGGATGTTTATGCAAAGGAGTTTCGAGCATTCCTCGTCAACGCGTATTTGTAGATATGCTTCGCTTCAGTCGATCTTTTAAAAACATTTTTCTCCACTGAGCTTAGCGAATATCTCCTTTGGACTTGGAAGGGGATAATGGTGAGCCTTTAGGGCACTGTTCAGCCCCGTAGAGAATTCAGCACATACACGAATTTCTTGGCTCATTTTTTTAGTATAAACTGTGAGAGATGCCCATTCACTCTAATCTTTGCCAGAACTCCCATTTCCTCAAAACGATTCAACTCCTCATCAATATGATTTAATGAGGCAAACGAAACGTTACGTTTTTCTTAAAAACTGGGTTTACGTCTGGCTTTAACTCAAACTTAACAGAAATGTTTGTGCATTTTCCTAGTCCTCCACTGAAAACGTCGGGATTTTTTTTTATCTTCATCTTTTAACTTTTCTGCTTCGCCAGTCAAATTTTCGACTTTTTGACATAATTAGTTAATAGGCACGTCCCAAAGTTGAAACTGTTCTAACCAATCAGTCCTGAACAAATTATTCGTATTCTTCATAATATATGCCTGTAGTTTTAAAGTTTTACCTTTAAATAACAAGTTCGTTATAAGTTCACCCACGAACTTAATTAGCTATTCTGTTCGTTCTTCATAAAGTCGGCTTACCCAGTTTTTTCCATGTTTTATAATTAATTATGGGTAGGTCTGAACCCGAATCAAGCTATAGACATATTTTGCACTTCAATATATTTCCTGATGTCACGACTTTCTGGTTCATCAGACTTAGTCATTTTTACAATACTTATTTCTTCTTCTTAATCCTGCAGTGGGAAATTCTGTCTCAATTTATCGCAATTAAAACGTTTTTTTTTATGTTTAAAAGAATAATCCCTGTACCAATGTAACACGGTTTTGAAGGCAAAGTAACTTTATTCTTTGGTTGGCGTATTTTTTAAATTTTTCTTTGGCGTATTTTTTTTAATGTGAGCCACGCCACTCTGTTTTTCGAACCCTCTCTGACACTCACGAACGTTGACAATCATCAGCAATTTGCTGTAAAGTAACGTCGAATTCGTTTTCAAGCTTGTTGAGTACCCAACGACGTATTTTGGCGTCTTTCGCTGAAATCTAACCCTGGACGAAAATAAGGCATTTAAAATTACTGGCGCTTAACTGTGCCAATTTGAAGTCATCGCAGTGTTTATTGACTACACACGCGAAAGTAGTCAAATATTCGTCTTCTTTGCGGGTGAGATTCATGCATTTCCAACGCTTGTGGAACAGTGTTGGTTTGGACTCAAGAGTTCTGTTAATGATTGAACCACTCCTTTAAATTTCAAGTCACTGGTTTTCTTAGGCAAAATATAATTAACAAACTTAGTATATTCGGCTGTACCTAATTTCATGAGAAGTAGGCGAGCCTTTTTATGTTCATCCCGCCTTGCTCAATCCGTATTTTATAAGTCCTCGTAACGTTTAAAGTACGAAGCGAATGTAATTTCTTCTTCAGGTGTAAACGTGAAAATTTCAATAGCACTTCATATAGCGTTTTTTATGGATATATACAAGTGCCTTTTCTAATTCTGTGTTTGAAGGATCATTTCTTCCAGTTTTTGTTTTCTAACCTGAATTTTTAGGCACAATTTCTCAAATTTATTTGGGTATTCTGCTTGTTCTCGTTGAAATTCCTCTTGTCATTCTTGATATTTCTGTTCCAACATCAAATATTGTTCCTGTTGGTGTTTCTGTCTTTCTTGATATTTCTGTTCTAACAGTAGTTGTTGTTGCTGTTAGTGTTTCAACAATTCTAGAATTACACTTCTAAATTTGTCCATTTTACTGCGCTGGTAGTTAAAACTAAGAAATGAGTGGGAGGAATTTTTTTTTCTCTTTACCCTCTTAAATAAGTCTGCTTGACTTGTATGATTCTTTTAATGAAAAATTTAAAAGCGGGAAAAGGTGTAAATTTTTACTTTACCATATCAGCGAAAACTGACTTGTTGGACTGGAAAAAAATAACAAGGTTCACCAACGTTCTTCCCAACCACTGAATTGAACTTGTAGAAATGCTCGTCTTTGAAGAGTTTCTTTATTCCACTGTCAGTGTTGTCATTAACACTGGATATCCTTTTGTTGTAGAGTTTGATTAGAATTCCTTTCTTCACCAATGTTGTAAACACTGACAAAAAAAACTATGATTTAACGTGAAGTCCGTTTCTTCGAATCCTTCGTCGCCAAGATGTTGTGACCAAGTAAATAGCTAAGTAAAGAAAAACAGTTTTGCAGATATATCGTATATTAAACAGTAAGTACCCCAGAAGAGTATTACACGACTAGTGAGAGTGTATCGAATGAACTAGCGCTCAATCTATTCACAGTTTCCCGAAGTCTTCTGTCCTACTAATCTGATAATAGGCGAAAGCGTCTAAAATAGACTCTTTAGAAGGAGGACACCACAACAGTAGCAATAGTGCGTTTTCTTGCTGTGTGAGATTTAGCATTTAGACGAGCAGGAAAGAAAATGTTGTTAATGAGATTACGTTCAATGGATGTTTTAGGTCTTGTTGATCTGTTTGGAAAGTTTTAAACTGTTCTTGATACACGTTTGCGAAAAATCAAAGCCCACGAAATTCATAATCATCATTTACGATAAAATACTCGGAATGAACTACTAAACATCATGGCTGCAGCTGTTTTGAATGAGATACGGAAACATGTAAAAACGGATTCAGACTGAAATTTGATGCAATATTATATGGAGACAGTGTATTTATGTAATATAAATATGTATTTATTTTTAATATTTCAGCACCCTTTCTACAAACAAGCAAAGTGATTTCTTCTTTTTTTTTATTCGGGCCATTTTATTTGAAAAATGTTCTCTATTCGCACGATGTATGCACATATTTCTCGTTAAGTGTAGATATTCGTTGATAAATAAACTCCATTTAACGATCAGGTATGTATGTGCCTGATGATAACTTGGTTTATGAACATTTCATAAAGAGTTTACAAGTTGAAAGTAGCACAGAAGAAGATTTATATAAAACATTAGAAATACATTTAGAAGAGAAAGACATTCTAGGCCAAGTCTATGACAACTGTAGTAACATGAAAGGTCACACATTTGTATTACAAGCACGACTTTTGAAGGATAATTCAATTTAATTTGTACCCTGCGCATGTTACAATTATAACATTTTACTCGGTGTTATCCAGATACTATAACATTTTTTGAGATTCTGAAAACGATCTACATATTATTGTTAGCATCAATAAAAAAAAAATGGGAAATTTAGAAAAAAACATGTACCCTTGAGCTAGACAAGATGGGATTGTCGAATTGATAGCCTTAAAGCTATTTGTTATCAAGTTGGAGAAGTATATGATGCACTTGTTGATATATCGGAGATAACAAATGAATCCAAGGTAAAACGGAAGCTGAATCTTTAGCAAAGCCAGCAAAAAGAGTGCAATTTTTCAGTTTCTTTGATATTTTGGTATGAAGTACTTTTTAAAGTTAACTATGTAAGCAAAGAAATAGAGGGTAAACAAAGGATATTGATGAAGGCATGAAGTCATTTGAAAAGACTATTATCTTGGGTGTTAATTTACAGAGAGGAAGGTTTTAATGATGTTCTAATAGTTGTAAATGAATTGTCTGAAGTTGTTGAAATAACATTATAGGTTAAACAATTTCAAGGAAAATACAATGTAGAAGGAAGTGTATGTTTTCATATGTGACAAAAGATAAATCTTTACATGATCCAAAAGAAAAATAGCGAGTTCATGTTTCAACTTAGTATTTGACCACATTATTTAGTACATGGAGTGTAGATTTGAACATCTTACAAAGTTATGCAAAATTATTTCGATTGCTAAATAACTTTCAAAGTATAGAGAAGGCGGATGTTCTACCCTAAGTACTCATTCATTGTGCCCTTGGGCCAAGGTAAAGTGTTTATTAATTACCTGGTGTTTATCAAGTGGTTGATAGTAAATACATATTTCTTATAAGTAACGGTTTTCGATGTTCGAGTGAAGATGGAAAGCAGGATTTAAAATACTGATTTTTTTAAGGGAGGCGGATTTAGCTTATGTGGAAGAACAGTGAAATAAAATCTTCACATCGATATTTCCCGTGTTTTCTTGCAAACGATGTAGAATGAGTTAATATCTGAATACGACAAACAAGATGAGTCGATATATATATATATATATATATATATATATATATATATATATATATATATATATATATATATATAAATATAAAAGTGAACATAGAAGTCAACACTTAGAGGCGACAGTCTGTTTCTATATGCAATCGTCAAGCCACGTGTGCTGTTATTTTTCTCGGCTATTTATATATATACGGGTTAGTGGTGCATTGTGGGTATTCTATTATGGCGGTTATTTCACCGGAAGTCGTTTGTTTATCTATTTAGGTCAAATTATATTGCTTGTTTTTATTTCGTATTTTATTTATTTATTTATTTATTAACGTAGTAAAAATTTGTTTATATCACTTATTTAACAGTTTTGTTTTGGTTTTGGATAAACAAACGACTTCCGGTGAAATAACCGCCATAATAGAATACCCACAATGCACCACTAACCCGTATATATATAAATAGCCGAGAAAAATAACAGCACACGTGGCTTGACGATTGCATATAGCATGAAACAGACTGTCGCCTCTAAGTGTTGACTTCTATGTTCACTTTTATATTTACACACGCTCTATCTCTGATATTGAGCACTTTATTCCATAAATATAGCACACCTTAAGACTATATTTCTTTATATATATATATATATATATATATATATATAAGCATCGAGACCATTGATTGATGATGTATATATGATTTATTTCATGTGTCAATGATCTAACTTAGAATAACAAAGAGGAAGCAGATGTTTATAATTACGAGAAAACTGATACTAGATTATTTTTTTTCGGTGACAAGAAATATATGTTCCCAAAATGTTGCAACACCTCCACTAAAACTTATAATACTAAACATCGAGGAAAGACGTTGGCCTTTAGGAGAACTTGTATAGGCTTCAATATGATTATCATAGGCCTGTTTGAAATTGCATGAACATTTTCCATTAAGGAGGAAGTTGTAATCCTTTCTATTCATGGAAATTAATATATATATATATATATATATATATATATATATATATATATATATATATATATATATATATATATATTAATTTATATATTTCTTCGAGACTCGATGAATTACTTAATTACAATTATGTCAAACCCTTAAATATATATATATATATATATACACACACACACACACACACTCACAACTAATAATCCCATTATATATAATCCAAGTGAATCTTATTAGTACAATATTAAATATTAAATATAAAAAAATAGTTCACAAATAGAACTCAATGTTTTAATCAAACAGCGCAACATATTTTATACAATAGGATTACATTAGGTGATGATCATTATCACCTTGTAAATTGAAATAAGCATATATATATATATATATATATATATATATATATATATATATATATATATATATGCGTGTGTGCATGTGTATGCGTGTGTGTGTGTCAACATAGAAGATATAGGTTATATAGAGATGATGGCCTTATGGTAGTGAAAAATTCTACAAAAATTTAAAACTGACAAAATCAGAAAATTAATATATAGGGAATTTAAAATCTAAAGCTGAAAGTTAAAATCAACACAATTTTTTTAAAAAAGTAGGATTCCTTGATGTAATACTCGACTTAGTCTATAATACATACCAACTATATATGAGAACTAATGCAAACCCATTATATATCACAATTTCTAATCACACTCCACCTATAATAAAATACATACACTACTCCGAATAATATAGAATTAGTAATAACTCTTCCAGTATTTCTTAAACATAGCAAATTTTACAACACTGCCTTAAAAAGATTAGTGTCTATAAGTTCCCTGGCATTAAATATAGTAAGCATAACTGTGAGAAAAAATAGAAACAGAAATATCATTTGGTACACACCCTCATTTAGCCAAATGTTTATTACTAAGTTCAATCAGAATTTTCTAAATTTAAATGAGAAACATTTCTCTAGAACTAATCCTCTTAGTAAGATTTTTAATAGAAATACCCTTAACCTATAATTGTACAGATAATCTTGAAAAATTATTAAAAACATAACAATAAAAATTTAAATCAACACTTAAACCAAAGTACAAATTGCCATTCCAAAACAGCAAACAATATTGATATCAACCTCGTAGACATCTTCACCATAGACATCGTAGACATCTTCACTATAGTCCATTACAAAATAGGTGCCAAACAGATTCCATTTTTTGCCTAAGTACTATTTCATCTAGAGAAAATCAAACAGATAAAAAATTTAATATTGGCAGTACCGAAAGCTCCTTTAAAACGATGTAGTATCAGTACATATTAACTTTCAACAACAATGCGTACCGTTACAGAACATCTCTTTCTAAATATTTTTTATACTTAAAAGGAGTTAACAAAACTCCGACAGCAAAATTGAAAATATTTTTTTTTTAAATCAAGGAATTGTAAATCCTTAAATGATATATGTCCACTGTGCCGACAAGAAAATTGTATATTATAAAGTCTTCGTACAATAAAGCACTGTTAAACCAAAGAAATGAATTAACGGTGTTGTGCCGGCGTTGTCTATCGTTTACCTTAAAATATAGTTTTAAAAATTTTCATAAATAATTACGCATTTCAATTACATAGACATTCATTTATTAGTATATAATGGTCCACCCAATATTTATTTGATTTATTCAACTTTAATATTGCCATGTTTTACAGTCAATTCAGTATAATTAGCACCGTATATAGATGTTCCATATTTTTAACTTTACCTATTGGACCCTTTAAGAAACTTCCTGAGTATATATATTTTTTTTTAATTTAACCGTATATAGATGTTCCATATTTTTAACTTTACCTATTGGACCCTTTAAGAAACTTCATGAGTATATAATTTTTTTTTTTAATTTTAAAGAAAAATTGTTCGTGATAACTTTATGCCTAATTCAACAAATCTGAACACCATACTTGGTTGCATACATAATGCATTTATCGCTGATATGTCTAGAGCGTCAGTTTATCTTGACATGAATTAATAATGCACCCACTTCTACCCTATGACCTTATTTTTCTATTTTTGCTTAGATCTGACTTTTAATTGGTTAATCTAGCCATATCCCATAAACATATTTTTAATTCTGATCTAATGCCTCCTTTTTAACTTCCAAAACGAGGTAATGATTTCTTTTCAAAGTTCCATAATAAATCATTTTTATCACAAGTTATCTAATATAGCCTGAGGAAGAACTATTACAGTTCTGAAACTTGAAATTTTTTGTGTAGCAGTGTAAAATGTTATATATATATATATATATATATATATATATATATATATATATATATATATATATCAATGATTAATTGGCACTTTACTGATATAATAAATCTCATCAGAATACCCGTCAAAATGTGTTTATTATTTTTTTTTCCATCTTGTTACATCATCTTCATTTTATTTCGGATATTATTATACATTCTAAAAAAAAACATACACAGGCTGGCGCGTCTATGTCACACTACAACATGCTTATCCAAACCATTTACATTACACCTACTCTACCATAGCTCAATTAGGACTCATTTAAACAAACACAAAACCTATTAGAATTCATCCGAAACATATTAGTGGAAAAAAGCAAGCATAATAACCTCATCTATATGTAAAAAAATAGATAAAAAAATAATGGCAGCCCTAATAATAAAATTGATAATGAGTAAAAATATTGCCGAAAACGCTAGGATATGCAAAGATTTCGGCCATTTTTATATACTTTGTGTCCAGAAAAAACACTTGTACGTACACAAGAAAAATTAAATAAAAAGTTTAATCACAATAACTTTTCAGTCGTCTTTAACGAAACATATATAAAAGAGGGATTGCTGTCTAAATACGCAACGCGCGTGTACACACACACACACACACACACACACACACACACATATATATATATATATATATATATATATATACTGATATTATCCTCCAACGATAGTAATGTTTTATTAACACTTTATGTGCGTTATATTATAATTATATATATATATATATATATATATATATATATATACTGATAAAAATGTAGCGGGACTTGTGCTAGAAAAAATACAATGCATAGGAATTCGCATTTAATCTCTTTCGAAGTAATCCATTTCTGAGCCCGCATACTTTATCCAGTGCTGTTTCCATCGATAGAAGTATTCTTAGAAGTGATTTTTGGATAGCAAGCAGTTGTCTCTTCGCATACTCTTGTATATCCTTGAAATCTTGTCCCTTTCAATAAAATTTGATTTTTGAAGACCAACATGTCGCAAGCCGCGGGATCTGGTGAATATTGTGTTTGTCTAATGTGGCGGATATTGTGTTTGCCTTAAAACTGCTGCACAAGCGATAGTCTCTTAATAAACATCTGTGGCGTGGTAAGACAACCACACTCTACTCATTTTCCTTCAAAGTACTGCCATAAAAATAAAAATCAGCGAGAACGTTATATCTTAGTTTACACGCATAATAGAATTCATAATTCTAGTTGATTAACCGAGGAAAAGGCAAGAATCTATCCTCTTCCAGCGCTGTCAAAGCGGGTCAATGTGGCATCCTGTCTCGGAAAAGGGCAATTCTGAATTCAAACCTGATTAGGGCGGTTTGGAAAGTTTGTGGTACACTTTACATCTTTTTTTCTATCTTCAGATTTTATTAAAATTGTGGCTGTTTTGCCACAACTTTGCACCAATTTAATCAAACGATCTGAAGTTTTTCTAGCATGGTTGCTCTAAATCTGAACTGTTCGATATTCTTACTTCGAGATCAACGAGAAAATCGATAAATTGATTGAGGCGAAGAATTTTCAGCCCCGGTCGCATGAACACATCTGAGTGTATGCAAATAAATGCAGACATGTGTATAGATCTACGGAAATAAGTAATTTTACACGTATAGATATATACATACATAAATACACTGGACTTCGTGTATCTGAATAACAACCTCTCCTTAATACAGTTTTTGTTACGCAGGACTGCCAATGTACTTTTGTATGTTTTGTTTTTCTTTTTATTATAATTCTGGACTTAATAAATGGAGTAAATTTCCAAAGGTTTGTTGATTCCGATTACGGCTATTACATTTTGTCCGTGTTCGTAGTTGATGTCTTATATATATTAAGTGCTTCGATTATTTATTGAACAATAAACGTTATAAACAAATTCGAGAATCGGCTCTAATTTTTTTTTTACATTACTTCGGTAAGTAATTTTTTTTTTTTTTTTTGATTTATTCGTTTTAATTATTTTGTCCATTTTGAAGAAAGAGGAAATTTCGCCGATCAAAATTGTCGTAAAATGTACAATGTCAACTGATTTGGTTGCATATTTTATTAATGAGATTTTACCGTTGGTCGTAAGTCCGGGGTCGTTAAATAGTTAAGTCTTTACGAGGGAAGTCGTTGTAGTGTGAATATCACATAATTACTTGCACCGATATATAGAAAATAGTTATTACACTATCATTCTACCAACGTACTTATCGCCCACAGTCGAGATCCCAGAAACTACAACCTATACAGTATTTAGTAGTCGACACAGAGTATTGAATATAGAGTTACCTAGTTTGATTGCCAACCTCGGCTAGATAACTTAATCTCTGCTCCTGCTTAATCCATAAGTGATAGTAGAAGAGGGATTTACAGCTTTTCGAAGGCTCTGTCTATATCTCTGAGATGAGGTATTATGTACACTATTTACATTATTCAGACTATTTTCCTCATCTTTATTGCCATATTTATCACAACGTTTTGGCCGTTGTACGCTTCGGCTTTCTTCAGGTGGTTAGAACGTTGAACTGAACCCTTCATTTCGCTCGCTAGTGTAGACTGTTCCAGTTCCACGTGCCATGTCTAATGGATGTCAGTTATCAGTTATTTCCTATTAATTCCCCTCTCCAAGTTCTCCACCGCCTTAACCAGGTATTGAACTCACACGCTTTGGGTCCTGTCACTGGATCTAACTAACGCCTTTATCCACTGTGCCATGAGTCCTTTTTGAAGGCTATTGTAACTGAATCTAATGGAGTAGACCTGAATTCACCGTTTCGAGTTTTGTGCCGCTAATCATTACTGGAGGAGCCGTCGGGTAATGGATAGCGTCTCGGATTAAGGAATTGGAGAACCGACTTCGTATTCCAATCAAATTCATTACAGTCACTTATGTGCTAATACCCGTCGGCAATGTATGAATATTCTATGGTTATATAGCAGGACTGACTGGGTCCTATAGACTTGGGTGGTAAGCGGTCTAAGGGAAGGAATATTGGATATCTCTGAATTCAAAACCGCCCTGGAGAGGGTTGTACTCCGTCAGACTATCTTGTCCAGGGAACACGCTTGCTACTGCGACAGTATATGTTGTGCCTCCGACCCTAATATCTTTACCAGTTTCGAGATTGCGAAACATTACAATACCTGCACATCTTACAGTAAACTACCCCCCCTAACTGCACAGGATAATTCAAGTTATGTCATTTTGGATCGCGTTTTTAGCAAGAAAAACGAAAAAAGTTGAGAAAATTCTTCTGAGAAATTAGGGTGTAACATGTCTAATTTTTCATTTCAT
>OZ010577.1:110302813-110382813 GCA_963932145.1 Acanthosepion lycidas | reverse complement strand
CGGATTGACAACAAATCACTATGAAATAATCGTATTGGAGCTTCTGGTCCGAATGCCAAGCAGTACAGCATGTTGCTTCCAAATTTCTGGTGAAGTGAATTGCGCCATGATGCTCTTTTTCTCACAGACGGTGCCCAACTGATTCTACTATACTGTACAGTCGAGAAAATCTAAAACATCCCAACATACATGCACGAAATTAAAAATATAAAATGCCAATAATTTAGCAAACCCACTGTGTGTGCGGGTGTGTGCGGGTATGTGCGTGTGTGTCTCTGTGTGAATGTATGCGCATGCGCCAGTAATTATATACTGATGCACATAAATGCATTTGGGCAGGTCGATTTTGGAACCATGGTAAGGCATTCAATTTAAAAATTGCGTTTTGATATGATACATAATGACACAATTTTTTTTTCCCAAATTGTTAACATTTTTTGAGAAAACGAGTTTAAGGATTACGTTTAGGTTCAAAATTGGAGAGTTGGAAATGTATCCGTAGATTAAAAGATGAAAGCCTTATAGAACAGTCTTAAATATTTTATATTTGAAATATATGCATTTACTTGTTTTGAAATTAAAAGGGATAATAAATTTCATAACCAACAACTGCATATCTCCAATATGATCCAGAGGATAAAGCAACAGTCGACCGAAATACTGAATGTTGCATAAAAAAATACAGTATAAAGTATTCGCATTGGTTCCAGAACATGTTCTTTTCTCAATTTTGGAGTCAGATCATTTGAAGGTGAGAGTATAAAAAAAAATTTGTTCATTAGAGAAATAAAAATTAATTCATACATAATTAGTTATGTCAATTTACAAACTAATTTTAAAATTTCATTCAGATTACATCACACAAATATAACTAAGTATGGGTAAATTCTTCAATAAAAATATGTTTTTGTTTCAGAATTAGAGACACCAAAGAAGAGAACACTGCGGAAATTAGGTATTTCTATACATTTTTTCACACGATGTTTAAAATTAAATGCTCAGAAATTAGTAAGAGATAAGAATCTAATATTGTTGTCAGATGAAACCCTAGTTTTCGCATCGAGTACAATGTTGATTTTCGAAATGTGGTGGAAATCAACTTGCCCCAATATACATATCTATATGAGAGCGAAAGATAGATAGATAGATAGATAGATAGATAGATAGATAGATAGATAGATAGATAGATAGATAAAGAGAGAGAGAGAAAAAAAAGACATAGCGCGAGAGAGAGACAAATCTCGTAGATTAAAAACACATTTATCTGACCAAAGCTTAATAAGAGTTGGATATACGAGTGGTGCAATGGATACTGACATGTGAAATCAGAGAGCCGATTTCGAATTTCTGTCGAATTCGTTACAATTACTTAGGTGCAAATATACTTGGGAAATGCTATCAGTGTTATTAGACGGTATAAAATCTTCATTTTTAAACAGTCTTTCAGGAAAATTGATTTCTCAAGTTCACTAGCTGTTATCTATCTTTCCAGTATTGATGCTGGTTTCCTTCCTAATTTTTTTTTTGACGTAGTGTGGAATGTCAACATCTTTATTATGTCAGTATCTTCTGTTCCAGTTACATGTGATATCCATTTTAGATGTTCCTGCTGTTGAAAATTCTCAACTGATATGGTTTCTGTTATCTGGAACAGTTCGTTTATTTGTGATTGTGTAACGTCAGTCCAGAAGTTTGGAAGAATGATAGTCTTTGACAATAGACACAACTCATCACTCGCTCAAAGACATTTTGGATCTTAGACAGTAATTGTATACATCTGGCAGTTTGGCGCCATATGTTGCATCCATATTAAAAAGGACAACGCTATTTCAGATCATAACACGAAGTTTCCGAATAATGTTATAGTTTCAGGACAAATTTCAGCGTTGGGAAAAACTATTTCTGGCGCAGCCTATTCTCTGTAAAGTTTGCTTATCTCCTATGCTAAATTTCTCATACCCCGGGGCATTTAAAGTGTTTTGTTTTTACTAACTCAACATCCACTTCCAGTTCTACAAATCAACAATTCGCCCTTGCATGTAGTATTGCTGCCATATATGGTCTGGAGCCCCTTCTGTTTGCCTCGGGGTTCTTGATAGGCTCCAGATAATATAATTGACCCTGCTCTGGCATCTCGTCTACAGTCACTTTATCACAGACGCGCCGTCGCTTCTCTCTGTCTGTTTTACAAATACTTACATGGCAATTGCTCCGAGGAGCTGCATTCGCTGGTTCTCAGACTTCATGAGTTCAAGCGCCTTACGAGGCTGGCATCCAGCTCTCACTCCTTCACTGTCGAAACTCCTGAACGTAGCCACCTCTCCTACTCCAATAGCTTCATGTCTCACACCTCTCGCCTGTGGAACTCCCTTCCCTATTCCAGTTTCCCTGAGAGCTATAATCTCCAGCTATTCAAATGTAATGTCAATCGACATCTCCAGTTGCCTTTATCTATCTACTACCCTTCTTCTCATCCTTTCTTCTATCACTCCTATCTGATCTTGCTCCAAATTTTCTGTAACCCCTTGCGTCCTAGTGGCTTCCCGCTTTGATTGGGGTGAAACGCTTAAAAAAAATCATAATTTACGTTTTGGAAAGATTTATTTTGAATCCGTTTTCTTGTAAAATTTGATGTTGTTGATTTACGGATCAAGACCATGCTTTGCCAACTACATCTATGTCATCAGTATATCTCTCTTCATCACCAGTATATTGGCCTCGAGAGGCGAAGCAGGATCGTTATCTTTTATTAGTAGATTCGCTTACGATATGTTATGAAATTTTTAAATAATCAGTACCCATTTCTTTAGATCTATGTTAGTAAATATGCAGGTCATAGTCTAGGAAAAACTTAAATTGACTGGGGCTCTCATTTATTCCTTATAAGGTTCGAAGTGCCACGTGTTGTGGTCGTCGCTAGACATTTAAGATTTTGTGAAATGATAAACTTTCTTTATTAGATCGATGAAATCGGAAGACAAAAACTGAGGAAAAAACAAAAAAAAACATAGATAGATAGATAGATAGATAGATAGATAAAACCGAGAAAGAGAAAGGGAAGGACACAAAACAAAGAAACAATGATAGATAGCTAACTAGCTAGATAGATATGTAGATAGTATTTTTAATGTTTTTTATCCATTATTTTTTATTACTGTTTTTAGCGGGTACACTAAAATAAAATAGCAGCTTAAATACGTGTACCCACTAAAATAATGATTATAATATTAAGAAATTAGTAGATAGATAGATACCTACTGCACAAATTATTTTTATTTATTATGTATGCAGTTAAGTTTAAGGTAATTACTATACTTAATAATATACTTTATAAAGATGCCTTACGTTAAACACAATCTATATAAGCACCAATGAATTTGTCCTTAATTGGTCATGTGACATTTAATCTAACAGAGTATGAGAGAACACGCTAGCTATGACACCTTTTAGACATACAAAATTCCTCTTCTTCTTCTTGTATGTTGCGTGGCCTTTCAGTAAGTCAGAGGGCATGGATCTCCACGACTTTCATTTCTTTGTAGATCGTTAGATACGGTTTGTCTTTTTACTGTCACTTTCTGATTCTAAGTATAAGCGGCCTGTATTTTTTATCCTTAAAACTTTATTCTCATGTTCGTTCTATCACATTCTCAGCACCATTTATCTACATCTCTGTTGCTTCAAATCTCTTAATAACATGCGACATTGCTAAACATATTCTATGATGAACTGAAGAACACATTTTCTTGAGTTATATACTTTTTTAAAAAAAATGAAGGAGGTTTCTACCTGAATGGACTTTTGTAGCAATGAAACTGATAAATACTCGCCTTCGTAAAGCGTAGAATACGCCTTGCCTTTTACAAAAGATGGTGAAAATAGCAACTGCAAAGAAGTGTTTACCGTGATCCTCTGGTTGGACTTACCGATTGAACTTTTTCTCATTGATTGATCCATGAATAACACTTTTTCCTGTGTTTTCTTTATCTAATAAATGTAGCTGTTAAAATGGAAATCAGATGTAGGTTATATTTTTTTTTAGTTTTTGTTTGTTTTTTCTTTTGCTTAGTGTTTCGTAATAGTAAGTTAACTTTTACGGTCCTTTCTATGCCCAGGAAAAGATGAATGAAAATGTATGTACCAAAGGTAGCATATACCAGCAAAGAACTAAATAATTCTGAACGTCCATTTTGAAAAAAACAAAACAAAACATAACCAAAATGGTATAGTCTATTATTTTGATGAGTACTGACCTGAGATTTTTAAACACTTCTGTCTTCTCTTTCTTGCTTTCTTTCGTTAGTTTCTTTGCTCCGCAAATCCATTTTACACCCTTCGACAATATCGCATCAATATCGCATAATAATGCTGTTGTGATCGCATCGAAATAGAGGAAAATAAACTACTTGATTTGAGTGAGCAAAAGAAACAAAGAAAGCAAGAAGAGAAGACAGAAGTGTTTAAAATCTCCGGTCAGTACCTCATAAATAATAGACTTTTCCGTTTTGATTGCGTGAAAAAAATGACATATCAGAGAAGCTACTTGGTTTCAGCGAAAAAAATGAATAAAGAAAGAAGCGAAGATAAAATATTTAACGGCCGTTTCAGTGAAGAGGAAAAGTTTTCAATTTCAAATATCTTCATTTGTATCTCCTTACTTCTTAAAATAACGCCCCGCGTTCATATTCCTGATTGTTATTGCAATATTCTGAGATAGATTTTAAGCTCAAATATTTAACGACATGATAGGGGAATTTCTACGGATATTTTGTCATAGGACAAGCCATGAACTTAGTCAATCATTAACTTAAGAATTAAGATTCATCATAAACTTAAAATAGGAAAAACATGAAATTTGCACAGGTATTTCTGCTTTACTTTTTTCAATTCTATCCTATGAGAAGTAAATTTACACAAATATTTTCTCACAAACTGCCATTAGCAAATCGCCATCTGGCCATATGTATAATTAAAATAGTTTTAAGCAAAGGTTTTAAAGAAGACACTCATTCATTTGTCACTATAGACTGGCGCAACATGATCACAAAATATTAGCATATCAAATAAAAAAAAATCACGTCTTGAAAACTTCTTACAAGAGTAAGAATTAAAATGAATGTAACATGTAACTAGAAGGGAAAATAATCAGGATGTTGACTTTACATATTATCGTAAATAACAGTTTAGTATATAAACTTCAGCAAACCTAGAAAGAACGATATTAGAACACTTGAGAAATCTGTTATACTAAATTAACTTCTTTTAAGAGAATTATATAGATTTCAACTAACCGCAATTGTAATTAATGCCAAATGATTTCTGTATGGAAAAGGTTATTTGTATCATCGTCATCTCAGTCAAATCAGAATTTAGGTCCGGAATAAAGGTGTCAAATTTTAAAAGATACTATAATGTTCTGACTTTTGTGAAAGATACAGGTCTATTCCGGGAATTTATATCGGTCGAATTCGTTTAGCGTACTCATCAATATGCACGCCTTGATTAAAATGAAGTCACTACATTATCGCTATATCTATTAGGAATCAGCCATGAGGAAAGTCTGTCTTTTTAAATTCTCAGAGACACACAAGGAATTCACACACACACACACACGTCTGTGTGTGTGTGTGCACATACGATGAAAGGATTTTTATTTAACTTTAAATAACGAAAATTTTACATTTGATAGAAAAAGATAAAAATGGCGTACTTTATGTCTTTATAGATTTGCTAAATTCACTTAGAAACTTCTATTTTAAATCCCTCAGAATGTCGAGGCAAAGAGAAGCGAAAAGACACGCTGCTAATGGACTGATCAGTGAGCCGGATATCAAGTTAATTTCTCATTTCCTTTTTTGCTTCGATGAACAATTTTGGGAAATGTTTTCAAATCATATTATACGTATAAACCTGACAGGTGATTAGCTGTATACCTCCTTTTTAATATCTCTTTGTCAGCTGTCAGTCTTTCAATCGTAGATTCGAAATACCTGCCTTATTTGCTTCTTTTTTAATTTCATTTTTTATTTAAATAAATATACACAATTACCAAAAACGTTATGCACAGATACGTACATACACAAAAAAGAAAAAAATAAGCTTTCTAAAAAAAAGCAATTTATAATCTACTTCCTCCGTCTGCAAACCTTTGGAAGCTATAGGCACCAATAACGTGTTGCTGATGGAGAAAAAATTAAAATGTATATTTACTGGTTTTAAATTTTATTTATATTCACTGTAAAAGAACCAAGTTCTTCGTATCTTTATTCAAGTTCGGAGAACGTTTTTCAAGGAATCTGTAGAGAAATGGATAGCGGCTGGGATGGAGGAATCGGAGAGCTGAGTTCGAATTCTAATCGAATCCATTACATTCACTTATGTGCTAATACCCTTGGGAAAGGTATGAATCCTGTTCCCCATCTCCCAGCTATCGGTAAATAGCAGGACAGACTGGTTTCTTAGAGAGCAACTGGTCTACTGCAGAAAGAAATGGCAACCTACTGCTGGAAAAATGTCAGTCATGTATCGAAAGATACATGATTGCCTAACCGTGTATCACGCATGGCACATAATTGACTGATAAGAAATCACTGCAAACATTCTATCAAAGTTACATTTAATAAAGAATTTGAAATTATGAAAATATATTTTGCCCTAAAACATTAATGAGCCTTGTTTGACGACGCCGTTTATTTGAGGTTCAGATCTAATTTCAAATATTGTATCACAATTCCAACTGAAACGATTAAAAACAAATCTAATGATATAATTATCTGTTAGCCTAATGAAAAATGTTAAACAAATAAAGTGTCAACAACTACAAGGAATTAAATGACACTTTTTCATATCTGATTTAATTTCGAAATATTTGATCTACTTAAGAAGTGATAACTTATACATAATGGACTAATCCCAAGCTAGTATTCCCGCTTCGCATGGTATGTTGGAATATAGGGATACCATGTCTGTCACATGGAGTGAATCGTTTGGTAACATATCTCTATTTTATAGAATTCTTAAGTAATGGGTAGTGTCTATGATACAGCTCGAAATTGTGGGGAATAGAGGTTTGAGAATTTGGACGATGTTACCTAAAATGCGTTTTGTTCTGAGTCCTGAAACTATCGTTCGACAGGGCGTATGAAACTTAAGATATTGAATCAGATCGTGCATATTGTGTCGGTTATTGTTAATGTTCTCTATTGAAAGGTTGGTTGGCGGGTGTATCAGTGATTACCTTCGAATGTTTTTGTTAGTGTGCCTGGTTTAAATATTTCTGGGACTTAACCCTAAACTTCTGCCTGTATACTGCGATCTAAATGCCTAATCAGTGTGTGAAGCTCTGATATGAAATGTTTAGTTTGGTCAAGAATGAGTCTTTCCTAAATTTTTAATAATTTTGAGCTGATTTTCTACTTCTAAGACCTTAATGGAGATTAAACCACTCTTGTTAGCTTTCATCAGTCTGTTCAAATATATTTTATTTACAAATTTTATTATTTTGGGTTTCTTTCACAGCGTCAGAGTATAGGTATTAAAATAATGCATAATTGCACTCACACACGTACACACACACACACACACACATATATATATAGAAAGAAAGAAAGAACAGTAAGATACAAAATCCGGTGTTCTTATAGATATTTTTATTTTTACAAAATAGTGCTCAATGTAAATTTACAGAACATTGATATTATAAATTAACTGATTTAAAATATGTTTTTTTCGCTACACAGTTCTAACTATGTTTCAAAAATGGAAGCTAAAATCTTCGAATTTAATTTTGTAATTACATTAATGACATTAGTTCCATTTCATCCTCAAGCGAATTTTGGATTGCCGTGTATTATCTGATGAGAAATATTTCCAAAGTATAGAAAATGTCATAAGAATAATATTTCCCTTCTTCTAAGTGCAATGTTCCTTCAGGAATCTCCACAATTTCAATCATTTGTAGCTATTAATAAATATATTCCATTGGACCGAATAAAATTTATGTTCAACTCAAACAATATCACCGGTAGCTGGAGGGTTCAAAGGCTAAATCTTCTGGATATAGTGATTTTCTAAGAGTTGCTTAGATGTGGCACAAGGTCAAAAGTATGGAGCACCCAGGGAGGGTCGAACTCGCTACTCAGTCTCGCGAGACAAGCTTACTAACCATTATACCACGCCGAGGTGCCCAGAAAGAAAAGAAAAGAAAAAAAAAACTTCTGGATATATTAACCATCATAGGCTTGCATATCGGAAAAGCAAAGTATATAATAATTGTAATGTATCTTGAAATTTTGGACAATAGTTCAACGATTTACTATTTAGAAAAATTGTAAATGCTGATTGGAGACTAAACTGTTTTGACGAATTTGTAATCGGCGCAAAAAAATGCAAGTGGAAATTTGAACTTAATTAGATTATCCAATAATGTGATTTGAAAAGATTAACAAATTTTATTGATTATTTAATTGTTATACAAAATATAGAATAAAGAGGGGGTTAAATAATTTAGGAAAGATAAAGAAAAAGGAATAGAGAGAAAAATGAGGTCAGATGAATCTGTTGAAAAATGAGATTGCACAAAATGGTGAAAACTGACGTAGAAATATTTTCTTTCCTTTATTCTATTACGCACCTTTCTCTCTTACTCAACAAGATTACATATATATATATATATATATATATATATATATATATATATATATATATATATATGTGTGTGTGTGTGTGTGTATGTGTGTGTGTGTGTGTGTTGGCGTATGAAATTGCATAAGATGGGAATAATGTTTGGGCTAATTGTGTCGAAGAATCTTTTTTCTTTTGGTTTTGTATACATGTTTCTCCTCTTTCCCCTCTCTCCCTCTCTCTCTCTCTATATATATATATATATATATATATACATATATATATATATATATATATATATATATATATATATATATATATATATATATATATATTAGGGGAAAGATGTATGACAAAGTGGAAAACATTTCGTGTGACGCGTTTCGTCATTTAGGTTTTCATCGAACTAAATTTATGTTGACGTTGATGCTGAGGACATATAAAAGGAAGATGCTTATTCTATTTGAGTGGGGAAAAGACTTTAGACTTAACATTTAGTTATTTCGGTTGGTGACGACATGGTTTGCGGTCCTCCATTTTCTATAATATATTATGAACGGTATATGTTTTCCAGGGTTTATAGCAGTAATATGCTGTTTAAGGATTTTCCTTATATCAAATTCATCCTGCTTTTAATTATTGTGCATCTGGTTGCAATAAAATTTGTTGATGCTTTGTGCTGTCAATTTTTTTTCCTGGCGTAGTTTACTTTTTGATAGTGCTTATCAATGATGTAGAATGATGGGAAAAATATTGTTGACGTGTGTTTGCTTATTTTTTATTTTTTTTTAGTTCGCTTAGAACTATTTTTGGGTAGAGTAATTATAGTACGTTCTATTTAAGACGTTTGTTATCACTGCTATTTCATATCTTTTCGCAAACCTGGTCGACACCAGACGAAACAATCCCACCAAAATTTAAACTAGCGGTGACGAATATAGTGTATCAATTTCAATCACCAGTATAAGCCTGTGTTAATTATCAAAAATCAATTACCTACTACACACAACTACCCCCTTAAATAAACGTCTAACATGCAACCTTTCGAAGAAGAATCTGATTATTAAAGAATTATTAACTCATATTTTACAAGAACCTTTAAAGAAAATTCTTTTCAAATCACATAGCTGTAGACAAGTGATCATTAGGAAAATATTTCTGATTAAATACAATTAAATACAATAGAATAAGATTGATATCCCGATATCAATCTTATACTATTTAGCGTTGGAGGCGGCTGGTTTTCTGAAAATAGAAGTGATGCCCTGCTCCACTTGCCGCGCATAGAACGGAACCGCCCAAAAAGTATACAACATCCACACCCGCACGTATTCTGCACAGCTAAACTTCTGTGTAGAAATCAAGACAGAAATTTACATTCCAAAAAACATCATTGATAATGGCTATAGAACGAGACGAAAGCGCTCGCAACAATTATTCTATATTTTTAACTGCGGAAACTGAAAATGTTAGAATGCTGTAAAAATTCAATAAAAGATTAATTAAATCTTCCTTCTCAGCCATTTTCAATGAATGACGTTTGAAAGAAAGTTTGCTGCCCAAATATACACACACATATATATATATATATATATATATATATATATATATATATATATATATATATATATATATATATATATATATATAAATGTCTTTAAATATATATATTTAAATATTAAATATAAATATATGTACAAAAATAGTTGTCTCCTAGCAAGGCTTAAGACAGAATATTTAAAAAAAATTAATACAGTAATTTAAAAAAAAATAAAGGAATAAAAATGTTAACATGAAACATTTAAAAGAATAAAAAGTTAAAGCAAAAATGATTGATGAATGCATACATCAGAACCGGAGAATTTTTGTGTGGATATCTGTCCGAAAGCGTTGCCAGCAGAGAATATCAATGGCGTTTTCGAGTATGTGGCTGGAAGTCTCTGGCTGAACTAAGGAACTATCCAACTAGTATGGAAATGGAGTAGGGACCCCAATTCACCTTCTTTGGTCATTCTAAATTTTTTGCTGCTACCTTGCTTATAACACACACACACATACATACATACATACATACATACATACATACATACATACATACATATATATATATTACCCCTGAGGATGATCTTAGAAAAGATCGAAATTACTTGGGTTAAAAAAAAAAGCTGGTGCTTTAATTTAATCTTAACATCAAGAAACTGATTAGACATCTGGAAAGGATCAGTATAAAAATAAGTAGAAAATATGTCTATAATACTCAATGGCACATGTTAAAATGAAGATATGTTTTCTTTATTTTCAGTAAGGATCACTCTGTACAAGGACCGGTGGGTGGGCACTCGAGGTAGAGGGTTACTTCAAGTATTAGTTTATATAGATATGGGAAGGTAGCGATTGCTCTAAACGAACAGGTTAAGATCGTAGTGATCGGGAAAATATTCTCTTGGGTGTCTGTTCCATAGGGCAGTGCTTCGTGGGAAGAAGCTATTTGAGTGGAAATTATTTCTCGCTGATTGAATACGTTGTGAATATGCGTGGTTTGTTACTATTTAAGTGTCATGGCGAGTCCAAGCCGTGAACTTTAGATCTGGTGGAACCAGGAGATGCAGTTCTTCTGAGCATTTTCCATGATAGTAACGATAGAGCAGTGAGAGACACCATATCACGCCTGAGAGGTCGGAGTATTCTCCTCCCACAAGGACTCGGAGCCGCTTTTGAACTCTATCAAGACTGGAAAGTGAGGTCAAAGTAAATCCTGCCCAAATATGACAAAAGAACTCCATTTTCGACACTATTAACTTACACTGCTTTATTCCAATCTTTACCACCCATCTGAATCAAGAAATTTTGACCCTGGAAACCCAAAATCCATTTCAGAAGAGTCGTATTAATTTTAATCAAATCACCATTGAAAATAAGTCAAAAAAAGAGGAAAAAATGGAAAATTCAAATTTAAATGTCTGTATCTGTCTATATCTCTGAGATGAGGTATTATGATTATTTACAATATTTACATTATTCGGACGGTTATCCTCATCTTCATTACCATATTCACAATGTTTCTGACGTTGTAAGCTCTAGCCTTCTTCAGATGATTGGAATTTCGAACGGAACACTTTATTTCATCAGCCGGGGTGGATTGTTCTAGTTCCACGTGCCTTGCTTCATCCGGATGTTTCAGCTATTTCCCTTAAACTCAACTATCCAAGTTTTGGTTCACCACTGTTGTGGCCTGGTACTGAACTCACAACACTTTTGATTTAGTCTCTGGATCAAGGTCACATGCCCCAGTGAATAAAGACTTTGATGATTCATTTAAACTCGTTGAATCACTAGAATGATTATTCTGATTCCTCAAAATTCTATCACTTATTTTTATACATACACACACACACACGCGCGCTCGCACACACACTCATACATATATATATATATATATATATATATATATATATATATATATATATATATATATATATATGTGTGTGTGTGTGTGTGTGTGTGTGTGTGTGTATATAAATATAAATAAATATATATATATATATATATATATATATATATATATACATATAATTATTTATATATTATATGCGCGATACGTATTAGAAAGCGCTCAATATCAGAGATAGAGCTGATCGTCAGACAAATACACACACACACATATATATATATATATATATATATATATATTTAAGACAATTTGAAAATCTGACGCGTTTCGTCTGTTAGAATTTGATCGGACTGGACTTTGGTGATGTTGCCATGTCTACACATTCACAAAACGAGACGTAGCCACATTAACAAAGGCCAGTGTCGGATGAAACGCGTCACAAAATATTTTCTAATTTGTCATATTATTTTTCTAAATACTGTTTGTTAATATTATAAGTTATACAAAATTATATATCGTTATATCATATACATATATATTAACTCTAAGCCTTACATTTAGTGAATACACATATTTGAGTAGACGCCTTTGTTTTTTTAAAAAGAAGACTTGACGTCTACCGGCAGGACTCGTAACTCCGTTCACTTGAGATAGGTAAAAGCCATCGTATACTTCGGAGTGATCTTAGAGCGGGCAATTCCCCTTATGAAAGCAGGTATATCTTTAATTAAGATCTTTCGAAGAGCATATCGGCTAACTTTATTTTAGTGTCCAAAATATAAACCCAATAATCTAAGTAATTAATACATTTTTTATTCCATCATTATTACTTCTTGCTGTAAACGTTACATATAGTTGATTCATGTTATTTATTTTTTCAAAAACAGAATAGTTTTTAGAAAAATCCCTACCGGTAGACGTCAGTTTTGTATACAGCTGTATGTATGATAATATCAGTATACGTGCGTGTGTATCATAATATCAGAAGAAAGAGCCTGCAAACACCGAGGCCCAAAGGAGGTTTACGGACATATCATGTTGAAACATCGATTCTCGTATGACCACTTAATTTATTCAGTCGAGGCGGGTTAGATGGGGGACCGCTTGAGAATAAAAGGTGCTCTAAGTTTGGATGAGCGTGTGGTGTATTAGATAACGGCTCAGAATTGGAAATCGGAGAGCCGAGTTCGAATTCCAGTCGGGTTTCGTTATATTCCCATGTAAAAACCTTTGGGAAAGGTTTGAATTGAATTCTTCTCCATCCAAGTGTGGGCTAATTAGTTGGACTTATATCGGTAAATCATTATCTCCAAAAAGAGCTTCTGGCTTTAAATAACCGGCACAATATTGATAAGCCGTAAAAATTCAAACAATCGATCAAAAGTAAAATGGAAATCTTCTGGATACATATTTATGTATCATTCTTTCCCCCCTCTCTCTCCCTCTATATCTCCCTCGTTCTCTCTCTCACACACGCGCACACTTTCTCTCTCTCTCTCTCTCTATCTATCTCTCTATCTCTCTACCCCCCCCCCATGATCGCCTATTTGTCATATTTTCCAAACTTCATACATGCAGACAATAAAGCTACTAGGACCCAAGAGGGTACTGAGTGTTAGAGAATATGAGAAAAAGATACTATTAAGGAGAGAAAACAATAAAACAATAAGAATTAAGAAAACGGAAGACAACGATTAACATTGCTTTTAAATGTTTGAAGATCAAATTTAACTGGGAAGTTGAAATATATTTCCACAAGCGAGAAATGTTTAAAAGTTTATCTTATAATCTGTCTTCTTTTACACCCTTGTGCAAATTAATGTAAACAACCACTTTAGTTTCCTTTCTTACACCACATAGTCAGGTTTCGACCCACTGGATGGCAGGGCGTAATCGATTTCTATTTTTTTCCTCAGATTAGGCAATTTCCTGAGGTGTGCAGTAATATGAATGCATTTTCGGGGTGTATGATGGAATTTGTTTGGCCATAAAAAATATTGCGTCATCCATGATTGCATCAGATTTTCATCATGCCCAAACGCTATTGTCTTGACTGTCGATTAGTTGTACTACGGCCATTGTCTGCGATAGGCATTACTCCAAGGAAACGTACGAAAATTGTAACACTGCAAAAACACACTGACAAGCTTTATCAGTGACTATAGTCTAGTCCGGAAACTCTCCAGATTTAAATACAATCGAGAATCTGTGGTCAATCTGCAAGGAACGACTTCATGAAATCGACATACAGAGTACATCTGCACTGGGTCATGTTTCATTGAAAAAATACGAAAAGAAAGTAAATAATAACGGAATTATTTGGTTTTTTGTTCACTTAATTTGCACAAGGGTGTCTGTGCCATCTTCCTTCAGGACGTAGGCGAACATTGCCCTTCACTCTCTCCTGTCTCTTGTTTCTCTTAATAAGTTTTTTTTTTCTCCCAAACCCTGTTCCGTCACCCATTTTCTCAAACCCATCAAGTAAGTAACGCGCTGCTTTCATCTGTTACTCTTTTCCTCTTTCTGTCCTGTCAGTATCAGATATTCATGGCCCTCCTTCATCATTACGTGCTCCAGAAATTCCAGCTGCCTCTTGCTGATTGTAATTATAAGTTTCCTCTTCGTTTCCATTCTCTCCAAAACTTCGTTGTTGCTCATATGTTCGGCCCATCGTATCCTCAGTATCTTTCTGTAGAACCACATTTCTATTGCTTCAAGTCTCTTCTTCCTCTTTGAGTGGATTGCATAGCATTCAATGCCATATAGGAAGACAAATATCAGGTAAAATTTCAGTATTCTTTTCTTTGATTCAAACTCTTAATACTCTGCTTAAATTTTGGGATGCGTTTTTGGTCATCGCAATACGTCTTTGTAACTCAGTGTTGCACTTTCCGTCTACTGTTAGAACACTTCACAGATATTGAAATTTCTGTACCTGCTTGAATTTAGCATCACCGAGCTCTAATTTGTATTTTGGGATCAGCCTTTTCATGATAACCATGCATTCTGTTTCCTAATAGTTTATGCTTAGTTCTTTCTTCTCACTTTCTTTCGCTACCAGCTGTAGGAGGTTCTGTAGTTCTCCTTCTGTGTCTTTTATCAGCCCTGTGTCATCTACATATCTTATATTGTTAAGATTGTGGCCGCCAATAATGAATCCTGGTAGGAATTCTAATTCTAAATGCTGTATAAGTTGAATAAATCACGTGAGAAAACATCCCTGTCTTACAACACTTTCTATTTTCGTATGTCTTCTGAACCCATTTTCTGTCAGTATACAGGTGGTTTGCTGCCAGTATAGATCTAAATTATTCTAATGTCCTTCTCGAATATATCAAGTTTGCTGTGCAGCTCTAACAGTTCTTTGTGGATTACTTTGTCGAACGCTTTTGCATAGTCTATAAAACACGTCCTTCTGCATTTATATTGCTCATTCTCAGCATAAATATCGTGTTCCTTGTTCCGGTGTCTTTGACGAACCCGCACTATTCTAGTCCTATCTCTAGCCTGGTTCTGCTGCGTGTTCTATTCATCAGAATTCGTATGATCAGTTTTGTTAAGTGGCTCATTAGAGTTATTGTCCAGTAGTTTCATATTCGTTTACACCTGATTTTATAGGCAGTGCTATGAGAATATATCTGCTTAAGTCTTCCGGTATATCCACACAGTTGTAAATTTAATTTATTACTTCTTCGACCTTGTCTATTCTATTCTATTGTTCTACAGATTTAAAAATATAGTAATCTCGATCTAATTATTTCGTTCAAGTCCATGCCTTCCAATCAATATCAGCATATAAGTTTAGATCAATAAATCTATAGCCTGACATATAGTCATTAGCAGAATTTTGATCTGAAAATTTCATGATATAATATTCTTTCGTTGTCGTGATTAATATTCGGGATTTAATTGGAAATATATTATTCCGAAATTTGTTCTTGAAAATAAATATTTTTCATAGCAGGTTACGTATTTACTAATCCACTATACCTTTTTGAATAGGGGAACATGTCTAAATTTCAGTCAAAGTTATATTCCTTTTTCCTATTCTTCGAGAGAATTTCTACTTTTCTTATATAATTTGTTTAACGTGGCTTATATCAGTGCATTTGGAAGACTTCCTCTCGCAACACAGTCATGTTTATTATTTTAAATTTCTTTCCAGCTAACTTGCTATTAATACATTTACTTCAGTGTCATCTGGCGGTTTCTGTTAAATGCCAAGTCTCCCCAGTGTCCCTGCACCAATAGCAATCTCTCTTCAGGTCTGCTCTAGTTTCAATTTTCTTTATCATATTTTCGTTGTTGTTTTTATTGTTTTCTTTATAGTCATTCCACTATTTTATTTCGAGAATTACTTTTCATGGCTTAATGCTTGTTTGAAGGAATTGAATTATCGCGAGATCACCTTTACGACTGATTCTTTCATTCATTCTATTCTTGCCTGTGACAAGAATACATCAAAATAATTGGCAACGTAACATGATACAAGGAAGTTTGGATTTATTCCTTTCCCGAAGGCAATGGCATTAAATGACACAAGCGAACGACGACTAGAACGAAAAACGGTTTCCTCTCCTCCATTTCCTCGGCTTCATGCCTTTCCTGATAGCACTCTTACAATTCTTTGAAAAAAATGGAATCGCTATCCAAGGAGAGAATCTGCTTCGCTAATGAGTAATTTTGCGTTTCATTATTTCTCCAATATATTTTTGACACGTGATTATGACCTATAAAATCTGAAATCCACCTGACACAAATTGAGTTTGTAAAGAATTCTAATTTTATTATGGATGGACAAAATAATATTAATATTACTAGTATTTTCTTTTTGGCTTACGGCCATATCACTTTCAAACGCCCCTAAGATAACCGAATTTAAGCAACGTCGAATCTGGTCACTAACTAAATTAATGACTGCTTGGGAGTACCCGATGCTGTGTGCTTGGGTATACGAGTGGTGAAATGAATAATGGAGCGGAATTATTAATCGGAGAACCAAGTTCCAATTCCCGTTGGGCTTATATATATATATATATATATATATATATATATATACACCCACCCTTGGCAAGTTTATAATTCTACCATTTACTGTCAGCTATGGGTTAATTAGGAAGACTTGAATCAATAATCATTATTATCGGCGAAAAAATTCTTACAATCTAAAAATATTTTAAGTTTTTAATTAACGTCAAGAGTTGATAAGTCGTAGAAAACGAAACAATCAATCACTAAAACTACTAATTTTTAATCAAATCATTAAGATTTTCTTTGTTTTTCTTTTCTTAGTTCGAAAGTGTTGAAACTTGACTAATGCATGGAATAATAATGCAACACAAAATGTACTTAGAACAAAATGTATTGAAACAAGAAAGTGTACACAATATTTACAGATAGTCTTTTGTATATTCCTGGGAAGACCGTTCCTGGAGAATGTGTTGACTGAGTCGCAGTCGGGCAGAGTCTCTGGTTGAATCTCTTGATTCCTTCCCTCTCTTCCCGGTACCAACCATATTTATATGGTCGATACTCCACTATGCAAATTAGGTGGATCCTACCACAACAAAAAGAGAAATTATAAGAATAAAGAAAAATGTCAAAAATATTTTGCAAAAAACATAATTGATGCATCAAAAATAAAAACTTATACACATAAATTTTGGTTAGACATTTCCCTTTTCAACCATGATAATTTTTTTTATAGTCGATACTTCAGATGACGTTGTTGCCTGAGGAGCCGAATCAAGTAAGCGTACATCATACACGGGTTGACACAACCTTTGTGAGCATAACCGGGTAGACGCACACGTTTGGAGAATGTTGATTGTTGCGAAAGAAGTCACAAATAATCCTGATCGAGTGAGTGAGTGTACTGGTCTTGTTTAAATTTTTGATAATGGCAATTTATGTGTTCCCACCTAGAAACTTTGACTAAGCAAAGTTGTAGCATAAACCAAATGTGGGCTCTAAGAATGTTTAACAAACACAAATGTGCGCGAGCAGATGTCTGCAAATAGGATTGGCTAGCCACCCCAGCAAATTAGGTGGATCCCACCACAATATATATATATATATATATATATATATATATATATATATATATATATATATATATATATATATATATATATATATATATATCCGAGTGGTTAGAACGTTCACATTCTGACCATGGAACCTGGGTTCAAATCTACCCTTAGTCGATTTGTCAGGAAGGAAACTTCCGGATGTTATCGGAATTTGGAGGTCGATCACAGCGTGCGGCGCAATTGGAAAGTGCCTGAAAACCATACCACTGGTTAACCCAAGCCTTGTGAATGGAATTGTCTATACGGAACCCTTGGGGGCTGTCGGTAGCTGTGACATCACGAAGTCACAAGTCATCGTGGCCGAGGGGATGAGCGTGCTGGCATTGTTCAAATTGATGTTCACGCCAGATAACATTCTCTTTTCGAGAAACTGTAACTAAGGTCTGCTCAGCATATTTGCAGTATAAACCACATGCGTCCGAGCAAATGTCTGCAATAGGGACTGGCTAGCTGCTCACGAATATGAGTGGCCAGCTATACATACATATATATATATATATATATATATATATATATATATATATATATATATGCGTCTGTGTGTGTATTCATGTATGTATATAACGGGTGGAACAGTAAAATTCTCCAAATCATGTAACCGCATAATTGTCCATCCTACAAAAACACTAAACTAATTGAGTTTCTTTTGTAAGACGTTTAACCATTTTGACACCATTTTTCGTAATAATCATTGAAAAACCTTAGAGTTATTCAGGTAGAAAGAGAACAGGTTAAAATCGTTTTGTGTCAGCCGCACTCTCTTCTCAACTGAGCAATTTTGAGAGGAAAAAATCATTCAGGCCTTCGGTAATGGTACCAACATGCATAATCTGACTTCCATCTTCAAAGTCGATTCAAGAGCCATCAAGGGAACACATGAATAAGTTTTTTTTAAAAAAAAAGGAACAATGGAGGAGAAAATTGGTCACGTCAGGGAGAAGGATCGCCATTTAGAGTTAAAGAGAACAAGTAGAAAATGTCTAACGCAATCCATATGATGTTTGACACGTGAGAGAGGAGTTTCACCTACGATAGTTCAAACAGCAGTGAAAAAAACATGAAAATTAAAGCGCTGGTGAAACGTGTGAGTCATCTTGTTACTCCAGGTCAGAAATTTAGAAGGTTAAAGAGGGCGAAGAACATCTTGTATAAATCGGAAAATGACCCTGGAATATATATATATATATATATATATATATATATATATATATATATATATATATATCGACTTTATTTCAATACTTCATGAATATCTGATCCTTCGCTATATTTAATTAATGATGAATATGACATTTTCGTCTATGATCAAATTCCTCACGATTCTTCCCTGATCGCCTCATCAGTGATGTTATGACTTGGGGTTATGACAATTATTCGGTCTTTCAACATCAAAATTGTTCACCCAAGAGACACTACCGAAACAATACTTATTCCGGTAGGCGATTCTGAAGCAAAAATTAAATAACCGTCACTGCTGATCTCAGCCAAGACAATATAAAAAGAGAACAAACTTATTGCTCACCATTTCCGTCTTAGGTTCAACACGCGGAAAGACACACACTCTTAACGAATACTGCTTGACATAACAGGTAAATAAGTTCGACTTGTCACAAGGAAAGTTCTTTATCTCCTATAAAACGATAATTCACTAAAAACAAATCATACACATTCTTTGGTCATAGGTCATTGGCCATAGGAATTATGATCAGAAATGTTCCTTACGTTACTTTTTATTTCCTTTTTTTCTCTCCCCATCTAGCATTTTTCTCTCTTCCCTTTTCCTTCGCTTCCCCTCTCTCCTTCCCGCCACCCCCACCAAAAAAAAAACGTACTAGACACATTAAGTCGTCGTCGGGGAACAAGAGCACATAACAGATAATTTCAGATCTCCGACCAACTTATTTTTTGTCGTAAAAATTCTCCCATCCTGTCCATGCAGGTGCTGGCTTAATCCCACCATCTTGAATATATTTTTTTCCTCAATGTTGGCTCGTACTTCTTCTTGAATTAGTTGCCATCTCTGTTTACCCCTAGCTATCTCGATTCGGGTACCAGTAAAGAAGCCCAAGCCCGCATGACCTGATGTCACCGTCCCCACGAGTGTCCTCCGCCTTAAATGCTCCTCTGTAATAGTCAACTCACTCCCTGACATCCATGTTCTTCCAGTGAGGACCTCGATGCCTACTGCTGCTACTTTTGTGTCTTTAGCGTCTCTATACTCTAGGAATTCTGTATATATTATCAAGTTAATCGTCATTTTTTATGGATAGCCATACAAAAATAGACTCTTATTTGTTCTGTTATACGTGTAGATCAATTGTTGAATTTATTACATTGTTATTGAAGCAAAACGTTTTGTCTTGGTCTTGTGTAATACCTTAAAACATCATATTTTTTCTAATAAGTGCAATAATTTTAATAGCACAGATTGAAACTACCTAAAAATTTAAATCAAATTTTGTTATAAATTAATAGTTTAAAATTTGACAGAAATATCAAACATACTGTAGAGTCTAAGTTGGATGGACATACACCAACATGCTGAATATTTCATGAGGAATGTATGCCACAACGATGCAATTATGTTAGATAATAGTTTCAGACTATTATTTTTTTAGTGACAGTGTATTTGGCTTCAACTTTCTGAAGCGGAACTTGAGGTCAGATGGTAGACTTTGATTGGCTGAACCGAAAGTCGGAATGTTAGATTTGGAAATTGTTTACAGAGAGTTAAGTTTTACGCGTCGAAGAATGCAGACGTTTTAATTTCGTCTCTCGGGGCAACTGTTCCGCACTGGAGTGGGATAGTAACCCCACTAGCTAATTAGAAATTATACTCGTTGACGTGTTAATAAAATAGATAAGTTTAAAAATCCCTTTTAATGAAGTTCTAATTTTACCTACGAACTAAAAGAACAACTAGCGATCACCCGCCCGGGAGAAACCGGCCGAGATAGAAGAATGCAGCTTCGTATGGTATCGACCCGTCAACTAAGAGACTCCCAGAACGAGGAGCTATGCAAAAATTAAATTGTATACTACTAACCACATCAGATATATTTTGCTAACGGCGAATGCACTTTGCTAGACACTTATAGTTTGGCAAGACAAGCTGGCTAGCCACTTGCTGCTAATGCTACTCAAGCAAAGTCACAGGTCGCTCGAACATAAACAACATATGCTATCATTGCTCATACATTCTATGCTTCCAAGAAAACCTTCCAGGGTGAGTTATGAGTGCTATACACGACTCAACGTGGCCAAACTAGCTCGACTTTATCTTGATGTGAACAGCGGATGGCGTATGTGTCAACATTTCACTTTCGTTCGCGCCAATGTTGAATCAGTATTTTTGCATTGTGCAACATCATGGAATAATATGACTAAAACCTTAGAATCAAATCTGCATACGATATTCAATCACATGATTAGAGTTGAGTTGAGTCTCGCATGGAAAATAGCATTCTGTTAAGAACCAAATTTACCATGAATTACTAGCCACTTCAGAAATAATTTGCTAATGGTGAAAGGGTTTAGATGGATATTGTTACTGTGCCAAACACTTGCTAGAGAGGAACTAGCTACCCTCGATACATAGGCACTTTCATAAGAGGGTAGCTCGTCCATCAAAAATATATGCCAAACAACTATGCTTCACGGTTGAGCTTCCAGCGATGATGCATAATTTTGACGGGTAGTATGCAACAGTCATAGATGTCCGTAAGCAGATTATTTTTTGCTGTTTATCTGTGTGAGCAGCGGACCGACCATGTGTCAAAACCATTTCTTTCTTTTTTTTTTAATAAATTCTACCACTGTATCCAGATTCATTTTACTTTCTTCTCTTGTGCTTTTGTGAGAAACAATTCTTACCAAATGTGCAGAGATAATTGTTAGCTATTTGATTCTTCTTCTTTTATAAGTATGGCGTGATCGAACATGGCTCTCTACAATTTCCTATCCTTTGCAGTTATAGATGAGCTTTGTCATTTTACTCTCTCTCTCTCATGATCCCTGTTCAGACAAATATTTATACAAACACGTTAGATCAGTTATGCGCTGTTTTTCACTGTCCCTTTTGCTTTCAAAGTGTCCTATGAGTAGCAACTTTCTAAATCCTCTTTCTTCATTATGTGCCCTAGAAATATCAGCCGTCTCTTTCTGATACTAATTATAAATGTTCTTTCTGTTTCTATTTTCTTTAAAACATGATTGTTGCTCAAGTGTCCAGAACATATATTGTCAAGTACAGTATAACCCGGATATAAGAGAAACACGGATATAAGAGAGATTTTCTCTGGTCCCAAGTTAGAGCCATACTTACCTAAACAAAATAGACCAAACCCGTATATAAGAGAAACCCGGATATAAGAGATTTATTCTCCGGTCCCGACAACTCTCTTATATCCGGGTTACACTGTATTTCGTTTTTTTGTTAATTTTATCTCACTTATCATTTATTAGGTTTTATGTCAATACCTGTTCCTTTTAATCAGTTCTACTTTTGATGTTAAAGTATTTCTGCATATATTTTATATGTTTCCATTGCTTGCTTATCTGTTTTCTCTACAATTTCCAAACTTAGACATATCAATTTGCTCATCGCGACGTCTGTGCTATTGACATTATTCAGCATAGCGTGAAATCAGTTCTTGCTCTCTAATTGACATTTGTTGGTAGTTAGGATTCTTCGAAATAGGTTTTCAGTTTGAGAATAATTTGGTTTTATAATTTTAAAGCAACATTTGACATTTCACAGACCTAAATAATTCAGAGCTAGTCAAGGAATCAAATTCTCTGAGTGAAAGGAAATTTAGCAAAGAAGGTAGAGATTACAAATTTACAATGGTAGAGATTACAAATATACAAAGCTCACTGTTAATAAAAATTTGACAAACATAACACTCTCGCAAAATCAAACTAGAATTTAACTGTATATTCAATATTTTTTTTTAATTAAATCATTATTTTTACACTAATATTCACGCAAAACAACGCCCAGCAGTTATGACGTGCTGCACGAGCGTAAGAAAGGGCAAGAAATGAAGTTGATGCGGTAATATTCACGCATTATATGAAGGATATTTACAATGTGGTGCTATAGGAGCGTAAGAAAGTGTAAGAAATGAAGATTATTGGGTAAAATTCCCGCAGTACAAGGTCCACCCGTGTTGTACGAGCGTAACAAATGGTAGAACATGAAGTTCTTGGGATAATATTCACGCAATACAAGGCCGAAAGCTTTACTGTGTGGTGTTGCATGAGCGTCAGAAAGGGTAGGAAACGAAAATCATGGTTCAAGATTGACGAAATTCAATCCTCAACATATACTGTGTGCATTGAACGAGCGTAAGAAAGGGCAAGGAATGAAGTACATTTTATAATATTCACGTAATACAAGGCAACAATAGTTAATGTATGGTGTTTGTACGAGATTAAGAATGGGCAAGAAAAGAAATTCAAAGGCGAATATTCACGTAATACAAGGCGACAATAGTTAAGGTACGGTGTTGTACGAGATTAAGAATGGGCAAGAAAAAAATCAGTATGAGAATATTCACGTAATACAAGGCCCAATGGTTAATGTGTGGTGTTGTTCGTTTTTGGCTACTGTAGGTATTTACTTGAAATCTCCCCATTCCATGGAGTCAGGTTGTGGCTCATGTTCGGTTTAATATGGGGAACCTGAGCGCGTACATTCGGGCTAAGGACAAAAATTCCCCGAAATCTGCGAAGGTCTCAGTGTGAGCCCCCATCGTTTTTTCTAGCGCAATGAGAAGATGCAGCCTCGGGCATTTGCTCCCCAGTACTGGACAACTCCCAGTGTGATTTGCCTCAGTTGTGCCTCTGTGCTCTGACGGAGCCGCAACTGTCCGAAGACAGAGACGCAACTGAGAGCTGATAAAACCTACCAGGCTACTGTAACTGCACTCGAAAACCGATTACTTTTCCTTGCGGGAAAAAAGCAGCTCAGCCTACCAGCGACCCGATATAGTTAATTAACATATTTTTTTCTTTTCGTTTTGATAACAATTGCTTAGATCCGTTTACATCAGCCAGATAAGAACAGCCTTGAGATACGAAACATGTAGCAAAACTATTAATGAGTTCATCATTCCTTTCAGTATCAGGTCACGACCAACGCTACGGAAATTTACTTTCTGATAGTAATTTTTATTTTTATTTATCTTGGCCCAGAAAGCACATGCTACTTTTTTACACGCCTTACGTAAATCTCTGATTTTCTCTCGCTCTCTTAATACGAGACTTATATTTGGCACGGAATTTTGTTCTCTAATTTTCTCCATGTATTTCTTTCGTTATTTTTATTGTTATTTACACTACCTGCATCTGTTTATCAAATAAATTGATGATTTAATCACAGTGAATATGTCAAATAAAGCGAAATTTTAACAGTGTTTTTATGTTTTTATGTGTTTCCATAATTTTGTATTCTTCTGTAATTCATATCAAACTTTCATAAATAATCAACACGTACAATGAAATTTTCCATACACATTATATATACATACATATACATACATACATATATATATATATATATATATATATATATATATATATATATATATACATATATATGTATATATATATATTTATATACATATATATATATACATACATATACATACATACATACATACATACATACATACATATATATATATATATATATATATATATATATATATATATATATATATATATATATATGTACACATTGCTCTTACCAACGTTATTTATGAAAAATGATTTGCTCAATCGCAAATCTAACTCGGATTGCCGATTTCGGAATATATATATATATATATATATATATATATATATATATATATATATATATATATTATTATTATTATTATTATCATTATTATTATTTAAAGATGTACATACTTTGAAGTGAGGAACGAGTTCGAATTTCGGTTGAATTCATTGCATTCACTTTTGCATAAATCCTTGGGGACAGGCAAGTATAAATCTTATCCCCACCCCGCAGGTATGAGTTAAATAGCAGCCAAGTCTGTGCTATACGTGCAGTAATCTTCACTCCGTGCTTTTTATTTTCGGCCTTATGCCACATCTAATTTACGCCTAGTAAATGACAAGACATGTTTGGCAACCCGTTTAGGAGAAGGGCAAATTTTATTACAAAACCGTATGTAGTCCTTATGAAATTTATCTTATGAAGCTCAGGAAAAGATTAAAAACTTAATTTTAGCTGCAGCACATATATGTGATATTTGTAATTTCGACAACGATATATATATATATATATATATATATATATATATATATATATATATATATATATATATATATATATATATATATCCCGTTTCTTTTTTTTTACACTTTTTTTTTACTTGGGTATTGGTTTGTTCATTTACAAGCTAAAACACTTAAGGTTTTGCCGGAAGAGTATAGCTCCTTATATTTATAAGATTATTAGTATGACAAATTAGTAATTTTTTTTTTTTACACTTTTCCTTCGTTAAGATTTCATAGGACTGTTTTTTTTTTTTAATGTTTTCACTTTTATACATGCGCATGGAAAGAGACGCTGGTAGTTCCAAAATTTTTAAAAGAATATTTTTAAAGATTATTTTATAGAATATTTTCTCAGTTTAGCCAAATTCATTTGTATTCTTTTTCTTTTTCTCTCCATCACCTTTGTTTCTGGCTATCACAAAACAAAATGTCTACCAAGAATGGTGATGCAAGATCCTGGCCGCAAAATGTATATTGCAAACATTTTTGTCTTCGTACATATATATATATATATATATATATATATATATATATATATATATATATATATATATATGATTGAAATAAAAGTATAAAATTTAATATTACAAGACATATTAAAAACGGGCGAAGCAACCGGTTTCGCTCCCGCACTTCAGGCTTCAACGGGAGATTTAAAATTAACACAGAAAAATGTACAATAAAAGGAAGTTGTGAAAAAAAAATATGCAAAAGGAACTAGAAACAAATGACATCGAGTCCCAACAAACACTCACGTTGTTTACACAAAGAAGGCTTAAGGGACCCGATGTAAAGTGCCTCCAGAACCTTTAGATGAAATAAGGAGTGAGACCGGAACAACACGGTGAACCAGTCAACACTAGTATTTAGACACCCACCCCCCACGAGATCATCATGTGGCACAAGGGCGGTTTAACGTGGGATCTCCGAGCCTGTGGGATTTCCGAGCCCGTGGGATCTCCGAGCCCGTGGGATCTCCGAGCCCGTGGGATCTCGGCCAAAAATATTCCCTTCGAACCGTATAAACAGGTTCAGGGTCGGTTTACCTCCCCGAAAGAGACTCCGCCCTTCGGCGTAGACTCCTTCGGGTTCTTCCCCGCCGAAGGCAGAGAGTTCAACCGATCAGCCGGACGTCCGACTTCAGACTGAACCAGTCAACACTAGTATTTAGTCACCCCACAACACACACACGAGGGCATCATGTGGCACAAGACCGGTTTAACGTGGGATCTCCGAGCCCGTGGGCTCGGCCAAAAATATGCCATTTGAACCGTATAAACGGGTTCAGGGTCGGTTTACCTTCCCGAAAGAGACTCTACCCTTCGGCGTAGCCTCGTTCGAGTTCCTCGCCGCCCGAAGGCAGAGAGTTCAACCGATCAACCGATCAGCCGACTTCAGACAGAACCAGTCAACACTAGTATTTAGTCACCCCACCACGAGGGCATCATGTGGCACAAGGCTGGTTTAACGTGGGATCTCCGAGCCCATGGGCTTGGGTAAAAATATGCCCTTTCAACCAGTATAAACGGGTTCAGGGTCGGTTTACCTCCCCGAAAGAGACTCCGCCCTTCGGCGTAGACTCCTTCGGGTTCCTCCCCGCCCGAAGGAAGGGAGTTCAACCGATCAACCGATCAGCCGGTCAGCCGGACGTCCGACTTCAGACTGAACCAGTCAACACCAAATTTGACTGCACAATTTCTGTTCTTTAATAGGTGTTCGCATATGGCGGAACTATAGGTGTTCGGGACGAGTCCATTGAAAGGCAGGGTGTGATTTCTAATTTTTGTAGGAACGTGTTGTTTTATTCTCATGTCTAAGCGTTGAGTTGTTCTCCCTATGTAGTCGGCTCCGCAACTATAAACGTATTTATAAATAATTGAATTAATTTGATAGGGAGGAAGAACGTCTTTACACGCAGATCTAAACATAGGCCGAGTTTGAAAAATAATCCGAACTTCGGCAGAGAAAAAACAAAAACGAACATTGGATGAAACTTGTTTGGCTATTTTTTTTACATTTGGTACCAATCCAGGGTAATCTGAGGCAAACTGGGCATTTTTGACAGTATAGAGCTCGGTACTTCTGAAATCTGAATTAACAGTATCGAGAGGATAACCCAAATTACATAGGGTATCCTAAATAAAGTTGATTTCGTCGTTCAAGAAAGGCTCAGAGCTGATCTTTAATGCTCTATGTAGGAGGATTTTAATAATGTTAATCTTGCGCTTAGTGGAAAAAAAGATACCCAACGCGTGTACAACCCTGCGAATGTAGGTTTTCTATAAACGGAAGTGAGAAAACCGGTTAATGTCCGATGTACTAATACATCCAAAAAGGCCAATTGATGATGGGATTCTTTTTCAATAGTGAACTTCAGTGCTGGATGGATACCATTTAAAAACGAAAGAAACTGGTCAGCCTCAAGTTCACTGTTAAATAAACAAAAGGTATCATCAACGTACCGACAGTACATTTGAGGACAATGTGGATTCTTTCGTATCTTTTCTTCCTGAAAGCCAACAAATATGTTGGCAAGTGCCGGACCCAAAGGCGAGCCCATAGCAACTCCGTCGATCTGTCGGTACATGGTGTTGTTGAAACTAAATTCGACGGAGTTCGGATTATTTTTCAAACTCGGCCTATGTTTAGATCTGCGTGTAAAGACGTTCTACCTCCCCATCAAATTAATTCAATTATTTATAAATACGTTTGTAATTGCGGAGCCAACTACATAGGGAGAACAACTCAACGCTAAGACATGAGAATAAAACAACACGTTCCAGAAAAAATTAGAAATCACACCCTGCCTTTGAATGGACTCGTCCCGAACGCCTATAATTCCGCCATATGCGAACACCTATTAAAGAACAGAGATTGTGCAGCCAAATTTAGTGTTGACTGGTTCACCGTGTTGTACCGGTCTCACTCCTTATTTCATCTAAAGTTCCTGGAGGCGCTTTACATCGGGTCCCGTAAGCCTTCTTTGTGTAAACAACCTGAGTGTTTCTTGGGACTCGCTGTCATTTGTTTCTAGTTCCTTTTGCATATTTCTTTTCGCAACTTTCTTTTATTGTACATTTTTCTGTGTTAATTTTAAATCTCCCGTTGAAGCCTGAAGTGCGGGATCGAAACCGGTTGCTTCGCCCGTTTTTAATATGTCACGTAATATTACGTTTTATACTTTTTTTTCAATCATTAAATTTTGTACCTACAAAAATATCTTTATATATATATATATATATATATATATATATATATATATATATATATATATATATATTGTCATAGTATAAATATATATATATATATATATATGTATGTATCGTCATATTACATATCAATATTGTCATTATATATATATATATATATATATATATATATATATATATATACCCAAGTATAGGATTGGTGTATACGGAATAAATTCCAATATCCAACAAATGCTATTCTTAAAAGAGTGCTCAATAAAGAGTAGAGCAAATATAATTATTTATTCGAAAATTATAACATAAACATGTTATAAAATCACTACAAAAATAGCCATTTTGTTTCAACACTTCTGGTGTCCTATCAAGTGATAGTGTTGAATGTATAATAAAGTGTTTATTATACATTCAACACCATCAGTTGATAAGACATCAGAAGTGTTGAAACAAAATGGCTATTTTTGTAGTGATTTTATAACATATTTATGTTATAGTTTCAAATAAATAATAAACCAAACATGAATTTAAACCTCAACATATTAATCCCGATAAAAATATTATTTGGTTTAACCCCCACTTTTAACTTAGATTTAAAATCTAAAATAAGTAAAGTATTTTTCAAGTTGCTTACTAAACACTTCTCAAAAACATAAAACATAAGATATTCAATAAAAATACAGTTAAATTAAGCTACAGTTGCACTAGTAATTTAGATAATATAATAAATAGACAAAATACCAGAAATGTCAAAACTAACGTGCAGCAAAACAATACTAGAAATTCATGTAACTGCTGAAATTAGATTAGATGCCCATTAAATGGAGTTTGTAAAACAGAAAACATTATTTATAAAGCAGGAGTGACTGATATTAATGGTCAAAATAAAAAAGTATATATGTTGTACAGAATGATCTTTTAAGCGTAGATAGTATAATCATCTTTGATACTCCACCAAACTTGCTAGACATATGTGGAATCTAAAAGAAAGAAACAGGGACACGTTTATAAGATGGAAAATTTTAAAAATGATAAAACCATACAGCAATCATACGAGCATTTGCTATCTTTGTCTATATGAGAATTTAGCGATTATGACTTTTCCAGATCCAAGAAACCTTTTAAACAAGAAATCCGAAATCTTAAGTCCTTACTTTCATATCAAAAAATTTTCATTAAGTGAATATGAGGCTGGATAAAAAAAATGTAATTTAAACGCCCACTGTTATATTTACAATAGGTTTGCTTTCCTTCCCCACCCTTCCTTACATTTACCTTACATTTGCTTTTCTTCTTTTCTGTATACATTTACGTTACACTTGCTTTCCACATCTTTTCTTTTATTCTCTTCACCCTTCTTTTTCTTCTTCCTTCTCCATACCGCTCTTCTTTCTATTACACTCTATGTTATGCGTTTGACCGTCGTGCGTTTGTTTATTTATTTTTAAAAAATAATAATGTAGCGTTCTTTGTGTGTGTTTTTAAAATAAAGCGTTGGATGGTCAGTTGAAAGAAATCACCTGATGAGGCCGCAAGATCGAAAGCCATGTCGCGTAATTCAAATAACTTCCTAATGTTTATATTATATATATATATGTGTGTGTGTGTCTGTGTGTCTGTGTGTGTTTGTGCGTGTGTATCAAGTGTTTGAATATGTAACACGTAAAATGATCGTTAGCAGAAGAGCGTGACGCAATAACTTGTTTGTAGGCATAGCGCACAGATACAATGGGCTAAGATATGATACAGAAGTGCCAATAGGTACGTCGATATCTAAGTCATTTTTGACGGGAACTATCCTATTTTTTTTATATATATAAGTCACCAAAACGGAGTCATTACAACGCAAAAGAGAAGGCGTTTTCAGTGAAGACAACGTGGGCTTCAGCAATAAGAAGCTCTAAATTCGACATCTTTCCAATCTGAACTTGCCATTTAGGTTCTTTGATTAGACACTTTTTTCAAATTAATTCATTGCCTTCAATGTTTTTTCAACCATCTCGCCTTTGATAATATCAGTAATTCATAACAGGTCGGTCTGTTGACACCTGCCAATGTGTGGGTGAAAATTCTCGATTTATTATACGAACATTAACATGATACCTTGCCGCTTTAAAATCTCCATTCTTTTGATACCTTTTGACTTTATAAAAATCAGTTATCTGGATAAACAGTCACTACATACAGCCACACGCGCACATACACAAGTAAACGGCCGTGCGTAGTAAATTTTCGTTTTGGTCAGGCTACATTGTAATTTCGTTTTTATTTTTTTATCAACTCATACCAGCCACATTCTTTATGGTAATGTTCCTTCAGACAAAACAAAAAAGGAATACCTGGTCTTTTATTGTCGTCAAAAGTGATACATGCATACCATATTGCTTGCTTCTATATGGAGAGATCTGCGTGTGTACCTAAGCATGACTAAATGTAAACTACTTGCGTAGGTGTATATCTTTGACTCTGTACCTAGAAGTGGAGTAATGGACAGTGTCTCGAATTGAAAAATCGGAGTACCAAGTTCGAATTCCAGTCGAATCCATTATATTCACTTACGTGCTAATACCCTTGGGAAACGTATTAATTCTCTTCTCCTCCCCCCAGCTATGGTGAAGTAGCTGAGGGGGGTGAATTAATACCTTCCCCAAGTAGCAGGACAGACCGGGTTCTCAAGCCTTGAATGCAACTGGTTTAACGCAGAAAGAAATGGCAACCTACTTCGGGGTAAAATAATCTGCCTGTATCAAAAGATATATGATCGTCTAAGCGGGTATCACGCATGGCACATAACTGACTGATACACACACGCACATACACAAGTAAATAGCCATGCGTAGTAAATTTTATGTTGGTCAGGCTACATTGTAATTTTGTTTTTATTTTTTTTTATCATACCAGCCACATTATTTATGGTAATGTCCCTCCAGATACAACAAAAAACGAATACATGGGCTTTTATTGTCGTCAAGAGTGATACATACATACCATATTGCTTGCTTCTACATGTAGAGCTCTGTGTGTGTACCTAAGCATGTCTGAATGCAAACTGCTTGAATCTCTGATTCTATACCTAGAATTTAGCTAGAAATATTTAACAAAAACAATCGAACATAATCCAACTAATAATGGATCCATACTCGATTACGACACACTTGTAAAAAGACATAACTGACTTAAACCCGAAAACACAATACATATACATAGTCACAACTTTATAAACAAAAAAGTATTTCATAAATGCTTATGAAAGACGATGGAACTCAAACACTTTATACTATTTTTTTTACCAGAAACGAAAAAAAAATGCTTCAATATATAGAAATAGATATGACAAACCACTAACACAACAATATTTTCCTTGTAACAGAACAAGTTTTAAAAGCACACAAAGAAAGCTAACATTTATCATAATTTCCCTTTTTATATTTATTGTGGGAACAACTATAGTGGATAATTACAACAAAATGAATATCTTTGCTTTGAAATCGCTTATAATGCATTATGTGTGACGTCTAAGTTATTTTTATCTTTTCACTGTAAAATCGTTCAGTCTTGTTAGCAGTGTGCAACGCTTTTTATTAACACATAGGGAATGTCATGATTGTGCAATTATTAAAATATTATAATTCTAGACATCCTTTACAGGATTATGAAAGAATAAAGCCAACATAAAAAGTGTGTTGAAAAGATATTAAAAATATCTGATGTTTGGCCATTTGTTCAGATATTGTTAAGTGAGTTAGGCTGAAAACCTTTCTGCATACCACTGAAAATCTGTGCCTTTAAATATTATGATTAACTGCCTAAATGCGCAATATAACTTTTTTTACCTAACATCTTTTTAGCAAATTTCCACACTCTGTCGTGCATTGAATATAACGAAGAAAAGCACGTCGTTGGCAATTAATTTTTTTTCTATTTTCCATTTTTTTCCTTCTTTCCATTACGTTTTTTCTTCCGTTTTTGTTAAAGTCATTCTGTTTTATCAGTTTTTTTTTTCTCTTTCAGTCTTCCTTCTTCTATTCTCTTTTCTGTAATTCACCAATTCTTCCTTTCCTTATTGTTTTCTTTTATTTTTTTCTTATTTATTGATGTCTTTCTGTCTGTTAAACTGACTGTTTTATTTTTAATCTTACTTTACTTAATCTTACTTTTTGTTTTATTTACTAAATTTAGACAATTCAGTCACGAGGCCAAACGGGAAGAATGCAGATAGAAGATTCCATGGCAGTAATCTTCTAAGTGATAAGAGTCTGTCTACTTAATTATTCTTAATTTATATTGCTTCGTTTTCTGGTGTATTTTAATGCTTCTAATGGCTCTGTTCTGGAAAATTTTCAGCACTTGTAAATTTGGCGCATGGTCTGCACAGGTGATAAAATCTAAACTGAAGGTCAAACGGGACGCCTCAAAAACTATATAAAGACAGTTAATACGACAAGGGAGGCACGGTGGAGTAATAGATATCGGCTCGGATAATACTCTTGGGAAAGGTATGAATAATCTTTTCCTATAGATACATAGCAGAACAGACTGGGGTTTCTTGGTTGGCAACCAGTCTAGGAGAAGGAAAATTCAAAACCGGTCTAGAGATGGTTGAGCTCCGGCAGGCAAAAACACCATCTAATCTACGGGTCACAGGATAAAACACCATCTAATCTAAGGGTCTCAGGATAAAAAAAAATACAAGAGTAGATTTTGAGATAATTTCGAGATAAAATTAAATAGTTATGAATTCGAATTTATGATGTATATATTCTTTAAAAAATATATGAGTAGACGCAACAGAATTCTAAATGATCTACACTTTTTACATTGTTTGGACTGTTGCTCTTATCTTTATTGTCATATTTACGACGTTTCTGCCGTTGTACATGCCTGACTTCTTCAGGTGATATACGTTGGAATTTCGAACCGTTCCCTTTATTCCGCCTCCTGGGGCAGATTTTTCTAGTTTCACGTGCCATCTGGATATCAGTTTCAGTTATTTCCCTTTAGTAATTCAACTCTCCAAGTTTTTGTACACTTCTGCTGTGGTCAGGTTTTGAACTCACAACTCTTTCGACGAAGTTACTTTATTACTTCAACCAAAGCGTTTATCCACTGAGCCATTGTGTTCTTGGAAATTTCAACGTGAAAAAGACCGGAGCGAGCAAATCATAATGTTGTGAATATTATAATAAAGATGACGACAACAATTTGAACGATGTAAATAGTGCAAATATTTACAATACCACATCTCAGAAATACAAACATATTTTAAATGATGTTTAAATGACGTTTAACAGAAATTATGCATCCCACTCATTATCTAGCTAAACTGATTTAAAATTTTGAATTTTACAGGAATAGTTAAAAAAAATAAGTAACAAATTACACATAAACTCCAAAATAAAGATATTTTATATGCCGGGTCTCTTCGGGGTGTGCATGATCATGACTCTTCCCAACTTCCTATCATTTATATCTCTAAATAATATTTGTGATCTTAGTATCTCTTTCAAGTGCTGCTCTGCATTTTATTTGCACGAAATCACTTTTTTCCTAATTTTCTTCTTGCCTTCAGTATACTTGTGAGTGTCAAATTCTCCAAGCCCTCTTTCTTTATTATTTCTTAGATACAGCATGTTACAAGTATACATATGTTCCCTTGAAATATGCTTGAAAAATTATTCATGAAATTGTTCAGAAAGTAACACTTTGCAGAAGAAATAAAATTATTTTAAGGACAAAATAAAATTTTATCTCTGTTATCCGCCGTGTCCCTTCAGGACATTCGCATTCATAGATTTCCACAACTTCTAATGCTTTTCTGCTCTAAGAAAGGTTTGAGATTTTACTCTCCCACGAGTCTCGTTGGTTAAGTTACTGGATGTTTCCCTCTGCCCCTCTTCAATATGTTCTGAGCGATTTTTCCCATAGCAGAGTAATTGCTTTCCTGCCTGTTGGAAATTCTCATCTGTAGTTCCAGTCTCTAAGAACTATGGTGAACCAACCGACCTTTCCAAGAATCGGCCTATTAACCTTCTACTCCTGTTTTGGAAAAATGCTAGAGGCCCTAATCAATACTGAATTGGTTAAGCATCTCACATTGTAATGCCTTCTTTCAAACAAACAATATGCCTTTCATTTCTCTCGGTCAACTGCTGATGTACTTGTGGAAAGAGTCTATCAAATTCTAGATAAAAATGGCGAAACTCGGGATTCTACTTTGGTCATCTCGAAAGGTTTGACATACAGATCTTCTTCACAAGTTGAAAAGTTACGATGTCTCCAGAGAAACTTTTCAAGCGATCCGGCCTTTCTTATCAAATCTTGAAATGAAAGTAATCCTGAACGGCTACTTTTGGGTGGGTCCTTTTGTACAAATGCAAGTGTCCCTCAGGGATCTATGCTTGGTTCTACTTTGTTTATAATTTTAATTAACGAACTTCAGGATGGCATCAGCTCTCAACTCGGTAACTAGGCGGATGTCACAAGCATTTATTCCTGTATCGATAGTAAGATCAGTTTGATAAGGTCTATTCTTAACTGTTGCAACGCCTCCATAACTACTCTTTATTAATAATCTGAGAGGCCCCTTTCTGCCTTCCATCATCATGGTTGATGCTAATCTCCAGGAGAGTGACACGTTGAGCCTTCGCAGGGTAACGTTCTTTAGTGAATCCATTGCTACTTTAGCTTTTTAAGAAAGTTGATTCATTGTAAAGTGCTAGACAATTTTTCTCTCGAGAATCTATCTTACATATTTATAAGTATGACGTTCGTCTTTCCTTGGAATATTGCTGCCACATATGGCCCGGTTCTCCCTCTATATATTTTGAGATCCTTGATGAAATCCACAGAGGAATTAGTAATATTATTTATCCTGATCCGGGAACTCGGTTTCAGTTTCTTCCCCACTGCCGTATTGTTGTCTCTCTGTAACGTTTCTATAAATACTTTCATGGTTATTGTTTGAATGTGTTCTTCTCTATAGTACCTGAACTTTATGAATATAAGCGCAGTACTAGAAATTGCCAAAGGATTATTCAGGATGGTTCTTGGATGTGGTGACATAGTAATTGTAATTTCAATCCCTGACCTATGTAGTACCGACACACTACAAGTGTTAGTTGAACAGTACTAACCCGAGACGTATACAGCGGAACGTAATCAATCTTCTTCCATCGTTTAAATAAATGGTTCGAAGTTACCTGGACATACACGTAATACTTGATGAAGGTACAGATGTAACCATAAGTTCTATGTTAATAGTTTCTTTTCTCTCAATTCTCGTTTGTGCAAATCCCTTTTGGTCCCATGATATTCAGTTTACTTTGGTCTTCAAAAATTTATTTGCAGTGTCAATCGTTATCTACTGTCCTCTTGTCTTTTGTTCTCGCTCCTAGAAATATTTCTGTTTTCTTATTCTTTCACACCCAGTAACCCTTTGTATCTTAAGTGTCTTTACTGCCCTGCTTGATGTGAACGTGATTAAAAACAAAACAAAGACTTTTCTTTTGAATGCAATTAAAGTATAATATATATCTCCCTGAACCAAAGAAGGCGTGACGGTATGACCATTATTTGTACCATGAGAAATAACTATGATTTTTCTCGTTTCTCATTCGGCCATTTTTTTTTAGATGTCTATTGATCTGATTAACCTTCCGAAACTTTCGAATCGAAACCGTTCTTTAATCTATGTGGAGAAATTGCCAAAGGATTATTCAGGATGGTTCTTGAAAGTGGTGACATATTAATTGTAATTTCAATCCCTGCCCTATGTAGTACCGACTCAGTACAAGGGTTAGTTGAACAGTACTAACCCGAGACGTATACAGCGGAACGTAGTCAATTTTCTTACATCGATTAAATAAATGGTTCGAAGTTACCTGGACATACAGGTAATACTTGATGAAGGTACAACGGCCGAAAACGTTGTGATAACAAAAACAATTTTGAGATCATTAGTCTGAATGTAAATAACATAGAAATAACTCGTCTTTGTGGAGCCTCGAGAAGTAATGGATAGCGGCTCGGATTGAGGAATCTGAGTTCGTATTCCAGTCGAATGCATTACATTCACTTACGCCTTAATGCCCTTGAGAAAGTATGAATCCACTTCTTCTCCGCCATCCCGCCAAACCGGGTTCTATAGCCTTGGTTGGCAACTGATCTACCGCAGAAGGAAATAGCAAGCTACTGATGGAAAAAAATCTGCCTTGTCACTCATGTATCGAAAGATACATGATCGCTTAAGCGTGTATCACGCATGGCACATAACTGACCGAATAACTCATCACAGAAAAAGTTAGACAGTTTTGTTTTGTTTTTCTGGGTGAATTTTGCTCGGAAATTAATGTTAATCTGCATATTAGTACGCTTGTACTTACCTGTGTATGGTATGTATCCCGACAAACTTATTATATCCTTTCAATCGCAACACACAGGTAGTCATTCATATTAAACAAAGTGAATCGAAAGTAATAAACAAAACTTCCGGTCCGCAATCAAATTCTGATCCTTCATAACCATTACTTTGTCTTTCCGGATGATTTGTCTTAAAGATAATTCTATGAAGGGAACGAAATTATGGTAATTTCAGTCTAACTATATATAGTTTATACTAATTTTTCGGAGAATACACATTGCTGATTAATCTAGTTATAGTAAGTAATGTATATCCATATGGATTTTATTTCTCATTTGCTTGAGTATTTGCTTTACTGGTTAGGCTACAAAGCCAAAGCAGTTATAATCATTCAGGTCTAATCATAATTTTATTGTGCATTTTTCTGAGCTTTTACCTCACATTAGGTTTCGAAGAAAAAGCAGACATAGTAATTAAAATCTAATAAAATCGATTTTATTCCTCATTTTCTGCAAACGCAAGCTGTAATAAAATTCGAAATTCGTTGCAGACGCATTGAAAGGGTTTATTAATATTTTTTCTATTGACTTTCACGGCAAATTCTACAATCATGTATGAACTGTGTCACTGCTGAGAATTGAATTCGCCAAGAAAACATACCAACCTTGTTAATCAGGCATAAAACCGTCAAAGAAAGCAACGCCTTGTTTACTGCTCTACATTCAAACAGAGGATACAAAAAAATATTTTAAAAGTGTTATTTGTATTTTAAAAGTGGTGCTTTTCATTTTCAGCCTGACGGTTAATACGATAATAAAACAGGAAAATCATATAAAATGAAATATTTATACCAACGTTTTAGATATTATACAAGCATTAATTCAAAACAGAACTATTTTTAAAGTTTTAGCTAATAATAAAATATAGGTGGAAGCCAATAAGAATCGAACTAAAAAACAATCAATTTCAAACACTGCTCGCAAACCATCGGTCTATGTTAGACACACCCAGCTAAAATATATTAACGTATGAACAACGAATAGTAAAAACTAATTGATGGTTGATGGCCATTTATTTTCACGTTTATTTCATTGCTGAGAGAAATATTAAAAGTAAAGAATGGCATTAGAGAAAGACATATCTGTAGAGGCCTGTATATGAAAACGTTCAAATAGAGAGTAAACTGTATGGAAAGTTGCAGACAGGCAGCATAACTCCAAAGGCTGCTTTCTACTATATGCATACGTGTAAAATTCGTAATCTTAAATATGCGAGCATTTCCGTTCATTCTTCAATTTCCTGAGGCTAAATGATTATAACATTTGAGAAAAACAAGCAAACACTTCGATGCTTTGGTCTGTATAACCTTGCTGATTTTAGCTTCACAAATCCAAAAACAGACAAGCCTTGGGTGTTTTTTTCTATTTAAAAACGAATTTGCATTAATTTTCCCTTCAATAACCTCGACTCATCATTTGCAGTAGACTTTACAGCATTTACTTATTGCGCATTTTGCTAATATATATATATATATATATATATATATATATATATATATATATATATACGCACGCACACATATATATATACACACATATATATATAAACACACACACAGATATATACGCATACATATATATATATATATATATATATATATATATATATATATATATATACACACACACATATATATACACAAATCTCTATATATATATACACACACACACACATATATATATATACACACATATATATATGCACATACATATACACACATACATACACATATATACATATATATACGCAGACACACATATATATATATACACACATATATGCACACACATATACACACATACATACACATATACACACATGCTCATATATATATACATACGCATGCACGCACACAGACACACACTCATACATATATATATATATATATATATGCACACACAAACACACATACACGCACACCCACACACACATACATACATATATATATATATATATATATATATATATATATATATATATATATATATATACACACGCAAACACACATATATGCGGTTCGAGGCTAAAATCGTAGGCAGAAATTGTATCTGGTTCGGTTCACTGGGAATGATTTCTTTAAGAAAAACAGCACATTACTGCACGAAAAAGATGGAGGTGAAAAATAAAACTGAAAAAAAATGCGCACGGCCTGATGATCTCGAAAGATCTTATCCAACAGTGTGTGCTTACATGCGAGAAACGTAAAGATGTATTAATGAGTTGCTTTCAAACTCGACATTAGGATCCTTTTTGTTAATCCTGCTTGCTTCTGTGAAAGGCCATCAAGACATCATATATATTTCATAATTTTCGTCAGATATAATTTATGGTGTTGCTTATATATGTGTCAATACAGTTGGCAATACGTTTATGGCCGAGCTGAAAAGTTCAGCGCCCGATCGGTTTCCCAAAAAGTGAAGAGAAACAAAAGCCCAAATAACCAATCTTTACAAAAGATCATGAGCGATCACAAAACATAGTGATCCTTGAAACAGATAAGCTACAGCAGCAGAAAAAATATGTAAACGTTATTTTAGGCGGAGTGAAAGAACTTTCCTTTTAGGAGAACTTGTTAGATTAGGTCGGTTAACATAAATTTCAATGTTTAAGAAAATACAGATGAGGGATATCGATTTAAACACAGAAATAATAATAATAATAATAATAATAATAATAATAATAATAATAAATGTATCTATGTACATGTACTGAATTTTTTATAGATACAGAAGTGTGCACGCATATGAAGGTAGCTCCGAATATATATATATATATATATATATATATATATATATATATATATATATATATATATATATATATATATATATATATAATGTATTTACGCAAACACACAAGGGGGTAATGAAAAAATCTCGAGTTGATCCACTTAACAAAAACAGATAAAATGATCAAACAACTCAAAAACTTTAAGTACACATTCGCATATATATATATATGTGTGTGTGTGTGTGCGCGCGCGTGTGAGAAAGAGAGAGAGAGAGAGATTTATTAAACACATGGATTCTTTTTTTACAATAAGATTCACCCCTTACAAGACCCTGGGGTCACTCGAGGTAGAGGGTTACGCCAGGAGGACATTTGAGTGGATACGTGTGGAAGATAATGGTTAACCCTAGCCTTGAACAGCTTAAAATTGTAGTGATCGGGGAAACATTTTCTTGAGAATCGGTTCCACAGAGCAGTGGTTCGCGGGAAGAAGCTGTTCGAGTGGAATCTGTGTTGTTAGCTACTATATAAGTTGCATGGCATGTCCTTGTCGTGAACGTTTGAATTGACGATATCAGGGAAAATACTTCGTCCGATCACTTTCCATGAAAATAGCGATAGATCAGCGAGAGGCTTATCACGTCCTCCCTGTGGGAGAGCGGTTGGAGTGTGGAGAATAAATTGTTACCCACAAAGGCAGTGAGACACGTTTGGACGCTATCAAGGCTGAATAGTGAGGTCTAGGCAGCTCCGACCTAAATAAGACAACAGTGCTTCATTTTAAGCCTGATGTGGCTCTTGTAAAGTTAGAGGTTAGCTGGGGGAGTCAGGTACTTCCTCGAGCGGTACAAGGAGCCGATTCCTTTTCCTTGCATCCTTAGCAATGTATGAGTTCCACTTGAGGGCAGGAGAGAGTTTGAGGTTCAATAGTCATTGAAGGCACGGTGCATCCACGAGGGGAAAGGTGATATTTCGAGTTTCGTTCGGCGATGACGGAATATAACTACATTGGTCTTCGAGGCATTGGACGTAACCAGCCAGATTTTACTCCACTGGATAGTTTGTGTAAAATCGGAAGAGAGATCTTTCTGCCAATCTCTGACCATCAAGAGTTTTAGAGGTACGCCCGTATATAGTCGTATCATCGGCATAGGTATTTACAAATAATCTGAGTATATTCTTAAACAGATGATTTATGTAAATCAAAAAGAGGGTTATATTGATCCAGATGCACTCGCATACTCGCGCACATGCGCATAAAAATATATAAGCGAGACGATCTAAAATAATGGCCCCTATTTATTTCCATTAAAATTATAGCAGATACGCGTAAAACATTAAGAAAAGGGAGCTAAATTTTAATCTCCCAAATGCTGTTTTTCAAATCAGCCATGAGACTGCTAGAATAATATTCGAGTGGACAGGCCATGTTTGAGCTTAAGAAAATGGTGGTATAAGCGTAAGTTTTTAAACACATTACTATTATTGTTGCTGAAATGTTTTGCTTCTTGTCTGTCTCTGTTACCCTCTATTGTTTCATCTCAGGAAATGTTTAGGCAGCGACGATGAATTTCAATGTGTGTCATTTTCCCGCATGAAGGAATCCTAATACGCAGTTTTGTTTCGTAGGTACTTTCACGTTTATGCCACTCCACTTGCTAAAAAGCCACTATCTGCATTAAGCCCAAAAGAAAATATGGCAATCTGGTTGGAAGATTAAGCTTTTATTAATGTAACACTAAAATCCCAACTACTAACAACAGTGTACATGATAATAAATTGAATGCAGTATTTTCGGAGCTACCTTCATGTGGATATGTATGCGTGTATATGTGTGTGTGTGTGTGTGTGTGTGCGTGTATTATATTAAACAGGAAGAAAGAGAAGGTGAGAGAGAAAATAAGAAAATGTAATGTTAATAAAGACAATGAAAGAAAGAATGAAGACAAACAACAGAGGGAAGTAGAAACAAAAAGATATCAAACAAGGAAAACCAAAAAGTAAGGGAATAAAAAAAGAGAAAAGAAAAAAAGAAAGAGAGTGAGAAAATAAGGAAATGAAAAATTAATAAAAGAAAGAAAGAAAGAAAGAAAGAAATATATAACTACATTGGTGATTTCAATACTCGGTTAAAGCAGTGAAGAACTTGGAGAGGGGGAATTAACAGTAGATATCTGATAACTGACATCCATTAAACATGGCACGTGGAATTAGTACAGTCTATTCCAGTGAGTGAAATAAATGGTGCTGTTCGACATTCCAACCACCTGAAAAAGGCCGGAGCGTACAACGGCAGAAACGTTGTAATAAATATGGCGATAAGATGGGGACAATAGTCCGAATAATGTAAATAGTGTCATCGTTTTCGGTCTGATTTACTGCTGCTGTTGTTGAATGCCCTCAAGTGAAGACGATTATCAATTTAAGTGAAGTTGCTAGTACCCACCAAACAATGCAATAGTATTTTCAGAAAAATACATTCGGAAATTAAATATTTTAAGAAGAGCTTCTGTAAAAAAATACAAAAAAGAACTTATAAATTACAAGCAGCTGAAATATAACTTCGTGGAGGATGACCCTTCGACTATTCTAAACCGGTTCCCCAGGCATTTCTATCGAAGAGGGTGGTTAGTCACCCAACAAGATTAAGATCATTACATATCAAAGGATGGAGGAACATTCTAAAGTCAGCGGTCATCTTGCACGATGTGTATGCTAAAGTCCATAGATATGTATGCAGCCAGTGAGATGCTGACCTGACATTGCTTGGTAGAGAACTTCCTAGACTGAAGTCAACGGCTAAGGGTGAAGTGTTCTTCCGAATAAATCAACGGCCAAGTGTTCGTGAACAAGTCGAGATTTCAAGTTGGAGACATTCTAGCAAAACAAAAAAAAATCACTCAATGAGTTGTACTCCTGGAGGTTTGCAAGGCATGCTGAGGGAGACAAAAATAGTTCTCTATGATGACTAAATGATACCAGTTTTGTTTTGGGGTGTGTTAAAATTTGCAAGCCATTTCTTGCTCCTGTTAACAACTTATTTGATGTTATTTTCTAGAATAAGCCGGTTTTTGCTATGTCGGGCCTATCGTACCTACTATTAAGACAGGAATAAATATGTATGTCATCAGCAGAAATAGCAAGTTGGGAAGAGATTACGCCGGCAATCTTACGGATAAAGCTAAGAAACAACGTAACGTAGGTCCAATGATAGAGCCTTGGGTGATCACTACATTAATGAGAAAAGATCTAGAAGAGTGGCCGTTCAACATGTATTTCATTATACGATTTCTTAAAAACGATTGGATTAAGATGAATATTCGTCCAGCGACACTATGACTCTTGAACTTGTGAAGAAGACCAACATGCCAAATTCTTTCCAACGTCTTCGAGATATCTAAAGCCACCGCCCAAAATTCGTTGTTCTTATCTGAAGTATGATAGACATATTCAATAATAACCGTTAACACATCGGCAGTTGTCATAAAGAAACGAAAGCCATATTGTTTATTAGGTTGGTGCAAAAATAATGTCGGTTTTTGACGTATTTTCAACGTCAAAAACCTTATTTTTGCACCAACCTAATATATGGAGAAAGTCCGTGTGAGGCGAAATGCTTAAACAATTGATAGAGCGTCTAGTGCTTTGTCAAAAGAAGGTAAAAGGATCCAAAGTTTCACTAGGTTTCTTAAAGACAGCAGCTACAGAAAAAAATTTCCAACAAGGTAGAAAGCAAGAAGCAGCAAGGTGTTTATTGTAGAGTTTAGAAAGAACAATAGCCAGTTGGGGAGCACATTTCCTTAGGACTATTACAGTGATGCAGCATGACATGTGGAGATCTAGTGTAGAGATATCTTCTTATTTTAAAAGATTTCCGAGAAACTTTTTTTTTTAATATTAGGTTGGTGCAAAAATAATGACGTAATAATGTCGTTATTTGGCGTAATTTTTAACGTCAAAAACGACCTTATTACGTCATTATTTTTGCACCAACCTAATAAAACTTTGGATGTCTTCGTTTAGATATTACTTTCACTGTTAAAAAATATATATCCCTTTCCGGGATATATCAAAGATTTTTTCGGGGTAGGCTGCCGTTTCTTTCTGCAAAAGACTGGTTGACAATCAAGGTTTGGGGAACCAGTCTGTTCATGGCTGGTAATGAGGGGTAGCAGAGATGGATTCAGACATTTCACAAGGGGATTTAAACATAAGTCAATGTAAAGAAACAACTAGAAATCGGACTGGACTCTCCCATTTCTCAATCCGGGCTGAATATACATTACACCTCACGCCCCATCACAATTACTCTTTCAAAAAACATGCATGTTTCGTTGGAATATTTCGGTATTATTACTCATCTGAAACATTAACAACGTCTGTTAAAAAATTAAAGGATTCTTTTTTAATCCGACATTATTTCTTATTGTAACTAATTTATTTCAGTGAATCCACCCGTCTCAGTAGATATTCCTATCTATATACAGTACTATCTTTTATACAAATGAAGAAAACGAAGATGTTTACGGGTATTCAGTAAAAATAACTTTTAAAGTAAGTAAAACGTGCCGGATTGATATATATATATATATATATATATATATATATATATATATATATATATATATATGTGTGTGTGTGTGTGTTTGTGTATTTCATAAAGTGGAAAGATTATATTGAATCCTTTGCTATGTCTGCTGCTAAGAAAGTTGTTTCACTGGATCATTCTATACAATTTTTCTCTCCAGCATCTACATATTATAGACTTATAGATATTTACCTATCTATAAGTGGACCTTTTATACATCACTCAAATATTGCTTATGGTCCTATGCTCCTAGTAGTATTAGAAATTCTTGATAAGATCCAAAGAATAATCTGCAATATTATTCGTTCTGGCCTGGTGTCTCGGCTTCAGTCAGTTTCCTACAGCCGTAAAATTCCTTCTCTATGCCTTTACAATGAATACTTTCCCTGTAATTGTTCAGTTGAGCTCTTCGCTAAGGAACATAGACTTTAAGTTCAATACTAGATTGACAACATGCTCTCATCAATTTAGAATTAAATCGGTTAGATATAACCGAAAGTTCTGCGCTAACAGTTTCTTTTCTTGCACTTCTCGCTTGTGAAACTGTTTTCTGGTCGGATACTTTCGAACCAACTTTCAACTTCAAAAATTGATATGAATTGTCGATCGTAATCTACTGTCTTCTGGATTCCTCTTCTTTTATTGTTCTCGCTCATTAATAATTCTAATTCTTTCACACTTAATTAGCCCTTGTGTCTTAGTGGCAATAATGTCATGCATAGGCTCAGTTCGATTTTATATATATATATATATATATATATATATATATATATATATATATATATAGGATGTATCAAAAATACTTTTACAAAATTTAGGGCAAAAATAAAGTATAATGTCAATATAAACATATGCCAAAAGGCCATCGTTGTAACTCAACACATCAAGTCATAACAAATGTTGAAAATGTTTTCCCGATTGCATCTCCACACACATATACCCGTCAGGCCCTATTAAATACTCCCACATGGTGACGATTGATTTCGCAGTCCTCCATGACGCGTTGAGGAAGCGTGTCTTAATGACGGCTACATAAAATATTTTTTTAGGTGGTCCCACAGCTAAAAATGCATTAAGGTAGGAGAAAGGTGCAGGCCATGGAAACGTGTAGCTATCAATCATTCATGGTAGATATCAGCCAATGCGTCTCGAACAATATGACTAAAATCTGCTGGTGCCATATCATGCATGAATCACATGCGTCTTCCTATTAGCATGGATACAACCTCTAGTATATCCGGAAGCGTGTTCCAAATAAAGTACCTTTAGACAAATCCGGTAAGACGTGCTGGGAGAACATATACATCTATCAAACAGTAACCTATTATTCCAGCATACATTAATTGTAAACTGATACTGGCGTCTAGCCTACTGTTATGGGGTCCACCCCTTTTTGATACAAGTGGACTCGCCTAGTATGCACTTGTAGTACTGCCGGTGAATACCCGGAAGTTAGACAGTCAGAGAGAGATACAGTGAACAGTGATTGAGTAAGAGTGTGTGGTAACCGCTTTGTAGGAGTCACAACTACGAGCACGTAGACTCAGAATGAAGTCCTACTTCGATACTGAATTTCGCAGACTGTATATATATTATTGTTGCTACTAACCGCATTTCTCGATCTACTAACCGTATTACCAATTGTATTATTGCGTCAATACATTTATTTGCTATATTTCAATCCTGTGTTTGTCATTCATTTGAGACCGGATTTCATCTCGGAATCCACAACACCTACATTGTACCATGGGGATTTCGATCGATGTTGGTTGTGTAAATTTGATATTACATCTTTTCCAAATGTTGCCTCATCTGTAAACAAGACTGAAGAGATAAACAATGGTTCGGCAGTTTGTGCAATAAACCATCGGCAAAAGTTATCCCGTGCTGAGTGATTAGAGGGCGAAAAACGCTGCACACAACTTATACACTCTTGGTCATCAGTTAGCACAACTTGTTTTCCATTTCGAAGAATGGGGCGAATTCATTGTTTTGTATCCTAAAACCGCAGATACTTATATCTGCCGTGACCAGCTTCCATTGTTTGAGTCGGAATTATAATAATTTCTAGGAATCTGCCACCTGATTTGAAATTGCCTATTATTACATCCATTCCTCTGAATAGATGTGTGTGTGTCTGTCTGTGAGAGAGAGAGATAGAGAGAGAAAGTCAGACAGACGGACAGAGAGCGAGAGAATTTGCGGTGGAGAGCACGCAGCAGAATCAAATCGGAGATAGGACAAGAGGAGTACGGGTTCGTCAAAGGACCCGAAACAAGGACCATGATATTTATGCTCAGGAAGTTATGACGAAGAGCAATACAAATGCAGAAGGGCGTATACCTGCATAGGGAGAGAAAATAAGAAAAGGGTGTAAGACGAGGGTGCGTCTTCTTAAGCCTATACAGCGAGGCAATTCTGAGAGAATTAGTTGTCCTGCCAAGATTTATTATTGTTATCACAATCTTAAAAAGATATACAGATGACACGGTGTTAATAGAAGACACAGAAGGAGAACTAAAGAAACTCATACAGAAAATAGTGAAGGAAAAGAGAAAAAAATAAACCTACAATTAGAAAAATATTGCATAAACTATAAGAAAACAGAATGCATTTTTCTTAGCAAAGAATGAGCCTCAAATGCAAATTACGAATCGGAGATACTGAAATCTAAGAAATACAAATCTTTAAATATATGGGGATTTTTCTAACAGAGGACGAAAAGTGCGACACTGAAAACCGAAAACGCACTGGGATAGCCAAGGATGAATTCCAAAAGCTAAGCAGAGTATTAAGAAACGGAAAAAAAACTTAAAAACAAAGAAAAATTTACTGAACTGTTACGTGATATGTGTCCTCCTGATGGCAGTGAATGCTGGCCGAAGATGAAGCAACAGAATTATGGTTCTACAGAAGGATTCTAAGGATGCCAATGAAGGAACACGTGAGCAGGTTTTAGAGAACATGGAATCAAAAAGAAACTTATCCTTAACATCAGGAAGAAACAGTTTAAATTTTTGGGACGCATAATGAAGAAAAAAGGGCTTGTAAATTTTGAAACTGACAGGACATTTTGGGGGCAAGAGAGACAGAGGAAAACAGCACGGAACATCATTAAGGAGCCGGATGAATGGATGCTGGAACATGGTCTAAGGGAAATAAAGAAAACTCAAAATTTATTAAGAGCTACAAGGGAGAGGAAATTGTGGAGAGCCATAATTTGCCAATGTTCTGAGTGGACACGGTACATAAGGAAGAAGAAATCAGATTATTGTCATAGGATCGCAAGGACAGCAAGACACCAAAGATTTCTTTCATGTTCTAGTCGTTCACATAAAATGCGGAAGAAAAAAGCACACATTAATTTATAAGTTATTAGGTCAGCAATACTTCTAAAAATAACCTTCATGAGTCGGCGAATAAAGGATAAGTCCGAGAAGATAACAAGCACAAAATTACAGTATCCTTAACTGATAAGATTATGATCACAACACGTTGACACATTAGTTCCCGTACGGCCACCGAAGTTAAACAACATCAACGTGGCCAGTATCTATATTGGTGACCGCTTTGGAATACCAGGGGCTGTAATCTTGGATGTGAAGGTGGTGTGATGGCTAATGACTCGGAATTGTTAAATGGAGAGTTCCAATTCCAACCTGGTGCGATATATTCAATTACACGCAGATACACTTATGAATTGATTGGTTGTTGTTTACAGGGCAAATTATATAATGCACGTTCTAAAGCTAGTGGCAGATTTTGTTCTAGGTGCGGGCCGAATACTGATCATATTCGGTCGGGTCGCCCATCGAAAAAGTCTGTTGTTTATTTAGACCCGAAACTTCTAGGGACATGGGAGCAACAACACTGACGACGCATCTAGATTTGGCATTTAAAGGTGTATTTTAATAATTTATGAACGTTATGTGTTAAATAGTAATATTTGTATCGATAAATTATTATTACAATCTGAATATATTTCTTGGCTTTAAATAAACTTCAAAGCGCTGGCAATCGGTATAAAATGAAACAATCAATCAATTACTCAATCTCTCGGATATCTGATCTGATTGAAAGAATTATGTTTTAGCCTTACATCGCAAAAGGGATTATATGCAACTTTTCCGAAGATCGTTTCTCGTCACGAGGTTTTAAATATGTAGAAAATGTAATAGAAAAACGATATTATGCTTTAACAATATGACTTTAAAGGTCTTTAAAAGAAGTGCAAACAGTAATTCTAGCTTAACCAGGTGTATTTGAATAAGAAAGAGAGAAAAATACACTTGTGGAATTATTTCAAAACAGTAGATACAATTTAACGTTACAAAGTATGTAAGCGCATATACATTGTACATGTTAAAACTGAATCATTCTTATATTGTCTTATCAGATGACGACATCGATATGGATACCAGGCATGACACCAAACTAGTTCATAAGTAATTAAACTGTCAGGTAATCGATTTCTCAGGTCAATGGATAAAATGGCTTTCAGCGAGTGAAGCGTGTAGGTTTCAGCTAGGATCATCCTTCTTCGAAGCACGAGAACTGGTGTTACAAATTCACAAAAAAAAACTGTTGATGGATTGATTTTTACGGCTTCTCAACCGTTCGAAGTTTATTTAAAGTCGAAATATATTTAGAATTGTAATAATAATTATTGTATTTACGAGTGAATATTGCTACAACAATCTTTGAGAGAAAATAATGATTTCAGAGACAACTCTTACTATTTAACTCATAGCTGGGAGATATGGATTGATACTTTGTTCAGGGATATATGCGCGTGTGAATATAATGAACCCTGTTAGAATTCTAACTCGGCTCTTCGAGTTCTCATTCCGAGCTGTTATCTATTATACCACTCGTACATCCACGCTCACTGGTAATCCCAAGTTGCTTAACTTCGGTGATTGAGTGATAACTTGTGATTAAACATGATATATTAGGTTGGTGCAAAAATAATGACGTAATAATGTCGTTTTTTGACGTTAAAAAATACGTCAAAAAACGACATTATTACGTCATTATTTTTGCACCAACCTAATAGTTGTACCAGAGAGCAGAAAAAGAAAAACATCACTTGATGATTACCAACAGTAGTAACAACTAGTGGATATCCCATGTAACTCGACAGAAGAATAATGACATTACCAAGATGCTATGGTTCTACAGTACTTCAAACAAAAGCCAATGGATCCATAGTAAAAGAATAAAATATTTACTGGTCTTTAGAAACTTATTTTACTAAAAATTGTTTTAAGAGAAATATTTTATAAATTTTAAAGCAGCACTGAATGTTGAATATTTTCTTATAAGGAAACGACTATTACCATTGACCTTAACATATATAGATTGTTGCAATTTGAATAAATAGCAATGTAAAAAGGATATCATTTTTAATTGAACAGATGAATTATTATCACGCCTGTACTCACGCTGATACATAAAAAGAAACCTTAGCATACAGTCATGTGATTCTGCTCGATGTTCTAGATTACGTATAAAGAAGAATCTTTAACAATTTATATGCATGAGAACCCGCAATTTCTGCTTAAAAATGTATCATCGACGCACGTGAAAAGCATAACAACGAAGTGGGCATAAGTGAAAATATTTGAGCTAATTACAGTTCAACTACTTGTTGTGATGAATATTTGTCAATATTGTGTAATTTCAAAGAAAATAAATTAGAGATTATGTTAGAGATCTCTTTCGTGACGAAAGAGGGAAATTTACCAATTATGGCAATGCACGAAATATTAAAGTTTGAAGTGAGATCAACAGTGTGTCCAAAGTGAACAGGAACAAAGCAGCAGGGCCATATGGGATTATAATAGAGATGCAGTCTTAGACAATTTTGGCATCGAAAATATTACGCAAATAATATATTAAAGATGGCGAGAGACCAGAAGACCATAATAGTCCCATCTTTATTGCGCTAAGAATTCAGGTGTATATTAATACGAGACGCATCGGGCACTAAGCTTAATGGGTAATATAACTAATTTAATCAGGATTCTGATTGGTACAAGTATTGTATGGTCGTTAGCAACATACAAATTACAAATTGGAGATACTAAAACTATAACGATGTAAATATCTAAGTCTATAAATAGAGGACCGAAAGTGCTACACTGATATCCGGGATGACGAAAGATTCTTTCTAAAAGTTAAGTAATGTATTAAGACACAGAATAAGTTCGTTAGAAACCAAGAAAAAGTATTGAACTGCTATGTAATATCACTTCTCCTATATGGTAGTGGATGCTGGACAATATCCTCACAGATGAAGGAGAGACTTGTTGCAACAGAAATGTGGTTCTACAGAAGGATTCTGAGAATACGTTGGACTGAATATGAGAGTAACCTTGAAGTTTTAGTGAAATGGACACGTATAATTAACACATGGAATAGAAAATATCTACATTATTCGGACTATTGTCCTCATCTTTGTTGCCATATTTATCACAACGTTTTGACTGTTGTACGCTCTGGCCTTTTTCAGGTGGCTGGAATGTCGAACTGAGCCCTTTATTTCGCTCTCTGACATAGACTGTTCTAATGGATGCCAGTTTTCAGTTATCTCCTGTTAATTCACCTCTCTAAGTTCTCCAATGACTTAACCAGAAATTGAACTCACAACTCTTTGGGTCCTGTCACTGGATCTAATAACGCCTTTATCCACTGTTCCATGTTTTCTTAACAAAGATGAGGACAATATTCCAAATAATGTAAATAGTGTACATAATACCTCATCTCAGCAAAATACACAGATAAGGAAGAGACAGTTGAAATATGTATTGCACACAATAAGGAAAGAAATCTTGGAAAATTCGATTATCACAGGACAGATTGAATTTTTTTTTTAAATTGGAAAACAACGAACAACCTACCTAGAGAGTTTAACTAATTGAAAGACTTGCCTAATTCATTTTCTAACAAAAAGAAAAAAAATTAACACTAACAAACCACAGGAAATTATGGAAAGCTATGATCACCAACGTCCGGAAAAGTCACAACACATAAAAGAAGACGGCGACAAGGACTGATTAAACTGGAAATAGAATAAGAAAAGTGTTTTACTTAAAGAAACAGGAACAAGAAATGCTGTTTTTATAAGAATTGTATAGTCCAGAAGGATATATATGTTTCATTGAATACGCAAAATGGTCTGGTAGGAAAATATCTATTTGCACTGCCAGAGAGACCTGATCTGATTATAATTATCCAGAATCTATACTGGGAGCAAAACGTTTCATTAAAATAGAAAATGGATTAGGCAAGTACACGAAAATAGAAATGGACATAAAAAGGGACACAAAATGGCCTGAAGACGAAGATGCCTCTTTTCACCTAATTTATTTAACCTAAACAGCAAGGCAATCTGAAAAGTACTTAAAGTACTACCCAGATTCATTATCGGTGGGCATAATGTTCACAAAATACGATTCACAGATGAGACAGTGTTGATGCCAGACACAGAAAGAAAACAGCTAGAACTCCGAAACAATACAGTGAATTAAAACGGGATGAAAGGACTCTCAAGACAGGAGGTTTGGTTGTCGGCAAGAGGAAAGACCTAAGATGTGAGCTCCAGACTGAAGATTTCAAAAGCAAGCAAGTACATAATTTTAAGTTCGAAGTATTCTAACAGATGACGCAAAATATAACACTGAAATCTGAAGACGTAATGGAATAGCGGAAGATGACTCCCAAAACCTAAACAAATTCGTTAGAAACAACTAAAGGAGAGTTAAAATGCTCCATAATATCAGTCCTTCTACATGGCAGATTGATGGATATTCTCGTCTCAGAGGAAACAGTTCGATAAAAAAAAATGCCCAGAAAATACCATGGAGGGAGCACTTGAGTAACGAAAGATTTTAAGGAAAATGGAAATAAAAAAGGTAACTTATCCTTAGAATGAGAAAATGACTGTTCAAATTTTTGCGAATAAATCATAAATAGATCTTGAAGAAATTGACACACAGAGTACAATATATTGATGACAAGAAGGATTAGCTAGTAATCTATGATTACAATCTTCTATTAGTGGAAAGCAGAACCCGGATGAGTAATGGGAGTAGAATTTGGCAGCTGATCACTCATCTGATATAGTACTAACTACTCAGTAGGATAGAAACTGTCTGATTACATTCAAACCCTGGAAAGCTAAATTAGTTACATTCCCTCGTTGTCTACCTGACCCCGAATTACCGCCAGTTACGAAGAATGAAAGTCTCCTCGGTGTATGCTGAGTGATCCGTGCCTTGAGAGATTATTTCTTTTTTTATTATTTGCCATGTCCTTTCAGGACGTAGTCGATCAAGTCTCTCAACCTCCCTCTATCCCTTGCAGCTCTCAGCAAGCTCCTTTCCTCTGCTTCCTCACCCAGACCACGTTCTGTCATCCACCTGCTCAGATATTTCAAGCGCTGCTTTTCCTTGTCTCTCTTTCCCTCTATTTGACCCGTATCAGATTCTCCAGGCCCTCCTTTCTTATTATGTGCCCCACAAACTTTAGCTGCCTCTTTATGACGTTAAGTATAAGCCTTTTACTTGTTTGTAACCTCTCTAAGACCTCATCGTTGCTAACATACTCGGTCCATGATATCCTTCTGTAGAACCACATCTCCGGCGCCTCAAGTCTCTTCTTCATGTTTGAGGAAATCATCCAATATTCGCTACCGTTGAAATTTAAACTCAGTTTTGACATCAAAGAGAACTATTACATAAGATCCATCGCCAAAAATGCAGGAGAAATAGTCGGTTCCCTGTACCGCTCCTGTAAGTACCTGTCCTCTCATGCTATCTTCTACCTTTACAAGAATCAGTTCAGGCCGAAAATAGAGTATTTCTGTCATATTTTGGCGGGATCTTCTCAGTCCTCACTTTCAAGTCTCGATAGAGTTCAAAAGCGTCTCTGAATCATTTTAGGAGATGAATTACTTTCCCCTTCCAACCTTTTTCTCACAGGCTGGATATAGCGAACCTCTCGCTGCTTTATCGCTACTAACATGGAAAGTACTCAGACGAACTACATTCCTTGGTTTCGCCATATCTAACCATCACGCCTAGCACCCGGCATGCCACTTATACTGTATCAAACCACGTACATTCCCTCCGTATTTCATTCATGATAAATCAGTTTCATTCGAACAACCTCTTCCCGCGAACCGCTGATCTGTGGAACCGACTTCCAAAAGGATGTTTCCCTGATCACTACAATCTTAACCTGTTCAAGTCTAGGGTTAACCATTATCTCCCATACTGTCCGTATAAACTACCTCTTAAAGTAAGCTTCTATGCCGAATGGCTCTCGGGATTTGTAGAGTGTGAACCTTATTATAAATAAATAAATAAATCATTGCTAATAGAAAAGGAATTTGTGTACAATCATTATAGTCCAAGACCTGATAGAATACGATACATAAATAAGAACACTGTTATTCGTCTACGCTTTTCTACTTGTGATCAGAATCTAGTATTTTTATCAGATGAGCAATCTGAGCTGCAATAAATGAAGCTTCCTCAACGAGAAATTTTCATGAAAATATTAAGCAGGAATTAATTATTGTGAATGTGTGAGTAAGGGGAAAATGGATATCGTTCCTCTATGTACTTAAAGTGGAATCTAGCATGCAGTTATTTTCCAAAGACGCTGGAAAATGGTTGGCTAATTCCATCGGTCCAGGAAGTAATTCACTCCTGCGGTCATGCTTTAACTCTATAAGAGTCAGATTAAATTAAAAATGGAGTATTGCCGCCATAACTGAGCAGGAGTGGCTCAATCTTTACTTTCCACATCTTCACTTTTTGATAGCGTTCAAAATCGTTTGCACAGTCTTTTAGAGATATCTCATTCTCCACACTGCAGCAACTTTCCCCTCTGACGCAACATTCCAAGCCTGTCGCCGATGCATCGCTAGTTCAATGACAAATGTTCAGATGACCTCCATTTATACTTTCCAGCCGTTCAGACATTAACTGCAAGGGCAAGCTATGCTACACCCGCGGAGCCGAATTCCTTTATTCCCTTCGTGTTTCAAATTTAAAGAAGAAATTTCCACTCAGAAAACATTATTCCCTGGGACAACCACCTTGTGGAATACACTCCCGCTTGCGTCCTTCTCTAAAAACTACTATCTTAACCTCTTGAAGTCAATCGTTATTTATCTTTCTTATTATAATCAACTTCCTACCAGCTACTCTTCTATGTATGCGAAACATTTCAGTCATAATTACCATTTTAATCGTAATAATTTAATTAAGTGCTTCTCGAAGCCTGAATTGGGTGAATTTGTCTCGTTTTGGAGTTTTCTGATCCATTTACTTTTTTTCAGTATTTGTTCTTTTCTTTTCAATTTACGATTTTGCTGCAAGAGTTGATCCGTTATGCCAGGTTTTCATTAACTTGTTACAACCCTTTTCACCAGAATCGACACTTTTAAAAGGCCTACTTTTATATTTCCTTCTTAAATACAATATTAATCCTTAAATGCAAGACTTTATGAATTGACTGATTTCTTCCATCTTGGATGTTCATTTTGTAAATTCTTCTCTTGCCTCGTGCAGAAAGTTGAATGCGCATTTATGTCTTTCATAATATTTTATCTTTTACTATTCTAAAACATTTCTATGTTTTCCCCCCCTGTAGTCTTCAAGGTGGGGTCTACTTGAACAACGAGATCTATAATATGAGAAACCCCCTTTCCCTCTTCATAAAAAAATTTATCTTGGATCTATATACCCCAGAATATTTTACACTTACTGTCCCAAATCAGCCTTTGACATGTGTTTATATCATTATACCATTTGTGAAAATCCAGTCGATTGCACAGCTCCAAGTAAATCAGTGTCTTTTCTTTGTCGTGTCTATTGTTAGAATTTTTCAGACAGGTTTTTGAATTATTTTTTAATCTCCAACAATGTTATGAGGTTATTTTTTTTTAATTCTGTTTTATCAATCAGTCTTGATACTGTTATATTTTAATGCATTCATTATGGTCGTAATTATCATATAAACAGTCTATTTTTAGGTAAACACCAGGACATTTTTTATAATGTTACTTCTACTTCATCTCTGAAATTTGTCCCATTAGGACGTGGGCGATCGTGGCTCTCAACAACATTGTATCCTTTGTTGCTCCACGCAGTATATTTTTTCACTATGCCCCTATTTCCTGTTCTGCCATACATTTACACAAACTAGTTAGATATATTACTTTCTACTTCCCTCTTTTGCTATTATTATATCCTGAGCGTAACAGATTTTTCAAGCCCTCTTTCCTCATTTTGTGTTTTAGAAATTTCCAGCTGCTTCATTGGATTCTAAGTATAAGTGACTTTTTGTTTCAATTTCCATTAAAACTTTCTCCTTGCTCACATGTTCCGTCCATGGTATTCTGGACATCTTTCTGTATATCCGAGTGTCTGTTGTCGGAAGACTCCGATTTATGTGGGAGGAAATTGTTCAGGCTTCATTGCCACAGAGAAGAATTGATAATACAGAGCAGTTTAACACTCATTTCTTTGTTTCAAACAATATTTTCCTGCTTAGTGTTTAACAGACGTATTTTGCAAATCCAATGCTCCTCCAGATTGCGTTATCTCATACCATTTTTCCTTTTCTTGTAAAAGTAAATACCAGATATTTGAACATCTGTACTTGTTTGATGGGAACTTTGGTTGTTTCACTTGGTGAAAACCATAGGTTCTGTATTTTTACAATTCTATAGTTCTTTATTTCTCGGTTTCATTTACAACATAGTTCCTGCAGCTTGATTTGGGTTTTTACTATGGCAACTGTCATATGCATTAATTTCCGTATTTGCTATTCTTTTTTTACATTTTGTTCTTCATTTTGCTGGCAAATTTTTAGTTGCTTTTCAGATTCAAACCCTTTTCATTAGCGTATGATCAGTTGTATGTATATCATAAATCCTCTTATATGTCAATACGTTATTCATATGTTTCTATCTGCTTTCTTTATTCTTCATATATTTTAGTCAGTGAGCACTATTTGAGTTTTTCGATCCAGTTCTGAGTAGCGATAAGCGATTAACTCTTTCTATAGATTTTTTCTCTTTTCATTTGTTGCTTTCATATTTCAACATTTGTAATTGCCATTTTCTTCCATTCCTTTTTAATTATGTCTCTTTCTAATGCATTAATTAAATTTTGCAATCGCTAACAAGATCTTTAGTTATTGGGTTAGTGCACAATTATCAGGCGTTTTTAATACAAAATATTTTTTAAAAACGCCTGAAAATTATACACCAACCAAATATGTATAATTAAATTCATCTTCTAAACCTTTCTGTTCTCCTGATAGTAAAACTGAGAAAATTTTGATTTCAGGTCATGTTATGTAAATGAAGAAATGACCATTTTGCAAATTATTACAATTATTTAATTTTATTCAAATTTTTTAGCTTTCAATTTCAAATCAACAAACATAAACTTAAATGTACCAGGGTCACCTCGGCGTGGTGTAATGTTTAGCGATCTTGTTTCGCTAGATGAGTTACAACTGAAAAGTGAGTTCGAGACTCACTAGAAGCCCCTATAATTACGACCTTGTGCCACATCCATGCTACGCTTAGAAAATAACTAAACTTAATTGTAGTTCTACACAGATTAACCACACACAAGTGGAGATAGCTTCACATACGCATATTTTTTATTTAATTATTATTCTTACAAATCCTCTCCGATATATAAATCCTATCTTAAAATCCGATTCTGTTATTTTAGTTTATCCACTCTATTTACTAAATTTAACAGTGAATCAATGTGAGACAATTAAATATTGGAAAAATCAATAAATAAATAAAATTATTAAATAAATACAGAAAAATAAAAACTGATTTGTACTTAGTTAATTTCTGTCATGAGGATTTATCATTATCTAAATTATTTACATTCACACTAATCTCTTCATCTGAGTTGTTATCATTACCTAATCGCATTCTGTCTGAATTTCTTGGCTCAGAAGTTATCAATATTTCCATTATTTAAATGCGGATCATGGTCCTTGTCTGTTGGGTTCAGGTATGTCAGTAAGTATGTCAACTAATTCACGAACCAACACTTTAATCAAACAAAGGTATTGGGACAATTCTGTGCGGAGAACTTCAGCCTGAAACTAACCTGTCTGCTGATGAGTACTGCTACTGCTGCTTATCATGTTTTATTGCACTCACAGAAGGATCATTGTTGTTACAACTGATGGCTGCTACTGCTATTTAAGACCTTCTTTCGTTATTAGTAAGTCTCGTATCGTATTTATCTCTACGCTAAACTACCCGTCGATTAAATAAAGGGTTCAGTTCAAAATTCCCTGGAGGTTACATCGATATACATACACATGATTAACACCGAAGAGCACAACAACTGAAAGATTATGAAAACAAAGATGAGGAAAATAGTGCGCATGTAAATAATGTAAACATTTTAATTAATTAATATCTAATTTATGCAATTACAGAGATAAAATAACGGGCATGTCGCCGAGTGGTTTGAGTGTTCGCTTTCTGACAATATGACCCGGGTTCAATTGTCACCATGGTCGATTTTCTCGGGTAACTTCTTGATGATCTGGAGGAAACAGCTTTGAAAGTATACCTCGAGTTGATTCAAGCCTTATGAGTGAAATTGAACCCAGTGGGAAAAAACGATGGCTGTGCTAGAACTAATTCACAATTCATCATGGTTTGAGCGTGCTGGTTTTGTTAAGACTGTTGATATAATGTGCTCTCTCCCAGAAACTGTAACTAAGATAAAATAGTTGCAATATAAGCCAAACGTTGGCCGGCTCAATCACAGAAATGTGAGTGACCAGGCGTCTGAATCATGGAATAGCTGGCCGCCTTTGTAGACGAGCATCCTCGGATACGAGTAACAAACCATCCAGAGTTAAATTAAAATTAAGTTTGTGGGAAATATTATGCCTGCTTTTTTCTTCTAATGACGCCTGTTCATTGATGAAACATATCAAAGTAGACGTTTTCAAAATGTTCGTGTGCGTGTATATATATATATATATATATATATATATATATATATATATATATATATATATATATATATATTGTCTCGTGTTTTCGAGATAACAGAGGGGAATAAATAAGGAAGACAGTCTCATAGGTAAGTAATGAAATAGGAGGTTTACTACACGAAGGTACACTTAGCAATGGACCTAATGCTAACTCCGCTAAGTTATATAAACTGACATTTCATTCATTTATGTCCTATATGACAATATATATATATATATATATATATATATATACACACACATACACACACAGACACACACATATATATATATATATATATATATATATATATATATATATATATATATGAATAAGGCAAAAGGCAAACTTTTTCTTTACAAACTAATGGAGGCAAATGACACACACACACACACACACACACGCATACACACACACACACACACACACACATATATATATATATATATATATATATATATATATATATATATATATATAAAACTGTAAAAACTGAATCGGGTTGGTCAACCTCCCCAAACGAGACTCTGCCCTTCGGCGGAGCCTCGTCCGGGTTCCTCTCTGCTCAGAAGCAGAGAGTTCGACCCTCAAGCCGAAACGGCTCGATCGATTCGGTATCTAGCCATCCCCCACGAGGGTTGCATGTGGCACAAGGCCGAGTTTTACGTGGGTTTCCCGAGCCCGTGGGCTCGGCCAAAAATGCCCGTAGAACCCGTATAAACTGGATCGGGCGGGTCAACCTCCCCAAACGTGACTCTGTCCTTCGGCGGAGCCTCGTCCGGGTTCCTCTCTGCTCAGAAGCATACAGTTCGACCCTCAAGCCGAGAAGTTCGGCTTGATTCGGTATCTAGCCACTTCCCCACGAGGGTTGCATGTGGCACAAGCCCGAGTTTAACGTAGGTTTACCGCCCCCGTAGGCTCGGCCAAAAAAATGCCCGTAGAACCCGTATAAACGGGATCGGGTTGGTCAACTTCCCCGAACAAGACTCTGCCCTTTGGCGGAGCCTCGTCCGGTTTCCTCTCTGCTCAGAGACAGAGAGTTCGACCGTCAAGCCGAGAAGCTCGGCCTGATTCGAACCTATCTCTTGAGAGGCCTAGTATATATGGTGTTAGGAAGAGTTCATTCTGTAGTTATACATGACACCCACCTCACAAGATTTTACCACGCAGGGGTCTTTAATATTTTTTCCTCTTCGGATTAATCATCAAAGGTTCTGTAAATTTTCTTTTTCTGCTTGATTTCCGCGGTTCTGAAATTGCTTGAAGCCTTTGCATATTGAATGTGTGAAATATTGTGTCCACTACTTCCTCCTCTTCCTGAGGTAGACCGTTAGAATCCTCTAACACCGGGTGTAAGAGCAAAATTATCCAAATCGTCTAACAGCATAATTATCAAGTCTATAAAATGTTTAGTATCTAAAATCAATAAACTAGTTGAGTTTTTTTCTTTTCAGTGTTTTCATATAAGACATTTATTAGGTTGGTGCAAAATTAATGTCGTTTTCTCACATATGTTATATGTGAGAAAACGACATTATTTTTGCACCAACCTAATAGCAATCTTGATACCATTTGTCGTAAGAATCACTGAAATACCATTTGAGTTATTCAGCTTGAAATAGAACTGGTTAAAATCGTTTTGTGTCAGCCCCACTCTTTTCTCAACTGAACAATGATGAAAAGAAAATCATTCAGGCCTTCAGTAATGGTACCAGAATTCATAATGTGGCTTCCATTTTCAAAGTCCATTCAAGAGCTATCAACAGAACGGTGAATAAATTTTAAAAAATAGGAAAATGTAGAGAGGAAGCTGGATCAGAGGTCACAATAGGAAGCTGGATCATCATTTCAAGTTTGCGCTAAAGAGACCATATAGAAATGATCCAGCTCAATTAATGTGACGTTTGGCTGGTGAGAGGGGAGTTTCAGCTATGATAGTCCAAAGAGAAGTGAAAAAATTACTTGAAAAGGAAAACATACGTAAAACATGTGCGAGATCTTGTTACTCCAGGACAGAAAGAAGATTAGAGAGAGGGATATAATCTTGAATCAGTTGTAAAAGGACCCTGGAATAATATATATATATATATATATTTCGTTTATGCTCAATTTCATCACGATTCTTCTGTTAAGATTGGAGAGTAATTATACAGTCTTATTGCGCAAAGTAATGTCCAATAGTGTTATAAAATCTTCCAGCAATAAATATGTGTGTGTGTGTGTGTTGAGGGTATGTATATATGTATGCATGTATTTGTGTATATATATATATCTATATATATCTATATATATATATATATATATATATATATATATATATATATATATATATATATATATATATATATATATATATGCAAGTATGCTAGTCGGTGTACCGTCAGTTGCAACACAAGAAAATAGATATTGATATATCACTTTTTTAGACAACCCAGTATAATCACAATTTCACTCATACAATTTTCGCCAAAAAAGCATAAGTTAATTTAATATATTCTTTGGAAAAAATTGAAAAAAACGATTATTTCATAGCGTTTCTAGGTGGAAATATTAATGTTTCTCCTTTTTGAATATCAGACGGAAAATTTTATTTGGGTTCCAACCCTTAAAAAGCCAGCATAGAATTGCCCGTGGGAAAATCTTAGCGAAATCTGGTTGAAGGTTTGGATCATCAGAGATGGATTTCTGCTTTGTTCATGGTCATGGCAAAGTTGAACCTAAATGGGAAATGTAGTCGGTTGAGTTCAAATGTCAAATCTACTTGAATTACATGGATCATGGGAATTAACCTATCCCATGTTTTGCCTACTTCAGAATTATCATCATCATCATCAGCAGCAGAAGCAGCATCAATCACACGACTCGTTACGGTCGCAGGGTCACGGCGCAGTTGAGCATCTGACCAGTTCCTTCTATATGCCTCCGTTTGTGTCAATATCTGTTTCTAGTTGATGCATGATATGTATGAAAATTGGAAATGTATTGCCGTATATACTCATATGTAAACATATTTCCTTTATACGTTGAACCCTTATTCTGAGAGTGTGGTTGTAGCATATCCTATGTTAGGATATTGCTTTATTTATTTACAGAGAATATACAATGAATATACTCATCCGAAACTTTAGTCTTATATCGGGGGTTGGAAGTTTGGAATATATTATTTTCAATGACTAAGTTTCTAGATTTGAAGCCTTCTGTAATATTAAAAACAGACTAGTGATTATTGAGGCAGTTCCCAAATAACTAAAACAACCGTCAATAATTAAAAGCAACAATAACTTATGAGCTTTCATCCTCAATTGTATAAAGAAGATCACACGTCACATCTCGCTTCCGTCACAAAACACTAGGCCAAAGTTAGAATACTCACTAGTTCTATATATTTTATGTATTTAGGCAGCAATTCTTCATTTATGCATGTTCCATTAAAGACGACAGAGAAACTTTTTTATTTAATTTTTCTTGTATTCGAACAAGTGTTTTCTTTTCTAGACACATAATGTGTAGAAACTGTCCAAATGTCCTGGAATTCTGAGCGCTTTTGGCTATACTTTTAGCCATTATCAAGGAGGACTTTATAAATAATTACTTCGGTCACACTACTACATGGCTATTCAGACGTCTTACCTTATGTTAAAATTGAATATTTAGTCAAATCCCATATATTCTTTGGCTTAATGAACGCCAACTAAAGTTACACAAAGTGAAGATTGAAATCAACACTTAGAGGCGACAGTCTGTTTCATGCTGGACATTTTGAGAAAAACTTGACTTTTTCATATAGCTCGTGTATAAAGCGACCTTAGCTTCTAAGTAATACTAGTAAGCCTACTGTAGTCAAATATGTTAGTCCTAGCCATTATACTGGACATATTTTATAGGAAATGGTCTTCATTCTTTTCTTCTTTTTTTGTACAATGTTACTCCAAAATGCTGAGAAGAAACACTTACCGTAAAATATGATACGAAGATTTAGATGCTGCACTTTTATTTTCGTTCATGACTGAGTACATTAGCTCCTTTATCTTTTTGCCTGTCTCTGAAGTAGCCTAAGTGTCTTCCCTCTTGTGGCTACATGAAGTAAAAAACGTCATCCATTCATCAACATTGTTAATCCTTCATTTATATAAGGCATTTGTAGAACTTAAGCAACATAGATAGTGAATGACATTCTGATATTCATACAGTAAGAAAAACTTGCTGCTGAAGGTTAGCCAATAGTACCGTGAGAATGTAGACCTGCCAAGTAGGTCACGGTAACCGAATATGCATTAAACCCCTCCAGAAAAATGTACCTGTGTATAGTGATCAACCAAAACGTATAATTTTTAAACTCTTCAAATAAATTACCTGTGCATAGTGCATCCCTCTAATTTTGCGTAATTTTTTTTTTCATAACTCTCACCATACTCAAGTACATATGTTACTTTATAGACCTGGCCAAGCGCAACTCTTTCCATATCATACCACAGCCTTCAATTTGTACTGCAACGTGAATTCTCGTCTTGGTCATGTTGATTCCATCGGTGGAACCATCCGCTCTAGCTGTTGATTTCAGTCCAAGACACCTTCAGTCCAGCAATGTAGACGCATCACCAAACCGCACACTCCCAATAGTTTCAGTCCCATGTGTAGATTTAACCTACAGCCAGTCTAAACGCACTGTAGTTTGCGTTTCTCGGTTGAATAACGAACAGGTGAGAGCCTAGAAACTACTATACATGGAATTGCCCGCATAGTTCTGTTCCAGAGGTGATGAACTAAAGATTCCTAGGAATAGCTGTTTTGAAGGAATCTGGGATAAACTCTTTGAAATCAATGCAAATTCCACAACGATATATTCGATCGATATTTTCGAAAAATGATGAATAACGTATCTGTCTATATTTCTGAGATGAGGTATTATGTACACTATTTACATTATCCGGACTATTGTCCTCATCTTTGTTGCCATATTTATTATAACGTTTCGGCACTTCAGTATCTGTCTCTATTTCTGAGATGAGGCATTATGTACACTATTTACATTATCTGGACTATTGTCCTCCTCTTTGATGCCATATTTATCACAAGGTTTCGGCCGTTGTACGCTCTGGCCTCCTTCAGGTGGTTGGAATGTTGAACTGATCCATTTATTTCGCTCGCTGGGGAAGACTGTTCTCGTTCCACGTGCCATGTCTAACTGATAAACTGACATCCATTAGTCACTGCACGTGGAACTATAACAGTCTACCCCAGCGAACGAAATAAAGGGTTCGGTTCAATATTCCATTCACCTGAAGAAGGCTGGAGCGTATAGCATCCGAAATGTTGTGATAAATATGGCAACAAAGATGATGACAATAGTCCGAATAATATAAATAATGCACATCGTAACATTTAACTTAATCAAAAGCTATATTCTAGTAATACGTTGAATAAATCGTTTGTTTTAGGAAAAAGCAACTGTTCGGCCGATAACGTCTCCTGCCAAGAATTTTGTCAGTTTTTATACATCTGAATGTCAAACCTCATTGAATTCATGCAATACGATTTTGTCACGCTTACAGGGCGTATATTACTTTTTATTGCATCCACCCTTTATATGTGTTAAAACACTCAAGTTTATTAGGAAAATTTTATTCTGAAAATATCTTTAAGGAATGCAAAGGTTTTTACACGTAAAACAGAAAAAAATAGAAATTTAGACGTTTATTTATTTTGAAAATGAAAACAGATTATGGGGAAACTAAACTCTGCTAACTTACATTTATCTTGAGAATCTGCCTAATTCTTCCCAACATTATTATCTTCTTATGTTACCAATATATACCAATTTAGTACGAAAAATCTCATTGTCCTGATGTAAGTGATATGTTTTAATTTAAGGCTGACAGACGAATGATTTCTCCAATTGCTTCCAGTTAACGAATTATGAGGCCCCAAAACAATATTTCTTTAAAGAAGTTTCAATCTCATTACATTTCAATAGTAATTGGTTAGTATGTTTAGAAATATGTATATCTATCGTTACCTCTCACTCTCCTCTGCTCTTCTCTCTCCCTCTGTATATATATAAATATATAAAGAAATATAGTCTTAAGGTGTGCTATATTTATGGAATAAAGTGCTCAATATCAGAGATAGAGCGTGTGTAAATATAAAAGTGAACATAGAAGTCAACACTTAGAGGCGACAGTCTGTTTCATGCTATATGCAATCGTCAAGCCACCCTTGATCGTGGCTTGACGATTGCATATAGCATGAAACAGACTGTCGCCTCTAAGTGTTGACTTCTATGTTCACTTTTATATTTATATATAATATATATATATATATATATATATATATATATATATATATATATGTTTGTTTGTATGTGTGTGTTGATATAATAGGAAAGAACTGTTAGAGTGATGTTCCGAAGTTATTTATTATTTTTGTTTTTATTTACAAAATAACAGTGCTCGATACAGAAGTAGAGCCTTTTTTTAATATGATTCTATCGCAACAGACAAAATACAATATTTCGAAACTGGTCATCCGTATTCAAGTTTAATATTGAATTAAACTTGAATATATATATATATATATTCTGTGTTTGGGTAGAATACCTGTTATTTTTATTTTATGAATTCAAGAGACTAAAGGAAGATGTGGCCATATGATCTAAAGCATCTCGGTTAAGGCAATGATTTACCCGTAAAATATCGGACGCAAATTATTATTATTAATTCTATCGAATGTGCAGGCAGGTAAACTCACTGTTAAAAAAGAACACGGCATCTATTCAAACATATATATATATATATATATATATATATATATATATATATATATATATATTGTATATCCACAAATCTTATTCAATAAGAGGAAATATTTCCGTGTCGCAATGTAAGATATTTTAAAATAATAATATTATTAAAAAATTATGCTCCATGTTATATTGAGCAATTTTTTAAAAAAAGGTAAATGCTAAAGAACTGTGGATTCTAAATCTGTTCTTTCTCATATATATATATATATATATATATATATATATATATATATATATATATATATATATATATATATATATATATAGTGCTAGCAGTTTAGTGCTAGCAGCAAGCAGAAATATTTATCCTCCCGATGATGGCCATTTCGGCCGAAACTAGTCGAGGAATCTAAATGGAATAATAATAAACAAAACGAAAGAATATTAATCTACAACCCAGTGTGTCTGAAGATTTTAATTTTTTTATTTTTTTATTGTTCAATATATATATATATATATATATATATATATATATATATATATATATATATATATATATATATATATATATATATATGTACTCTCTATAAATAAGTAGCAAATTAAGCATGTTTTTAAAGCAAATATTATTACAGTCAATTTTGTGTCGAATAATTTTAATGATTAATTTTTCAAAATAACGAATAATCAAGGAGAAAATTCCATTAGAGATTGTTCGAAAGTCATTTCCGAAGAAAATTACAAAAAATATGAGCCAAGTTTTCAAATTTCTTAATCGTCATCATGGTGGATAGACACTATTGGTGAGTTTCCTGGATTAAGTGACATTGCCGAAAAGTGATGTAAGCTAAGCGTGACATGTGTTTTTTTATTTTTTATGCACAAGCCTTCCACACCCATATATATATATATATATATATATATATATATATATATATATATATATATATATATATATATATATATATATATATATATATATATATATGGGGGGGTTGTGTGTGTATATATATATACATGTATATATATATATATATATATATATATATATATATATATATATATATATATATATTCATATTTCAGGGTGCGCGTTCATAATTGTTTTATTTATGATCGTTGTTATTGTTGTATGAATATAGCTCCAATGATCAAATGTCTGTTTTTACTATTTTATATTGCTTGCATTTAAATATCCTATGTGAGTAGCTGTCTAATGTTACTATATTCCTTATGCTGCTTATTAATGTGTTTCTGGTGACACCCTGGGTCAATAAGTAGCAAAGGAGTCTCTCTGAGAGTGTTGTTGTAGCATATCCTATGTAAGGATATTGCTTTATTTATTTACAGAGAATATACAATGAATATACTCATCCGAAACTTTAGTCTTATATCGGGGGTTGGAAGTTTGGAATATATTTTTTTCAATGACTAAGTTTCTAGATTTGAAGCCTTCTGTAATATTAAAAACAGACTAGTGATTATTGAGGCAGTTCCCAAATAACTAAAACAACCGTCAATAATTAAAAGCAACAATAACTTATGAGCTTTCATCCTCAATTGTATAAAGAAGATCACACGTCACATCTCGCTTCCGTCACAAAACACTAGGCCAAAGTTAGAATACTCACTAGTTCTATATATTTTATGTATTTAGGCAGCAATTCTTCATTTATGCATGTTCCATTAAAGACGACAGAGAAACTTTTTTATTTAATTTTTCTTGTATTCGAACAAGTGTTTTCTTTTCTAGACACATAATGTGTAGAAACTGTCCAAATGTCCTGGAATTCTGAGCGCTTTTGGCTATACTTTTAGCCATTATCAAGGAGGACTTTATAAATAATTACTTCGGTCACACTACTACATGGCTATTCAGACGTCTTACCTTATGTTAAAAGTGAATATTTAGTCAAATCCCATATATTCTTTGGCTTAATGAACGCCAACTAAAGTTACTCAATCATTGCAAAACGTTTAATATTTTTACAGAGAGGTTTACCTAAAATTAGACAGCAAGGTAGATTAGAAAAAAAGAGCTAAAATTTTCAGGAAACTTCAAGCCGTAATGTCTTTATTTCATTATTATTCTTGTTATTATGATCAAATCCTGCAGGGAGCGAAATTATATATATATATATATATATATATATATATATATATATATAATTTTCCTCATTGCAGGATTAGATTATAATAACAAGAATAATAATGAAATAAAGACATTACGGTTTGACGTTTCCTGAAAATTTCAGTTTAATCCCTGCCGTGCGCAAATGATTAAGTGGTAGAATACCCGACTGAAGTCAATTCAGTTTCGGTCCTAGCTAGAGGAACCCGGACCTCTCCTACACTGATGAGCTGTGATACAGTGAAATAATCTGTCTGTGAATGACAATATATATATATATATATATATATATATATATATATATATATATATATATTAAAGAAAAACAGACAACTTTAAGGTACCATTATGATAATTTATTTCACCAGAGTCCTTTTAAAGGACGCCGGATCATCAGATAGCACTTCCAAAAATGAAATGAAACGAAAAATGTAATTAAAATTGATGGGTATGTAAGTTTTTGTAATTTAACAGAGAGTGTAAGAGGGATAGTTAAAGAGACATGGAAGAGTATAGGGAGGGATTAATTTCCTATCTCTCTCCATCATACTTGCGGCAATAGCTTGTGTAGGAACTCCGACTGATACCAAATAGGTAGGGTTTCGGTCCCGGATGGAAGCAATCGGATGTCTAGCCACACTGATGTGCTGTGACACTGACCCTCAAGCAACTAGTTGCACGCATTCTATATGCGTGAACAGAATACACCCCAAAAGATTATTCTGTGGCTATTTGGTATGGTGGATATTGTGTAGCCGACAATCACAACGTATATACAACAAATGTGGTACGCGTCTGAAAATCTTTCGAATTAAGTATAGTATTTCAGTTTACTCCAATACAACAAAACCAAACAAAACTCCAGACATTCTTCTAATCATTTCACCCCAAGCAAGGTGATAAAGCCACTAAGACACAATATATTATTGACAGTGAAAGAAAATGAGGAAACTACGAATGTTATTCAAGGAGAGAGTTGACGATTGATAGCACTTATATTCTTGATATTGGTGGATGACAAGAAAGCAGGTAAAGCGGGAGAGAGTACCACTAGAAAGATGTGCGAAAGAAGAACCACTTAGCATAGAACTTATGCATGCACTTAGTAATTTCAACTGTAAAATGATGAGACCTACCTGCCAATCGAGTACTACACTTAAGTTCAAAAATCTCATCAGAACAAAAACAATGAAAATATATATTAAAAAATGTACGTTCCACTTCATATCAATAAGAAATGTAAGACCATTGATTCTTCTTCTGGGGGTTAGCATCAGCCATGCTGATAAAAAACGAAAAAGGTTCTCTTATATGTTTAAAGTAGAGCATGTTCGTTGTAGTGATATTAAAATTAGCAAGCTATTTCAATCCCCAGTTAACAACAGATTTAAAGTCATTTTTGAAAACTGATGCCAATTTGACTTTAACGAATCTACCAGACATATCATGAAGACATGTGTAAATAATGGGATCATCAGTATAGATACCTGGTAGTTAATTGATTTAGATGATAATCCATTAAAATCAATTTAAGTTCTATAAGACCATCAAGAAACAGAACATCCGATATTGTTGAATTGCAGCCACAGGAAATCGGTGATTGACAAGTTGGTTGGTTGGTTGTGTTTTATGGCATATCAACCACTGTAGGTCATTTAATGCCAAATTAAGTTATATATATATATATATATATATATATATATATATATATATATATTATTAAATATACAGTACAATTAAACGTATAGCTGGCAACATTATTTTTTTTTTTGCCAAAAAACGTATAGCTGGCAACATTATTTTTTTTCCAAAAACGTATAGCTGGCAACATTATTTTTTTTCCAAAAACGTATAGCTGGCAACATTATTTTTTTTTTTTTTCAAAAAAACGTATAGCTGGTAATATTATTTTTTCAAAAAAACGTATAGCTGGCAACATTATTGTTTCAAAAAGCTATAGCTGGCAACATTATTTTTCCCAAAAAAAACGCACAGCTGGCAACATCATTGTTTCCAAAAAAACGCATAGCTGGCACCATTATTGCTTCCAAAAAAACGTATAGCTGGCAACATTATTTGTTTCAAAAACATATAGCTGGCAACATTATTGTTTCAAAAACGTATAGCTGGCAACATTATTGTTTCAAAAACGTATAGCTGGCAACATTATTTTTTCCAAAAAACGTATAGCTGGCAACATTATTGTTTCAAAAACGTACAGCTGGCAACATTATTTTTATGAAAACACCATCTGTGGCCTTCCTTGCTGTTGGACGTAGTTTATCGTCATACCCAGGACGCGGATGTAGTTTATCGTCATACCCAGGACGCGGGTGTAGTTTAACGTCATACCCAGGACGCGGTGATTGACAATGAGAAATTGGTAAGATATTGGGATTTCATGAATAGTGTAGTGATGATCCATTCATTTGAAATGTCTTGATAGTCTCTTACGGAGTATTTTCCTAAAATCTCGCATCGCCAGCTCCCAAAACTTCCTTCTGAATTATTTGTCTTTTTCAAATGCAAAAATCGGTGTGGAACGACCTTAGAAAAGATTAAAGGGAACGCAATGAAGCAGCTGATGGTGATACGTAAAGAAAACTTTGCAAAATTTGTTTTTTAATTGGAAAAGACGCTGACATAATTGTGTAAAGCCCCATGGGGAGTATTTTGAAGAACACTAAGACGCCATTTTCTTAATTGGTTTACTTTTTCGCTAATATTATATGGCTGGATTAATTTTCATACAGTGTATGTGTATATATATATATATATATATATATATATATAGTATTTATGTGTGTTTGTGTGTGCGTATGCGCGCGTTGATGTTACTTTTTTCGAAGTATGCACGACTGAAGAATAGCTCTCATCGTTTATCTGTTAAATATTGTCCATCGACTTCCTTTACAAGTAGCATTCTATATTTGAGAAAGAAGTTGCTGAATTTTTCTATCAGGGATGCTGCTTTTGCGTTGCTATGGATAGGGGCTCGGAAAGAAACGGAGAACCAAGTTCAAATACCCGTAAATTTTGTTGCATTCACTCACCCGGAATTAGTCTTGGGAAAGGAATGAATACATCTACTCCCGCCAGATATGGGTTAATTTGATTGTTAATGCAATTTTCACTCGCAAAAAAAAAAAAAAAAATTTCTTACAATCCCAAATATATTTCGGTTTTAAATAACCTAAAAAGGGCTGATGAATCGTAAAAAACAAACCAATCAATCAGTGTTGTTATTAAAAGGATACTTCATCCAGTACATTAACTGTGTGCTCCGGATCGAACATGATTCGATCTCTCCTTTTTTTTTGATAGTTTCTGCTCCTTGAAGTCGTCGTTCTTTTTTTCATCTCTTCTTTTCTTTTTTTTCTTATTTTGTTTAATTTTACTTGTTAGTTCTTTTTTACTTCTTCTTCCGCATAAGTTCCAGTGTGGAATTGGATTATTTCCTTGTCTTGTTGCTATTTCCTCTTATTTTGCATATTTTCTCTGCTACTTCCTTCTTAACAATGAACAATTTCTCCTTCATATTTTCTATATTATTTCCACTTTTCCACAAATTTGAGAATCTCTTCTTGATTTCCACATGAAATTCGATTACGTCCTTTATCATTTCATTAGCTCTTTGAGAATCATTTCGTTTCTCTCAATCTTAAACTCAGATATGTTTCTTCAACACGCAATTCTGTGGTTCTGTTCAATATCTACTTTATTGATAAGGTTTACATCTTTAATGCCTTTGTCAGCAATTACAAAATGATTTTCCTATTCTGTTTTCCACAATTGTGTTTTTCCAAGGCTATTAACAGATTCTTATGAAAGTCTGTATTAATAATTGTTCTATATCTCATGATCCGTTTTATCTTTATTTGGTCGTGTAGCCGAGTGATTAGAAATTTCACTTCCCTAACATGAAATTCGTGCTCCAATGTCACCATGGTCGGTTTGATTTCTTGGTGATAAACACCTGGAAAGTGCCTGAAAAGCATACAAATGAATAACCCAATCACAGTGAGTGAAATTGTGTAAAAGGAACCGTTTGAAAGGTGTTGATGGTTTTGGTAGGACGAAGTCGCAAGTCATTGTGACTGAGAGTTTGCGTCTACTCGTTCAAGCTGTTGATCACACCAGATTAGGCATTCTTCGCCGGAAACTGTAAAAAAAGATAGGCTTTAGCTGGCGTCTTCAACAGAGATTGGTTAACCCTCATAGTAGTTTGGCGTATTCAAAAACGAGTAACTGACTCTTAATACTATTTATCATACCCTGTGAATGGAATAAAAACTGTTCTAAAAATGTTATGATCAAAATAGTAAATACATTTAAAAAATCCATTGACAAAAACTGATGATGTTTATAAAATCACGGTGATCCCATATTAACGTGTTAAATAAAGAAATGATACGTTCAGGCATAAAAAATATTCCGATATTCCGTATCAAACAAATATATATATATATATATATATATATATATATATATATATATATATAAACTGTGGCGGAAAACGTGGCACAGAAATCCGAAGACGCATGATGAATGGCAAAAGTTAAAATAACTGTTAAAAACAGTAATATTTCATTAAAAACGAAGAAATAAATACTAAACTGCTATGTAATATCTGACTCCCTATATGCCGTGTAATGTCAATCTTCCTATGTTACAGATTGCAGCAACATAAATGTAGTTCTACAGAAGGATACTGAGAATACCATGGTCTGAACATGTGATTAACAAGGAAGTTTTAAGGGAAATAGAAACCAAAGTATACTTATAATTATAAAGAGACAGAGACATAATTAATAAAGGGGGAGAATTCAACACCCACGGGAAGAGAGACAGAAGAAAACAGTGTGTAAACAAACAAGCTTGTGTCAATGGATGGCAGAGCAGAGAATGAGTAAAAAGGCAAATATTGGTTTGTGTTACAAAGGATATGAAATTGGGGAGAAACATTTTTAACCTCCAACTGGGGACAATGCATATAAAAGAAGAATGAAGTAGTTTCTATTTTATAGATAAATATTTATGTTGTAATTTTGGTGGTTTGCATAATATAATCTCATTTCCCGAAACCGTTTACTATCACAATGTTTAATTAGGCGATATATAATAATCTGAAGATTACACGATATTTTGCCTGGAATTGCAAGGTCAAACTAAAAAATTAACAAAATATGTTGGTGACTAATTATTCTATTGGTAAAACATTGACTTGAGTAATAAAATTTAAATTTAGACTACAATTTACACCCACCATATATATATATATATATATATATATATATATATATATATATAATAATCCGAAAGAGTCAGGAACTACCTACCTAGGTTTCACCTAAATGGATCTTCAGGTGAAGCTGGCTAAGTGGAAATGATACGGAGCATATTTATTGATAAAACCAACAATATAAACTAAAGTTACCATAAAACCACGTGACAAAAGAAGAAAGAACCAATGAAAAGAGAAAAAAAAACAGGAATCTCTTTTTCAATAATCAAGTTTTCTTATGCCTGCACCTCTTTATGTTTTCAGATATTTGGATTAGTAAATGGTGGGGTTTATCGAAGGTAACTATTTCTAACCTTTCCTTCATACATAAACAATATGTGTTACCTGCTTTATACTTGTGACATTCTTTTTATTATTTCCCATTTTAAAATGGAATCTATTCAATCTTCCTGTTTAATATTCCATATATATGTTAACAGGCTTGTACTGTGTTTACAATTTTTTTTTAATGATATTTACATGGATATAGTACCGTTTTTAGTTTAATGCAACTTATATGGTCCTATGTAAATTTTACTATTTTTATTACCATTGTTAGGTTTATTTCTATGTATTTCAACCTTGTAAACGACACATTCCTGTTGGCACTTGCTATTAAGTGGACAGGCATCGTTATTTCTACAGTTCAATTTAAGGGGTTGGGATGCGGATTGTTTATAACTTTTTTCCTTTTATATTTATGAATTAAGTTATTCGGCATACAACTATAGCTTAATTTAATATCATTTCTGTTGAAAAATTTTCTTCAATACGTTGGACGGGGGAAATTCTTTTTAATAATTAAAAAATATTTTACCTATTTTAGTTGTGACGGCTAAGTTATATGGAAGATAGCCTTTTTTCCTTTTACCTTGCATATTGGGAGAATTATAAATATCTATATACGTCAGTTTAGTTTTATGTCCACTATTTTCCAACTTCTTTTATAATCTTGTTTATTTATTTTGATTAAAAACATTGGCACTGGATGAATTAGTAGATAATCTAAAACTAATTCCATTGGATATTTCTTTTAAAAACATGATTGTGTGGGTTGAACGTACGTCGATGTAACAGGGTTGTTGATTGTTTTTCCTAAATGGAAAAATTGTAACATTGCATAAGTCAAGTATAATATCTAAATAATCAGTTACGTTTAGGTTTGTTTGTATCTCTAATTTGAATCCGAATTTATTGAACATAACTTGCATTTTTTTACGGATTATTTCACCATTTCTGAGGGTGCATTTATCTATTATAATTACACCATCGTCTCAATATAGACCATGGTTACTTGGATCAATATACTTATTCAAATAATTTAATAGGAGACATCCTACTAATACGCAAAATTCAGCTCAGTCTTATGCCCCCATAGGATTATCAAAGCTGTCGCTACCTCCTTTCTTAATCTATAACGTATCGTTATGGCATAAGAACGACTTGCAGTAGTCAATTTTTGTCATCAGATATGGAAAGGTACTCCTTAGCTAGTTTTAATGCTTCCTTAATCCTTTCTTTAGTATTGGACGGGTAGAATTCTTTTGTCATACTTTTTTTTTTTACCAACCTAGTATATATATAGAGAGAAAACCAAGGAACAAATTGCCAAAACCTAAAGCCCTTATTTAGGTAAACGAACAAAAACGACCATACTGAAAGAAGAAAAATGGCCTGGAGTTAAACCTACCTACATACGCGATCATCTGACGACTTCTAAAGTATTAATCAATTTATTTTAATTCGACATTTTTACTAGTTCCAACGTTATTATAATGAATATTCGTATTTAAAACAGACGGCAAGCTTTTATTTTAACCAGTTTGTGTTGTGTCTGCTCATTCGAGAAATCTTAATAAAGAAAATAAGCTCTCCAGCATGGATCGAACCTGCGTCCGACTTTTTAGCAAAAACCGCCGTTTGAGCAGGTGCGTTTTACGGCTAGGCTACATAGAGCTTCACAGAGAAACAAAACTCTATTTTCCCTTTAATGGAAAATCACATTTCCCCATTCAGATATTTTTACTAGAAAGACCATATCTGCTCAATTTCGTATCCGAAATGTAAACAAAGCAATTTCTAAAGAATGACTGGATTTATTTTTAATTCGATACTTTCATTACTTCAAACGTTACTATAGTTGTCACGCGTCTTTGAAATAGACACCCCACTTACATTTTAAAAAGTGTGCGTCCCGTCCATTGTGGCATTAAGTTTTGATTCCTCTTGGAGAGCATATTTTCTTTTAGATTTCTCGAATGCGCAGGAGAGCAAACGTAATACACACTATTAAAATAAAAGTGGTGAGTCTATATAGAATACAAGTATCTACAATAATAACGATTCAAGTATATATATATATATATATATATATATATATATATATATATATATATATATTACTGCTATTAACGCATTGCTCTTCAGCTGAATTGAGCTCTCCGGGCCACTGGCGTATTTTGTGTACTCTTTCTCTCTGCCGTACGACGTTAGCCTATGGGTAGGATCTCTGACGCCAAATCGATCCAGGCTTGAAGCAACCCGACGTCTGAAGCTCTATGAAACAGCGAAAGAGTCTGTCTGTGGTTGACAATATAATAATAATGGACTCTCCCGTCGGTTTCGACGTATGGGGATCTGCCAGCTTATTGATTCAGTTATGAATGTTTATGCGCTAATCTTAAGTGGCATTTAAGACCGCTAGTGATTTACAAAGGAGGCCACATATGGAGCAAGTGTGCCTTTAACACTAAAGAGCTTGGGTGACAGTATATATATATATATATATATATATATATATATATATATATATATATATATATATTACTTTCATAATTTATGAAGAGAAACAGAGAAGAAAGAAAGAAAAAGGGTGACATGATTTTTTAACATTTCCTGTCACTGATTAACAAATACGTGCTTCACTTGGCATAAAGAAAAAAACTCTTTTTTTTAAATCATAACACTCCATGCAGGGCAATAAAGTCACTAACAGACGGCGAGTTACTAATTGTTAAAGAATACAAAGAAAGACAAATATTATTAAGCAGCGAAAACAATAGAAGTGGAATAAGATACAACAAATTTTTTGAATGTAGAAACTTATAGACTGCCATGAGTGTTTCTGTTTCCTCGGAAATTGCAACTGCAAATACTCGCATGTGTCTGACATCTGCACATTGGTCAGCGAGCCGATACATCGATTCGAACGGATCGAGGGTGATAGAAAATTAGCATACTGCAAGAGACAATGTAGCGACCGAAAGGACGGACATGCAGATAGATACAGAGTGCGAAAGATAAATTTTCGTCTAAATTATGCAAATATGAAACTAACACCGACATCTCATTTCAACAGATATATTTACCAAACGCACACAAAAATATCTTGAAATACTAAAGACTAAATTTATTCAATAAAATTGCCATTGGCTTCAGACGACTTCGGAACCTGCTGCAAATCTTCTAAACTGTCTGCTTGTTTAATTTGGTGAAGACTGCCATAATTCTTGCCTTCAGTTCATCTTTGGTGTTACGAGGAGTTTTATTGGTCTCTCGATTAACCGCAACCCACACGTAATAATCAAGGTGGTTGCAGTCTGGGGAGTTAGGTGGCCATGAGTTTGACAGCCATGACTGTGTTCTCCTGCTTGTGTGGCATTATGCAAATTCCTGTTGCAAGGCATAACAGCCACACTCTTGACCCAGAGCAGCACTACCTCCTTAGGACACTTGATGTCGGCCTCTGTCTTGAGTCTGAGAACCTCAGCAACAAATGCGTGTGTACTTTTCTTATCAGAACGATCAGAACGAGGTTTATTTCCCAATAGCTGTATCTTCGTAATCATCCAACTCTTTTCGAATCCTCTTTACTGACCACAGATTGACACCCAAACACTCTGGAATGTTCGTATTGGATCTTCCGGTGTGAATGCCAAGTATTACAGCATGCCGTTTCCAAATTTCTGTCAGAATTAAGTCATGATGAAATTTTCACACACAGAATGCCTAATTGCCCCTACTTTACTGTAGGGGCAGTCGAGAAAAATCAAAACGTAACAACATATAAATAAAATGGCGACAGTTACCACATCTCACACTGTAGATAGATAGATAGATAGATAGATAGATAGATAGATAGATAGATAGATAGATCAAAGTATTTATTGTGCAGATTGGGCTCAATAGGGATAGCTGAAAAGAGAGCTACCTAACGAAACAGATATATAATTTTATAATGCAGTCTTCGATAGATAGATCCACATGCAGAAAAATGTGATATATATATATATATATATATATATATATATATATATATATATATATATATATAGAGAGAGAGAGAGAGAGAGAGAGAGAGAGAGAGAGACAGCTAGCTGTGTAAATGTAATAGACTAAACAGACTGAGATAGACAGCGATCGATCAGTAAGTTATTTGAAGACACTGATAGATAGATAGATAGATAGATAGATAGATAGATAGATAGATAGATGGAGATTAAATATTTGAATAATATGCATAATTTTTAAAAGTTGATGTGTATATTTTTGTATGCATGTGTGCATGTATGTGTACGGGTGGAGCGTGTGTATGTGCTTTTTTTTCGTATTAACTCAGCTTAACCTTTTTAATCAAAATATCAGTTTATGCATTTCACAGTATATCTACAAGGTTTTAATCATATATGTTCATATATATATATATATATATATATATATATATATATATATATATATATATATATATATATATATATATATTAGTGGTAAATATATATATATATGCAAAATCCACAGGTGCATATACACACATGTATATTTTTTTGAATAAAAAATTCGTAGAGGATAGAATCCAGGTAGAAATCAATGTCCAGGACAGAGTAAGGATATAATAAAAAGGCTTAAACACTAATATTCCATGGAATATTAGTGTTTATGCCTTTTATATATATATATATATATATATATATATATATATATATATATATATATATATATATGTGTGTGTGTGTGTGTGTGTGTCATTGTGATTTTTAAAATTCGTGGAATTATGTCTGATATTCTGAGGCTTATCTTGATTTTAAGAATAAATTTTAGCTATAAATGGTTGATCATAATTCAAAAATATATATTCACTTGTTAATTGAAATACGCACAGCAAGAAACTGAAGTGAGATAGGAACCTGTCTTTTAAAAATTGAAAAGCGTGCTGAACTGCAACACAACATTTACTGCTCTATACGGTAGTAAATAATGGACAATCTCTTCATCAATGAATTAGAGAGTTGAGGTAAGTTTTGATGGATGAATTCTAAGATGTCCATGTGCAGATTGCATGAAAAATCGGTTGGTTTTAAGGGTTAGAGTAAGTACAAAGAAAATGCTACTTTCAATCAGAAAGAGACATCTAAAAATAACTGGGATACATAATGAGAATAGAAAGGTTGGAGAATATAATACTCGGAAAAAGAGACGTGTGTAAATGAATAGATGATAGGATAATTAAAAATTGGATTTTAAAAGGCAAAAGATATATGGAGCAGAAGAAAAGAGGAAATTCAGGTGGATCACAATCACCCAAGACCTGGCGTAGGAAACAAATATATATATATATATATATATATATATATATATATATATATATATATATATATATATATATATATAATAAAAAGGCTTAAACACTAATATTCCATGGTCATATGACCATGGAATATTAGTGTCTAAGCCTTTTTATTATATCCTTACTCTGTCCTGGACATTGAGTTCTACCTGGATTCTATATTCTTGAAATTTTTTATTAAAAAAATATACTTGTATGTGTATGCACCTATGTATATATATTTATATATTTTGCATATGTATATTACCACTAATATTACCTATATATATATATATATATATATATATATATATATATATATATATATATATAAGTGAGTGTAATAATAATGATATTATTATTAATAATAATGATGTTTTAATTTTAATATTAAAACTAATACTGTTACCGTTAACGTAAAAATAATAATAATAATAATAATAATTATTATTATTATTATTATTATTATTATTATTATTATTTATTTATTTATTTATTTATTTGTGTATTTAGTTATTTTAAATGTATCATAGTACTGTTGTTGTGTAGATAAAGTTATTGCCTGTCAAGTCACAATAAGGACCTCAGACCGAGGTACTTTCGGATAAGCTTACCCAATCAGACTGATTTCTGAAGTGTTCTCAAATAATAATAATAATAATAATAATAATAATAATAATAATAATAATAATAATACTGTAAGGCGTTTTATCATGTTTGATATTCACTAATAATTGTTTGGTTTGTCTACCTGTCACACGTACGGAGCATCTAATAAAGATCGAACTCAGTAATAAAGTTAATGTTGTAAGTAGATTGGTTAGCCGAGATGATAATCATAAACAATTTTTTCTATGAATTAACGTTATAAGGTGGGAGGACCAGTTATGTAGCTAAGCTTCTTCTTCTTCTTCTTCTTCTTCTTCTTCTTCTTCTTCTTCTTCTTCTTCTTCTTCTTCTTCTCTAATAGCATCGTAAATTTAAATTTAATTTTATAGTAAAGAAAAAAAATTCTTTACCATTTAAAAGTTTAGAAAGATAAATATGACCGAGCATAAAACAACCACTCCACCCTCAGTACCACCTTCCGTAAAATTAAGAAAACGAATATATGCAAAAAGTGTACAGAGGCGCGCACACACATACTGCACGCACGCATACATGCAGGCACGAGCACACACGCACATGCACGCACTTACATACTCGGACACACTCGCATGCACGCACGCACGGACACTGATCACGTAGTTAGGTATGTTATATTTTTGGATAAATAACTTTAATAATGACTATCATATTAAATAGCACTATCGATGATACTCGTTTGTTTAAAATAAAAATAAAAAAAAGAAGTGTCTATTTCAAATAAGAATATTCTCTGTAACAGCATTTGAAGTAGTTTGTGTGTGTGTGTGTGTCTGTGTGAGTGTGTGTGTGTGTGTGTGTGTGTGTGTGTATAATCTAATGGCCGAAAAGTTTCTTCGGTTTATTAAATATATTTTCTACTTGATAAACGAACGAATTTTATGGCCAAGCTAATATATACACATATTAATCTGTGCATGTGTATCTGTAGAGTGATCGTTTTTAAAATAATTATACCTGTGTATCGGGCACTATTACTAACATCATCATCATCATCATCATCATCATCATCATCATTATTATTATTATTATTATTAGTGTTGTTGTTGTTGTTGTTGTTGCTATTATTATTATTATTATTATTATTATTATTATTATTATTATTATTATTATTACCGTCGTCGGACAACAAAGAATAAAATATTTTTCACATTCGCCATTGTAATTTAAAGAAATGCCCTTATTCTGATTTTCTTTCTTTTGGTGTTGAAACC
>OZ010577.1:110270313-110297813 GCA_963932145.1 Acanthosepion lycidas | reverse complement strand
GCATAACACTTAATCTGTTTATGTGTGTTTATCCACTCATACAAAAAAAGTTAACCTACACATTTTTAGGAAAAAGTGTCGTTATATAAGTGCATGTAGAATGTTTCTTATTAACTTTTATCTGTGACGTTTTTTAGTAAGATATACTTCAAAATGCGTGTACTTACGTGTTTCCGTATAAGTTCTCATACTTTGAGCGTTGTTTTAAATGTGTCATCAGGTGTCCTTCATTCGCGTCTCTACGTGAATATGGATACATGTATACCTCAAAATGGGCCCATGACGACAAGCGCATAAATTCGAATGCTGATATAAATTGTTACCAACAAGATACTCTCTCTCTCTCACACACACACACACACATACACACACACTCACATATACACACATATGCAGGTATATATATATTTGTGCATTACACAGTTAGAAAAACGCAAATAAGATGCAGTTTTACACACACACACAGATGTATGTATGAGTGCGTGCGTGCATACGTGTGTGTGTATTTATGTGTATTTGTGTGTGTGTGTAGTAAGACTGTTCATTTAAACATATCTGGTGACAATTATTATCTATCGTCTTTGTATCATTTAAATTATACAATCAGACGCTCACACAAAATCATATACAAGAAATGAACACACACATACACATGTCACTCTCTCGCCCTATCTATTTCTATCTCTCTCTCTCGCGCGCTCTCTCTCTATATATATATGTATGTATACATATATATATATATATATATATATATATATATATATAGATAGATAGATAGATAGATAGATAGATAAGATAACTGAATGACAAAGAAACTTAAAATATTTCTAATAAATAAAAAAAATTAATCATATTCTCATAGAGATAGATATATATGTGTGTGTGTGTGTGTGTTGTTTTATGTTTGTCCTAGACTATCTTTAATTTTTTTCATGAGTAAATTAATCTATATGTCGGTTTTTATGGATATCGCATAATGTAAATACGTCTGTCAAGAGTTATTAGAAAAGTCGACCACCCCAACAATCTCAGGCGCGCATACAGGCATATATATATATATATATATATATATATATATATATATATATATATATATATATATATATATATATATATATATATATATATATATATATCTGCGTGTGTGTGTGTGTGTGTGTGTACTGTAATAAGAATGAGAGAGAGACAGACAGACAGGGTGACATTTATAATTAGCTTGAAATAGAGTGTACTTTAAAACAAAAAAAAACCTCATTTGGATTTTCAACCTTCTTTAAAAATGTTTCACACCTTCACACTACACCTCCTAATGCATTTCGTTAGTAACGAGGACTCTCTTCATTTCTTCACTGTCCTTCACTCATATTATTAATAACTCGCGCTCCCTTACCCACCCGCTTAACAAATAAATGAAAATAATTAAAATATCGCACTTGAGACAGAGAGATTGTAATTTCCTCAAATCATATTTCTTTTCATGCATTAATGCTATTTATCCGGAAACTAAACGTTTATTCCTCCAACTCCTTTTATGAATAGAAACACACTTGCACGCACTCATACACAACGTAGCAACAATCCCTTACTCTTCCTTCATACATGATCCGTCCGAGCGAGTATATATAAGATATCTCTGCAGCTCTGTAAGTATATATCTATCAATATATCTATTATTTCGACCATCTGCTTGTCAACATATGCATCTATGTTTATGATACATGGTTTTGAATGTTGTGTTTACTTTTTCTCATTTCACCGACGTTTGAATCACATGATATGCCGGGCGTCAGCTGACTGCGGACTTCTTGAGAGCGAATTATCATTATTCGTGCACTCTTAAACTATAACGCAGTTACGCATTCAGAAAACTACGAGAATTAACAAACTGATATATAGAAAGAAAAAATATAGCCTTCAGTTTATTTATTTATTTATTTATTTATTTATCTATCTATCTATCTATCTATCTATCTATCTATCTATCTATCTATCTATCTATCTCAGTCTCTTTATAGCTATCCATCTCTATCTATCTATCTATCTATCTATCTATCTCAGTCTCTTTATAGCTATCCATCTCTATCTATCTATCTATCTATCTATCTATCTATCTATCTATCTATCTCAGTCTCTTTATAGCTATCCATCTCTATCTATCTATCTATCTATCTATCTATCTCAGTCTCTTTATAGCTATCAGTATCTATCTATCTATCTCAGTCTCTTTATAGCTATCAGTATCTATCTATCTATCTATCTATCTATATATATATATATATATATATATATATATATATATATATATATATATATATCACTTTCTTTATACCTATCTATCTCAGTGTGTATCTATCTATCTATCTATCTATCTATCTATCTATCTATCGAAGTTTGTTTATATCTATCTGTCTATCTATCTATCTATCTATCAGCCATTTACTTTCAGTTTTAGCTCAGGCTGATCTATTTATCTCACCCCCACTTGCACACACACACACACACAAAGATATATATATATATATATATATATATATATATATATATATATATATATATATATATAGATAGATAGATAGATAGATAGATAGATAGATAGATATGCCTAAAATATAATGATGAAAAGATAGCTTTAAGTTATGCTATATTTGTATAAAAGTACTCAATATCAGAGATAGGGCGCATGTAAATATACACTGAGGTCAACACTAAGCGGCGACAGTTTGTTGCATACTAAAGCACACACTTCAGGCCATCTATCACGGCCCGGAGTTTACGTAATATATATATATATATATATATATATATATATATATATATATATATATATATATATATATATATATATATATATTACTATCTGGGTGTAGATAGGTATATATGTATATATACATTTTAGTTAATATATCGCAGGTCATATTCCTTTAATTATTGAATTATATAAAGTTAGCGTGTGATCTAGACTGACTAACCTGTCTATGTGAACAGACCACGATAGATAGATAGATAGATAGATAGATAGATAGATAGATAGATAGATAGATAGATAGAATGATTCAATCAGTCAAAAAAGACATTAACTTAGAAATTGTAAAAAATGTGGATTCTCACATATATAAATACAGGAACATAGTGAGATGGATGGATTGACCGATAACGAAGTAGCCACATAGTTAAGTTGTATATCGTATAGCGAGTGAGATAGACATACCTACATACATATATATATATATATATATATATATATATATATATATATATATATATATATATATATATATATGTATATATATATATATGTGTGTGTGTGTGTGTGAGTGTGTGTGTCTGTGTCTATAGACATAGATATATGTGTATATATGTATATATATGGACACATATATATATATATATATATATATATATATATATACACACATATATATGTATATATATATGTGTGTGTATATATATATATATATATAATGCAAGTTGTATTTTATATATATTAAGCATGTTTTTAAGCAAGTACAGAATAGACAAAGAATGAATGACAGCCTATTCATGTGGGGGCGTAAGTTCCAAATTTAAGGAAAGAGAATGAAACTTTTTCGTCTTTTATTTAACACTACATATATATATATATATATATATATATATATATATATATATATATATATGTGTGTGTGTGTGTGTGTGTGTGTGTGTGAGCATATAATGACACCATTTTATACGTACATGGAAACATAGGTCTTATATTTCATGGTTGTAGAACATATACGCCTCTGACGTCTTCGAATTGCTTGATGATAGCGATGTGTGTTTAAGGTACCGAGAAAATGTTTCCGATCATGGGGTTTGGTTTCCAGGACATTTTTTTTTTTTAAATAACTTTTTAAAAATCAAAAATGGCGAAAAGCGTTGGTTGAGTAATCGGCAAACATCGAGCGGGGATTTTTTACGGCGTCACTCGTCTAAAGGAAAAAAGTCCTGTGACGATTATCTGATGGGATATAGAAAATAGTCGATGCTCAGCAAGTTTTCCAAATCATCATCCGATTCCCGCCTACATATTTCGTGCAGAGTGACGAGTAACTGCTGCTGCTTGTTACAGGTGGTCAATGCATTTACTCACAAGGTGTTCCAGATTTGTAATTTTACGTTCCTTTATTTGAAGCGTATGCATCTAATGCACAAGCACACACACAAACACACACACATGCATGCATGCGTGTGTGTTAGAGACAATTTCTCTATTTGTAGGTTCATATATATATATATATATATATATATATATATATATATATATATGTGTGTGTGTGTGTGTGTCTGTCTGTTTGTGTGTATGTGTGTGTATGTATATATATATATATATATGTGTGTGTGTGCGTGTGTGTGTGCATGTGAGTGTGTGCGCATGTGAGTGTGTGTGCGCGCGTGCGTGTGTGTGTGTATCACCTTATTTGCAGTAAAAACCGAAGGTGGGCTCTGTGGGCGTTGAACAAATATAAAATGCACCTGAGCAGGCGCCTGCAATAGGGATTGTTTAACAGCCCTAGTCGACTGGCATCCTCAAATTCGAGTGTCCAGGTATATATATATATATATATATATATATATATATATATATATATATATGTATGTATTTATGTATGTATACATATATATAAGTATAAATATATACATAATTATATATCTATCTATATGTATTTATACATACATACATATATATATATACACATACATATATATATATATACATACATACATACATATATATATATATATATATATATATATATATATATATATATATATATATATATATATATATATATATATATATATATATTTATACATATACATACATACATACTATTTTTGAATTTTTCTTGCATTTGTACTAGTAATTTTTTCTGGACATGCTGCGTATAAAAATGTCCGAATGATATGTGATTCCGGGAGTCGCGCCTAATCTATTGACCAATATCAAGGATGTTTTCTGTTTCACTGAATATACAGATATCAAGATATACATATATATCTTAAAGACATTTAATCGTCTCATCACAGATAACCTTGGGATGTGGACGGTATATCATAATAAACGTGGAAATACGTCATTCATTTATATATATATATATATATATATATATTGTATGTGTGTGTGTGGTGAGACAGAGTGAGAAACGGGTGAGTCAGAAAGAATGAGAGAATGGATGAAACAGAAAACAAGTAAGAAGTCTGTATAAATATGACATATTTTTGCGATTTATTTCGCTTCTAAATAAGTATGTAGCGAAAAATGTATGTTTTGATCCGTCAGCAGCGAACACTCTGCAAATCAACCAATCAAGCCATAGCAGACGCTTTCAAATTCAAGTACAATATTCCTACTGATGATCCTCAGATTATGTCTGTCCAAGTCTATAACTAAAAAGAAAACAAATAAGAAGATATCATGAATAAAATTCACAATCATTAAGAATTTCACTAAATGTTTCATGTTTATTTAACACCCAATTGAATATAGACATTGAGATTGATTCCGAAGAACAGTGGCTAAAAAAGAAAACCAAGAGTATCTACCCAACCAAACTGAACCGAATATTACGTTTAAAGCCTCCCTCAATCAGTTAATATTCCTTGGCTTTTATCGACATTTTAATCTCTGAATAGTCATCAGGTACGTCAAGTTAAGCAATACATAATTTGGTTCAAAGTTAAAGAGTAAGAAGAAAGAAAACTATTTTTGAATCAAAGCTACATAAATATTTCTCCTTCAAATTAATGCTTTCAAATTTGTATTTTTTTTTTTTTTTTACTTAGCGTCATAAAAGGATTTTTTTGCTTTTAAAAAGATATCAGATATTCAATTTTAGCTTAAAATTTCCGTATGGATAATTATGATTATGAATGATAAGATCTTAAGTTTTAAACATTAAACCAGATTTTAACGTTGTATGATGGTCGAATTTACATTTTATCATTTGAAATATTTGTCTCGTTAAAATTATAACTATTTTAACAATTAATAAACGGAAGTAGCATGCCATCTTAGAAAAATGCAAAATACCGATTATGTAATCTTAAATTGAGTCATTTCTTAACAAAAACATAAAAACAGCTTAGCTCCTTCTAAAATGTGGTCATCAGGTTTTTTTTTTTTTTTTTTTTTTAATCGCTTGATTTCAAGACTTCATATATATTTTAGTATTTCTATTCAGTATTTAGGAAACTATGCATTTCGACAGATTCCTTTTCTTTTTTTTTTTAATTATCTGAGAATTGCCTTGGCTTATTGGGAAAGGTAGTAGAATCGCTTCCCGTTGCCTTCTCTTACGGAACTCTCCAAGACTTGCCGCCTCCCTAGGCCCGGTTTACTTAGCGATTTAATGTGTGAAAGTAAACACAACAACTAGTTTCGAGTATGAACTCGATTCACCGAATCCATTTCCAGCAGTGATAACTATTACACTGTCCATACATGCTAAGATGCTCACATTTTTTTTTTTTTTTCAAATAGGACTTTTATTAAAAGCATCAAAATCTAAATTGCTTCTGCCAATTTATTAGTTAGAGCAACTTTTTCTATCCAAGCAGAGATAAATATTTCTCTGGGTTGATTTAATAAGAAGAATTTCCAAAAGAATGCTTTCTATAAAACCATTATGTCTAAGCGGTAAAATTCAGCAGCACTTTCAATATAATTAAATGAATGCAACTTCCACAACTAACTGAAATTATTTTCTAATTATCACAAACTGCCAGGTTTCATAATGAATTTCGTCAAAACCTTTAAGCGCAAAAGTCAATAGATAGCATGAAAATATTATTAGTTGTCTTGCTTAATATAGAATTCACAGATAAGGACGAGACTTAGAATAGTTAGAATTAGAAAGAGACAACTGAAATTTCTCGGGCACATGAGAAAAGAACATTTGAAAAATATAACACTCATAGGACATGTAAGAGCGACGAGGGAAAATAAAGAATATACTCCTTAACGATCCTCTGTAAATGGTTGGCAGAATAGGGATTAGGAGAGATATCATAAAGACAAACACTGCTAATGTCTACAACAGACAGAAAGTTGTGAATGGCCATGATCGCCGACGTCCTGAAGAGACACTGCATATAGAAGAAGAAGAAGAAGCAAAAGAAGAAAAAGAAGAAGAAGAATGTGTAATATGTTAGTGCTGTTAGTAATTTCATTATTGATTTAAGATATATTATTCATTGTGAAAAAAAGCTTTTAGCTGTGAAAGTAGCGCCTTATACGCCATGCATCTTTTTCGTTTCAGCATTTTTTAACATTTTATTCTGATATATGAACCACCATATCTATGCGATATGTCCTGCTAAATATAATACCCAACGAAACTAATCTAAACATAGTGATGTAGTTTACTTTTGCAGCGACTATAGCTTTTAGTTAAAATAATTTATCCAAATATTAATGTAGAAATAAAAACATAAAAATTGTACTTCACTGTTCCCTCGTCTTCCATGCACTTGCATGGAAATCTCGTATTAAATAAATTTCCCAGTAAATACCTTTCTTTATCCCGAAACGCTACAGAAATGGGTTAAAGCTATTTGAGATCTCACACTGGTCATACATCAAGATCCCTCTCACGGTGTTGACAGTAGAGATAAAAAGACATGAATAAAGAAATAAAGGAATTGCCAAAAGGTGCCGCAGTACGCCATCCAGCAGACTTTAGGGTTTCAAATCTAAATTTCGATAGAGTTTCTTCCTTAGATTTCTCTCCTACCCAAGAGACCAGCTAGGCAGAGTTGGGTTTAATTCTTTCTCCTAAACTTGCTACAAGATAGTCTAATATGCCGTGTTATTTAACTAATATTTTATGTAAATAGGTTCATATCTTTTCGGAGGGCATTAACGAGCAAATCTGTTAAAAACTGATAGATTTATGCAGGCTTGAAAGAAAATCGGTTGCATACATTGCTTTCAAAATGCATTTTGATTCCCGACAAAGTGTTAAGTTCTGAGGTTTAATCGGTGGAAAACTTCAGTCACTATTTTAGTTTTAGCGTAACAATAAAAAGGAACTAAAACATTACGAACTGACGTCATCGCATTTCTGCAATTGAGATGTTTTAATGCTATTAAATGAGAGATTTTATAGAGTGCCATTGATTGGTGGCAAGCATAAACAAAATTTTCAGATGATGCTAAACAAATTCGAGAAAGATCGTCGCAAATATCGCAGCCTTGTAAGATATTTTTTAAATGTTACATCTCAACAGGACCTAGGACAATCATGTCTAGCCACAGATTCCTTAGGGTTACGGACATCTCACGTAGAAAAACCGGCTCTTGTGAAGCAACCTCGAGACTTTTCAGTACTTAAATTGGTAATTGTTTGTAAATAACAAGCGGTTAAGCTTAAATGTGCGGCTTGTGTGATGGATAAGCGCTCGGAATTAGAAACCGGAGAACCGAGTTCCATTTCTTGTAAAGTTCGTTATATTTACTTACGCAAAAATACCATTGGGGAAAGTTCTAGATCTACTACACTCCTTCCCACATTAATAGTAAATTTTGTTAATTAGTAGAACTTGTATCAGTAAACCATTATCTCCTAAAAGAAATATTACAATCTAAAATATTGTTCTGATTTAAATAACCCTAAAACGCTTGATGTCGTAAAAAAAAAATCAATCAATTAATCACATTCAATTCTTATTATCACCTGTGAATTGCCATGAAGTCTTCGGAAAGAGAATGGCGTGGTATTCTGAGTTTTCCTTTTTTTTAGACAGATTCTCACATAAGTCTATAGAGTTCGGTGCATGATGCAATTTAATCTACAATTGGTGAAGACGAGACGTATTCATACGAATCCCAAGGGCATTAGTGCAATCGTATACGCAACTGCCTTGCCCAATATTTGAACTTGGTTCACTGAATCCTGGTAAGATATACTAAGCTTTTATATTGTGTTAGAAAACTATTAATTTGGCTAATTGGTATCTGGCACAAGGCCACCTAACTCAGTGCGTAAAATGAAGAAAAATGTTAGCTACGACAGACGACAACACTCAGATTTCGACTCTCAGACAAAGAAAAGGTATTTGCATGTCTGGAAAGGTTTGAAAGACGTTGAGAAAAGATTTTGTTTTAATTAAGTTCCTCCAAAAGAAAACCTAATTTCTTTGTACTAACAAATATTTGTTGAGAAAGCTATGATAGTAAAACATGTATAAATAGCAACAAACATAGCAAGTCTTTATTACTCATCTGAGACACCACTCTCTGACTGCCATCAGTATGGCTGATGCTGACCTCCATCTGAGTGACTCATTGTCCTTTATCAGGCTGTCGTTCTCGGCTGAATTGAAACAGAAAGACTATATTCAATCCATTTCTAGGTCAGCTGCTAAGAAAGTTGATTCACTTGGTCGCGCTAAACAATTTTTATCTCCAGAATCTATCTTAGATATCTACACGTCTATCATTCGTCCATGTTTAGAATATTGCTGCCATATATGGCCGGCTGCTCCTGCGATTTATCCAGAGCTCTTTGATAAAATCAAAAGAAGAATCAGCAATATCATTGGTCCTGATCTGGCTTCAGTCACTTTCCCACCGCCGTAAAGCTGTTGTGCCTTTTCTATAAATATTTTCATGTTAATTGTTCGGATAATCTCTTCATTATTGTACCTAGACTTTTCTAAAATTTAAACTCAGCACTAGACTGGTGACGATGTACAATGTACAGTTATAACCGTAAGTTCTATGCTAACATTTTCTTTGGTCGCATTTTTCGCTTTTGAAACTCCCTTCCGCTTGCAAAGCTTTTCAGACAAATTACATCTTCAAAAATTCAAATGCAATGTCAATCGCTATCTACTGTAGTCTTCTTTTGTTCTTGCACCTTACTAATGTATCAGTTTCTAAATCTTCCACACCCAGTAACCCCTTGTGTCTTAGTGGCTTTACTGCCTTGCTTGGTGGGGAACACGATTAAAATATAGTAGCCTGACAAAGAGAAATGTAAGGCGGGGTTGGTTTATTTTAAGGTCAGTCAACACGTGTGATATTATTACGAAGATAAACGTATAAAATTAATAGAAAATGTAGCTTAAAGGGAAAATCGATATCTATTAACTTTATCGAGATATTTATTTAATTTACTTTGATACATTTTTTCATTCATTTCTTCTCGTACTTTGATATTTATTTTTGTCTACATTGTCAATTTTTTTCTACTTTGAACATTTCATTTCTTACCAGACCACTGATATTGTTTTGCTTTTGCTAATTTTAATTTGTCGATTATTTTTCGATTGTAGTCCGTATTTCTAATATTAGGTTGGTGCAAAAATAATGACGTAATAATGTCGTTTTTTGACGTATTTTTTAACGACAAAAATCGACATTGTTACCTCATTATTTTTGCACCAACCTAATACATACTCGTGTTTTGTCTTGGTATCTAAAGCTTAGAAGAGAAATAATTTGACTTTTATTTAATTGCTTCATTTGGTTAATAGGATATACCTATATACACGTTATAAATTTAGGGAAAATGATAGTTTCAAATTCTAAGCCTAAAATGAATCTTATAATTCTACAAAATTAACATATTATGAACAATTCATTGTGGTCAGCTCATTGAATGTTATCGATTTACAGACATTATTATGATCAGTCCCATGATCGCAGCTAAGCACCTGACCAGTTCCCTCCACATATATGGGTTGGAAGATATTGATTAATGTCTAACGTGTTTTGGACAAGTAGACCTAACGGAGTTTTTCCCTCTCCAGGTTAAAACACAGCCAATGTTCTCTAACTTGAAGGTTCGCATTGGTCACGAATATATGGCCGTTGAGTTCATCAAGGTAGAGGGGACCCTCCTCTTTAGTCATTGATTTCAGTCTAGAGATATCTTTGTCCAGCGTTGCCGTATTGAACTGATTACATTCATAGGTATCGAGCCTAGTCTATTCCATTGTGCTTGATGGTCGTTGAACTTACAGTAAAGTTTCTTCCTACCTTTGAAAAATCTTGTTTTAAATCCTGCTTGCTGTATAGTCATTATTCTCACCAGCTGGTGGAACTGGTCGCCGATGAGTCGAGCATGTGACAAGTAGTTCTGGATTACATCGTACGCGATGTAGTAGTAGTACTAGTGATCAAATTAAGGCTCAGAAAAAAAAAGTCACCTTAAAAAATGTATCATTCCCAGCCGAATTTCTGAATGATGTCATTATTCCACAAATTATCCATACAATTAACTTCACCTTGATTTGTGACGAGGTTTAAGTCGCTGCCCTATTTAAATAAACTCCATTGAATCTATGGAATAATAATTCATCTATGAATTCTCTTTCTGATTTACTTTGATTCTTTTATATGTTAATATTTACTTTCAGTTTACGCGTTGAAGTATACCCCTGCCTTCTGAAATTAGGTCATCCATATGAAAAATTGTGTAATCGGAAATGGCGTAAAGCGAAAAAGGAATCACGATTAATTTACATAAAACACCAAATGAATTAGGTGATGAAACCATGTACGTCTTGTTATATACAAAGTCTCCTAAACTACTCACAGCAGAAGACAAACTTTCTAGATTGAGGCAAGCATACAGAGGGCATGTTTATTTTAGGGTTTGAGATCATTTAAATATCCCCTTTATTGTAATTCAATTTACGCTGTATCTGACTTGGTATTTTTTTTAATCTAGTTAGCTTGGATAATAAAAAAATAAAAAAACACAAGTAGAAAAAAAAACAGTGTGTATCGGACGCACTGCTAAATAGTTGTGGTCAACCAGACTGACTTATTATAATTTACCACATCCCAATATGCCCAAACATGAACTAATGTTCTTTGCTTCATAAAAATGAAACGGTATGAAGTGATCTATTTTATGAAATAAACGTTACAAAATATAAATAGTCAGAAATAATTAGCCATCTATGTCGTTGAAGTAAAATAATATACATTCTACAAATGGTTATACCTTATGATATTACACGTTTAAAAAATAATTCAGTCATTTGTTTTTAATCCTGAAAAGGATGTTTTTTTACGTGACGTCAAATCGGCGAAGTATTTCGTCAGCCACAAGAAAGAAAGAAATTTTATTTTCAGTATTTCATCAGCCGCTCACCACCTGCTGTTGAACTCGTTATTTTGGAGGAACAATAAAAACTATTCCTCGAACAATCAGCACCTGTACATGTAAATTTTCTTTAAAACTTTTGTTTTACTTCTGATATTTCCATACTTGTTAAAGGCTATATCCCGATGCTTTAAATTTTTGAAGCATTATTCTTTAAATTTCATAGTAGGTAAAGAATAGATAGACACACACAAACAAGTGTATCTGTATAGTCCTATGTAACTGGTGGTACAGGCCATATATATATATATATATATATATATATATATATATATATATATATATATATATATATATATATATATATATATATATATATATATATATATATATACACCACGAATTAAAGAGTTTATTTCTGTTTCTGCACTTTTCTTACATTTTATATGCTCTGCTTGCTATTGAGCAGTTTTTATTACCAGGATCGCGATATATATATATATATATATATATATATATATATATATATATATATATATACACAAATATATATAACTAGACTCATTTCGAAAAACCCTCGAATTTTTGATTTGCAAATAATTTGCGTGGTTTATCAAGTGAAAATTTACAAAAATAGCAAGGATACTAACCCTAAAACATACATAGGTGCTACTCAGGATACATTTAAAAAAAGATATTATAACCACACGAGTAGTTTTAAAAACGAAAAAATTAAGCATAGTACCACGCTATCTACCTATGTATGGAAAACCAAACAAGAAGATAATATAGACTCCATCCTTAAATGGGAAATATTAAAAACATGCCCCAAATATAAAGCAGACCATAAATTTTGTAAATTATGTGCAGAGGAGAAATTAGCCATAGCTTTATATGATCAACCTAACCAACTATTAAACTCCAAAACTGAAATCCTTAACGTATGTAGACATAAAAAATCTTGGCTACTAAATTAGATGGTTTCCCGCTTATTTGTCATTCCACCATAATGGGATTTTTTTCCTCCCTCCCCATTTCTGTTGAATAAATATTTACCCCACCCCCACCCTCTTAGGTGTTTGTGTTTGTGGTTCTTTGGTCACGTGGTATAATTTTAATTATCGCCTATAAATATGCGTTTCTCTTTGCCTCGTTAGCCGAACTTTCCCTGACGATCCGTTTAGGTGAAACCTAGGTAGGTTTGTCTGGCTCACTAGGTGTATCTATCTATCTATCTATCTATATATATATATATATATATATATATATATATATATATATATATATATATTTCACTTTAGTAACACTTCTCGGTCTAGGCCAGTTGTTATTAATTTCAATGTTCAAGAAAATGTAACAAAACAGTGATAGCAGTCAAACACATATAATCAATTCTGTTATTTCTTACACCAGGCGCACATCCTAGCCTACTGTACTTGATATTGCTAAGCGGTCACCCATTTAGCACCGAGTAGGCTCAAAGTTTCTTAACTGTAGTCACCGTACTAGAAGCAATGATTCAACATTGATATGGCCATAATGTGTCAATGTGATATGGCCGTAAACCTAAAGACAAGTCGGAGATCGAATTAAAGCGAAATCGATAATTATTAGAAATCAACTCTAATTTTTTTTTTTAAATCGTCCCGTTTATTCAAGATGAATTTTTGGGACTTATAAACTTAATATCTCAGTAACCATTTTTACCATAACACTCCGTATTATTGGTTCAATCATCATTTAACGCCAACAAATCTACTCAGACTATGGACGCAGTAACATGAAAAATTATTTAGTAGAAAAAAAACATGGCTTGTTTTACTCGCTATTTTTCAAACAGCTTTGTAGTATGAGGCCATGAAAAGAATATTCATTGAATGAAGGAACTGATTGGAAGAGGAAGCAAAATAAATATGATGAAATTATTTATACTAAAAAGAAAAAGAAAAAAAAGCGAAATTATTTGTTGGAATAACTTAAAAATTTCGCTTGAAGATGGAACAGAGCTTACTTTAACTCACTTTAATTCAAATAATTATATTGAAGTTTTCGGCTCTTGTTTTGAAACATGAGAACTCTTATGTAGCGTGTTGGAATCATATTTTTAAATAAATAATTATATATATATATATATATATATATATACATATATATATATATATATATATATATATATATAGGTGGCCATTCGTATTCGAGGATACCCGCCTATTACGGCGGCTATCCAATCTCTATTTCAGACGCTCGCTCAGGCACTTTTGTGTTTGTTCAACACCCACAGAGCCAACATGTGGCTTATATTGCAAATATAGCCAGATAGGTTAATCAGCGCAAAAATATGATATCTGAATGTATTCCAGTTGTGACGTCGTCCCCTGGTCGCAACGCCAACCGTGTCGTTGTATCCCAGTCTACCACGGCACCAACGTTGACGTCCTACTTTGATTCGCAGTCTGTCTACCCACGTTGTGATTTGATCTAGGCAGAGGAAATCAATCAGTCATCGGGGCCGTACTGCAAACCGAGTCCAACGGGGGTGATACCACAAAAATACGCATAAAAGGCAATAAAATGAAAACTCAAAAGTTCAAAGTATCAAAGAAAAAAGTAACAAACTTTATGTCTAGTTGTTCGATACATAGGACTGCATCTATCTCCCGATCCGTTCTATGGATTGTGACACGTCGTTTTCCGCTAGGCAAGTTTTAACACTTTAAGTCGTCTGCTCTTTAAGAAATTGGTGTTTCGGTGGGTCTTTGGACGAAAGTCAAAAGAAAAACTTATTTCGGTGATCTGGATCTAAGTCGCTCTTCAAAATAATTGTTCTTGGTTTGAAGATGTGGGTCCGGAAAATGTGCGGGAATCCTGGTCAGCTATCTGCGAGGCTTGCCTCAACCGGAGACTGACTCTGGGAAATGCTGTGTCTCGACTCATTTCTGCTCGTTGTGGCTTCGTTTATATGGGCGCCGACCAAAACCGGGGTGGGTTTGTCGGCGCCGGGGGGGTTCCTCGATAATCCTAAATACATATCCACCTCTCTGGTTAGGAATTTCCACCTTTTTCCATTTGTGGGAACCTTTCCTCACTACCACCTTCTCATCATACTTCAGAGGGGCGTGAACTGCCCTCCCCACATCTTCGTGGCAACCTCTCTTACTCATCCTCCAGATGGGCGGCAACAGCCTCCCTCGTGCATCACGTGATCACCACTCGACCAATGATGTCTTAGTCGGGCGTGGACGAATCTGCGGCTTTGTTTCAGGAAAAAAAAATATCTTGCTTAAAAAAAAAAATTATCTCTTTTTTTCTTTCCTTTTTCTTCCCCTTAATGGTTTATCATTTCTCCAGCCGCGAACGGGACAATATGACAATGGTGGTCATAACTCTTGTTCTACACGTGGTTTACGTCAGGTGTTTTATCGCTAACTATCAGAATGTGTGGTCTTCTCGACATGGTCTCAAAAAGGAACTCCAAAGTTCCAGTCGGTCTGTCGCCTCGAAGAAAGAAAAAAAATAAAACATTCATCTTCTTTCGGCACAATTCCTGATAACAAAATTTTATTATCGCAGGCCATGGATGCTCGTGGGTGTTTTTTTTTAATTTTTCATATCTGTCTAAGTCTTTTTAGTTGTCTGGTTTTCGTCACTTAACGAAATAACGTTTTCATTTGAATTTTTCTTTCTCTCTCTCTGGCCTGCCGGTCTGTAGTTGATAATAAGATGTCTTCCGTACCAATTGTTTGTGTTCATATCCTTTCTGTATTGTAAACGTATATATTCTAATAACTTTTACATCATTTTCGGCACTAACCTTGCCTCGCAGTGAGGTGAAGAGTGTTATTCATATTCCGCGAAATAAAATGCGTCAGAAATAGAGCAATACCATGTTTTAAAATAAGGAAAAGTGTACGTTAGCAAGTCCATAAGGATAAAGTTTATTTTATTCTATAGCGAAATCATACTTTAACCGATTAATGAATTTCATCTAGCAGTTTAAATATAAAGAGGGTAGTCAGTTTTAAAACAAGCTTCGATGATATCTTGACAGATGCTAAAATAAAAAAAAGAATCTGCAATGTTATCGGACCTGACATGGCATCTCGGTTTCACATTCTCGTCGCAGTAATATAACTTCTCCCTGCCTTTCCTATAAATATTTTTATAGCAAATGTTCTGATGAACTCTCTTCTGTCGTACCTCGACTATATGAATTTAAGTGATGTATGTGAAATTTGCACCGAGGTTTCGTCATTTTACTGTTGGATGCAACCGTACTTTTTATTCGAAATTTCTGGTTTCTTGTTTTCCTGTCAGCTACGATCTTCAAAAACCTAAATGGGACGTCAATCGTCGAACTCCTTGAACCCTATTCTTTTTACTTTCTCTTCACCAGCGTTTTCACAATTTCCGACACTCTCAGTAACACCTTGCCTTAAGTGACTTTATCACCTTTCTTGGAGTGAAATGATTAAAATGATGAAAGACGTAAGAAATATGAACAAATGTTTTCCTTCTTTTTCTGCGAAGATAACCACTAGTAGAAGCAGTAGGTACAAGGTTGCAGTTGAGTTACCGAAAACGTAGTTACCAAACGTAGTTACCAAAATCACAGGTGGGAATAATGTAGCTGTGCAGAAGCGACTATTCATCAGGAGATTGGTTGATGAATACTCAGAAAAATTGACAGCTGATATTACTAACTTGGGTGAAAGTTATATAAGACGTAAACATTTCTGTATCTGTTTATATTTCTGAGATGAGGTATTATGTGAAATATTTACATTATTCGGACTATTATCCTCATCTTTGTCGCCATATTTATTACAACGTTTCGGCCATTGTACGCTCCGGCCTTCTTCAGGTGGTTGGAATGTCCAACTGAACCCTTTATTTCGCTCAGTGGGGTAAACTGTTCTAGTTCCAAGTGCCATGTTTTTAATTAGACGAATGAGGAATAATAAACGTTATTATTAGGTTGGTACAAAAATAATGACGTAATAATGTCGTTTTTTGACGTTAAAAAATACGTCAAAAAAAGACTATTACGTCATTATTTTTGCACCAACCTAATACAATATACAAATAAAATGGTATCCACTCAAAGTTTTGGAAATAATAAACTTCAACAGACATAAAACTCTTCATATAAACAACCTTTCTGAAGAAGTAAAAATATAAAAATCATCTCATATATTGGTGTATTTTTTACAATGATTCTCAAATTGTACAAGGCCCAAGAGCCACTCGAGTTAGAGGGTTATATTAGGTTGGTGCAAAAATAATGTCGTTTTCTCACATATGGTACTATGTGAGAAAACGACATTATCTTTGCACCATTCAGTTACCCATAATTTGTTATAATATTATAGATATATTATAATAATAATACAAAATGTATATATGTATATATTTTCGCATCATATATCGTGCGTGTGTGTGTGTGTGTATTTATATATGTAATGAGATTTTCTTCATCAGTGAAAAAGATCTTTGAACATGTCAACTGGTTTTATCTTAATAAAAAAACATACGAAATAAAGATCTAAATGCCAACAAAAAATGTTCATTATATATGCTAATCGAAAACAGCGTTTTATCGTGCATACTTGTGGATCGTAACTAACTATATTCGTTTATATCAAAATATATTGAAGTGTTTAAACATCTAACATCTATAACATATGAGCCGATACCTGCGATTGTCTACTGAAAATAACCAGGAAGAATAACGTTGAGCCTTGAAAGTTATGTTTTATTCCGCATATTCACAACGCAGTTCAATATATCAGATTGAAGTTTCTTTAACTCTGCAAAAATTGATCTTTGTTTAACCATCGAAATAGTAGAATTCGTTTGCGAACCATTTGAAAAAATATATTTAAATAAAGCGAATGGTGTGTGAATGGTCAAACCATAAATTCTTCAAACCGTCAATCGTCTTGCCAGCGTTATAAATAGTTCTTTAACCTGCAAAAAGATTACACTAAGCCACAGCTTCCTTCAGAACAGCGCAGCAGATTCGTATTCGTGGCTTCTTAACAATTCTAAAGATTCGAGCCATCAAAATAACTTTCTTTCCCCAAAATACTGTGGTCGTGATCTTTAAAGTCTTGCATTCATGTGATCCTGGAAATGACTAGTGTCATTGCAATTTGGACCGTTATCTGAACCCTGGATCGTAGTGATATTGATAGTAGTTCATAAACAGTGAAAAGCCTCTACAAAAGATTACCACTAATTCGCTGAAAATTGTACAAATTCAAATTGAAGATTTCCACTCGATATATTTTAAGATCAGTATTCAAATACTTGACAACCCACTTGTCCGGCAATTTCTAAAAGACCAACCACTCATTCCCTGAATATCTATCGTGTCTGAGAAAAGAAAAAGAAACATTTTCTCCATGCTGGTTTTAAAAGGCTACCTACCGTCGATGTAGAAAGAATCTCTTGGTTGGAATCAGTCGATTGACCAGAAATAGGTCAGGAACATGCTCAGAACTTTTAGGATTTGATATCATTGAAAGCCTTCCGAACAATGAACCGTTTTTTTTTTTTTTTTTTTTTTTTTTGTTTTTTCATTATACTACAAAGAAATGAATAGCAGAGTTACAGGTATATATTTTTAATTTCAGATAAAACTACTGCTGCATAATAACTGTTAACTCAAAAATGAACAAAACATTATAATGTTATTGGGTGATGGAAAAGTGTTAGTATTTTTAGTATAGTCTAATAGAGATCGAGAAACAATAAAAGACAGAAAACGTTGGCAATAGAATCGCTAGAAAATTTATGAGCGGTAATAAACAAAAAATTGGTGTGAACAGAAATAAAGTTTCCTTGTAGAAATTTTATGTTACGAATGGAAAACGAGAGGAAAAATATTGATTAGTAAGATTTGCTAAATCATGAAATTAACCAAAATATTGCACTTAAGTAAACATCAAAATATAAACGTATGTGTTGGATGAATAAGTACATTGAAATTCTCGATAGTAATTTTGGAGATGAATGTAGAACTACGTGCGATAGCAAAGAAGGCTGATGTAGGCACAGGATTCTTCATGAAAATAGCCATCCTGCCATGTGTTGCGTGAAGAAATACATGGAAATTCTCGATAGTAATTGTTGTGTCGTGGCACAATAGTAAAAATAAGAAAATCAAGTCGAGTTTGGTTTAAGGAACAAGTGTATTTAACATCACAGATACAAAGGTAGGAAACGGGTACTACTCAGCTAGGCAGTTGTAGTACTGTCGCTGCTTAAACACACCGGGTAGGTATTACTGACACTATATATAGTGAGAACCGGTGTAATTCCCTTGTGTTAGGAGGCCGGTGTAACACCCCCTTTGAAAATATCCCGTCTGGGGATTAATAACGTTTTTGTTTTGAGTTCACCCTAATCAAATCCGTTGATTTCCGTTTTCTTTTTGATCTCCTATTCTCAGGAGCTGTCTCTGGTATCTCAGGAGCTGTCTCTGGTATGGGCACCTGAAAAGTATCAAACACTGTGTCCATGATGTTCTCTTCGGGCGATCTGGTCACCTCACTGTTCGAGTATCTTTTCCGGATTTGGTTAGTGTGACGTTTGTGCACGAAATCTGGTCCCTTAATGATATAGACCATGTTGCCTATTTGTTTCTCAATAGTACCGGACTCCCAAAAGGTCCTATTATTTCTATGAATCTTGTAGAAAACTCTTTCGCCAACTTTATACCGTTTTTTTGTTATCGGTTTTTTGAGGTTTGGCTTATCCTGGTTTGGTAACAACTTGTGGAAAATTGATCTAACATTGCGTCCGAACATGACCTCAGCAGGTGTCTTCGACGTTTCGATGTTTGCATTCGGAGTGACCCTGTACACTTGTAAGAACTGTTTGATTGACTTATCCGTCGGTGATCCACGAGCTTTTCTCAGGGCTCTCTTGAACGTATCTACGAATCTCTCCGCTTGCCCATTACTTCTTGGGTGGTATGGTGGAATGGTTATATGCTCGATTAGATAATCCTCGCAGAGATGTTTAAATTCGGTAGACGTGAATTGCGTTCCATTGTCTGTGACAATGCAGTCTACAACTCCAAACCAAAGTTTTTGTAGAAAACAGTTCTGTTAGTAGAGTAACTGTCTCTTGGAAGTTCAACTCACTGGTCTTTTTTGGAAGGATAAAATTCACGAACTTTGTATGCTCGGCAGTTCCCAATTTTCTTAGCAGAAACCTAACTTTTTTAGCGTCTGTCCATGTACCGCAATCCGATACAAAAATATCCTCATATCTTCTATAGAAATGAGCAAACGTGACATCGTCTTCCGGATTATAATTGAAACTTTCAATAGCGTTCCACACAGCCGTCTGGGAGAATGCGTTATGATTCTCGCTTGCATTCGTTAAATGCGTTGCCTCCAGAAGTTTCCTCTGTTCCTCCTGTGTTTTCATAAAGATTTCTTCGACGCGTTTCTGTTGTTCCAACAACTCTTTTTTAAATTTCTCCTCACTTTCAAGTTGTCGTTGAAGTTGTTGCTTTTGCAACGCGAGGCTTTGTTACGTTTGAAATTTGAACAATTGAAGAGACTCTCTTAATTCTGCGTCCATGGTACGAATTCAATTTACGCACCATACAGTTTACACTTGTATTAAACAAATCAGTTTTCCCAAGGCTTGCTTAATAGAATTAGTTTGCTCAACTGATACACAAACAAGAAATATATTATTTCTTATCCAAAAAGTCAATTCAAGTTTTTCTTTGTTACAAAAAAAATTATTTTGCAAATGTCATTTGTTGCAGGCGGTATTTCTCGTAAACAAAAAAAATCCGTCGCTTTAAAGAGTGTCGACTAATGGGAAAGTCACAAATTTTTTTTTTTACACCTCTTTGTGGTTTTGCACAAATATGACTCGAATATTTAAGTCTTTGTTAAGCACAAATGACTTACGCGAATATATATTTTTCACTCGACAAATCATTTAACTTTGAAGAGGAGAAAAAAAAATCTTACCGTGACAAAAAAAACTCTGGTTTCTACAGTGAACCCTTTTTTTTTCCGAAACACTTGGTGTCAGTATTTTCAACTATTTTAATAATTGACAATATTATTCGCGTTCTCACGCTGTAGACATTTGGTAGCAAATTTTTGGTTGTTTTTTTTTTGTTTACGTCGCCAAATTACTATTGTAGTAATTAATTTGCTATTAATCCTTGCGTATCCAAATATCTGTTTGAAATGACGAAGGTGTTTTGCCGTAAAAATCTTGCGAATCCTTGTATTTCAAACACTTTAGGTGATTGTCCGCAGTCATATCGTTTCGATTGCGACGTCGCCAATCTGTTGTGTCGTGGCACAATAGTAAAAATAAGAAAATCAAGTCGAGGTTGGTTTAAGGAACAAGTGTATTTAACATCACAGATACAAAGGTAGCAAAAGGGTACTACTCAGCTAGGCAGTTGTAGTACTGTCGCTGCTTACAATATTCAGCCAGCACCCCACCCCACCCCCACAAGGGCGTCATGTGGCACAAGGCCTTTTTAACGTGGGAATTCCGAGCCCGTGGGCTCGGCCAAAAATATGCCCATTGAACCCGTATAAACGGGTTCTGGGCCGGTCTACCTCCCCGAAGGAGACTCTGCCCTTCGGCGAAGCCTCTTTCGGGTTCCTCCCGTCCGTAGGATGAGACTACAACCGATCAGCAGGTCAGCAAGTAAACGACTGACTGTCGCTGCTTACGATATTAAGCCAGGTCACCACGAGGGCGTCATGTGGCACAAGGCCTTTTTAACGTGCGCATTCCGAGCCCGTGGGCTCGGCCAAAAATATGCCCATTGAACACGTATAAACGGGTTCTGGGCCGGTCTACCTCCCCGAATGAGACACCGCCCTTCGGCGTAGCCTCCTTCGGGTTCCTCCCGCCCGAATGCAGAGAGTCGAAGCGATCAGCCGGAAAGAAAGTGAACTACTAACTATTTCTGCTTACACACACCGTGTAGGTATTACTGGCACTATATATAGTGAGAACCGGTGTAATTTCCTTGTGTTAGGAGGCCGGTATAGCAGTAATTTTGGAGATGAACGTAGAACTACGTGCGATAGCAAAGAAGGCTGACGTAGGGACAGATTTTTCATGAAAATAGCCATCCAGCCATGTGATGGGTGAAGAAATACATGGAAATTCTCGATAGTAATTTTGGAGATGAATGTAGAACTACGTGCGATAGCAAAGAAGGCTGACGTAGGCACAGGATTCGTCATAAAACTAGCCATCCAGCCATGTGTTCGGTGAAGAAATACATGGAAATTCTCGATAGTAATTTTGAAGATGAATCTAGAACTACGTGTGATAGCAAAGAAGGCTGACGTAGGCACAGCATTCTTCATGAAAATAGCCATCCAGCCATGTGATGGGTGAAGAAATACATGGAAATTCTCGATAGTATTTTTGAAGATGAATGTAAAACTATGTGCGATAGCAAAGAAGGCTGATGTAGGCACAGGATTCTTCACGAAAATAGCCATCCAGCCATGCTTTGTGTGAAGAAATGAATGGAAATCCTCGATAGTAATTTTGAAGATGAAGGTAAACCTACGTGCGATAGCAAAGAAGGCTGACGTAGGCACAGGATTCTTCCTGAAAATAGCCATCCAGCCATATGTTGGGTGAAGAAATACATGGAAATTCTCGATAGTAATTTTGAAGATGAATGTACAAATACGTGCGATAGCAAAGAAGGCTTACGTAGGCACAGGATTCTTAATGAAAATAGCCATCCAGCCATGTGTTGGGTGAAGAAATAAATGCAAATTCTCGATAGTAATTTTGGAGATGAATGTAGAACTACATGCGATAGCAAAGAAGGCTGATGTAGGCTCAGGATTCTTCATGAAAATAGCCATATGTTGGGTGAAGAAATACATGGAAATTGTCGATAGTAATTTTGAAGATGAATGTAGAACTACATGCGTTAGCAAAGAAAGCAGACGTAGGCACAGGATTCTTCATCAAAATAGCCAACCAACCATGTGTTGGGTGAAGAAATACATGGAAATTCTCGATAGTAATTTTGGAGATGAATGTAGAATTACGTGCGATAGCAAAGAAGGCTGATGTAGGCACAGGATTCTTCATGAAAATAGCCATTCAGACATGTGTTGGGTGAGGAAATACACGGAAATTCTAAGTAGTAATTTTGGAGATGTATGTAGAACTACATGCCATAGCAAAGAAGGCTGACGTAAGCAAAAGATTCTTCATGGAAATAGCCATCCAGCCATGTGTTGGGTGAATAAAAACATGGAAATTCTCGATAGTAATTTTAGAGATGAATGTAGAACTACGTGCGATAGCAAAGAAGGCTGATGTATGCACAAGATTCTTCATGAAAATAGCCATCCAGCCATGTGTTGAGCGAAGAAATACATGGAAATTCTCGATAGTAATTTGGAGATGAATGTAGAACTGTGCGATATCAAAGAAGGCTGACGTAGACACAGGATTCTTCATGAAAATAGCCATATGTTGGGTGAAGAAATACATGGAAATTCTCGATAGTAATTTTGGAGATGAATGTAGAACTACGTGCGATAGCAAAGACGGCTGACGTAGGCACAGGATTCTTCATGAAAATAGACATCCAGCCATGTGTTGGGTGAACAAATACATGGAAATTCTCGATAGTAATTTTGGAGATGAATGTAGAACTACATGCGATAGCAAAGAAGGCTGACGTAGGCACAGGATTCTTCACGAAAATAGCCTTCCAGCCATGTGTTGGGTGAAGAAATACATGGAAATAACTCGATAGTAATTTTGCAGATGAATGTAGATCTACGTGCTATAGCAAAGAAGTCTGATGTATGCACAGGTTTCTTCATGAAAATAGCTATCCAGCCATATGTTGGGTTAAGAAATTCATGGAAATTCTCGATATTTTTTTTTTTAGATGAATGTAGAACTACGTGTGATAGCAAAGTAGCCTGATGTAGGCACAGGATTCTTCATGAAAATTTTTACTTTTAAATCACACTTATATTTATTAAATATTTTCATTGAACACAATGCATAAATATTCCAATGATTTGTTCCTTATAATATTAATTTCCTTTTTTAATTAAAAAAGAAAATATTACAATTTTAGCTTTTTAATGACCTTTCATGAAATTATTACTATAAATCAGGAATGGAATTTGAAAAATTTGAAGTTATGCGTTGTATTCTTGGAAATTTAGAATGCGTTTCTAACAGAATTTGTTCTTTGAAACTGAATTAAATATAAAATACAAATTACATCGAATTTATTGCTAGGTGTATCGCTAGGAACGTTGATTCACCTTCTCATGCTAGACAAATTTTCTCGCCAGAATCTATCTTACCTATCTATAAATCTACCATTCTTCCATATTTCAAATATTGCTGCCACATGTGATCTGGTGCTCCTGCTATATATTTAGAGATCCCCGATAAAATCCAAAGAAAAATCTGCAATGTTATTGGTCCTGACCTTGAATTTTGACTTGAGTCACTATCTCAGCGCCATAATGTAGCTCCTGTATGCCTTTTCCATAAATATTTTCATGGTAAATTTTCTGTTGAACTTTCCTGTATAGTACCAAATCTCACGATTGTAGAGTGAAAATGGATATATGTAACCGTTAGACCTATGTTATCATTTTCTTTTCTCTAAATTCTTTCTTGTAGAACTCTCTTGCTTTAGAGTCAAGCTTGACCTTCAGAAATTTAAATGCAAAACCAATTGTTATCTTTTATCCTCTTATTTTCCTCGCTCCTTAATATAATTTTTCTTGTATTCTTTCACACTCAGTAAACAAACAAAAATATTAAATATCATAAGTTGAGTCGAAAATATTAAAGATCGAAAAAGGTTTTATTGCAATTAAATAATATATAAAAAAAAATTGCCACATTTTCCAAGTTTTCTATGTTGCAAGGATCTTTTAAATGTATTATTTATTTAGCAAGTATAGGTTTATGCTATAATCATGAAAAAATGTTATCATAAAGGAGATGCAAATTAATATTTTAATTAGTCAATAATCGACTCGGAACTCTAGCTTAAAAGAAAACTGAATTTTGATTCATGTGCATTTAGAATGCAGCTCTACATATACAGCTATATAGTCACACACACACACATGCATATAAATATATACATACATATATATATATATATATATATATATATATATATATATATATATATATATATATATATATATAATAACGTCCGGCCTTTTTTGTTTTCATTTGTTTTTTCTCTACCTATATCGTTGCTATTTTATATATGATTTAAGTAGCAAGGAAGATAGAGAAAAGAAAGTGATTATGTGTATATTTCTATACGTAACAGCATCTGCGAGTGAAAAGCGAAGGTATCGGTCGCACTGGTGCTCAGAAATATTAGCTACACATATGTTGGTAGGAGAAAATGCTTTTTGACTGCTCCTCAGCGACATCGAAACTTGATATTTAAACATTCTGTACTCTTTAGTTGCAGATCCGTTTCACTTAGTCGATGGCAATAAAAAATAAGTAAGCAAATATAAATAACTAAAAATAAAAAATAAAATAAAATATAAAATAAAAAGAATGTACAGTTTTTAAAAATGTACTTCTGCTGCATTCTATTTCTAAGCCAATGATTTAAGACAAACTGATTGTCCAACTTTGGTCTGTTAAATCATTCGTCTTACAATTTCCGCCTTTAAACTGACAAAACGTTGGATGTGACCTTTGCAAAAGAAAAGTCATTAAACAAAAAAAAAGAATTGAATTTACTCTTGTTTATTTTTTGTTCTTTTTTTAAATTTTAGTTAAGCATTTGGGAATTTCCGAACGTTCCAAATAACGAGTGAGCTATCTAAAAATATCTACAACACTGCATTTAAATTACAAGTACTCACTTGGTGCCTACATATTTTAACTGTAGAGGAGCAGTTAGATTACGGGTATTTTTCCACTGATGTTGGCTCAATATTTGGGTCAGTGCAAGAGTAAAAGAAATTAGAAATGAATACTAAAAAATATATGTAGTTCAATTCATAAATGAAAACTTATTGACCTCATTTCTAACTGATGGCGTCATTTATAATTTATAAAATATTAATTACATTTACTTACACGGAAAATAAAAGTAAACGCTTGATATTTACATGAGCCTTTGTGTTAATTCAACTGATCATTGATATAATTATTCTTCTTACTAGTTTTAACCCATGAAAAATTCACGACTTCCCTATTTGAAAATTCGGATGAAACTTAATTCTTCAGTTAATGATTGAATAACTTCATGTCGAGTTCCATGACAAAAAATAGCCGTAGAAATTCCTATGTCACATTGTTAAGAGGTATAGAAATGAAAAGACTTGAAATTAACAGCTTTTTTTTCCATTTTACTGAAACAGACGTTAAACATATCTATCTTCCCTTTTTTCATTTACTGACCATCTTTGATATCTCGTTTGTCTTGTCACGTGATCTAAACGGAATAGTCCATTATTTATGATGTATTAGCAGGAAACGTTAAACATATCTATTTTCTTTTTTCTTTTCTTTTTTTTCTTCACTGAAACCAAGTAGAGACTCTCATATGGCTTGTCTTTTCACGTGATCATGAAGGAATATTCCATTATTTATTAGGTTTTGGCAGGGTGTAACATTCGTCCGAATTAAGGAAACGAGGAACAAGTAGAATTATTATATGATTATTCATATGACTATTTTTTTTTTATTTTTGAAATTAATGCTAAATATATAGAGATATATTTATGTTTTTAATTTCTTTAATTTCAAGCTCATCAGTTTTTCTGGAATGTCTTTTACGCTAAATTAACTAAAAGAATATTATAAAATGTTCAGTTTAACCTAAAAGTGCTACAGAAGTGAAATCCAATTGAAATATAAGAAATAAATTAGTTAATTTAGAGTTTATTAGAATCAGTCGCGTAAAAAGTGATGGAAGTGTCAATCAAATCTGCCGACATTGCTACTGACAGATTTTTTTTTAAAATGAAGTATATAGAAACGAAACGAGAGAAAGCAGAGACGTTTGTAACAAACTCTGTTTATGTCCCATATGTCAAGAGTAATTGCTGTTTCGTTAATGTTCTTTACGAATTCTAATAGACTATTAAACTATCTTCTACAATACACTATTGACAGATTAAGTCACTAGCTTCAAGCGGTCTCCTTCAGAGATGAACTCGACCGTCCCGCTAAAAGTTCATGAAACATGACAGAACTGATCAGGTATCCCAATACAAGTCTTCCACAGGCGAATGGTGACGTTCTCTGACTTAGGCGAGTCCTAGTATGCGATTTCCTGGTGTCAATAATATTGATCGTCTATTACAAAACTTCATAGAATGCAGTGCAAGCGATTCTGTATGTTGACTATTGTCTTCAACGACA